>OY986062.1:17796280-18418864 GCA_963920205.1 Stenodema calcarata
TGTTATTGATCGGCCCAATGGGCCTTAAACACACATGAATGAGGCTTTCAAGATTATTCAACCCCTGTGAGCTGTATTTAGATACTGTATCTATAATGTTACTTCATGATGAAGTTTCCTACAATCCCTCAACCCGGATCTCGCCTACCAATACGTACATTGAGATTATTTCACACCAATTTCATCATAATTATAACAATATGTAGGTTTAGGAGGTAAAACACGGCAACATCACAAGTATATCGTCAGCTCAGTTTTTTTCAACAACTCATTTTCGTACGTGTAAATGCCTACAGGTATTGGTGAGTTCAACCAACACAGATGGAGGTTCACATCAGATAAGTTAGCACTCCATTGCCCTACTTCCAAAGGATGTCAAGCCCTTCCAAAGGTGTAACATGGTACATACGTGTGATAACATCAGTGCTGATAGGAGAATAGAATCGGTTATGATGTCCAATCGAATCAATTGAACGAATATAGGTACTTACCTATCTTATAATTATATAAACAAGGTTGTGGAAATGCAACAACTTGGGTCAAACTAGTGTTGTTTTGACGTTGACCTCATGAAAGGGATCTTGTTTTAAATGACACTCACGAAGTACGGAGATGGGGAAAACGACTTACTTCACAGAATATCGGCGAGAAGGCAGCACGGAGGCATCCGAGTCGTTTTCATTGAAATAATTGCCGATTTATCGCGCAAGGAAGCCCCAGAATCTCTGCGACGCCCTAGCATCACCTCACTTCGTACACATCTTGCAGTGGCGGAAAAACACGTCGCGAACCGAATTTGGATTTAGGCGACCGGAAACCCTTGCGATGTAAAGTAATCGAACGAGTGCCCTTCGACGGAGAGCGGACGCGAAAATAAATACACAAGAGAAATGTGTGGAAAGGAGGGGCGGGCGAGACAGACACTTCCCGTTCGTTTCGGGTTTCGGGTCACCACAACCACAACTTGGGATTGAGAAGTCGGGAGAGTTCGAAATGTAAATCCAGACAATGTTGCCACATTAGAGAATTGCAATAGAAGCTAAACAAAACACTGCAAAGTTCGCACAAAATTTCGCTCTACGAGAATTGACTGCCAGAGAATTCTGAATATTTTAACAATCTGTCAAATTATCACAGATTACAGACAAGTTTTGTAGGTGTAAAAACAGATGGTTCGTGGAAGAAGCAATTCTTCCATGGAGGTGGTTCTAAGAAATTGACCACTCGGAAATCCTGAAATATAAACTTCCTTGTGGTGTTCCTCAGGTGGATTACATTAATCTTACCATTAAAACTCACTTGAATCACTTTTATAAGATGTGGAATATCTCATGATTAGTTGTAAAACCGTTTAACGTCATACGGGGCGGTCGAGGTTCCTCCACACTAAGCAGCCCCCCCCCCCCCTGTGAAATAACTTCTGCGTGGTAAAGGTAACCGTTCAGGAGGTTTCGTGGCGTTCAGATTCCGGTTTGTTGTGCTTACGCTCTACTGTTTTCAGTCAATTTGATTTTGTGTAAACTGCCTTTTATAAATTTGTTCTTCAGGAGCGTCCGAAACTTGGTGAGTTAAACTAAATACACTAGTATCCAGGTTGGTAAATGGTTCTAGATAGCAGCGGTTAACTCGCTAAACTGCATCAGTAAGTTCCTGTTCAACCATCAAGTTGTTTTGTGATATCTGGAAACTGAGTTGTGCCAGAAACCAGAATCATCCAAAATTGTCTCTAGATGTATTGACTGTTTAGGTAACGAGGGGAAAGCCATCGAATTGAACGATGTCCGACGATGAAGACCTAATTTACGTGAAGAAACAGAAAACTGTTCACTATGGTTCACTCGAAGAGCAAGAAAAGGAGAGGTAATGGTTTATATCGTTATAAAATCAAAGTAAATCTGTGTGGAAGTGATGGAAGGTGCTCAACGTTTTATATTTCAACTTGAAATCGAAAACATGCCATAACATTCTTTCACGTGCAGATTAGCGGCAGTCGCGACCGCTAATGCAGAGGCAGCTTCCCCTGGGGATTTAGTGCCTGATGATGATTCGGAAACTGGCGTTGACAGTGACAAATTACTCAAGACAGAACCTGGAAACATCCACACTAATGACGGTGAGAACCATAATCACCTGTAGATTTCAGTTAAATGCTCTTATGGAAAGGTAAAAAAATGCATTAGGATTTATTTGCTCAATTTTAACGTTATTACGTATTTGTCAGAATATATGGACTTGGAAGATGAGATGTCCAAAGACAAGCAGGCGCTCCTGGACGAGTTTGAGAGGCGGAAGAAAGCGAGGCAGGTCAACGTTTCTACGGACGACAATGAAGTTCGGCAGAACTTGCGTCAACTGGGAGAACCCATCTGCCTGTTTGGCGAAGGCCCCGCAGAGCGAAGGAGCCGCCTAAGGGATATTTTGTCAAGGCAAGGACTCGATTACAGTACTGGAACTTACTATTGAGCGACTACTTTTCAATTGACTTGCGCTATTGCTGTTTTCAGGTTGGGTGAAGACGCCATTCAAAAGAAACAAGAAGAAGAAGAGGAAAGGGCCAAACAGGATAAAGAGCAGGAAACCTGGTACCATGAGGGTCCACCAGCACTGAGAGATGTCCGGTTATGGATAGCCCGTAAGTCATCGCTACTTAAAAACAATCAGTCACTTTTTATTGGTTGGGTTCTCTAGTTAGGGGATGCATACGTTAAATAAAAGACTGCAACCATGACATTGTCATTTAATTTGTTTAACGTTCATATGTGGTGCCTTCATTTGCAGAATACTCCCTCCCACAAGCCAAGGCGCGTCTTGAGAAAGCGAGAGAGGCGTTGAAACAGCCTGAAGCCACCATTACAGCCAGAAACCAGGAGCTCCAGAAGAAACTGACGTCACTGTCGATATACTGCAGTCAGATCGGAGACACTCGCCCCATATCGTACTGCTGCTTCAGCCCAGATTCATCCATGCTCGCTACATCTTCATGGTATAGCTCGTTGATGAGAACTATTCGTATATTAAATATACGATTTATTTATTTATTTATTATGTTACATATTCTTTATACACAAATAATGACAAATTAACAAATCTCCTAACATTATTGTGGGCAATAGGCATAAGCCTGTGTCGCCTCACAAGAGTTGCGCCAAACTTAATTAATCTTAATTATTTACATTTCTCTTCATGAATAATAACTTAATAAACATCAATTTTCTATATATACATACTAAAAATAATATTTTCTACCTCCGTAATGCCTATTTTTATCAACCACTCATATATTTTCTTTTTATATACATTACGGGCGTATTGTCGTGGGAACTTAAGTGGAGAATCCACCGCACGATGAACCATGTATACCATATATACGATATTAAATATTAAATTCATACGCATATTTTCCAAATTATCAACTTCAGTCGTATTCATATTTATTAATATTTAATATGAATACGCCTATCTCTGGCTGTCAGCACTCTCAATTTACAAATTTTGACAGCACACAACAGATTGAATGCGTGAACGCGAACTGCCTCGGTGATTGGTATTCTTTGATTTTAGGAGCGGTTTATGTAAAATTTGGTCTATTCCGGACTGCGAAGAGAAGAAAGTTCTGAGAGGTCACAATTGCAACGTCTGCGCCATTGTGTTTCACCCTAAAGCCGGACTCGAAGAGGGCATCGCATGCGCGTTGGCGTCATGCGCCGTTGATGGGACAGTCAAACTTTGGAGTCTAAATAGGTAACTGTTTCGACTTTCTTGGTATCCTCTTTTGAACCCCAAAATCCCTGAAATCTAGATTGATCTTAAATCTTGTAATATTTTTATCTGATTTGTAACTTATTCTCCACAGTGAGGAGCCAGTTGCTGACGTAGAAGGCCACGTCCCTAATAGGGTTTCTCGTGTTGGTTTCCACCCGTCCGGTCGTCTTCTTGCAACCTGCTGCTACGATTCCTCCTGGCGGCTGTGGGATTTGGAGACTGCTCAGGAGATACTCCACCAGGAGGGTCACTCTGACTCTGTCTATTGTGTAGCTTTCCAATGCGATGGGTCCCTCGCTGCCACAGGGTAAGCACCCTTTCAAGCAACAAAACCTCATTTAACTGGGCGCTAGGGGATTTTATCACGATCATTGGGGTCTGTTGGATGTTGAACTTTAGCTGGACATCAGACAGCCGGATGAATAATTCATTGAGGCCATTTGGACATAGGAGGTTCGGGTTTGGAGGTGTTTGGACATAGTGGCTGTGTCCAAGGCGTTCAACACTTTGACTGCCGCCTCCGAATGTGTCATCAACCAAATCTGTAATTAAACACAGTTTTTTGTGTCCTCAACTATTTAAAACCGATCTTTCTCTTAAGTTTTACTACCTTCCCCATATGTTTCATATTGAAAGTTTGTGGGACTGCATTAAGAGGCCGTATAAAAAAACGACTAGAAGGAATTGGTTGTATGGCTTAGACTGGATATGAATTCATTTGACAATGTTTATGACAGCATCTGTAATAAGTTGTTCTGCGCCATATTGGTAGAGGTTACCTTGAGGTTACGTCACTTCGGAATCTTCCAGTCTCAGAACAACCCAATTTCAAGTACAAACCTTACGAATGTTTTGTGTTTCTATTTTTCAGAGGTTTGGACGCATTTGGTAGAATCTGGGATTTAAGAACTGGCCGGTGTGTGATGTTCATGGACGGACATCTTAAAAGCGTTTTTGGCATTGACTTCTCTCCTAATGGGTAAATACACTTAATCTTATCGTAAAATAAACCTTTTCCCTTGAATTTCACATAGATCCGCGCAAAATGGTCATTGATGTGTTGTATTTTACCGAATTTTAGACGAAAATGAACTAAGATGTCATGCATTCGAACTTTTTTCGAATAAATTCGTTTTGGGATACACTGAATACATCCCTTTGGATGAGTCGACACTTGTAATGTCGAGTTCCATAGGACGGTCAAAATAGACAATAATTTCGCAAAATACGATCTATCTCTGATTTTTTAGTATGTTTGTGACCCATGAGGGTGGGTACACTTAAGTTTGAAATTCTCTAAAAGTTGTGGGAAAATGTAGCACGAAAACCCGCGAAAGTTTCGGACTTTTTCAGTTTTTGCTCTATTATCTCCTAAACTACGGAAGCCAAATGTTTTTGAAGAGCATCAAATGTTTGACAATTTAGGCCCAACCTTAGCTCTGTAGAATAATTAGTTAGCTCAACTGGTCCACACCCTATTGGGTTTCTAAAATGGCTGTTTCAGTGTCATCCTAAGGTTGAATTGCCAGCCAATTTCCAATATATGGTACTAAAAAATGAAAAAATTGAGATATTAATTATACTGAGATCATCTCAGTGTGATCTACTTCCACATGTTGTCCCCTTGCATTTACTATATTTTGTCATAGATCTATTTGAGTTATTCAGTTTCGAATAAACGAACTCCCTTTGATGGTGGTTTCAGATACCACGTAGCTACAGCGAGTGAAGACAACTCGTGCAAAGTGTGGGACCTCCGACAGCAAAGCTGCATCTACACGATACCGGCTCACAGCAACCTGTTGTCCGGAGTGAAATACCAACCAGGGACCGGCGATTTCCTCACCACATGTTCATACGACAATACGGTCAAAGTGAGATAATTATACTCGATACAACCAATTCCAGATTACTATCAATGAGCTCGTGGTATTCGTGGATTTTTGCATGTGCTTCTGTGAAGGAGGACGTTCTATCTCCATTTTTGTTGTTTTGAGGGCAATGTCTCGTAGGGCTCAAGGCGTGTTGGGTTGTTTAGAGCGTCCGATCTGAAAACGGAAGGCACGAAAAGTCACTGTGCTACACCTAACAAATTTTTGCCATCATTCAACGTTTAAACGTGATTGGAGCCTAAACCCTTGTATTGCCTAGAGTCGCATAACGGAGTAAGTTAAGGTGCTTTCGCCTCATACAAATCGATGTGTCTTCATCATATCCTCAGCATTGTTCGCAGTTGTAAAACACACACTACAAAAATTGCCACCTACAGTAGGTACCTCAGTAACTGAGGTGTTTGTTGAATATTGTCACTCGGAGGCCCTGAATACGGAATTGATGTTCCATGGAGACTGTTATAACAAAGGTGGATCAACGGAGAAATTATCCTAGAAAGCTGAAATCCTCATTGATTATTCTAGAAATCCTTATTTTGGAGCCATTCAAAAGAAGGCAGGTCGGCGAGGATCTGTACCATTTGCATTGTTGTCTTTCATTTTTATACCCCGAAAATAATTTTTATGAATTATTCATTAAAATGACAGGCAGGACCATTTAGGCTGCCTCGTGTCCCTCATGGCGTCCAAAAAGCTGAAGCTCTTTCTTGACAGCAGTATTGTTGTTTCTTACTCGTACATTTCTTACAGGTGTGGTCAAACAAGACTTGGCAACCGTTGAAAACCCTCTCCGGCCACGACGGCAAAATCATGTCTTTGGACATCTCGCCGGACTCGAAGTACATCGCCACGGCATCTTACGATCGGACGTTCAAGCTTTGGGCCCCTGAGGAGATAACAGTTGCTTAATTTTCCTCGTATCAAGGAATATTTACCAATTTCAAAGCTGTACATACGCTGTTTGTATAAAATTAAATGATAAATAAAAATTATCTCTTAATTTTAAGAGATAGTCTAATTCAGTACATGCCTACTCTATCTTAAACTTACCTTCTTACAATAGTGTTGTCCAAACGAGTAGGTACCTATTCAAGCTAATTCCATTCTACGAGGGAACAGGGGACACCCACAGGAAACCCTAGTATTTAAGAAGTGTAACAGATTCGAAAATAAAGTTGGTATATTCACATTTATATACAGAGGAACGGAATAATTTAATATAATCCGTGTACGTCAAAAGTCGCATAACTTGACAAGATAGTGAACTAAAATACTATTAAGGTTTGGAAAATAACAGCTTGTTGAATTGTTCATACCTGTGGTCCAATCGATTCAAATAAATAGTGAAATTGAAACGACCTTAAGATACGAGCAATTTAAACGAAACCTCTCTCGGATCACAGTGGCTTCAACGTTCATTATCGATAATTGATCGATATTATAGTTTGTTTCAATCTAAATTGCCGAGTTTTATAGAAAAACGTAGTCTAGACCTATTTTGTTCGTACAAGTCATTCATTATATAAGTAGTATTTTTTTCAAACATATACCTATTACACAATATTAACGGTTACAAACAGATAACAAGATATCAACCTGAAGGTACAGAGTTTTACTTGTTTCAACAAACGGAATTCGACCGAGTTTTGACGATCACAACCTCTGTGACGGTGGGTGACGACACAATCTCTGTGAAGTTTTTTGTTTTTTTCTTTTGACATGGAAACTAGTGCTCCTTCGTGTGCCATAACAACTCAAATAACATGACGAATCAGATTTTCCTATTTTCATTTCTCATGTGCATACCCCATTTATAGACAGAAAATTCCGTTTGCTCGTCAGTTTTGTTCTACAAATACATTGACACACCTCTCAAGTATCACCAGTGCTTAGTAGGCAGAAGGTAACATGATATAAACACTAGGTGTTGGTCTCTTAATTAGAAAGCTGACGAGTTATGTTGAAACAGAGGTGGATATAAAATTAGTGAGGAAATGTATAGTATGGAAAACTCACAGGATGATAAAGATTTGTGCCATTCAGGCACCTCTACGGTATTTATATAAACAGTGTCCTATTCAATATTTGCTACTCGTGTGTGAACTAGCATAAAACACAAAAATACAATCACCAGTGTCATCCTGAATGATTTTCAGGTTGGTTGATGTACGTAAAACCACCTCAAGTGACATTTGGGTAGCAGTAACGCCAAAGGTGAGGTTACAATATCCTGTGTAACGCATTTACCGACTTGGATCACAGATTATTTTTTATTTATTTTGTTTGCGAGAGCGGGTTTAGGGCGTGTAGGGAGGGGGAGGTGGCATACTGCGCATGCCCACAGAAAAGGTTTCCAGACCCTCGAAATCATCGACTAAGCGTTGCCTCTGAGGGCCACACTCGACGGCTGGCGGTGGGTCTTGAAGGAGGTTGCAGGCAGTTGCCAACAGCGAGACGGCTCCTGTGGATCAAATGTGGTTATGAGAACGTTTACAAGGGAAATTGTGGTATTTCTACGAGGGAAAGTAGAAAAATGCAACTCACCAGCAGCAGTGACTGTGTAGCATCCATACTCGAATGATATGTGAACAGGTTCTTGCAAGTGCATCGTTCTTATGGAAATCTCTAGGGACCTCGTCACCAAATAACTAACTCCAACGATTGAAACAACAGTCAACACTGAAAATAAAACGTGAAAACGTTAAAAATGTACGCTGCAGAAGAGACAGTACATACAAGACTAAATCGAGATTTCACCTACCGGACCAAATGCTGGGCAGAGCGTTTCGGCGTATAAAACGCAGAGATTTCTTAGCAGGGCCAATCACGTCCAGACAGAAACCAACCATTGAGTAGAATATGCACAGGATGCATAGAATTATAAGGACCCGCATCAAGTTGAGTACTTCGGGTGTTACGCAATGGAGGACTGGAAAAAATAAATATTTACTCCATGGTAGCAGTGGCGGATCCAGACTTTTGTGGGGAGGGGTGGTTATAAGGTTCATAACAATGATTTGTCCATTTTCTCCAGGGATCACCCAAGTGCCATTGCTTCTCATTATGAAACACAGGAGAAATTGAGGAACCTAATAATGCTGCTGGGATAAACCAAACAAGTCCTGTTGTCTGATGATAACTATGACAGTAACTTGTTACTCAGTAGTAAAAATACCGTGAATAACAAAGGTGAGGTTCATGTATGTTCAGGTTATAACACGACCAGTAGTTTCCCCTTTTGGACCAAGGTAACAAATAAAGGTCATATGGATACTACTCGATTATACTCAATAAAAGTTCATTCTTATTATAAAAGACACATAAAGAGCAATAATTGCTCTTCATGTGTCTTTTATAATATGAATGTTGTGTTAACAATTATTGTATTAAAGAGCTACAAATGGAGTTTACTACATGAGGCCACATTACTACTATAGATTTGATTAACATTTGCTTTACAGTGGGAGTAGGGATGGCAATCATACATCGATGTTTTTGAAACATCGATGTTTTCGCGGAACACATCGATGTTTTTCCATCGATGTTTTCTGTGTCGATGTTTTTGGAACATCGATGTCGGGGTTTCGATGCATCGGCACATCGATACATCGATGTTTCAATTTTTTTTGCCATAGGCTGCTGAATGTTTTATTCGAACGTTTTTCTCACATACCTAGGAATATTATTTCTGAATTTTTATTTCCTTTAAATGAAAATATCGAGGCGTGTTGGCTGAAAAGTATCGATACTTCCAATATTTCGCCTGTGGGAAAGCAGCTAAAACAGGCTCTAATGTCAGGATTTCACTCGAGATTTAAGGGGCGGGAAAACTGTCACTTGCTGACCCTACCCATGTTTTTGGACCCCGTTTCAAAAATATTCACTTTTCCGATTTTATCGCATCGTCAAAAGCCCTCACTCAAATTAAAAAACTGATGGCGTCTGTTGATACTTCTAATTCCCCGTCATCTCAGTCATCTTCAGAATCGGACCGTGGAAGTCCCGTTGAAATAATATGGGCCCATCATAAATCGTTGGCGTTCAAAACCAACAAGAAAATGTCATCTTTTCAGAGCTTATCGGTGAACTTGGACACGGAGATATCAATGTATCTCTCAACTCCAGTGGCATCAAACATACGTTCAAATCCCCTTGAATTTTGGGAAAGACAGTCTAACCCAAGCTGTACACGTTATCAAGAGAGATACTTGGTACCGGCAGAAAGATTATTCTCCAAGGCTGGTGCACCTCTTACGCAGCAGAGAAATCGCCTGGGGGGCAAATTGCTTTCAAAATTACTTTTCTTGAATGGACTACCTGCCAAATACTGGGTGATAGCCCAGCCTTCGTTTATACGATTTTTTTTCTTGGAACTGAATTATAATGGTAACAAATAAAATAAATTTATAGCTTATAAATTAAAAAAAAAAAAAAATGATTGAAAACCATCGATACATCGATGTTTTTTTAAAAACATCGATGTTTTTTTCCCATCGATGTTTTTGGGGTCCGATGTTTTTGGAGCATCGATGCCGGCCTGTCGATGTATCGATGCATCGATACATCGATGTTTTCATTTTTTTTGCCATCCCTAAGTGGGAGGCCATTGCATCAACGAGGCATCATTGTACATGGGGAAAACTAGCTTTGAAGGGTTACTAAGAATGGCCTTGTGGCCCCAGACATGCCAAAAATGAAAAATTACACCATGAAGCCACAGACTAGAACATAAAAACTTGAACTGAGAGCTTTATAGGGAAATCAAAAAATGGACTAAGTGTACTTTTAAAAAAGGGGAGGTTTGAAGAACAGTTATTCCTAAGCCTCCATCGATTTTCGGCTATTCTCAGTTTGTTAAAAGAGTGTCTGTTAGATCTGATTTGACTGTAGCACAGGCAACAAAATTTGTTTATGAAATGAAACATGAAAATTTAATTTAATGAATGAAACATGAAAATCACCTTCAGTTCCAGTGTGGTACTCGACGATGGCAGGGGACGTTATGATCTCACCACCCGGGATATCCAGGGCAGAGGAGTGAGCCGATGAGCTCTCAAAGTATCCTAACCGCATGAACTGGTACAGGCCGAGATATGGGGAACAGTTGGGTCCGAGTATCCTGAACCAGGACATCTTGAAGAGGGCGGTCGCCGTGAGGAGGACGGACAATAGGTGGAATAGAGCGGCGACGTTGTTCCTCTCGTTGTCGTGCGGATACGCCCAACGGTATCTGGGCGGCACTTCAGGGCTGTACATGGCAACTGTTGTTTACTATAACACCTGTCACAAACAATTGGCATCCATGTCATTAAAGTTGAAGAAGAAAACGCATTTTATTAATACATAAAATATGTGCATGCAGTAAGTAACTTCTAACGCAGTACGACTGTGGTCTTTTGCTTGTCTGTTGGGGAAGGGGCTACCCACACGATTATAAAGTAGAAAACACCTACGTCGCCCTGTTTGCTTGCAGCCCAAACTTTGCAAGCCCCAACCATCCCCACTGTCCAACAGCGGAACCATGTCGTCCTGCTTCAGTTCTGCCCTCTGAAGGTATCGCACCCTGACCTCCACAAGGACAGAACAGACACCGAGGAAATGCAGCATGTCCTCTCGCCACCTCAAGTGGCAGAGAGAGCCAGGGTCATCCTCACGATCATAGGTCTTATATTTTAGCTCGATAAGGGACGGAACCGGAACAGCCTGCGTATGACCCATATTGGGCGTTTCTGCTTTTCCTTAGTGAATCCTGCTTGCAAGACCCCATGATCCAAGAGCCACTTTGACCCCACACTACACACAACGCTCCCAAGTTACTGGCCCCCACATCGCCTGTGTAGTAACACTAAAAAACGTGTTATAATCTGTCTGTCCTTTTGTTTGTCTCATCCTCAAATGAGAATGGCTGAATTTATAAAGTGGCGGCTGGTACCATTTGACGCAGAATTTATCTGGGAAGGTTTGTGAAACATCCGCCTTTAAATCTGTCTATCCGCTGGAACGCTATGAATGAAATAGGTACTACTGAAAAACGTGTAATAATCTGTCTGTCTTTTTGTTTGTCTCATCCTCAAATGAGAATGGCTGAATTTATAAAGTGGCGGCTGGTACCATTAGACGCAGAATTTATCTGGGAAGGTCTGTGAAACATCCGCCTTTGAATCTGTCTATCCGCTGGAACGCTATGAATGAAATACTACTAAAAAACGTGTAGTAATCTGTCAGTCTTTTTGTTTGTCTCATCCTCAAATGAGAATGGCTGAATTTATAAAGTGGCGGCTGGTACCATTCGACGCAGAATTTATCTGGGAAGGTTTGTGAAACATCCTCCTTTAAATCTGTCTATCCGCTGGAACGCTATGAATGAAATAATACTAAAAAACGTGTTATAATGATCAAGAGGTAAAGAATGGAAAGTGAGTTTTATGCAGCCATTGGATCACAAGCATCCCATCCGAAGACTCCTCTCTCCCCCGGTTATTTATCAACATTCCCTAGCAACATCTCTACATCTCTCCCTCCAAGAAATACACTTTTCACAAATCCAACCACTGAGGCGTTACAATCATCCTTGAAGATCGTCTCTTCTTCCGTGCCCTGTTGGGGAACGTCGCTTTTGTGTTTGGGAGGAGGTAAACGTCGGAGCATGGTGTTATTCCTTCTAAATTCCCTCTCCTTGGTACAGGTGGACTGTATAAGATCTTGGTGCTACTTGTTGTTTCACTACTTCGTACAGTCGGGAATGTAGACCGCCACGCCGATAGGTATGTCTGATTCAGTCCTTGTACGATACCTGTGATTGTAGCTGTCGGCTTGTTCCATGCGATTTAGTTCGTCCCATTTCCTGAAGTTGCAGCGATCAACGGTTCTGGGTGGGAGTTCAGATGTTAGAACTGGGATTCTCGTTCCACGTTTTCTTCCCATCAACAACTCAGCTTGGCTGTATCCTGATAAACCAGTATTCCAGTATGGCAAGAGTGTGGTCGTCATTCTTCAAAAGCATCTTCTTCAAGGTTTGAACTGCACTCTCAGCTTCACCATTTGCCTGGTGATACCAGAGACTGCTTGTAAGCAAACGAACCTCGTACGTAGTGGCAGAAGTTTGCCACTCCTTGCTCTAAAATTGTGATCCAGAATCCAAAATTACTCCCTACTTCTGGAATTCCAAACCGAGCGAAACAGGCTTCCATTTTCATAATGGTTCTGTCACCGTCATTCTTGACATATTTATTAGCTCCAAGTATCACGAGTAATAATCAACAGACTGGTTTAGGCAACTGTCTGAAAGGGCGTGGGATTCGACTATATTTGTTGACAAGCAACACCAGCAGATTTTTTGGTTTGTAGTCATAGATCAACGATTTCTTCTTACATCTCTGGTAAAGTATGTTCACGTTCTTTATAACAAGCTTAAGGTTCATCGACAAAATACAATACTAAGTTATTTCATATATCGTGAGGGGCTGTTGATCACGTGAAATATTCTCACTCAAAATGACACAGAGATGTGACCAGAGAAGATTCGTTTTGGTAAATGAAGCAACCACAATTAAGCCCCTACAAGTCTGACAGGTGAATTAAACCCGTAAAAAGTTAATAATGTCACTGAGAAAGTAATTACTTACCAAGTAGAACATTACAGAGGGAAAGTGTTCCTAGAATGGGAATCGATAAAAACCAAGGTGAAACTTTTCACGAGAAAGGCATTCCTACTGGGGTTGACTCCGAATCAACCGTCGTATCTTCAACGCGTAGAAACTTCAGCACCGAAACGGAATTTCCAAGCACAATTTTGAATCAACGGAGTCTATAATAAACTAATAGTAGGAATCACAAACCACAAGAAAAATTCAACACAAAACTTGGACAGCAACAAATGGAATGCATAGTAACCACACATCAGCTGATTGTACCAAGACCACGGAGGAAGACAAATCTCACAACTCAGAGGACTCCGTGGAGGAATCCTTCAAAGGACTATATGGATCAATGGGTTGAGTTGTACCACGTTATTTTAGACCCAAAATCATGTTCTAATCTTATAAAATCTTATAAAATGTTCTAATCTTATAAAATTGTGTGTTAACATTGTGTGTTTATTTGATGAGTATTTTAATTTTAATAAACATTTGAACCCGAGTGTGAACGTTCAATCCTCTCATGCCCCAGGGACGCATTACTTATCTAAGTATAACCTCACATTGACGTTAATTCAAAATTACACACAAGTTAAATAGGTATTACGATTTGGAGGCAATCAGGCTACCATCATTTTAATTTCCGTCTTTTCCTGCTCTTACATCATTTCAATTTGCTTCTTGGTTTTTGAGGAAATAAATTATAAATAAGTACTGTAGTGGTATCTTTAAGCTCGCTAGCCATGTGATTGTGTGAAGGTCTGTCCAAGAAACTTGACAACCGCCAAACGCACCGATAAGATTGCGGTAAAGTTTGTTATGTATTTACCTTCTTACATAATTAATGCAGTAGACGATTTGATGCTTACCACGGACTTCGTTGGCAGTGCAATGAGAGAATCCATGCTACATTGTCACAAAACCGTGGAAATCGCGCATTTGTACTCGAATGTGTGGAACAGGAAACGAGTTCATACAGCATGACATGCTCATACAGCATGACATACATTGTATCAATTACAAATTATTACCAAATACGTCGAAACTAAATACTTTTAAAAATGTCAAGGTGAAGACCAGCGTTTTCGTGAGTTGGATTGGGACGAATGTTCCATTCGGTGAAGATTTAATGAATTTTTTACTAGATTGGGAATCAGAGCAATTATCACTACCTCCATGGGGTAGAAAATACACAAAATAACGTAGAATTTCCTACGATTTCCTTGGATTAATCACAGAATCCTAGGATTAAACACATATTCCTGTATAATTGGTTTAATCATAATCATACATCCCACACTTGGCGTAGTTTTGAATTTTCAAAAATGAGTTTTTCGGAAAGTACTCAAAATCCCAAAAGCGAATGCCACTGGCTGTTTTTCGGTCTGTGTGAACATACTTTTAGAATTTATGACATTGTTTATAATACTATGAACATTTTACAGGTATTCGCCCAACCTAATTGAACATGTCGGACATCCGGGTGATACCCCTCGGCGCCGGGCAGGACGTCGGAAGGAGCTGCATCCTCGTTCAGATCGGCGGTAAGAACGTCATGCTGGACTGCGGGATGCATATGGGATTCAACGACGAACGGAGGTTCCCAGATTTCTCGTTCATCACCCCCGAAGGCCCAGTTACTTCGTTCATCGATTGCGTCATAATCTCTCATTTCCACTTGGACCACTGTGGAGCGCTGCCATACCTTACTGAGATGGTTGGCTACACTGGTACGTGGTGTTTTTGGATATCAAATAGGTCGTTAATTTGGGTCGAATCGACCATACCACGTACATTTCTCCATATCTCAACAGAAATGTTGTATAAATCATAGTCAAATTTAGATAGATGCAAGAGGAAAACGCGTCAACATGAGCGTCATTGAAATATTCAAACTTCAGGCCAATTTTCATAATGTCATAGTAGGGAACAGCTAATTCAGGTAACAGTGGTTTGAACTAAATACTCGCGACGAAATCGTGGAAACCCATGTTAAGAAAACAAGAGTATTTCCACTGAAATATGAGTACACTGTTAGACCAGTTTCGGTGACTGTGCCATCATCAGTAACAAAACTATATCTACAGTATAGAAAATATTGCTTTGTTACTGACGATGGTTCAATCACCGAAACTGGTCTAACAGTGTACTCATATTTCAGTGGAAATGGACTGGTTTTTTGTCATTGGGCTTCTTATTTTTCAGTGGAATTATTTTTAGTGACATACACAGGAGAAGGAAAAAGGAATCTCTGTATAGTTGATTTTCATCTTAAGCCTTGTTCATCGTCATATAACTCTCAGACACTTAACCCATTCTGGCATCAGTTCCTCCCTGAAAGCCAAGATAACAGCAATCAAAAGATACCTACAAATTCTGCGCCAAATCGTTTCATCTTAACCCTTGTACATCGTCATGTAATTCCCAGACAGCACCAAATCGTTTCATCATAACCCTTGTTCATCGTTATGTTAATTCCCAGGGCCAATCTACATGACGCACCCGACCAAAGCTATTGCTCCTATTCTACTGGAGGACATGCGGAAGATCGCCGTCGAGAAGAAAGGCGAAGGGAATTTCTTCACCTCACAGATGATCAAAGACTGTATGAAGAAGGTGACGGCTGTTACTCTTCACCAGTCTCAACAAGTGGACAGTCAATTGGAAATCAAAGCTTACTACGCCGGACACGTATTGGGTGCTGCCATGTTTAAAGTTTCTGTTGGCTCACAATCTATCGTTTATACAGGTAATGATCTTACATGTTGGTTGGTTGAAATCAGTATTGAGGTGACGGAACGAAATGACCCTGATTCTGAAACCTAGTTACAACGTCATGAATAGGATGAATAACATTTTTCTTTCAGGATCTCGTTAAGACTGCTCAACCCTACAAGGCCTTCATTGCCAAACGAGCTTTCGACAGCATTTCCCATGTTGTGGAATAGTCTGCATGAAGGTCGTTAGTGCTCGTTTCATCAATCTCATCAGTAACTGGTATGGAGGGGCAGAGTTCTTCTAGGCCTAAAGAGGCTTCTAGTATTTTGCAGGGTGACATTCTTTCGCCACTCCTTTTGCCTTATTTGTTTCTGATTTTGATGCGTTCAAGCATTAAGAAGGTATTGGGGGAGTGAGTGTTGATGGGACTGTTTCTCGGTCTTTTTGGCTGATACCCAGCGGAATATGATTCGTTCGCTGGCAGCTCAGAACGAATATTGTAGTTTGAATAAACTTACAATCAATGCTTCCAAGTCGAAAGTAATGGAGTTTCAGAGTTAGATGCGGCGGGCTTCAAACAGATTTTGGTGTGACTTGGACGAAGTGGAGACAGTTTCCACTTTCTGGGAGTTCTCTTCTCCAAGTCAGGAGTGCCTCTCTCGCAGGTTCAATTCGCTGTTAACAAGGGAATAGCTGCGTATTAGAGCGTCAGGACTGTTATTGTTAGGTCTCAGTCTGCATCACTTGGCACCCAAGGGCCCATTTGAGTCAAAAATTAATTGTGCATTACGGGCTTTACAGGAGACTACAACATGACACCGGACAGACATCTTGGAGCAGCTTGGGTGGACAAGTGTCGGCCAGACGTTCTCATAACGGAATCCACATACGCCACGACCATCCGGGACTCGAAACGGTGTCGCGAGAGAGACTTCTTGAAAAAAGTGACTGAATGCATCGACCGAGGCGGTAAAGTGTTGATACCCGTGTTCGCCCTCGGGAGAGCTCAAGAGCTGTGCATCCTCCTCGACACCCACTGGGAGCGAATGAATCTGAAGACTCCCGTGTATTTCGCTGTTGGGCTCACTGAAAAGGCGAACAATTACTACAAGATGTTCATAACGTGGACCAATCAGGTGGGCTGAAACAGAGTCAAGTCATTTGTGAGGTCTTCTGATGTATCATGTGTGTAATTCATTGTATTGTTTCATTAACAGAATATAAAGAAAACGTTCGTTCAACGGAACATGTTCGATTTCAAGCACATCAAACCATTCGACAAATCCTACATCGACAATCCTGGCTCTATGGTCGTCCTCGCCCCACCCGGAATGCTTCACGCGGGCCTGTCTCTTCAAATTTTCAAAAAATGGGCTCCCAACGAGAACAACATGGTTATCATGCCTGGTTTCTGCGTAATTGGGACTGTCGGCCACAAAATCCTAAATGGAGCCAAACAGGTGAGGAAGTACGAATGGTATTTTGGAGGTCCACTCCTACGGTATTATTCTGTTGTAGAGGCGGGGGGAGGGGGGTTACATTTACAGAATTTCAAGGGGGAGGGGAGATTTTACAGTGATTTTGATGAGAATGTTATGATGGGAATAGTAGATGATGCGCTAGCCCACGTTCCGCGCGAACGAACAGGTTACATTGAACGGCATGAGTCTTGGGTGTAGACATAACTTCGTATTTCATTTTGATTATAAAAATTATAGGTAAATAGGTGGTCATCACCTGTTTCAGTATTCAGAGCAGAAGGTGGTGAATGGGGAAGTGAAGCTTGCGTTATAGTCTTGGGGGCGGGGGCTGATGGTGCATCTCACCGTAGATTCATATATAATATTGTATCAAAAATATTTGCCATCATGTTGTTAATTTGTATTATATAATGATCTGTTACACGTTTAGCTATCGTCCATTTCTTTTGTATATTAACAGTCCAATATGAATTTGTCTGCAGGTCGAATTCGAAAACCGTCAACTTGTGGATGTCAAGATGAGCGTAGAGTACATGTCTTTTTCTGCGCACGCCGACGCCAAGGGTATAATGCAACTTATTCAGTACTGCGAACCAAAAAGCGTACTGCTTGTTCACGGTGAGTACACAGTTGTTTGTTACATTAATGAGTAGGGGCAGTTGGTTGTTTAATCGGCTACTGGTCGGTGTATGCCGTATAACTGGCCTTTAGGGTGGAGTGTCATGGTATCCCTTAGGTAGGTTTTGTGTAGGTGCAAGGGAGAAGGAACCAGAGCTTTTCTGTGGAAACGAAGTGTTCAAGTATACCCCTGCGTCGAAGTGCATGGGATCAAGAATCACAGGCGACAACACCACTGAGATAAAAAGAAGAATATCCTCTGGAAATTAGGCCTGATATGTTGATGTCTCCATGCTGAAATCTTTTCTGTTGTCCATAAAAATCAAGGCCACAATATACAGGACGATGTTAAAGCCAGTGGTAACATTCAGATTGGCGACTTGGGCATTGACTAAGAGAATTCCCCTACGAGAAGATGTTGATATGGGAGAAGAAAGTCCTCAATGAAATATGTCAGGGCAGTGGCGGATCAGGAGAAATCTTGGACTTGACCACCTCAATCAGGAAGCAGAAGATTCAGTGGCCAGGGCATTTGGCGAAGATGAAATGTGAACGGGCTTGTAAGATGTTCAGTGGTTGTCCTGAGAGAAGAAGTAGAAGGAAGACCAAGGGGTGGCAGGACGACCTAGGGGAAGGTTGGGGTATGAAATTGGATAAGAAAAGGACAGGATAAGACATAGTAGAGGAGTGTCATCTGGAAGGCTAGGGCCCTTCATGGAAACTGAGAGGTTCATAAGGTTCGTTCCAGCTCAGCCAAGAGTCCATGCACCATTTCAGTGTATGAACTAGGAGTAGTGGTGATGAGCGAGGGAGAGTTCATAAGCTGAGCAGGTATAAAAACAGGCAACAAACGCAAAAGTCAATGGAATAAGTGCGACAGCAAGGTAGTGCAGAGGAAGTGCCAAGCACCAAAGAAAAAATGTTATTCACAGTTGTGCAGGATAATCATTAACTCAGTGATGCACTCAACAAGCATCCAATTTTGCCAATTCATACAGACTGCACGCTCTTTTAGTCGCCATTTTCTCCACCAGTTGGTCAACTAATCGACTTTATACCTCAGCTAGCCCGCAGTTATGAAGGTATTGATAAATACCAAACACCCGAACCAGCTAGATTTGACTAGTTATAACTAGAGTTTACTTATATGCGGGTTTAATTTTGTAATTATTTTAATCTTCTTCGTTCATTACAGGAGAAGCCGCAAAAATGGAGTTTCTCCGGGATAAAATCAAGCAAGAATTCAATCTAGAATGTTACATGCCAGCTAATGGTGAAACGTGCAACATTCCAACGCCACATAAGTAAGTAATGTAACCTTGAATTACTTTTGTTCGAGTAGACTTTCGATACCTACTGAAAGGGACAGTGTAATTGTCAGTAGAGTTGGGCCGTAGTTGAGTAGGTTTCCAGTAAACTGTGCATTCCCTACTACTTTTCGTCGAGACAGTTCATTGGGAAACTGTAATAACGAGGATATTCAAGCAGCAAAAAAAAAAAAAAAAAAAAAAACAATAAACAGCAACAGGCAATGATATACTCCTGGGTGGCTCCTAAAGCTAATTTCGATGCTATTCACTCTATGAAGCTGTAATTTGGTATGTAGCCTCCTTAGGACTTACGCTTTAAGCAGAATAGGCCCAGGATCATCTGAGGGGCTCCTACACCTAGTTTCTAACAATTTTGTTACAAGGAGAAACTGTAACGCGATACCAATTAACAGCCACATGCAATTACATTATTATCCGAACTCTTCGGCCCCATTTCTCTTACACAATGCTAAGCAAATAGAAATATAGCTATTTAATGACGCATTGAAGTTATTCAATTTGTATCGTTATTTTGTTTTACTTGAGACACAAAACAGATAGTTTACATGGAGAAAATGAGACATATCCATGTACCATTGCATCTGCATGTAGTGCAGATACCCAACATCTTTTGACTGATTTTTCACGTTTTTTCCTCAAAATTTGTGGAAGGGCTCCCTTTATATTAAAATTGTGTTTTTTTGTTGTTGTTATAACGAGGCCTAGTTTTGAACCGTTACCTGCTGATGACCTCAGTTTTATGATTGATTGGCTGAAAGTAATCAATCATCAAGTTCCATTGTGGTAGGTAGGGAACCACTACAGCCTTCTTCCTTTGCAATACTCAAATTCTGTTATGAGGAGCCACCGTGGAGAAATTATGGAAGGTATTTTTGGCTTATAAACCTGTTCGATACCAGTAGGCCTGCTAATTTTGTTTCCAGACTCGTTATAAATATGGGTTGACGTCTGGAGGGAATAGTTTACTTAGAGTCATTGGTTATTAGAGTACTGAGTGGACGTTAGTACGTTAGAATACTGAGAGGATCTTCTTCTAAGCGGCCACTTAGAAAGAGTGACATGTCTAGTAAAACTACAGTCCAGCGTCTGAGCGATTGATATTTGTGAACCATATCTTACAATGGAAGATATTAAGATGTCATGTAATCCGTTCGATTACCAAAGGGCCCCTCAGTTTTTCGTCCGAGTTTCACCTCTCTTCATTTATAAAACTGATATTGTGTACCGTTGTTTCAGGTTGTCAATAGACGTTTCGCTCGGTCTCCTCAAATCGGAAAACGTCAAGTACAATAACCAACCTCCGAACCCCAAGAGGTCCAGAGTCATTCACGGGGTCCTCGTCGTCAAAGACACTTCGATGTGCATCATGGACGTCGACGAAGCTTGCAAAGAGGCTGGAATTAATAGGCATATCATCAGGTGAGTCGCAATCATGATTGATCATGATTTTTCTCGATGTATTTGAGTTGATCTCAATCAAACACCTCGAGTCGATATGAAGTCAACTTCTTTCGTTTTTCTCGATGTATTTGAGTTGACAATAATTGTCAATAATTGTCTCCCTCCTCCTCAATCCCTCAACTACTTCTAAAACTAAAAATTACTAAACGAGTCCATTCTAAGGCTGAGTTCGAACATGGACGTCTTTGACGTGCGAAAAATGTTTTTTATAAAAAACAAAAAAAAAAAAAACAAAAAAAACATTTGTTTGGCCACGTGTAGAAGGAGTTAGGCAGAGATTCAGTTAGGTTGAATTAGGTTATGGATCTCACCCCCAAATCAAAGTCTGGATCCGCCCCTGGTTGTGAGGATCTTATGAGTTGTCCGTTGAAATTTCAAGTTTCTACATACTTTCTTAATTCAAAAATGACAAAAATTTGGAATCATGTTTTTTTCGTATGAAATATTGGCTAAATTGGAAGCGTAAAAGTTTATTAGTTTTGCGTATTATTAGTTAGAAAGCGTATTAGTTTTGGAAGCGTAAAATGCGGATTTTTCCAAATTTTGGACTATTAGGACTATCTGTCCTAACTCTACTAAATCTCTTTCGTCATCGGCTTCAGATTCACGTCCACCGTGAAGCTGGAAGACCCCGCTCCGTCGTACAAAACCGCCGAAAAGCTCTTGAAAATCTTCCAAGAGAAACTTCCCGGATGGAACGTGACGTTCGCCGATGGAGCCATCTCCGTGGAAACCGTTCTGATCAAAGTCGAAGGGAGCGAAGACGAGCTGAAGAGCGTTTACATCTCGTGGACGAATCAGGACGAAGAGTTGGGCACGAACGTTCTCGAAATCCTTCAGTCGATTGGACAAGTGTAGTGAGCTGTTTTGGAACAATTGAAATTGAGTCTTTTCAAGTTATGGACTAGACGTGTCGCATAGGAAACACTTTGATTATAATCAAAGTGTTTCCTATGCGTGCAATTATATTTATAATTGCACGTTTTCATGCAATTATAAACTCAACCTAGGAAAGTTCTGTACATACTCCTAGTATTATTCGAATTATTTTCGTCTATTTTATAAGTTAAAGTAAAATAATAAAACTCAAAACGTGTGCCATTTTCTATCTGTTATTCACTCCATGGATTCAGATTGCTGTACAAACAGTATTTTATTCACAAGTAAACGTAGTACGAGTACAGTACGATTTTGACAGAACTTCTCGTCCAATAGTTTCCTATGATTTTAGCTCTAGGTTTTCCAGGAGGGGTAGCTCTAGGTTTTGTAGGATGGGTAGCTCGAGATTTTCCAGGAGGGGTACCGAACACTAGGGTTGCTTGGAGGGGTAGTGCTAGGTTTTCCTTGGGGAATAGCACTCCCACGGGTTCCAAGAATCACCCAGCATAGGTGTTATCTACGTAAGTTTACCTGCAACCTGACAACATACGATTGGTTTAGTTACTGGTAAGCAGTAGATAAGAAGAATCACAATGTGATTCTTCTTATCTACTGCTTACCAGTAACTAAACCAATGTCATTGTCTCATGTGGTAAACAATTCTTCTCTCGTGTGGAGTTCAAATGGCGTTTTCCAAACTTCTCTCCACCTAATCCGTGACTTGAGGTAATTGTGATATCTTTCTTGCTCAACTGCTTCCATCCAGAAATGAGGAAAACGTTTTCCGACCCACAATCGCTGACTTTGTTGCCCATCTTCAATGAACATCAGTCGAGCTCAGACGAAGACATGCTCCGGTCAATGCCCGACAGAGTGTCGCAGGTTGCAGCTACCAGCGCTACCATGAAGTCAGGATAACGTAGAATTAATTACCTCTTATCATTATCCTCTTGGATATTTAGACTGCGTTATACGCATGAATTGATCGTTGATGACTTTAGTGTACGTTAAAACTAACCTGTCGGTAGTACTAACCTGAGTATTGGAAATACGGGTTATCTGGCGCTGGAACCACCCTGCAAGACATGTACCTAATCATACTCATCATACTTACTCATCATTTGAAGGATCAAACCCGCACAACCGTCAATTTTCCTTATTTTGTAAGCCGTGGATATTGACTTGTGCCAATGCTCTCTCTTCTCCCCCCCCCCTTGATATGGGTACCTTTCATTTTATTTAACGTTTAGAGCGCAAAATTGGTGTAATTGTGATACCTAGAAGAGAAATAAGCTCTACGGCTTACAAAAGTGGAACAACTACACAACAAACTAGGGACTTGGTCAATCAATTATCTCACTCTTCATACAGAAACACAATGTCATGTGGTATGGTAGTTATGATTCCTGCCTACTTATTAGCTCAAATCCCGGAGTCGTCTATGGAATGTTTTGTACAGTTGAATGGTGTTACCACTTCAAATTATGATTTTGTCCTGCAGGTTGGGATCACAAGTCTTGCAGGGTGACCCCTGCGCCAGGACCCCCTTATTTCCCCTACCTCTAGGGAAAATTGTACCATGATCAGGCTGGTGTTCAATTTCTCAATTATTCAAGGTGGTACAAAAGATCCCTCGAAGAGGAAGAACCGTGCGGGGACCATCCGCTCGGCAAGTGGGCCGAATGGATCCAAAGACGGAGGAGGATTTTCAAAAACCTCTCGGAGAAGTCACATCAACCGCCTGAGTGTTTGGCGGAAAACGTCGACAAACGCTACGAACGGATTCTCGATAAGACTCTGATCGAAGAAGCTCAAAAGTACCAAGTCGCCGACAAATACAGGGGACACCCAAAGTGGTTCACGACGGTCAAACCAAAGAGAGAATGCGGAAAAGAATCAATAGTACATTTGATGTACCCGGGAAATGTGAAGTTTGAAGATGATCCAGACGTTATTAGGAATAAATGCTATTTCGGGGTTCCCAAAACTGTTTTGCAGGAGCAGAAGATTGGAAAATATTGTCCAAAGAAGGACAAGTTGGAGAAGTGGAACAAGGACCCGTATTTGGCGAAGAGAAAAGAAGAATTACGAGACAATATCAAAATACTGGAGGACTTCCGGCCGGAGGTAGATGCACTTTATATCAAAGGTACGTGAGATTGGTTACCTTTCTCGTCCATGGTCAGCATTTGGTTGATAACCATTGTAGCATGCGCAGAGAAAGTTGACAGTGGTAACCACTTGAAGGTGAAGCACGTCAGCTCCGAAGCAGTGGTGGATGGGGACTGGTTCCATCCTGAATCCTTGCTACAATCATCTGTCCATCTATTCGCAGGGATAAGCATCCGGAGGAATCCGTCGAAATTCATTGTATGAGACCTCAGTTTACTTGAGTTTACTTGATGAGGCCACATGTACAGATTCGATACATATTTGGTTTACAGCAGGAGGCCATATGCATCGGAATGATACAACACTAGTCGCATTGAATGTTTCTGTGTCATCTAGACCCGTGGTTTAGCTTAGAATGGTAGAACGAGAGAGTTCCTATGAGATAAGTCTTGGAAGATAAGCTTAAGGCGTCAAGTTGGATTTATCTACCCTCATATAAGGCGCCTTGAGCTCCCCAGGCACAAACTTACGAATCGTCTTTTATCTTACTCAGGGATACCAGTGCAGCGCCTTATATATGAACTTGTCTGTTAGGAACTCTCATGCCTGTGGCCTGTGGGTGAAAAAACTCGAAAAGTCACAACATGAGGCCACATGCATAGATTTGATACAACCGCCATTTTGATCCAGATCAAGATCGCCAGTAAACAATTGATACAGAAATTTTTAGAAGTCCTGTCCGGGGAGTGTGATTTACTAAAAAAAAAAAAAAAAAAGGCGGACCGAAACGGTGAGACCCGTTTTTCTGGCTTGGCGCTGTAGGTGTTAATGAATTCCGACCAAATCCAAACCCCCTTAGAGTGTAGAGTGACAACTATTAAGAGATTAAACTCATGACACTTGTATTCAATTCCTTCAATGTAGGGAAGGGTTTAGGGCCTACACAACTGAAAACGCCGTCAGCCCAGTTCAACATCCCCGAGATCGTCATAACGCACACGGAAGAAGCGAAGGAAACGGATAAAACGCAATTGATTCAAAGTTTGGCTATCGAGAAACCCGTCTTATTCATCGGTGAGCTTCTAGGGATCCGAAAGAAATATCACAAATCTTGTGTAATGTTTAATGCAGTACTTGGCAGCTACGTCAATTTAGTAGCCATTGGATTGAATCCAAGGGATTTCAATCAAGTTTAGTGAGAAAGAATTTCGGATAAGTATAACCTGCAGTGAACTTTTAATAGTCCGGTCATTATAAATTTTATATGTTGATGGGAGCCAGATGAATAGTGAGAAAACAGGAAGCGGCTACCACAGGCATGTGCGTTATAGCCAAAAAACCCTACATTTGTTGTGCACTTTTTTCGGTTTTTGCTCAATATCTCATTAACGGAATTCTAGAAGGGTCTGATAGGTATGGTCACTATACAAGGTGTCTCAACTTAAATCCGATGGACTTCAGGGATCAATAATTGATCCCTGAAGTCCATCGGATTAAAAAAAGTCTTAGAGACACAAAAAAGTGTCTCTTAGACTTGTTTTAATCCACTCTAAATGCCTCTTTTCCCACTTTTAAGACTTTTTTGTGGTTTCGATCTTAAGTCATTAAAATGGCCATAACTTCTTTAATCCATCAAATAAATTCAAATGTAATTATACCGTTGGAAAGAGCGTTAAATTTCCCATCTCTCGGATGCACACTCAACGGGTTAAATACAATTTTGAGAGGGTTTAAGCGTACAAAACGAGACCAAAGTACAAATGTGGAGATTTTCCGAAAATTTGACTGTTTTCTATCTGTCTTTTAGTAATTTTTCTGTCGGTGAGTCGTGTATGAGAAAAACTTGCTGGAAAGCTCACTTTTCCAACGGTGTACTCTAGATTAAGTAGCGACTGATTTTAAGGGAGAAAATTGCGTTTTAATGAAAAAACGGGAGATTTTTCTGCCAAATCGATAGGTAGCATTTGGTTCGGAAAGGATTGGCATGGTTGATGGCATTAAATTTAGCAGGTTGGCCGACCAGGTTGATTGTGCATCAGGGAGATGGGAAATTTAACGCTCTTTCAAACGGTATAATTACATTGGAATTTATTGGACGAATTAAGGAAGTTATGGCAATTTTAAACACTGAAGGTCGAAATCACGAAAAAAATCGTGAAGTCGAAAAAGTGGCATTTAGAGTGGATTTAAAAAAGTCACTTCTTGGAACAAGGACAGTTTTTGTTGCAAATTAGTTGTAGAATTGATCCCTGAAGTCCTTTGGATTTAATTTGAGACACCTTGTACACACTCTTTAACTAGACTGCATTTCGAGGGTCTCACGGTAACACCCCACATCGTCACTTTTGGCCAAAATGAGTTATGCATACCATTTGAAGCGTCTTCTCCCGGCGGATAAATCTAACTAAGTATACGTTAGGTAACACTAAATCTCTCGATTTATTTTACTAAATTTTACTCAGTAAACATAGTCATTGGCAGATGGTTTTTTGGCTCTGCTGAAAAGTCCTCCAAATGACGATGTGGGAAGTTGCCGTGGGACCCTCGATTTGCTTTCTACTATTTGAGACAGAGCGAGCTACAGCTCTTCAAAAACAGGCATAATTTTCCGAAAAGTGAAAAACTGTTGAAATGGTCACTTATTTTGAGGAATATCTTGACGTAAAGAAATCATAATGACCGAACCTTTTGCAAGCACGACCCCCTTTTTATGTCTAACTTGACTCGACTAATATCTGGCGGCTGATTTGTTTAGTTTGCTGATGACTCCCAACGATTCACTTGAGGATTTAATCCACAGATAACGTTCCTATCGGCAACGGTTTCCCCGAAACTGACTCTCACCAGTGGCGAGTCGGTTTCCCCATGGCCGACCTCAACGAAGTCAAAACCCTGAGGGTTAATTTCCAAAACATCGGCCCCTGCGCCGTTCGATATGAATGGAGGATGGAAAAGGACTACGACAACGCGGATTTCCCTGTGAGGGATTACAAACGTCGAGCAGCCAGATTCCATTTCTTACAGAAGCGCGGGACGTTACTACCAGGTTTTTGTACTCCGTTATACTCGTAATATTAGGGTTATTAGGGTCAGCAAAATTTGTGGATGATTTAATGATGTTGAGCTCGAGGAATGGTAATGAGTGACTACAGCAGAACATCTAGGCCAGGAAAGTTAGTGCAAAAAATAAATTGAGTCAGAACACCCTGTATATAAATATATGTATAAATATGATCTCCTAATATGAAATTCTAGTTTTTAACATTTTGGACGGAGAACAATAGCTTCCTTTTCTTCGTAAATTCACTAAAAGAAGATTGAAATTCTATAATAAGAGACGACGCCTCGAGGAGCTTTGTCGTATTTCATTATGTAAGACGTCATGGACGCTTGAAGGACACCAAGTTGGTAATCGCCTGTTTGTGTACAACGAAATATTATCCCTAACCTGCTCTTGCGGTACGATTGGATTTTTTAAGGTTTTGTTAAGAATTTATTTTCCTAATCTAAATATCAAGGGCAGCAGATGGATTTGGACTTCATGTTTTCGTCTTCGTCGAACGGAATCTTCAGGGAAGTTTGGAGGTTCTCGACGGTGCCAAAAGTGAGACCACATCACATTCACTTCGTTCTCGAAGGCATAGCGTCGGAGGACCAAGTGAAAAGCGACATCCCCTGGTCGACCATCGAGAGATACGTTCAGCAGCTCATCGTGGACTCAAACATTCAGAATATACTGGATGAAATCGAGAGAGGTATCGTCGTTCCCAAGCTCCACGCACCGTACGCCGATATGTTCGGAGATAACGAGCTGTTCGAGTTCAACAATCCTGAATTGCACTACAGGTGAGATCTCACTCGATATGTAACCTGGATCTCTTTCTCAAGGGACAGGAAGCGGGCCGAAAAAGTCGAGGCCCTTCTCCCACTCATCAGAGGCAAGAAGCACTCCCCGTCCTGTGATCCCCTGTTCCCCTCAACGAATTTTTCTCACTAGGTACTCACTCCTTAACTTAAGGGTGGAATTGGACGGGATTTTTTAGATAATAAATAACAGTATAAACTAGTAGTGCAGCATTGTTCAATTTGTCAGAGGACAACCAGAAGTGGATACATACAAAAAGAACGTAGGAACTTACTTATTTACAAAACTGCTTTGAATTATGATTTAAAAAAAAACCCTATTTGCAGTTGTTTGGTTTATGAAATAACTTATACACATACAAGTCCTACATACTTATCTACGTCAATATAATATACAAACAGCTAAAATGCATAGATAGGTAGTTAAAATAGTATTCAACCGTTACTGAATGTCGTTGTCTTATTGAGCTTCGAATTGAGGGGTTAGTCGATTGAGCTTAGAATCGAATTGAGGGGTTCATTTAGGATGAAATCGACCTTCTGAAGACCTGAAACGACTCAAAAACTTCGAAAAATTGTTATAATCGAATCTGATTAAGGAAGAAAATTAAGAATTTACAAGTAAAATACAAATACTGTAAAACCCTCTCCTGTAAAATAAATTAAATATTGTGCTTTGCTTACCCATGAAATGTAAAATTTACATGAAAATGTAAAATTTACCCATGAAATGTAAAATTTACATTTCATAATCCACCTCCTTTTGATTGCCTCTTGGTGCAATTGTAGGCAGAACACGATTTCACCATCTTTTCAAAATTGAAAAGTGAAAAATTTGGAGCTAGGAAGCAGAATAGCTTGGCCGAAAATGAGTGTTCAACACAAAAATTAAGCATGGCGTGAGGGTTGATCTCTGATGAGTGGGAGAAGGCCGCTGTACCTGTCCCCTGTAGGGGTGGTGAATAATATTATTTATTATAATATAATAATTATTATTTATTATAATATTATTTAACGTAAACGCTTCAAATACCCTAATACTACCCAGTAACCTAATACCAGTCTGGTAATACTAGACAACCTATTACCAGAAAACCCCTATTACTCGTACCTACTGGAAAATCTTTTTTGAGAACTTGGGGGACAGACCTTTGAGGGCCTATTTTTTGCCGGCCATTCGGGATTCTGTGGTAATAGGACTGTGATAATAGAACCCAGTCCGCGTTGGGCGCTGGAAAGGTTCTCGAATCGCCGGTAACCTATTACCAAAATAACCGAATACGACAACCTATTACCAGACGTCACTGTTAATCGATAACCTATTACCAAAAAATAACCGTATTCGCCATGACTAGTCCCTTGAGCGAGAGATTCAGGTTACATATCGACGATTGTGCCTTTCGAATTCCGTAATAATCAGTTGACACAAACGCCGTCTGTTATTTTTCAGGACTCGGGAGGTGACGGAAATGAAACAAATATACGGGAGCGTATCCGACAAACGGTGGAACTTTTCGGCTCTCAAACTCCGCAACACGATCATTGAGGCGGGTTTAAGTTGCGAAGACACGATCAAATACATGGATCAGCTGAATCATCTGGTCGGCGAGCTCCTTCATCCTCCAAAAGAAGAGAAGATGGACAGGATGAAGTACAATATGGTGTACACGATGATGTGCGCGTTCTTCAATCAGATGGGGACAGTTGGCGACAGGTCAGTACAGGCTGCTGAGGTAAGTGGCTTTGGTGGAAGGTAATGGCTGGCGTTGTAGCCACCATGAATCTTGGCTCAGTGATCACTAGCTTTATCCCCAGGGCTTGGTGTGAGTGGGGGCAAGTAAAATCCAGCAAAGCACTGAGACACGGAAAGCGGTAGGTCCTCCCAAAGGTTCTGAGGGACCTGCAACCATTCAAGGCGTAGAGGCTCGAGACGGGGGATTTGACTGGGTGAGAGATTGCCTGGCCCCCTGCAGGCTCGGGTTGCTCAAAATGGTACCATGGGCGGAGGGAGCACCAGGCCACTGGAGCAACGCCCTCATGGCAAAGCTCCACCTGCCTGCCTTCCAACAGAGGTTGAATTCGTGGTGGTCATGAACTTGCTAGAAAGTAGGTAGTTTTCCATCAAAAAAGGTATTCAAATCCCTAATATCTGAATCTTCATTTTGGTCATTTCAGCCAAAAGCTTTTCAATCGTCCTCTAGAAATTGACCCTCACACTGATTGTTGATGCATTTTCCTATTGTAGGCTATTAACGAAGATGAGTTGTCGACGCCTTCCAAATATCAATACAAAATATCCTCCGCTGGAATTCGAAGATCCGTTTGAACGGTGGATGATTGATCACGTCCGAACAGAGCCGACTGGAACAATGAGCGAAAAGGCGTACAAGAAGCAGCTTTCCAAAGATGCGAAGAGACAGAGCAGTGGAGGGAGAAAGAGCAGAACTGGATCGCGAAAGAGTTCGGCTGGAAGGAAAAGCACTGCTGGGAGGAAAAGCGCTGCTGGGAGGAAAAGTGCAGCTGGAAGGAAAAGCGCTGCTGGGAAACGGCAGAGCGCGGCTGGTGGAGGGAAGAAACGACAGAGTGCTGCAGGCGGTGGCAAGCGAAAAAGTGCAGCAGGAGGTACGAGATTTGGTTCAATGCGAATTGACCATGTGTGTTGAGGGAAGAACAAGAACTGGGCGTGTAGGCTGGTCAAACGGTGTTCAAGCTGATCACTAACCTCTCTCCAAAAACGAGACTGAAAGCCCCAGCTTTTTCCCAGAATGCTCCTGGTTTCCACCCTCTCCTCATTTTATAACCTGGAATATCCATCCTGTAACTGCTCCACATGGGTAGCTGTAGGTCTTCCAAGTATACATGGGCTCTGGTCTGAACGTGTTCAGCCCATTACAAATGGCGTGGTTCATGCTGAATGATGCAATGAACTAAAAGGGAAACAAACTCCCTGAAAACTAATGAACGACACCATTTCGTCCTGTGTATCCATACTGTTTGTCTGCAGCCATATTGTTTGGTGTTTCTCGCTGATTCTCAATCTCTTGTGTTTATGGGCTCTCTCGTACTCAGGACGCATATCCTTGAAAAAGAGAACCACTAGGGCTTCTGCTCAATTGGAAATCTGCATAATCTTCCATCCCACAATTAGCCAAAAGTGATGGCATGTGCTGAGGATCCGATTGAGTGGACTACTTGGGAAGGGCAAAACGTAACTCCTCCCTTGAGGTGTCCCCTCATCCTTCAGAGAATCCCCGGGAAACACCAAGCGATGCAGCAGCGATTTGCCCCTCAACTTACTGGCCACCATTCTCCATGTCAATTTCAGGTAAAAAGCGTCAAAGTCAAGCTAGCGCCGGCAGCAGAAAAAGTATGGGCGGTAAAAGGAAAAGCATGGGAGGAAAAGGCCGAGGCAAGTCCAAACCGGGCAAATCCGGCGACGGCAACTACATCTGGTTGACGGATCCACCACAGGAACAAGCCTCGAAATTGGAGTTTCTGACAGAGCAGGATCGCGACATATTCAGAGGACTCTTCGAAGCTTATACGAGGGATTTGCTTGGGCTCACCATAGATAAGATATGCTCCGCTATAGACACCATCAACATTGTGGAAGCCGGCAAAGAGTTCGACAAGGAAGTAGAACCCGTGGCTTACAAGATGCATTATAAAAGGCCTGATCATACTTCCCAATTGCCACCACTATTTTAATGCAGTCTTTCCTCACTGTTCTGAAACCCTCCTGAGCATCAGTTGAACCTGAAAATATAAAGAAATAATGTTGTCAGACAAATATTTATACTGGTTTTGGAACCTGGCAATGATTTTCAAAGGCTGGTACAGGGATTCACGTCAAAAGGATTGTGGGTTTGAGGTTATGGGACCATGTTGAGTGGATAAAAGTAAAAGTAAAGGGTTTGGCGAACTCAGTATCGACCTCCAAATCAGATGTCGGTTTAGGTAGATTTAGGGTAATCAGAAGAGTCCATATACTCGTACCCCCACCCCACTGCGATGTTTTTCGTTTACCAAAAAACCTTCAGTACCCAATTTGATAGCGATTCATCTCAAACGTTCAAGTCAGAACTTCTTTTACTCAGGAGGCCTCGGGTACATCCCAGATATTTCAGGACCGACAGGACTAATAACCCATAAGAGGCTTTGGGTATCTCTCATGTATTCGGCCATAATTGAATAATGGACATATTTGGCCCTTGTCAACTCCATCGGTAGAGACGTCCGTTTCTCAGTACACTTCATGATACTGTTATTAATAAAGGGCGGTTTTGCTTGTTATATCAAGCTTATGCAGAAGCAGTTGAAAAGCATAAACCCAACCACCAGCGAGTCTTATTACATTTATTTAGGTACTGTTATCATCATCGTAGGAACGTATTGAAAAGGTACCTAATAGGGAAATAGGGAATGACATTGATTTTTTTATTTTTTTTTCCTGAGAAGAATTCACTTTTAGAATAATTAAGACAGTGGTAAAAATGTTTTGAAGGAAGTACTTATTTTTCTGGAGAGGTTTGAGCAGGAAGAGGGAACCAATGTACGTCATCTACCTCCCAGGCCAATCAGAGAGCAGTACGTAGACCGGCTCTGTAAACCGCTCTTGAAAGAGGAAAATCCATTAATCATTTATCACTTAATAAGCACAATATTATTTAATTATAATATAATTATTGAGTATCCCTATACATGGTGGATATGGTGGAAGACCAAGGAACTGGTCCAAAGTTGAATAATTCTCATTATAATTTTTATAATTACCATAATTTATTTTTGCTAGTGCATACCCTATTGGGCGCTTAAGGTAACATTTATAGTAACATTCCAGATCGAATTCTATTCAAAAAGTTGCTTTTTGGGTTATTATCTTCGATAATGGACCATTGGAATCGACCAAAGAAAAACAATTATTACCCCCCCCCCCCCCCCCGACCACTCAAAATTGGTTGGTTTACGTTTCAAGATACGTAGATTCAGAAAATCGAATTAAAAAAAATCCGTCCGTCCGCCGTACGCCATATGAGAATGACCCGTGTAGCAGTCAGATGCGGGCCTCGGGTGTCAGATGGGTAACACACCCCCCTCCCCCCCTCTAGCGGCAATATCCTCACGTTCTGTGACATCCTCCCCTTACACGTCCTCCCGGTTCTTCTCTCCTCCTCCCCTTCAACCCCTCGCTGATCTGTAGCTCGTCCTCCCCTACAACCCCTCGCTGATCTCTAGCTCGTCCTCCCCTTCAACCCCTCGCTGATCTTTGACTCCTCCTCCCCTTCAACTCCTCAGCGATCTATATAGATCACCTAGGGACGCTTTATAGTGGCGTACTCGAGGGACTCTACTACCCCTCACTGATCTTTGACTCCTCCTCCCCTTCACCTCCTCACTGATCTATATAGATCACATAGGGACGCTTTATAGTGGCGTCCTATCTAAATAGTGGCGTACTCGAGGGACGCTACGGGCGCTCGTTCTGTTGTACCGAGCGGAGGACGGCGATCAAACCAATACACAAGATACTTGAAAATGTAAACCAGTCATGCAGCATGACTATAAGAGCAAATTTTCGAAGAAATAATAGGTTTTAAGTAAAACGTATCCATTAAAGAACATGATGTCCATGAAGAACATCTCAGGTAACAACCACGTTTCTTCATCTTCAAGGTGTTCCAGTTTGAGAGCGAAATACGATATAGCCATTCTGACTTATTACGACCCATCTTATTCAGCGTGTGAAAACCTTTAAAATGAAGAATTTTATGGAATTTATGGGTGAACCTCCCCCCCCCCCCCCTCCGCCTCACCCAAAAACTCCCCCCCCCCCCTCCTTCAGCGTTTGGACATTTCATCGCTGAACACGACGGTGAAGTCAGAATTGTGATATCGCATTCCGTCATCAGATTAGAGCACATTAACCATGAAGAACGTATTCTTCATCTTCAAAGTACTGAAGTTTGTGAACGAAATTAGGTATCGCTATTCTGACTTTACGATCGAATTCAGCTTGTAAAAACCTTTAAAATGAGATGTCACTTTTGGATCACCCCCCCCCCCCCCCCCCAGCTATTGGACAATTCAACTCTAAACATGGCGGTGAAGTCAGAATTGCGATATCTCATTCCGTTATCAGATTAGAGCAGACTTAACATGTAGATCATATTAAGTAACAACCACGTTTCTTCACCTTCAAAGTGCTCCAGTTTGAGAACGGAATGAGATATAGCAATTCTGATTTCACTATCATGTTCAGCATAATAAAGCCTTTAAAATGTGGTGTCACTTGTCAGAATGTTCCATTTTGAGAATTTACGAGGAATTGTTTTCCCCAAAAACTCCCCAAAAGCCTGATTCTGCCCATCTACGAACTTAGCCTGTCGATTGCCAAGACAGATTTTTTGTGCAAATTTGGTGTCTTTTGGCGGTGGATTCAGGATGGTCTGAAACGGATTTTAGTATGAAAAAATTTCGAAAATTCGATAATGAGTGCGTAGTCGGATTATTCAAGTCCCAGGACGACCGGGACCAAAAGTTGAAAACAAGTCTCACGAGGGGAGTTATAGGCAAAACCAGATTTTCTGTTTCGTTATGCCCCTCGTTCCCCTGCGTGTATTCGATTTTCCGTTCTGAGCGGTGGAGGAGGTTCCACCTTCGGTTTTGACATTCGGATCGTCTCGGACTCGTATGCGCCGCGTATGACCCGTTCGGCCGTGCAAATGAACGAGTTCCGGGTTCGGCGTATGAATAAGGTCTCCGGAGGACGATGAACTTGACGGATCGGGTTTTGCGATACGGCGATCCACTGAAGGGCTCTTCAGGGTCAACCGCCTTCAGGGACTTCCTTGAGACGATTTCGGCGAGAAACGGATCGACGGGGCGCAACAGTCTGACTCATTGACGAAATTATCCAAACATTGTGGACTTTGAGGATTGGAGTTCCTTCGTACTCCGAGGCTCTACAACCTCCACCTACTTCGCCAATAATTTAATAACTAATTAGGTACTATTAATAACTCAAAAGTATTGAGAATTCTCAATACATTATAATAAAATGCATCACCAACACCAATGTAATGTGCTATTTGAATGAATGTTGCACGTAGGAAGATCGTCATGCAGCACAAATTCTTGGGCAAAATGTTTATTCTATTACGACCGCTCTCATCAATAGAAGGGCTTCATGCGAATGTCCTTATGCATTTGTTTCCGTTTCGAGATAATCAAAAAACTGTTTATCGCCCTGAAATTTCGGGTTATTTCAATGAAATTTTTACTGCGTAACCATTGTTAATCAAATTGCTTTTTTGATCGAACGTATAGTTTTTAGGTCAAAAATGCAAACAGCTGTCGGAATAAGGTCCCTTTATGCATGAAACAGCTGTGGTGGCTCCAAATAACGCAAGAACAATTTTGGAACACTTTCTTCTTGAACAAATCACCAAATTGAAGATTAGGTATGTTTTAAAGTTTTTAAATTTCCAAGTTTTAACATAACAGATTAGGTTTTTTTCAATTTCGTCGAGGAATCAGCAACACCACCAAGCTCGTTTTTCATAACTTTTCAGGAGAGAGAAAAAACCGATTTTTTCGTCCATCAAGGCCTAATTGACTGAAGTTTTATCTCGATATCCATGATGAATGATCAGTCAATTAGGCCTTGATGGACGAAAAAATCGGGTTTTTATCTCTCCTGAAAAGTTGTGAAAAACGAGCTTGGTGGTGTTGCTGATTCCTCGACGATTTGTTTTCTTCTTTCATCTCGATAGGTTGAGTGATGAAAATCAGTGTTTCCTCTAATTAGGTTCAAATCGAACTAAGTTGCGGTATAGGAGGCACAGAGAAGAGCCTGCCACGATGATGTGTTGGATTTCGTGCAAGAAGAGACTTTATTCGCGGAATAGGGCTCCTTCTTGCATGAAACGAAAAATTTGCCCTCGAGTTTAAATAGTGCCGAAAGAAGGTCTTGCATGAATCGGTGGAACCGGAGGTAAAGACGTGAAAAACCACTATCATCTCGATTTGGCCAAATGTGGCGATAAGGACCCTTTTTGCATGAGGCCATTCAATAGCCTTCGCCCATGCAGGGCAAAGCTGTTCAACTACCTACCAAAATCTGCCACCTCGTTTTGGACTACCCTGATTCTGATTATGAAAGTGAACAAGAAACAGGAGATAATATAGAATCTATCTGATGATTTCAGTGAATTATCTGCAAGAGGTTATCATATCATAATGTAACTGTACATAAATCAACTATCTACCTGTATAAATAAAGCTAGTCACCGAAAACCGTATACGTTTCTATTAAAAGTAAACTATTACCTCTGCACAAAACAGGTTTTTGTTCTAAGCAATATTATAGGTAGGTACCTCGGATCATGTGTGCACGACTTGGAAGAGCTTCATTTTGACAAGTTAAAAACCATTTACTAGTCTTACGAAATAATTTCCTGATAATAAATAATGACCTCTAATGGTCATACGAATAATTCGTTTATAATTATTATAAACTCAACTGTAATTTCTTTTCCACAATTTTGAACTGCTAGAATCTAGCAGCTAGATTCACGTTTCGTACCACTGTCCGACGGCCCGGATGGTTTAGGCATCCTAATAATGGGAAAGATCACCAAATTTCGAAATTTGTCGCCACTTTCGAGTCGAATCTTGCCTCTGAAGGAAGATGATTGGAATCAGTATTCCGGAATTCGCCACAGATCCCCTCGTTTGGCCTAATAGGTTACTTGGACGGAATTTTGGGCAGTTTTGGGATAACAGAATGACTCGATCTACAGATTTGTCTGTGGTTGTAACAAAAAGCATTTGACGTCCACAATTGTTTGAAATGCACTCTTACGTAGTCCGTTACGCAGGAAAACTTATCTCTTCTATTCAAGTTGGTTGGGGAATTTCTAAAAAAAAAAAATAAAAATAAATAAATAAATAACAGGATGAGGAAGCCGTCGCAATCTGAAAACGTTCCATTTTCCCCGTGCTAAACGACTGATATTGGATAAAAATTCGTGATTGGAGTTTTTATAACAATTTCACATATCGCAGAACTACCATTTGCAGCCTGTTTCTTGCCTGCGCCGTTCGGTGAGTTTTTCCGACTAACTTAATTACATATAATATATTATGTACATATTATGTACATTGTTATTATATTACATAATTATTATAATCAATAATTTGTAGGGCAAGTACTTTTCAAGCTGATATCGTCTGTATTGGGTTAACATTTAAAAAAAAAAGTTTGATTTTCAATTTTATTTGCTTTATGGCAATCTCAGTTCAACTATGCTTAGATAATTAGATAACTGTGCTGCACGTCATTTCCCTTCTACTCCCACTCACATAAACAGTGCGAAATTATTGCAGTATTTAATGGAGTTGAATATTTCGCATTCGTTCAAGTAGATCAGCAGATAGTTAGTTCTCCAGGAGTGGAGGGTGGTTAGTAAATGGCCGAGTGATGGTCAAACTAGCAGCCCAAACAGGTTAGTTCACCGCCTCCGACACCTCAAGGGGTGTCTTTCTCCATCACAATTGGTTCTTGAGAAAAATAAAATAAAATAAAAAATTCGGGAACCGTCACACTCCACCCCTTACAACCTACTGACAAAGATCCTTCCCTTCATCAAGTGGTTCTATCATAACCTCGGGAACCGTCACACTCCACCCATTAGGGCCTGCAGGACCTAGTTTGGAAGGTTTTTGAAGGATATCTCAGGATGTAATTGACTTGAAGTAGGTATTGAAATGTGGGGGAGTTGTCCTCCACTATAGAACCGCCAAGAAATCCAATAAGAAATAAACCAAAAGGTTACAAAAAATTATCGAAAAATCGAGAGAGAAATTTATAGAGATTTATAGAGAGAAATTTATAGAAATTTATTTGAGATCCTGCTCGCTTATTTTCCTCCTTTTTTTGCTCCTTCCCGTCATGCCTTCCAAAAATGCCTTCTCGTTTCGTTTCCATTTTGTAAACCATTTCGCCACAATTTAAGAAAACTCATTGTATGAATTTCCAAAATCGGACGACGAGGAGTTTTTTTCTTATTAATGTAGTGAATTTAGAAATTTATTTCAAAAGTCCAAGTCAATCACAGCCTGAGATATTCTTCAAGAGCTTTCCAACTTAGGAACTGCAGGCTCAACCTGCTGACACAGATCCTTTCCGTCATCAAGTGGTTCCATCAAGACCTCGGGAACCGTCACACTCCACCCCTTACAACCTGCTGACACAGATCCTTCACCATATCAAGTGGTTCTATCAAGACCTCGGGGGCCGTCACACTCCACCCCTTACAACCTGCTGACACAGATCCTTCACCATATCAAGTGGTTCTATCAAGACCTCGGGAGCCGTCACACTCCACCCCTTACAACCTGCTGACACAGATCCTTCCCGACATCAAGTGGTTCTATCAAGACCTCGGGAACCGTCACACTCCACCCCTTACAACCTGCTGACACAGATCCTTCCCGACATCAAGTGGTTCTATCAAGACCTCGGGAGCCGTCACACTCCACCCCTTACAACCTGCTGACACAGATCCTTCACCATATCAAGTGGTTCAATCAAAACCTCGGGAACCGTCACACTCCACCCCTTAACAACCTACTGACACAGATCCTTCCCGACATCAATTATTGATGACGGGAAGGATCTGTGTCAGTAGGTTGTTAAGGGGTGGAGTGTGACGGTTCCCGAGATTTTGATAGAAACACTTGATATGGTGAATTAGAACCAATTATCGGTTCTATCATAAGCTCGGGAACCGTCACACATCACCCCTTACAACCTTCTGACACAGATCCTTCACCATATCAAGTGGTTCTTTAGAATCACACCTCTCGTTTCTCCGCAATTTAACCCGTTTCATTTCCATCCTCCACGTGCTCTTGTAGCACATGAACACAGTAGACGCTGACCTCATTCATATTTACCTTTTACGTAGTACTTATGTTGGATTAGGTATTACAATGTCACATTGTATCACATGCCATCTTGTGTGTTTCAGGACAACATATTGAAGAACAAACCTCGATGTGTTTCAGTGTTATAACTGAGTGATGCAAAGATCTACTGTAATTATTGTAAAAGTCTAACTACAATTCCCACAAATTTAACGCCATATAATTCGTTGTAGAAATAACAAGAAATGGATTATACCGAATATGATACGTTGTATGGATTACCTCCAAGGGTTGTTGTGAGCATCTATATTGGTATTGCTGTGTTAGGGTTGTTTGGTGTAGTTGGCAACGCCCTATCAATCGTCGTGTGGACCCGACCGCACATGAAGTCCTCATCAGCGATCATGTTGACAGTTCTTGCCGTATGCGACATAATGATCGTTTCATTTACGAGTTTCCATTCAGTTTTTACAGCTTTCGTCAGATACGATTTGATATTCTTCAACCATAATCAACTCATCAGCTTTGTTTCTCGCTACGTCTTACCGTTCGTGGATGTTTGGGCGAGCCCTGTAGCCAGCATTTTTAAAACCGCCACCATCTACCTGACACTGGCTATCACGGTGGAACGTTACATCGCCGTTTGCTACCCTTTCCAGTATCAGGACATCTACAGCTACTCTCGAGCTTGCAAGTCCACAGCAATTATTGTAATCATCTCCATCTTATTCAATATCATCAATTTCTGGGCACTGGAAGTGAAAGCAAGTACCGAGCGCGATGGGACTGTTTGGACCTACTACTACATGCCATCTGAAGTATACTATCACCCTCTAATGGTCTTCTACAGAAACTGGATTCGCCTCTTCTTCATGTACATTATCCCTCTGTCAGCCCTAATTGTGTGCAACACAGCTGTATGCATTAAGGTAAGCAAGTAACTTACCATTTTCTTTCGTACATTATAAAAAATCCACAGTCATGCAGCATGGCTATAAGAGCGAACTTTCGAAGAAATAACTGGTTTTATGTCAAATGTCTGTATGTTACTGGTTTTATAACAAATTTTGTCTCCTTTTATTGCCGAGTAACACCTAAGTTTATAGGTTTTTAACCCTGAACACGATGGTGAAGTCAGAATGGCGATATCTCATTCAAAACCATCTTCATCTTCATGTTCCAGTTCTCTTATGGGTAATGTTTTCCCCCTAAAACTCCCCCAACCACCCTTAGAGTGGCTCGATTCTCCCCATCTACGAACTTACCCTTTCGATTGCAAAGAAATTTTTTTTGTCCAAATTTGAGCTTTTTATCTGAATTCTATCGAGAGTTATCGTCTGAAATGACACATACATACACATATGTATAAATATATAAATACTGTATATTTTTGGTGTCTTTTGGCAGTGAATCCTGGCTGGTCTGAAACGGATTTTGGTACAAATCAAGCGATTATAATATAAGTAGTTTTGTGACTTTGAATTTTGATTGGGGTGACACTGCTAACAAAGTCTGCCAATATTTTTGAATTTCTGATTTTGAATTTCAGCAAATTTCATATTACGTTATTACTGCCGTGTTGCAGCTCACGATGGCAAGAAGAGAAAGGCGAGGGCTAACGGATTTCAACAAGAAAGAACTTCGACTGACGATGATGCTCGTGTACGTCGTCATCGAGTTCATCGTGTGCCACTCGGTTCTCGGATTCGCAGCGACAGCCAACTCTTTCAAGATCGACATGGATTTCAACCCGGACCCGTTGATTCCTGTCGGCGATTTCTTCGAAGTCTTCAACTCGTCAATAAATTTCGTTACGTACGTCACATTCGGAAAACCGTTCAGGAAAACGTTCCTCGATACTTTCGGCTGTTTGGGCTGTTGTACGGACGGCTGCCTTCAAAGACGACGGTCGGTATCCAAGAACCGCGGAAGGAATTTAGGAGGAGCAATGCCCAACTCTGGGATTCGTATGATGAAAAGGAGCGACGACAATCCTTAAGATTTTGATCACAACGTTCAAAGAATAAAAAATCAAAAAACCGTTTATATTCTTATGTATTTTTTCTAATATACTGCATTTATTTGAAAGGTACAAGTACAAGAGGTAAAAGAAAAATTAATTGCTTAATACGATCATCCTTCTTAAAGTTAGGAAACTTGTGCTGAGGGATGGAGCCACTTAACACTACTAGGTACTTGAATCCACCTCTAACTACTCAAGTCCATTACTGTTATTGTTTCAGTACAATCAACTTGTTTAAATTCTACTTATTATAATAAAAATATTACCACTTTAGCAATTATTAAAAACCTACAGGTTATTGTTACAACACTTCTTAATATTATGTACCTATAGGTTATTGTTGTATCACTTCTTAATATTATCCATCCTCGTCGCCAATGTAAGAACTTCAGTACGCACAAAGTAAGAACCTGTCTAGTCGGTGGTTAGAATGAGAATAATGCATTTTTGGTATTTCAAGTAATTAACAACAAGTAACACCTGGTAGCAACGGCCACTAATAATACTATGGTCCAACAGTACCTACAGGTTATTGTTATTGTTATAAATAACACTTCTTAATATTATTTTTAGTACAAATACTTTGAACATTAGCTTCTTAATTGTCTATTAAACTTCTAATAAATTCCTGGAAAATAAATTCTTTAATATACCTACTATTAATCAATTATATACCCTTATAGGAGAAGAAATGTTGCCCTTTCGCAGTTAGGCGAAATGGAAGCTTCAGTTTAACAACATCAGCCAATCTGGAACTACCAAAACATTATTCGTATTTTGCCAAATTTTGCCAAAAATCGGCTCAATAGGTCCGTACTAAGGCTGAGTTCGAATATATTCGTCTTTGGCGAGCAAATAGCAAAATCGCTGTTAAAAAAAACCATCATGTACAAATAGGAGTAGTAAGGTAAAAAATGAAGAAAAAAATCCACAGTCATGGCTGTAAGAGCGAATTTTCGAAGAATGGCTGTAAGAGCGAAAAACCTTAAGTATCAACCACGTTGGGTGTTTCAAGAACAGTTCTTGAAACACCCAACAGTTACTGTAGAATGAAGGAGATACATTTCAAATTTTCAAAACCATCATGTACAAATAGGAATAGTAAGGTAAAAAATGAAAAAAAAAAAAAATAAATAAATAAAATCCACAGTCATGCAGCGTGGCTATAAGAGCGAATTTTCAAAGAATGGCTATACGAGCAAAAAATCTCAAGAGTCAATCACGTTGGGTGTTTCAAGAACTGTAGATTGAAGGAGATAACATTTTCAAATCTGTAGAAAAATATGAAAAAATTCGATTTTGATCACGTTTTCGGGGGTTGTGGACTATTGTGAGTCGGCTCGTGACATCTGACGTCATTTCAAATCGATAAAACTATTTCGCAATAAGATCGCAAGCTCAGCGGGTTTCCATTCGCCAACTCAGCAAACTTTCAAGACGTCTATTTCATTGTAGTAAACACGAGGAGAAATTAATCTTTGCCGCCCACCTCGAATCCCTCGACCTTTTTCCTCGTTATCGGGTTGCAACGCAGATAAAACCGACAACGCGGACAACTCCATTTCTCAAGCAAACAATCTACTCGTATACTAATATTTATATGGAGCACGTAACACTTTGCAGTTCTCGAGCTGCTATTGTTTTCGTAACAGTTGAAAGAATCGGCGAGGTGCTCTTCCTTAAACCGAAAATAACACACTATCGCATTCACGTCAAAATTTGAAGTGGGTACGTGATTTTAGCGAATTTTTGAAGAAATGGAAGCTGCTGTTCTCGGTCTTTATGGGAATTGTAAGGGGGGGGGGGGGGGGGAATTACCCAAAAATTCCCAAAATGAAACAGTCTGACAAGTGTCACCTCCTTTGAAATAGTTTTTTCACGCTGAACACGATGGTGAAATCAGAATTACGATATCTTATTCCGTTCTCAAACTGGAGTACTTTGAAGATGAAGAAACGTGGTTGTTACTTGAGATGTTCTTCATGGACATCATGTTCTTTAATGGATACGTTTTACTTAAAACCTATTATTTCTTCGAAAATTCGCTCTTATAGCCGAACTGCATGACTGTGGATCTTTTGAAAAAAATTTCCGAAACACCCCCGTTACGGGGCACTCCAAGTGTCTGAATTTAACCTGTAGTCCAGTAGACATTTTTTGAATTTTATTTTCGGTTTTGCGCTCATAACTTCTACTATACCGTTACAACTTAGAGCATTTTGCTGCAATTTTGCATACATCAACTCCTTCCTAAACCTAATATTAAACCGGTATTAGCCGATCAAAGTTAGTGGAATTGGCAAAATGGCTAAAATTGGCAAAAAACGAAAATTTTGGCACTCTATCCATTACCATCAGTCCTATGGTAATTGTGGTAATCACTCAAGAACACGACAGGAGTCTACAGTAGGGATGACATGCCAAGAGAACATTTTAATAACTACACATCACAGAAATTGGCACATGGTTAGCCCCCCCCCCCCCCCCCCGTGTTCCACCCTGTCGATATTCATGAGTGATTACCACTATATCAATTACCATCAGTCATATAGTAATTATTACTATATGACTGATGGTAATTGATATAGTGCCAAAACCTTCTTTTTTTGCCAATTTTACCCATTTTAAGAAAATTCCTCTAACTTTGATCGGCTGCATCTCGATTATTATTAGGATCAAGAAAAACGTAGTTACGTCAAAAACGTAATGTAAGAAAAAACGTATACAAGATGCTCTATAGCTTTGAAAATAAACCTTTTGCTCGAAGTTATGAGCGAAAACCGAAAAAATTCCAAAATTTCGACGTTTTTCGGCCCTCCCCAAGTTAGCACAGGGTCCTCGAATTGGATCACTTGACAGTCATCCCACAGCACCACCGAACAAATTTGGATAATGAGCTGGAGTTTCATCTACCATTTAGTGATCTAGACTGAAGGGTGATCTGCACGTAGAAAATAATCAACCTTTTTGTCGAGAATTTGCAGAGGTTTTCTTCATTTGAATTCTTTAATTTATTTATGAATCCTAAATCTGTATTGTTTAATAAACAAGTATTATTGATACTTATGTAAGTAATAATTTTGTAACAGGATTTTAAAAATTTTTGTTAATAAACCAATTCATGTACTTATCCAGTTTTTCTACATCTACAAAATTTCTAATCAGCCAGTTGACCTGAGAGGTTCCGATTTCTTGAAGGAGGTCTGTGTAATTTGATAGCGGAATTTAATGGCCAGTCATTTCGTATAATGGCTTTCGTTGTCAGTGTAATAAAATGAGGTTTTGAAAATCCGTTTAGTTCGAAATCACATTGTCAACGTGAACATTTATCACAGTGATCAGGACGAAAATAGACTTTTAATGAGTTTGTTAAGACAGAGCAGATGTAAACGAGTTGACTTTTGGTTTATTATCTTCGATAATGGACCTTTGTAATCGAACAAGAAAAAAATCCCCCCCCCCCCCCTCAAAATTTGCTGGTTTACGTTTCAAGATACGTAGATTCTGAAAATCGAATAAAAAGAAATCAGCGGCACTTTGCCCAGTTAGCGTTGTGCTAAAATTACGAAATTTGGTTTACGGGTCCGAAGCAACCCCACAATGGTCCTCGAAACTTTTCATAACCCTAGGTCAAGGGGAAGTGGTTCAAAACTAATTTTGAAAAATTCATACCTACCTAGAAAAATTCAAATGTAACGGTATAGTTTTTAGTTCACATACAAGAATCATTTAATTTTTAGAATTTTTTTAAGACCATCCACAGCCTTGTACGGGCAGACCGAAAGTCGTCAACATGAGAGTGAATCGTAAGGCAGCCTGTCGGGTCAATGTTCATACTGGCCCAGCTGATTCGAACAGCACAGGGTTTTCAGGTATCGAATAATTAATAATGCATAAATGATGTACTATTAATTATCTCGATAGGTACCAGAAAACCCTGTGCTGTTCGAATCAGCTGGGCCAGGATGAATGTTATAATGATTAATAATTATGATTAATCATTGATAATAATTAATAAAAATTTATGCTAGGTACTTGATAATCATTATTACTAATTATTCAATCATTATGTGATCTATACAGAAGGGGGATCTGCACAATAAATAAAAAACCGTTGTGTCAAGAATTTGCAGAGTTTCATTGATGGAATAAGACCTTTGGGCTGTGCACACCAAAATATTTTCGACTATTTGGCAAGTTTACAATTTTTCGTTTACAGTTTAAGGGACTGCAGGACACAGGTTGGAAGGTTTTTGAAGGATATCACAGACTGTGATTGACTTGAAGTTTTGAAACCCCGGGGGGGGGGGGGGGATTTATCCGTCAAAATCGTAATTTATTTGAGATTCCGCTCGCTCAATGTTTGCATTTTGCGGTCTATCAGTCATCCAAAAATGTCCCCTCGTCTAAATTTTTTAATACAAAAATTTAGTCACAATTTAAAAAAAACGTATTTTATGAATTTCAAAAATCGGACTACGAAGGGGCTTTTCTTATTTATATAGTGCATTTAGACATTTATTTCAAAAGTGTAAGTCAATCACAGCCTAAAATATCCTTGAAAACCTTCCAACCGGTGGCCTGCAGGCCCTTGAGGTTGTTGAAGGCCCGTCCGCACTACTCGTGCTCGTGCTACTCGGGTGCGTGCAAAGTGTACTCGGGTGCGTGCAAAGTGTACTCGGGTGCGTGCAAAGTGCTACTCTGGTCGTGCTCGTGCTACTCGGGTGGCTGCTTGGGTGCTACTATAACAGTACCCCCCGCCCCTCACCACCCTAACCTGTCCTGAGTTATGCGTAGTCATGGTAACCACTTCCTCTACCCTTAATGAGTTCTGTAATCTCCACCTCCGCCCTAATGACTCCTCCGGCTCAACACCACACCTCCCCCTCCCCCTTCCACCTCTGTTGAGTTCCTGTTGACTTCCTCCCCCTCCTCCTTCCACCTCTGTTGAGTTCCTGTTGACTTCCACACCCCAGCCACTCACCAATACACCTCCCCCCCCCCTTCCACCTTCTGTTGACTTCCTCCCCCCAGCCTCTCACCAATACACCTCACCCTCCCCCCAACACTATTAACCCTTAATTACACGCTACGCGGGGAGTAACGTTAGTACACTCGTTTGGAGTGTTCTAGTTTGGTTGAAAAGGATCACAGATCATATTCGCTTCAACACAATATTTTATTATTTCAAGAACTGGTAATCAAAATATAAATACGAGTATCACGCCAGAATAATTTCAGGAACCAACATAATATGTCATTATGTTATTAAATATTATTTCAATTAGTATTATTTTTAAAGTTCTTCATGAACTTTGTGTTCATCAACCGACAAACCAATACATTTTCGCCTATTCATTAAACAAATTTGTGAACAAATTTTTTGTCCATATGAATGAGCATAAATTTATAAATGAGCATAAATAAATAAAAGTAAGGTATTTATACCTTACTTGACTTGTCTCTAGGACTAGTTTTATTAATATACCAAGTGTAGCTACTTATCGAGTTCAGCATTTCAATAGGAAGTCAATTTTTGGGGGTTTCGAGTACTTTTTGAAAAACTCAAATTTGGATGCCCAATTCAACTTCCGAGAATGAAGGCTCGGGCAGCCAGTCCTGGCAGATGATGGAATGTTTTCATACCAATGTCTTATCCTTCCGGGATAGTTAGTGTTCGACAAAGTTTAATGAGGTCGTCCTTTTTGGCTTTCGAAGTTGGTATCAATTTTTTATACAAATTATCCAGCCTCGTTGGTAATATTGTGGGTGTTATTATTGAAGAATTCTTTTTGCAATTTACGGTCTGTGTTATAATCATAGCTGTAAATTGTGGTATTATAAATTATTATTAATATAACAATTAATTATTACTAATATGGCTTTACTGAACTTGCCAAAACTGAAAAAAAAATCAGTGTTTGAAAATTTGGAGTTATCCGCTTTTGATCCTGAATGCCTCATTTAGTTGTTCAAGTCTGACAATGCCAAAAACAAAATGATTACATAAACAAAAAACGTCACATCTTTTGTTACGAAAACGATTCGCTTCAAGTAGGTCAACCCCGTTTTCACGTCCTTTCAGCTCCGCGGTATCTTTGAAATTGAGTGGATGTCGCTAAACGTCAAAGAACTTCCGCTGTTTGCTCATAACGTAGTTAATTCATGGCGTAGAGACGACATTGATGTGGAGAAGGTATTTGCATGGAGGAGTCATGTCAGTTGGTAACACCTACACGTCCGTTTTCTTTTCCAAATTCGCTCTTCTCAAGTTTAATTAGATGTGAACAATTTTCAAGTAGGTCAAAAGTTTCAGTATTAAATAAAAATGTTATTTATGTTTATTTTTCTATTTTTGGAAATACGGGCAAGCCCAATTACAAAGGAAAATTAAAAGGTACAACAAATGCAGATAACACAAAAAAATCCAAATTAAGTACTAGGTACTTGGAAAAGAATGATTTAAAGAAATAAATTGAATAATATTGGCAAAAGAGTAAGCACCACACCGTGGGAGAGAGAGGCAGATTACTGGTATAATGGTTAAATAAAAGTGGCAGGGGATGAGGAAAGTATTGTCTTTAGTTTTGAGATTGGGTCACAGACCCGTTTAATACTGTATAATAATATTATGATAGCGTCCATCTTGAAGGCCTTGTGTTATTTCGCTGTTATAAATTTACAATCCCTCAAATCGGTACGACCTACTTGAGTTTGCCTCGTGAAAGGTGCATGACATTGTGTTCAAATTTTGCTTACACAAATGTTCTTCTCCAAACGGGGCTAATGAAGCCAGACGCTTCACATTCGACAATTTCTCCGGCTTCCCAATATTTGCCCACCTCGCACAACTGTTCAAACACGTTTCTACACAAACATAACAGTGGCGTAACCGTACAAAATCCAGTGGTTCATCAGCTCTTCCCATTTCCCCTCTGCATTTCACGATGGCTAAATAACACAATTTTGGTTCAGTATGTAATGAAGATGGAAAATCTCAATGATTGGCCATTTTCGCCATTTACTTAGTGGGTGGAGAGGGGCATATTGTAGTTAGAAGCCGGTAGAATACTAAAAATTATTGTACTCGTATTTATAAGTTATACACGATATTAATTATTGGCCGGTAATCAAGGGTCAGACAACATGAAGGGTGAAAAATGTGTTAATCTACCAACCAAATCAATTAATATGGAATTACTGTTTTCAAGTATCATCAATTAATTCGCATTTATAACCTTTTATACATCCACATCCACTCTTCCACATTCATCACTGGCATGATGGAAGGAACCGAGTAGCTTCATACTTGTAATAATTTTAAATACATGTAAATTACCCAATAAGTTGAAGATTGCCCATATTGGAATGAGATGATCCATACATCAAATTTTACATAAAACCGTTATTTCTACGAAAATTCGCTGTTATAGCCATGCTGCATGACTGGGGGGGGGGGGTTTAGCCTTCGAGGAGTTTAGTACGGTTGACTAGTTTGATTATCTACATTATTCATGTTATTCGTTTAAGAAGAGCGGTCTTGAGTGAACAGGTCCACCACAGGGACAGCCTTCCTCCATCCTTAACATGATCCGCAAGAAAGAACTTTCTTTCTTTAAGGTTTGTGTTGAAACGCAAGTTGAAGCTACTGCATTTAGCTATACAAGAAGAAAATGAATTATTAACCAAATGTTATTGTTTAGCTATACAAGAAGAAAATGAATTATTAACCAAATGTTATTGTATAGCAACAAAAATACACTTCGTTCTGAAATTTTGACCTGACTGCGTGTAGAAAACTCTGTGTAGAAAATATATTTTTCTAATAGTTTGTACACATGAAAGATTTGTGGTTAACATCACAAAATTGCCAGGAGTCTTAAACTCTCGCCTATTTCAGTTCATGCATCGAGCAGCCCAGCAAGTACGAATTTTTCTCATAGTAAATTCTTGAAGATTATGAAGTATCTTCTTATAGTCCTTTAAACTGAGCAATTACTCTTTCCAAGTTTGTACCCATACATCGAGCTGCATCGAATCCATACGAACGAACCCTGGGGCAGTAGTGGTTTATAGCAAGAATTTAATGAAACCATTGGATTCAAACGGTTGAGTTTGGAACATTTTATTGGCAATTTACTATCGGGTATGAGTTGAAAGAAAGATGGTAGGTTATTTTTTTCTGTCGTACATGTACAAAAGTAGGTTCACACTTAGGCTACTAGAGGAGGCTGACTTATAATTGATATAAAATAATAATATTAGCAGCAATAAAAGTATTAAACTAGTGTCACTATTTAAATTTAAAAAAAACGTGTGCCTGTGTTTGGAAGTATTTACTTTGATTATTAAACTGTTCAACATAAAATGTGTGAACAGTTGAACAGCAATCTATAGTAAATTTTGCTAGATTGCTGAGTAGGTAGGTACCTATAACATGTGTATTATTCTAAGTAAAGGTAATTTTTATATATAATCGTGTATAATTTTATATAGGTATAACAGTGAAGGGTTTGTTAAATAAAAATTTCATGTTCATGTGGGTTACTTCCCATGCATTGTACAGGTGTAAACACTTTGAACAATGAAGACTGATTTATGATTGATTGATTTATTGATTGAATATGGTTTGGCTTAGTCCCAGCGCCTGATCCTGTTATTCACAGATGTTCTTGTAATTCACATTTTTAAGTTCCTAAGTTATAAATTGTCTAAGTGGCGCCTCTAAGATATAATTTGAAAAAGTCGTAGCCTTCATATTTTCCTCGGAGGTGCCTCATGATTTGTTTCGGTGCCTGCAGAATTAGATGTAGATTCAAACCTGCACACAATGTAAGTAAAAATAGATGACGGTCAAAGACCTTTCAAAATATTGGAACTTGGAGAGTAGAACGCACGTGCCGCAGGGAGCCAACAGTCTTGTCCCCCAACAGTTACGACATTGACAGGTGCGTTTATGTTCGTATTCTGTGCCCTTGATCTACTTGAAGTTTGATGACTTCTTGAGGTCTGATCTGATGTTGTCAGTCGATTGTGAGGTAGTGAGACTAGTGATTCTAAGGCCCGTTCTATCAATCACCAGTTAGCATGAGTTACCTAGCAGTTAGCGCTACCTAGCAGTTACGGACGGAAAACACCTTTATCAATCCCCAGTTATCACCTAACTGCTAGGTAACTTTAGTCGACCCTCGGAGGGTCAGTTAACGCTTAACAGACTGTATAAGGTTTAGAATCACTCGTTCATGTATAGACTAGTGATTCTTAACCTTATACATAGACTAGTGATTCTGAGAAGATAATAAACCTTTGTGTCAAGAATTGGCAGAGTTATCATTATCGATTGTATCATCATCTTTTGGTGTCGACAGTCTGCTACTGGCGATAAATCATTAAATTTTACAGTCGATTAATCATTTCCACTGTAGATTATTTGGAAATCATTGTATGCACAATGACAATCCGTTGCGCTGGATTGAATCATCTCGAAGACGGTTGGCCGTGTTCAATCAGTCGTTTTCACAATCGTTCCGAAGAACAATAAAAAATTGTGGGCTTTATCTGAACCCGAGGTTCCGTGGTGGGGCGGGAACGGCCGATAAAACGCTGGAGATAACTGTTGGAAACGGTTGGAAACAAAAACATTCGACGTCAATATGACCTTGTTCGAGCGGAGGGCCTACTGCGCATGCTCGAAGTTGTTAATGGATCAAGGAAACCAGATGCAAGGGAACCCCCCCACCCGCTCGGTAGGTAACCCGACAACCCCGAACAGTTTGTTCTAGAACGTTTCAACGAGCGGTTCTCAGTCCTACGAAGTCGTTGAGACATTTTTCTTCTCCGTGGAGTTTTGAACGGTCCTGTACGGAATCCAACGCGTTATTTGTTACTTTTGTCGTCGCTTACGTCAAAATCATTTCGACAATGTCCGAAGCTCATTTCGACGAGTACGAACACTACAACTACGACATGGACAAGCACATGTTCTCAGGCTCAAGCGGGAAGCAGAGAACGAAGAAAGAAGCGAGCGAACACACCAATCACGCGGATCCCTCGGGCCACTCGAGGAAAATCGTCACGAAGCTTCAAAACACCGAAACGAACAAAAAAGACACGAAAACTTCGACGCACTGACACCGACCTCCTCCGCTAATCGACTTCTCAATGTGATTCACCGACATTCGTCTCCGTTCACGGTATAAAGATCATCATCACTCAAACGGACTTTCTTTCATTTTTTTTTCTCGGGAGTTTTGTTCGACTCATTCAAGATTGTCACTACTCTAAGTACTTAAGTTTTAATTTTCTAGTCTTTAAGGAGAGAAAAATATTAATAAATAAAAATATTTCATGTCTTAATCGTTGACCACGATTCTTCTTTTTTTTTGTAAATGACATTGAAATTCTCATTTTGGCGTAAATAAAATAAATTTTGTTATGTAACCTGTAGTTTTCTGTCACCCCTCGACCGTACGAATTTTGACTTCTTGACGTAGGAGAACCAAGGGACTGCAGGACACAGGTTTTAAAGTCTTTGAAGGGTAGCCTACCTCAGGCTGTGATTGACTTTTGAAATAAATGTCTAAATTCACAATATTAATAATAAAAAGGCCCCCTCGTCGTCCAATTTTTGAAATTCATAAAATAAATTGTTTTTACATTGTGGCCAAATTTTTTTATTAAAAAAAAAAAAAAAAGTTGTCGAGGGGACATTTTTGGAAAGGCTAATAGATTGTATAGGTATACATTGCAGTTATAACATGTGAAATGAGCGAGCTGGATCTCAAATACCTAGATTTTCTTATTGGATGTCTTGGCTAGGGTTACCAGGAAAGTCTCGGCTGAATGTAGTAAATTTGGTTAAAAAAAAAAAAAAGACAAAAATTACCTATATAGGAAAATGATTTACAAACACCACTCCCTCCTCACATTAGCCTACCAGGCAATATTGTGAATAAACTGATTGATTGATATACCTAGGAAAAATAAAAGGAAATACCTAGTATGCATAGGAAAAATAAAATAATATTTTATTTTTCCTATGCATACTAGGTATGAAAATATTATTATTATAAAATATTATTAAAATATTATTTTCAACGCAAATAAAATAATAGTCTCAAAAATAGTCTCAACGCAAAACTCCGGGAGTCGTTTCTACAACTATTTTTTTTTACTCCATAAAATTACGAGATTTTTTCATGTTTTCGACCTTCCTTCACAAAAATGGCCATTTCTCCTTCTGGATGCATTGTAAAATAAAATTTAAAAAAAATATATAAAAAAAAATCCACAGTCATGGCTATAAGAGCGAATTTTCGAAGTAATAACTGGTTTTATGTAAAATGTCTCTACATGAACATGATGTCCATGAAGAACATCTAACTTGATAGACCATTTCATTTTTGGAATTTATGGGTGAACCCCCCTCCCCCACCTAACTCCCCAAAACCCCCCTCAGCTTTTGGACATTTCAACGCTGAACAAGAAGGTGAAGTCAGAATTGCGATATCGCATTCCGTCATCAGATTAGAGCAGACTAACCATGAAGAATATAATATATTATGAAGGATCAACCACGTTTCTTCATCTTCAAAGTACTCAAGTTTGAGAACGAAATTAGATATCGCAATTCAGACTTCACGATCGTATTCAGCTTGTAAAAACCTTTAAAATGAGGTGTCACTTGTCAGACTTTCATTTTTTGAGTGACCCCCCCCCCCCCACCAATCTCCAAAACCCCCCACAGCTTTTCGATATTTCAACTCTCAATACGATGGTGAAGTCAATTGCGATATCTCATTCCGTTACCAGATCAGAGCAGATACAACTTGAAGAACATCTGAAGTATCAACAACGTTTCTTCATCTTCAAAGTGCTCCAGCTTGAGAACGGAATGAGATATTGCAATTCTGATTTCACCATCGTGTTCAGCATTTAAAAAAGCTTTAAAACGAGGTGTCACTTGTCAGAATGTTTCATTTTGGGAATTTATGAGGAATTCCCCCCCCCGCCCCCCGAAAACTCCCCAAAACCCCCCCTTAAAGTGTCCAGATTCTGCCCATCTACGAACTTAGTCTTTCGATTGCCACGAAAGATGTTTTGTAAAAATTTGAACTTTTTACCCCCCCCCCACCCATCACACCCCAAACCCCCCTCAGCTGTTCGATATTTCATGACTGGAATTTTTTTTTTTTTTTTTGCTTTGACAACGACATAACAAAGACGACCTTGAATCGAGTCCAGTTGATTCCTCTCACGCCGACGCACCAACGAGGGTCGATCGAGCATTCTATTTTCAAACTCCTTCTCATTCCTTCCTGCGGGTTTCTATTTAACCCTTTGGGGCCCAGAATTCCCCGGAGGTGTAAAATAAAAAATAAAAAAAAAATCCTGGCCTAGTGATGGGCGATACCACAAAATATTCGATACCATTACTCGATACGAGTACCGTAGATATCATATGAGTAGGTACTTTCTCACTCACCGAATTAAATAATAAAATGGAAATAACAGATAGAAAAAACACTATTAAACCCTTAGGTACGTTATTTATTTACTTCCTCTCACATTTATGATAGAAATAATGTGAACTACTTTTAGAGAGTAATGTGAATGAATTATATTTTATCAATCTATCAATCAGCTTATTCATAATATGGTGAATATATAGCGTCGCTCCTCTGCCGAAACTGCAAAAATTCGAAAATTGGGCTAAGTGTCGCTTTAAATGGTGTCATTGATCAAGTATCTCCTCCAGAAATTTCATCTCTCTAACCCCACTATGAGGTCCTATTCTGCCGTTAGAATGAAGAACGCCTCACCTCACCAATCATCATGGTTTTGGGAAGGTGTGAAGTCATGGTATCGAAATTTGAAGAAATGGGATCCGTCCATCAATTAGGTACTTGCTCGAGATGAAGGGGAGAAGTGGGATTGGTTGCTCAACGCCGGGCTAGGCTGGCGTACATAACTTACTACGTACATAACAGTCTGTCGTCATTTGAGGAGGGGGGTTCAACAATGGAAGAACCATCCTCAGGTAAGTTGGTAGGTAATAGAACCATAAAAAACCATACCTACATAGTATCTTAATAGTTAAAAAAAAAAAAAAATACTGATTAATGTGTAGGTACCTAGTAGGTACCTACTTAATTAGGTAATAATTATTATTTAATTTACAGTCTGTCGTCATTTGAGGAGAGGGGTTCAACAATGGAAGAACCATCCTCAGGTAAGTTGGTAATTAATAGAACCATGAAAAACCATACATCTTAATAGTTTTAAAAAAATACTGATTAATGATTAGGTACCTAGTAGGTACCTACTTAATTAGGTAATAATTATTATTTAATTTACAGGGTTAAATCCTTAACCCTGTAAATTAAATAATTTTGTTTTACCTCCAAAAATTAGAAAACGAATTTTTAGCACTAGGGTGAAGTGTTCTTCCTCCAAACGCAGCTTCGAAATGTACTAGGGCCGGATGTACTAAACACAGAAAACAGCGAAATAGTGGCTCAAAACGCCTCAGGTGTCAATAATCGATAAAATTATCGATTTTTTCTCGATTTCATCTCAAATTTATGATAGAAATAATGTGAACTACTTTTAGAGAGTAATGTGAATGAATTATATTTTATCAATCCATCAATCAGCTTATTCACCATAATATGGTGAATATAATATTATATAATTTGCTCCTCTGCCAAAACCACGAAACTTTAAAACTATCCTCTGCCAAAACCGCGAAACTGTAATGTCAATTCACTGTTAATGAGTTATCGATTATAGAATAGCTCTATTATTTCACCCACAACACAAAACTCGGATTTTTTTCATTCGGCTCAAGAATTTTGGAAATGTTTGATATATCAGATAAAAAAAGAAAATATCGTTAGAAACTATTGGTTACCTACTCAAGTATCAATACTCGATACCTACTATCGGATAGAAAATGTCGATACTATCGACGGCCATCCCTACCTGAAGCCGGCGTCACACGATGCTACCAACACCTTCCAATGTTGGACGCTTGGTGACTTGGTGACACAAGTCAAGCCCATGGAAGAAGCCCATCCTTCTTCCATGAGTCAAGCCATTCTGAAATTTGAACTTACACCTTCTTCCGTGACCTAGTGGTTGAGCTGCCCATTAAGACTTGTGAGACTTTGAAGACTTGTGAGTATAATATACTCATTATATTATTCTTTTAATTTCCATTTCATTCGTCGGCTTCACGTATCGAAAGTTATGGTAGTTATCAGTAGTTATACGAGCCTGGTCCGTGGATTCGTACCTAACCATAGCAACGGTGCACGGCTTGGAAGATTGGCTCGGACATCTTGTTCAATTTGTATTTACCGAGTTTTTTGGGGTTCAGGCACGTATTATTCATTTCAGAAATGAAACTTGGCTATCAACCACGTAAAGAAAATCTATCGTACTTGTCACTTTCACTCGAGTTAAAAGTTACGGTTGCCATTAGATCGGTTGTTTGATGTGTAGAATTTCAGTCTACAGTAGACTCTACTATCACCTGACATAGCAGTGACCTCGTGGTGGGCAAGAACGCTTGAAAACAGCCATCTGGTATGCGAGTTCGAATGTGGTACGATTGGAAAGCCCGCCAAGACATTTTGACACAGTGTCATTGACACCAAGTATGACTGAATCGTGGGTCTAACGGCAACTCCCCACATCGTCACTTTTGGCCAAACTGAGTTATGCATACAATTCGAAGCGTCTTCTCCCGGCGGATCGATCTAGCTGAGTATAAATTCGGTAACATTAAATCTCTCGAGTCAGTAAAAATAGTCATCGGCAGATGTTTTTTTTTTGTTGGCTCTGCTGAAAAGTCGCCAAGTCGCCAAAATGACATTGTGGGGAGTTGCCGTGACTACCACCAGACTGGAAATTGGCCGAGCCATTGAGGAGGAATAAAAGTTCTAAAATAGGGGGGAATACACTAGTACAGCCATTAACCCGTTGTCGGTATTTACGCAGCCGTAACGTTCGGCTCGACATAATAATATTATATACATATATTAATATTATATCTTTCCATTTTCGAACAGTGTTTCCTCACGATGGAACCCATCTTCTCCCAAGTATGTCCACCGCCGGAGGATCCCAACTCCAAGGAGCGGATGTCGGCTAATCGTGCTACCGGGCAGGTGGTTTCGTTTCAACCATCCGTTGACTATTCACCTCCTAGACCGCTCAACAGGTACGATTTGCTATATGTAAAATTGTTTTAAACTCTCATCAAATTCTGACGATTTCAGGATTCTCCCTGACCACAATCCAATCTCTCTGATGCAGATGTGCGTGCGGCTTCAATATTAAATAATAATAAACATTAATTAAATATAAAAATGCACAATGACTTCGTTGGAACGAATTTTGTCCTAACGAAGTCATTGTGCATTTTTATCAACAACTAGCTGTCGCGCCCGTCGCTGAAGTCGGGGTGTGTCCATCTACCTCTGTTACCTGTCCCGGACGGGCTGAACTCGGGATGGATACGATTCTAACATCCATGTCGTACTCATTTCTCTTATCCCACCCAGTTATTGAGGCTTTTCAATGTGTTTTATTTGTTAATATTTCTTTAAATACCAAAAATAATCATCTGTCTCACGGGAAGGAAGAATTTGAGATTTTTATATTTCGGCTTCCCTATAAACCCCCATGTCTTCCCATGGCTTCCCTATGTCTTTCTCCGGTCACAGAAACATTCAACTACGGGAGAAGGGTTCGATCCATTGAGCCGTTTTTGCATGATTGAATGACAGACAAGCAGACAGACAGACACCAAATCGGCATGGTTCGACTCCATTTCACGCGAAACGAACAACTGCAGTGAAATTTTTCGAAAATACCCAAGGAACACGAAAATCGTCTCTAAATTTAGTTATCAACAATGATACTTCCTTGCAGATCATCAGACTGCCAGTTCTCAAATAAATCTCCCAATTACTCGGCTAAACAGTGAGTACCTACCGCATTTGTCAATCGTTCGTGATCCTAGAATCCACTTTTTGATGATTCAATGAGAAATAGAAAGTTTCAAGTTTGTACTCTATACAAATACTCTTTGCACCTCTTGTAACCAGTGGCGGATCCAGACTTTGAAGGGGGGGGGGGGGCATAACCTAACCTAAGTTTTTAGCGATTTAATTATTTCTATTGCATATTGCTTTTTCTTTCAATTGCGTTTTGGGAATCAATGACTGAATGTCTACCTAACTCGTACTTGTACATGGCCAAATCAATGTTTTGAGCCATTTTTTTTTTTAACTTTTTTTACAAATTTTTTATAAAAACACTTTTTGCACGCCAAAGACGTCCATGTTCGAACTCTGCCTTAGTATGGACCTATTGAGCAACCCCTCGAAATTTGGGAAGTGCCACTATCTTGGACATCGAGATATGGATATGGCTGGGCTACTTCTATAATTTTGCCGATTGCCCCCCCCCCCCCCTACGGTATGGCCACTTTTTAGTATCTTCTTTCAAACACCTGTGATTACCAAAGATACTAGTACTGTGCCTAAACATCATTTTCAACTCATACCAACCAAGTTGAACCATTTAATAAAATTTATTTATTATTCATTTAATGAAAGCTATCTGGGGCAAATATTTCTGACAAGATGTAATTACGTAATTGGTATAAACAAAAATGAGATCCACTTGCTGGAACTGGTTCGTTTACCACAGAAGGCTCTCATCAGGCGGAACTAAACTTCATTTATGAATTTATTAGATTTGGAGTCATGAATAAAAGAACCTCCAGAGTATGTTGCCCCATACTAAAAATGCATAAAACGCATAAAAATGCGTTTAAATGTCAAAATATGTATTTAAAATGTTGCCCCTATAACCCAATATAATATATAATATAATATATAATATATTATATTATAATGTTTATAAACATCAACTCGAAAAACAAAGTAATTCAGAAGTTTGCACCAATATATGTACCAATGTATATTGGAAACGTTTTAAACTTGAACTCGAAGAATAAATAAACATAGAAAAACTTATGAAACATTAGGGCAAGGTAGGTAGGTAGCTAATTTTATAACTTCCCTGCTGTGAATAATTGAGAACAAAATCAACTACTATTCCATCTACTTCATCTTCCTCTTGCCTTCTCATCTCTGCCCGAAACTGCTCCTCCCCAATGAAGATGTTTTTTCCCAAGTGGGGGACATGTTTTTGCAAACCAGAAGACCTGAAACAACACAATGAGTATAAGATCTACGACCACGAGACCGCTATTGCCACTGTGTCGTGTCATTTCACTTCCAGAAACTTTAGGGCATACCAGTTTAACAATACCAGTGTCAATTTCACGTTTTCAAACCCAAATGATGTAAAAAAAACTCACATACACGAAGTACCAGGTGGGGTATACATATACCCCAACGAGGTTTTTTCAGGAGAACCTAAAAAAAGAGGGTCTGCTCGGGGCGTTGGGTGGAGCACAACTGGAAGGAAAGTTACCCAAGGCCACACGTTCATAAACGTTGCCAACGCTTGCGCAGAACAAAAATGGTGCGTCTGGGGTAGCTGTAGACCCCACCTGGTCCACGAAAGGTTAACAACTTGTCTACAGACGATTCCATAAATAGAAATCCCTTCAATATCCCATCTTTTGGCTGCACTTGTGTGAATGTGAAATACCTGCTCCACCTTATTCTGAAAGACTGAGATACTACGCCCACATCTCGGGTTCTATTCGACAGATTTATGTGAGATTTACGTGGGTCATATGGATTGTTGTTCCACATGGACAATTATGGGGTTCATTGTGAATGGATCAGTGTAGTTTGTGCAAAGTTGAATTATTCGACTGATTTTGTGATTTTATTCCTTTCTTTGATAATAATTTCTTATTTACAGACCTCCGTTCCATGGAAATAGATTCAGAGCCAAGCAAAGATCTTCAAACTTGGTATGTACCTTCGTTTTTCGTGTATTGTTTGAAAGCGGAAGATTTTTGAAGTAAAACCCAGATTGCTAGTTTAGACTAAGACTCCCATATACGAGGGTTATTAAAATATAAACGAGCCTTTTGCAAGAAATCATTTATCATACACCTCTGAAGAAAAAGCTCAAGTTATACATATTTTGCAACATAGTCCCCCACCCCCCTTAGTAATACATTGCAAGTTTTGGCTTTTGATGGCTCTCCATTTACCTTCATTTCATTCACTTGCTCTTTTCGAATCTTGCGTGTATTGGTGGAGCCACGTTTTATCGAATGGCAGAATTATACGCTAAAAAGCCTGAGTTTCATTTTGAAAACGCTGAAAAATTTTGAGACATTCGAAAAGTGATTTGATGAAGGCTCTCTGTGCGATACAGAATGGCATGAGTAAGCACGAAGCATCCAGGAAATTCAATATTCCAATAAGCACCCTGATTGCAAAGGAGCAAGGAAAGTATTCTCTCTACAAGCGTATTGGAGCTCCAACGATTTTTTCAGAAGAGGGAAATTTCCTCTTTAACGTAATGCTGATTGAGTGGGTGAACCAGCTAGCAAGTGCTGGATTTCCAATCACCAAACTGTGTTTTCTGGAGTCAATGAGGAAACTCTCCTTGTCCCTGGGAAAGAACCATTTCGCCGATAAAATCCCTGGCAACAAATTGTATACCTTATTCAAAAAACGCTACCCTGGCCTATCACTAAGGACACCTCAAAATTTGACAATTAGCCGAGCACAGAGACAAGAACGCCACATTAAAGGATGGTTTTTGGAAGTCCGCGACAACATTCAGAGCAAAGATTTGCTACCCGCAGCAATTGAGGACCCGAGAAGAATTTTTAATGCTGACGAGGCCTTTTTTTCTTAAATCCCAAAGGAGACAAAGTGCTCGTTCGAAAAGGCTGTATGAATGTGTACCAAAAGAGCGGAAGCGAAAAAGAAAATTAGGAGGTACTTAAATGAATGTTATTGAAATCTTTTAAGTCATTTGACTGCTTCCTCACCATGTGGAAAGTAAATTATGAGACCGAAATAAAAACAATGACGTTTTAACGAGTTTAATTCATTTACCTAAAGAGGGAGTCAGGATTTGGACTGTGAGTGGGTCAGCTTTAGGGTAAGGGGTCATCTTTACGGTCTTCGAGGGTCAGCTATAGGAGCAGACCACTCCAAAAGGGTCAGCTTTAGGAAAAAAGTAGTAACATTTAAATAAATTCGTTAAAAATAATTAAGAGTTGTTTTTGTGCAGTCTGAAAAGTTTAATAGAAGCTGAAAATGTTGAAATGTGAGAATCTGGAAAAAAAAAGTTTGAAAAACTCGGTAAAACAGCCCAAAATCGGCATTTAAACAGAAAATCTCCTTAAGGGGTCAGCTTTTGGCGTATTTACCTTAGGCCAGTGACGCCATCTAGCTGCAAAATAATGGATTACTTTTTCCCTGACCTTTTATTTGAATGACCCTCGTATGTCTCAAAACCAGGACTTGTGGTCATGAACTCTCGATGCTTTCAGGTTAAACGTTCAACGGGCAATGCTCCACCTGACTTTGATGGTGCTCGCCACTTCAACAACGTCAATTACTGTCAATTTCAGAACGGTTAGTACTCTCTATATTTCATACACCTTGCAACCAGATATTGAATACTATCTTGTGTACATCTCGTTACATTTCTCTCTGTACAGATGACTTGCCAGCTCCACCCGTACTGAACCTGGGACAGACGAGACCTTCTGATTTGACCAGAACCGAAGGTAAGTTTGCAGTCTTGCCGTCAACGATGTTAAAATGCTATACAACATATATCTTTGAACCGAAAACGTCCATTGAGCCGTATCTGTTTCTTCTCGAATGTCAAAGATAACTTCAAGCCTGCATCTTCATCTCAGTCACTAACTATGCGCCCGCCGGACCCCAAAATGAACCACACAGTGTAGTTATTTTTTCATAGAAGTGCCGAAATTGAGTTAAAATTATTTTTTTCAGAAGCTGTCAAAATCTATCGGAAAAGGGTGGCGAAGGACATATGCAAAATGGACGGTGAGTTTTGATCGTGAAAAATTAGGGTATCAGCTTTTATTCGTGGTTTCCAATTTGTAGGTTGTGCTTAGGGAAAAGGTTCTGTATAAAATCGTGTTGAGAGACACCCCAATAACACACAACATTAATATTCTTTCGTATGACTATGATGTGTTTGTACGAGTATACTCGTATACTATATTAGAGTATGACATTGGTTGGGTTTTAGCGAATTTTCGAAGAACATGAAGCTTTTGTTCTCAGCCCAACATTCTTAATACTCGAATTTCCGAAACAATGTAATACCAAAATCCTTTCTCGACCTTCCAGAATTCACTGCCAAAAGACACCAAAGGTTTCCCTGGTCTCGTCTATATGACTAGGCGTAGGTATAGGTATTACAATGTGGCGTTCCACAGGGCACCGTTCTCGGTCCTTTACTTTTTTCGCTTTTTATTAACGACTTGCCATCCCAATTGCAATCGTGCATGTACCACTTCATTGCCGATGATTTTCAGGTTTATTTGAGGGCACGGAGAGAGGACAGGTTTGGTGCAATTGGATTGGTTAATAGGGATCTTGGCCTGATCGGCAATTGGGCAAGGGCTAATGGTATCTGTCTGAATCCTAAAAAGACCCAGAGTATTGTTTATTCGAAAAAACCTCTTCCCACTGACTCTGCCCCCCCCCCCCCCAATCCTTGTGAGGTGGTTCCTTTTTCTGTAACGGTGGTCAACTTGGGGGTGGTGTTTGGTGAGGACCTTTCTTGGGATGCCCATGCGCTACATTTATCCAGGAAGGTATATGGGGCTCTCTCTACATTGAGAAGGCTTGGTAGGTTGACTCCCTCAGCACTTAAGCCTGGTCTTGTTGTGGCACTAATAATGCACATCTTCTTGTATTGCAATTCCGTCTTCAGTGCCTCTCTTTCTAGCATTCCAGACCGTCGTCTTGAAGTCGCATATAACTGTTGTGTGCATAACGCCTTCGGACTCAGGACGCGTGACCACTTCGATGCTTTCAAGACCAAATTCATGGGCCTTGATCTTTTTTCCGAAGCTGTTTTACCTAAGGTAAAACTCGGATCATTTCGATAGAAAGCTTCACCCGACATCAAGATAGGTCCTCTAGCAGTTTTCTGGAGGGTAATGCAGAAGTCGGTTTTATTACAGGTGTGATTGCTTCCTTCCAGTCTTGAATAGGAACCTCTTCCACCACCTTATGGACAGTTCCAAACTGTGCGAAAATCTCAAGAAATTCTGCAGGGAGAAAATAGCGTCCTTCTTTCTGATCACCTTTTCAATCCGACCAAACACCCTGTCAGGGGGAACAAAGGAGTGTCCCACTACAGGAAAACTTATCTTTATTTTCGTCACTGAAGAGTTTGTCTCAGCCAAAAATTTACTCAACATTCCCACCATTGTTATGTTCTTATTCTGCCCAGGACAGCCGTCGCAGAAGAGTTCCACTTCAGTGACACCCCCCAGTTCATGAGTTTTCAGGTGGTAGTAAACGATGGATGAAATTTCGTTTGAGCCCTTGGACCGCTCATGCTCGCACCACGTGTACAAAAAAAAGTTTCCTTTGTCCTGGACTCCTTTACCATGTGAAGAACCTTCGCATATTGCAAACTTGTACAAGTACAACTGTCTGCAGACTGGTACGCGACCTTGGGGAGGACCAGGTTCTTTTGGCAGTCAAATGACAACTTGAGTACTGATGGTGGAGCTTCTGCCTAGACCATGCTGTAGAACGCTCTACCACCAGAAGCTTCAAACGCAAAGAACTAGTTTTGCTTCCCACCTGTTAGAGTAAAGAACGAGTTTTGCAAATATTCGTGACCTTCGGAGATGTTTTTAGATAGGAAGGAGCGAGTTTTGTTAAAAATGATCCAAACATTTGAAGGAGCGCGAAAAATCCTTTGAAAAACCACTGCCATCTCAATTTCGACAAAAATTGGAAAGAACGAGTTCTGCATCTCAGCGCCACATATGTAGATACTATACAAAGTAGTATCCGTGAATCGCTCCGCTATGTGTACTGTAAAAATCTTTCACTACGAAGAGATTGGTTTCAGTTTACTTGCAACAGTTGCTGCCCTTTTATCAAAACCTTCTATACGTTTCAGATGACCATCATGTCCAGGACGAGATATACACGTGTGACCTTTGCCGTCTGATCATGCCGGATGAAGTCGCTATGAAGGCACACATTTACGGGATCAACCATTCCAAACTTTTGTTGGAAAGCAGTATGGTTAGTTTTCTTGTCTCCCCTTACTCGATTGCGAAAATATCAACAAGGTAGAATATCGTAGAATACGTTTTTACGGGGACCCAACGAAAACGTTCTGGTCATTTTCACATACAACCACTCCGTGGTTACGTTTGTTCACCTTCTTCCCTTTTTGACCCACAAAAGTCGTTCACCACTCGTGGGAAAGCTCTCGATTAACCGAACATTTTCCTCATCACCATTACTCTGTGACTGTACGAATAGCAGTTCTCACTATTAATTCACTCGACCTAGGTAACTGAAAAACATGTGCTGTCCGAATCAGCTGGGCCAGTATGAACAACATGATTCCCCCTCATGTTGACGACTTTCGTTCTGCTCCAACTTTGAGCCCTCATTGTGGTCGAACGGATGGTCTTGAAAAATGATAAAAATTAAACTATTTAAATGTCTAAAAAAAGTTACACGGTTCAATTTGAAATTTTCGAGATATGACGTTTTCAAAATTCGTTTCGAACCCCGTCCCCTTGGACTAGGGTTATGAAAAGTTTCAAGGATCATCGTGGGTGTTGCCCAAAGCCGTAAACTTAGTTTCATAGATCCCCACCCTTTTCTTTCAACTCCTGGGCAGAGTAAACGAGAAAACGTATTCTCCGATCATTGTTTAGCCTGTTTTGCAATAGCTATAAGATATCTGAACGTGTGGTTTCTCTGGCAGGTAAATGCAGAGCTCACACCTGTACACTACGACAGTGATAGCTCTGAAAGCTCCGGTGGCATCCCACCTAAGACACGACGTGTCAGCTGGAATGTGCTGGTAAATTTCATTCTTAATTTGTCTATTTTCAAACAAGTGGCAATACAGAGCCAAAGAGCCACGAAGAATCTTGAGGCTTAGTGTAACTGTTTATGTACGTCAATGTAAAACTGTGAAGTTACACTCTTCACTTATCCTCTTTCATGATGAAGATACGGCTGTACAAGTAATGTTTTGTGAATGCGTTTCAGGGATTCCATCAATGAATACCTCTTCTGAGCACTTCATACTAATTTCGATACAACTGCCACCAATTTCTACTAAAAAAAGGTATACTTACCTCATAAGTTTACTCCAATGCTGTTTCAAAAATGTATATTACGGTTTAAAATGTCTACTCATTAATGTATTCAATTTCATTTATCATACTGGTAGGTACCAGTTAGGGTTAAGATACAATTTCATGTTTGGAATGTTTGTTTTTGAAAACCTTGTAGGATTTCGCTACAATGTAGGATTTCACCCATCAATGAAGTCCTCTTCCGAGCACTTCATACTTGTTTCTGCTAGGATAATTTCGATACAACTGCCACCTATTTTCTACTAAAAGAAGGTATACTTACCTCATAAGTTTACTCCAATGCTGTTTCAAAAATGTATATTACGGTTTAAAATGTCTACTCATTAATGTATTCAATTTCATTTATCATACTGGTAGGTACCAGTTAGGGTTAAGATACAATTTCATGTTTGGAATGTTTGTTTTTGAAAACCTTGTAGGATTTCGCTACAATGTAGGATTTCACCCATCAATGAAGTCCTCTTCCGAGCACTTCATACTTGTTTCTGCTAGGATAATTTCGATACAACTGCCACCTATTTTCTACTAAAAGAAGGTATACTTACCTCATAAGTTTACTCCAATGCTGTTTCAAAAATGTATATTACGGTTTAAAATGTCTACTCATTAATGTATTCAATTTCATTTATCATACTGGTAGGTACCAGTTAGGGTTAAGATACAATTTCATGTTTGGAATGTTTGTTTTTGAAAACCTTGTAGGATTTCGCTACAATGTAGGATTTCACCCATCAATGAAGTCCTCTTCCGAGCACTTCATACTTGTTTCTGCTAGGATAATTTCGATACAACTGCCACCTATTTTCTACTAAAAGAAGGTATACTTACCTCATAAGTTTACTCCAATGCTGTTTCAAAAATGTATATTACGGTTTAAAATGTCTACTCATTAATGTATTCAATTTCATTTATCATACTGGTAGGTACCAGTTAGGGTTAAGATACAATTTCATGTTTGGAATGTTTGTTTTTGAAAACCTTGTAGGATTTCGCTACAATGTAGGATTTCACCCATCAATGAAGTCCTCTTCCGAGCACTTCATACTTGTTTCTGCTAGGATAATTTCGATACAACTGCCACCTATTTTCTACTAAAAGAAGGTATACTTACCTCATAAGTTTACTCCAATGCTGTTTCAAAAATGTATATTACGGTTTAAAATGTCTACTCATTAATGTATTCAATTTCATTTATCATACTGGTAGGTACCAGTTAGGGTTAAGATACAATTTCATGTTTGGAATGTTTGTTTTTGAAAACCTTGTAGGATTTCGCTACAATGTAGGATTTCACCCATCAATGAAGTCCTCTTCCGAGCACTTCATACTTGTTTCTGCTAGGATAATTTCGATACAACTGCCACCTATTTTCTACTAAAAGAAGGTATACTTACCTCATAAGTTTACTCCAATGCTGTTTCAAAAATGTATATTACGGTTTAAAATGTCTACTCATTAATGTATTCAATTTCATTTATCATACTGGTAGGTACCAGTTAGGGTTAAGATACAATTTCATGTTTGGATTGTTTGTTTTTGAAAACCTTGTAGGATTTCGCTACAATGTAGGATTTCACCCATCAATGAAGTCCTCTTCCGAGCACTTCATACTTGTTTCTGCTAGGATAATTTCGATACAACTGCCACCTATTTTCTACTAAAAGAAGGTATACTTACCTCATAAGTTTACTCCAATGCTGTTTCAAAAATGTATATTACGGTTTAAAATGTCTACTCATTAATGTATTCAATTTCATTTATCATACTGGTAGGTACCAGTTAGGGTTAAGATACAATTTCATGTTTGGAATGTTTGTTTTTGAAAACCTTGTAGGATTTCGCTACAATGTAGGATTTCACCCATCAATGAAGTCCTCTTCCGAGCACTTCATACTTGTTTCTGCTAGGATAATTTCGATACAACTGCCACCTATTTTCTACTAAAAGAAGGTATACTTACCTCATAAGTTTACTCCAATGCTGTTTCAAAAATGTATATTACGGTTTAAAATGTCTACTCATTAATGTATTCAATTTCATTTATCATACTGGTAGGTACCAGTTAGGGTTAAGATACAATTTCATGTTTGGAATGTTTGTTTTTGAAAACCTTGTAGGATTTCGCTACAATGTAGGATTTCACCCATCAATGAAGTCCTCTTCCGAGCACTTCATACTTGTTTCTGCTAGGATAATTTCGATACAACTGCCACCTATTTTCTACTAAAAGAAGGTATACTTACCTCATAAGTTTACTCCAATGCTGTTTCAAAAATGTATATTACGGTTTAAAATGTCTACTCATTAATGTATTCAATTTCATTTATCATACTGGTAGGTACCAGTTAGGGTTAAGATACAATTTCATGTTTGGATTGTTTGTTTTTGAAAACCTTGTAGGATTTCGCTACAATGTAGGATTTCACCCATCAATGAAGTCCTCTTCCGAGCACTTCATACTTGTTTCTGCTAGGATAATTTCGATACAACTGCCACCTATTTTCTACTAAAAGAAGGTATACTTACCTCATAAGTTTACTCCAATGCTGTTTCAAAAATGTATATTACGGTTTAAAATGTCTACTCATTAATGTATTCAATTTCATTTATCATACTGGTAGGTACCAGTTAGGGTTAAGATACAATTTCATGTTTGGAATGTTTGTTTTTGAAAACCTTGTAGGATTTCGCTACAATGTAGGATTTCACCCATCAATGAAGTCCTCTTCCGAGCACTTCATACTTGTTTCTGCTAGGATAATTTCGATACAACTGCCACCTATTTTCTACTAAAAGAAGGTATACTTACCTCATAAGTTTACTCCAATGCTGTTTCAAAAATGTATATTACGGTTTAAAATGTCTACTCATTAATGTATTCAATTTCATTTATCATACTGGTAGGTACCAGTTAGGGTTAAGATACAATTTCATGTTTGGAATGTTTGTTTTTGAAAACCTTGTAGGATTTCGCTACAATGTAGGATTTCACCCATCAATGAAGTCCTCTTCCGAGCACTTCATACTTGTTTCTGCTAGGATAATTTCGATACAACTGCCACCTATTTTCTACTAAAAGAAGGTATACTTACCTCATAAGTTTACTCCAATGCTGTTTCAAAAATGTATATTACGGTTTAAAATGTCTACTCATTAATGTATTCAATTTCATTTATCATACTGGTAGGTACCAGTTAGGGTTAAGATACAATTTCATGTTTGGAATGTTTGTTTTTGAAAACCTTGTAGGATTTCGCTACAATGTAGGATTTCACCCATCAATGAAGTCCTCTTCCGAGCACTTCATACTTGTTTCTGCTAGGATAATTTCGATACAACTGCCACCTATTTTCTACTAAAAGAAGGTATACTTACCTCATAAGTTTACTCCAATGCTGTTTCAAAAATGTATATTACGGTTTAAAATGTCTACTCATTAATGTATTCAATTTCATTTATCATACTGGTAGGTACCAGTTAGGGTTAAGATACAATTTCATGTTTGGATTGTTTGTTTTTGAAAACCTTGTAGGATTTCGCTACAATGTAGGATTTCACCCATCAATGAAGTCCTCTTCCGAGCACTTCATACTTGTTTCTGCTAGGATAATTTCGATACAACTGCCACCTATTTTCTACTAAAAGAAGGTATACTTACCTCATAAGTTTACTCCAATGCTGTTTCAAAAATGTATATTACGGTTTAAAATGTCTACTCATTAATGTATTCAATTTCATTTATCATACTGGTAGGTACCAGTTAGGGTTAAGATACAATTTCATGTTTGGAATGTTTGTTTTTGAAAACCTTGTAGGATTTCGCTACAATGTAGGATTTCACCCATCAATGAAGTCCTCTTCCGAGCACTTCATACTTGTTTCTGCTAGGATAATTTCGATACAACTGCCACCTATTTTCTACTAAAAGAAGGTATACTTACCTCATAAGTTTACTCCAATGCTGTTTCAAAAATGTATATTACGGTTTAAAATGTCTACTCATTAATGTATTCAATTTCATTTATCATACTGGTAGGTACCAGTTAGGGTTAAGATACAATTTCATGTTTGGAATGTTTGTTTTTGAAAACCTTGTAGGATTTCGCTACAATGTAGGATTTCACCCATCAATGAAGTCCTCTTCCGAGCACTTCATACTTGTTTCTGCTAGGATAATTTCGATACAACTGCCACCTATTTTCTACTAAAAGAAGGTATACTTACCTCATAAGTTTACTCCAATGCTGTTTCAAAAATGTATATTACGGTTTAAAATGTCTACTCATTAATGTATTCAATTTCATTTATCATACTGGTAGGTACCAGTTAGGGTTAAGATACAATTTCATGTTTGGATTGTTTGTTTTTGAAAACCTTGTAGGATTTCGCTACAATGTAGGATTTCACCCATCAATGAAGTCCTCTTCCGAGCACTTCATACTTGTTTCTGCTAGGATAATTTCGATACAACTGCCACCTATTTTCTACTAAAAGAAGGTACTCTTACCTCCAATGCTGTTTCAAAAATGTATAATATAATTATTGAAATCATAATATTATTATGATTTCAATTGTCTACTCATTAATGTATTCAATTTCATGTATCCAGTGGTAGGTACCACTTAAGGTTACGATACAATTTCATGTTTGGAATGTTTGTTTTTGAAAACCTTGTAGGATTTCGCTACAATGTAGGATTTCACCCATCAATGAAGTCCTCTTCCGAGCACTTCATACTTGTTTCTGCTAGGATAATTTCGATACAACTGCCACCTATTTTCTACTAAAAGAAGGTATACTTACCTCATAAGTTTACTCCAATGCTGTTTCAAAAATGTATATTATGATTTCAATTGTCTACTCATTAATGTATTCAATTTCATGTATCATACTGGTAGGTACCACTTAGGGTTAAGATACAATTTCATGTGTGGATTGTTTGGTTTTTCAAATAAAGAATCTTGTTCTGTTTTATTTCAATCAGTAGCTCACATTCCGGCATCAACTTGTTCTGGTATTTAATCGGGCACCTCCTACAGAATCATCCCTAACACCCAGTACAGAATCATCAAATCCTGCTTGCATGCATGGCGTACGTTTTCATTTAAGTACGGTAACTCCATCATCATCGAAATCCATCCTCTGAGGTGTCCCCTAAGGGAGTATCATAGGTCCATACCTATGTCTGATCTATACCTCTGACTTTCCACATCCTCCCAACTTTACAACTGCTCATTTTGCGGGTAATGTAGTAATAATGTGCAAAGGGACATTAAAAATAAAAATCCAGTCATGCAGCATGGCTATAAGGGCCACTCAACTCTCAATACGATGGTGAAGTCTAAATTGCGATATCTCATTCCGTTACCAGATTAGAGCAGATAGAACGTTAAGAACATCTGAAGTATCAACCACGTTTCTTCATCTTCAAAGTGCTCCAGTTTCAGAACGGAATGTGATATCGCAATTCTGATTTCACCATCATGTTCCGCATACAAAAACCTTCAAGATGAGGCGTCACTTGTCAGAATGTTTCAATTCGGGAATTTATGAGGAATCCCCCCCCGCTTAGAGTGCTATTCTACGAACTTGGCCTTTCGATTGCCAATACAGATTTTTTGTGCAAATTTGAACTTATCTCAATTCTATCGGGAGTTATTGTCTGGAATTACACATACATACCTACATATAATTTTTGGTGTCATTTTGCAGTGTGTTAAAAAAAAATGTTTATTTCCACTAGGGAGTTTGATCGTTTACTCCCGTAGGATCGGAACTGCTGGGGTAAACAGCAATGCTTGTAACTCGTTTTCTCCCGCTCACATGTTATTGCTGCCACTTGATAGATCCCAGTGATTTTTTTTATAGCGTAATGGCTACAGTTCAGGTCGCGGGTGGCTCAAAACGAGGAGGAAAATTAATCTCAACGAAATTGATATTGCGAAGGTTGAAGGTCGTGCAGCAGTAAAAAGAAAAACCGAAGAAGACATTTCAACCCTGCTGAGAAAGGTAGGACCTCATGCGACCCACAAATTTTTAACCACACCTCCCTTTTTGGAGACAGTCCTAAGTCTGTTAAAGTGGGAAGGAAAATTTGTGGGGCTTTCACTTTAGGGATGGTCTGAAACGGATTTGGAAAGAAAACTTTTCGGAAAATCTTGGACCGAGAACAATTCGAAAATTCTCTAAAATGGCCTTGAAATTCTTCCTTCTTCCATGACTCATGATAGTCAAGGCAAGTAATAGAAGGAGTGGTGGTGGTACATGGATACTACCATGGAAGAAGGAATTCTTCCATGGGATACTACCTACTACGTGTGGATACTACTCACTTCATATTTTGTGGGAGTTTTCCGAACTCTCAACAGCTTGATAAAGGCACGAACAAATGTAAAAAAATGAATGCAAGTTAGCAAACAACAAAACCAACCATCGCGAATGGCGAGCGAGCGTCGAAAAAGCAAGCCTGCTTGAAAATCAAGTTTTGACGGGCATTCTCGCGGCGAACAAATGAGCATCGGTTTCGCGCGCGAAACCCACGTAGGGCACTCCCTCGTTTGAAATTCATTCGTCGGCGCAGAACGCTCGCTCGCGCCGCTCAAGTTCGCCGTCCACGTAGGACATAGCCTAATATACAATACTGATATATCTCCCATGAAGAATATTTTCTCGATGAAGACTTCACTTCAATCTTAATGCTAAATTTTATCACTTCATCGAGAAAAGTGATCTAAAATTGAAACAATCCCACACTCTTATATCTGGCATGGCTGCGGCCAGGACAACAAAACGGAATACAGAAGAAGAAGAAGAGTTTCGCGTGTTGATACTTCACAGCTTTCTCCTCTTGACTATCTTCAATAACAATTGGAATCGACTAAAGAACAATTTTTTTAACCCCCCCCCCCCTCAAAATTTGTTGGTGTACCATTCAAAATTTTCAGTTTTACATGTTTCCCATCATTTCGGTGTTCGTTCACCTCAAAACTGAAATTGAAGAGTTCCCGGAGTGTTGTTGTCGACGGAAAAACACCGTATTCGAGTAATTGTTACTATTCAGTAAGTAGTTGTATTCGATGCGTGATTGGATTCAGCGTTTCCTGCTACTCATCGATATTTTCGTTAACTTAACTTGCGTAGAACTCGAATTTCACATGACTGGTTCATTTAGACCTGAGCGGTTTGATGTTGCCCTCATAGTCTATCCGGATCATTGTACGTAAATAGCCCAGTCGGTGGAGAAGAGCCAAGATGACAATGACATGTCATGTGTGTTTACATACCAATTGCTGTAGTTCTAACGTGACCTATCTGCAAAAAATGGGAATTTGAGTTACTTATATTACTGGCTTCATATTTTCCAACCCGATCCAATGAATATGTCGCCTCTAGAATCCCGTACGTACTTGAGCGTTGGTGTCAAGGATTTGTTTTAAATGGGTTCAAATAATTTATAGGTTTGGATTAGGTAGATGAAACAGTTTTTACACTCTGCGGAAAATAGTTAATAAGTAGATAACATAGCATATCGTCACTTAAGATCCCACATGGGCTAACTAACTTTTCCCAACTTTACAGGCGAGACGAAAATCGTGTGCTCAGTCTTGCTATAAATTTTTCTACAATTTTGTATGTTAGAACTACAGCGACGAAATAAAAATTCTGTACTAAAAACGTTGATGTCAAATGTACTTCTCTAAACTAATTGGCGCTGTATCAAGTATTCTGCGCGTCATAATATCGGTCATCTTCATATCTGTGTTCTACTTGTAGGATACATACATGTATCCTATTTCACACAGAATCCTTGGAGAGTTCTAATTTGATACTAACTGTACATGTACAGCTAGTACGATATCAAATTAGAACTCTCCAAGGATTCTGTATGAAATGTAACCAAATGTACGACGTTGATATTGACGAATGTTTCTCAGGATGGACGAATTATTTGTTTGGTTTACAAGTCGAACACTTGTGTAGGGCCACTATCAATTACAGCCTAACAACTGATATTAGTATCATAATACAACTATATTAGGTACCTGTCATTCAATTCAGTTGTTAGGCTGTAAGGTAAAAGCACCAATTGATGGAGCAACTTTTGACTTCAAAGTTCACTGTAAAATCAAATATGGGCTCAAATCACTCAATTCTTTTTTGTGTTGCAGCTATGCTTATCTTGATTCCAAATATCGGCGGTTTTTTCAAAATTAGGTATAAAACATTCTTGACATATTATTCTCTTGATAATACCTACTCTAGGAGAACTTACTTAAAAATTGTGGTAACTATCCATTTCTGGTACACGGTGGTGACCCCTATTTGTGTAGGCTCTAGGGGTCGATATCTTTTGTGTGATACCTTTGAAATCGTACCAACATAATATTTTGCTATGATTTCAAATATATCAAAGACATAATATTATTATGTCTTCTTGTCTAGGTGCTGACATGGTCATTGCTCTAACTTTTGCTTGTTTGGTTTCAATTTCGAGCACCTTTCCAGGGTAAAATTCCTCTTCCTATTCTACTTCGACAAAATAATTTATTTCCAGTTGCAGTCTTCCTTCCTGAAATGAACCTAATTTGGTATCTAGCGACTTCTTCTTTGGGCCTTTATTTTCCAATACCTTCATTCTCGTTTCTCCTCTCTAACTCGTTCCACCTTTTCTTCCTCAGCTTTCTGGTTTTCTGCCTTCTTTCTCAGTGTATTCAGGAGAACTAAACTCACTAGGGATTCTATCTTTCGTCATCTTCTTGACATTACTGCTGTCCTCTTCTTTTGGAAAAAATAATGCTATTTTGAATGGTGATGGCAAAAAATTAAAAGTACCCCCTTTCATACCTTTCTCAACGTCCTTTATGGCTTTCATCATGTCTCTTTTCATTGAATTTAAACAGAGAGCCTTTTCTAAGGGCTGGCATCTCCTATAAAACGACAAAACCCTTAAAACAATCGAAAATTGAATCGGTTTTGTGTTAGAAACAGACAGTTCCATCTTTAGGATTAGCTCTAAATCGACTGTGCGCCTTTTGATGGCACACCTGCCATCAAATGAAACGAGGAGCGTTTGTTACCTTATTAATGCCATTAGGAAATTCAATTTTCCCCCATTTTTAATAGTATTTGGCAATTACGTAAATATAGTTTCTTTTCGTTAACTGAGTGTTGTACTATAAGTACATGTAGTTTGTAAATGTAGTTTATTGTACTATCCAGGTACAACGCTCATGGGCGTTCTTACGTTTGGTAAGTTATTGTGCAGTTAATTGTGTGTAATTTACAAAGTTTGTCCGTTTGGTTTTATAGGAATTGACGTTACATTGGCGGAATGAGTCAGAGCGAAGCTCTGGGAGGCTCTGATGCAGCCGGAGTCGAAGGAAATCCTGAATTGAAGAGATCGTTAAAAGTGAAACGTGGACGTAATGACTTACCTCAGTCTTCCGTCATTCGCAAAGTAAATAACTCTTGAACTTTATTGACTATCTTCGAACGTACTCGGGATTTTTCCTATTTTGCCAGCCAAGTGCTGGTAGTAAATATAATATATAATAATATATTATAATTATATTATAATGTATACTTGGCTGGTGGATACTTCACTGTGTGGGTTCGATGATCAACGCCGGTCTCTTGGCGTTCACATCTAGTTGACATGAGTTCTTCAAAAGCACCAGTAATATAAACGAGACCTGGGGAAAGCTGGAAATCGTTCCAAAACGTTTAGATAGTCTTGAAAACGAGTCATCTGAGTTGGTCCCCTCCAGGGGTTGACCTTAACTTTTAGTGACCCCGAAAACGTAATAATAGAGAGAACCTTAACAAGGGACATATTAAAGAGCATTAACTTCTGCGTCGATTGACCCCCCCTCCATTTTAAAATTAGACCAATTTATAGGGTAGTAATCAAAGGCTGAAACACGACAGTTTTTCCCATACTGACTAAAATGTACCATTTGACGACATTTGTAGCATCCTACTGGTAAAAACACTCCTGTAATTGAGGTGTAGACAACAACTCTCACCGTTAGGGAATCTATTGCAAGAGCTACTGTGGCAATTGTGGGAGGAGGTACAGACTAGATCATCCTTCTTACTACAAGCACCCTCCTGATGCCGTCGATTTCTACCCCATAAATTAGTCCAATTTTAATGTTGGGAGGGTCGATAGATGCAGAATTTAATGCTTTTTAATTTGTCATTCGGTAAGGTTTTCTCTAGGGTGCGTTGTTTAGGAGTTATAAGCGAAAAATTGAAGAAAGTCCGAAAATTTCGACGTTTTTGGGGCACCAAAAGTTGAGTTCAAACCTTGGAGGGGTACAATCTCACATTACTCGTTTCAAGACTACCTTTTTTTTAGAACGATTTCCAGTTTTCCCCATGTCTTTTCGAGGTCCCCCACCCCTCTCAAAGGTCCAATTTTACTAGACTATTAGGCGACATTGGTATTAGATTTTGTGAGATACTATCTTAGGGCCATTATGCTCCTGGATAATGTAGAGTGCATATATCACGACTGAATGGAGGGAATCACGAATATATCCCATGCCCCTACAGAGAAAACAGGTTGTCGATGCTCTTATGGTTGAAAAACAACGAAAAAAACACGTTTTTCTGCATATTTTGCTCTGTCAAGCCTGCAAGGACTGCCAGAAACATGTTTTGTCACACAGAAAAGTTGTAGAAAATCAAATTCAGCTTCGATTGAACCTGAAAAAGTGCAACTTAGGTGGCAGATAATGGCAAAATCCTTTAGCTCTAATTCTACTGATGCATTGACACTTGGATTCTATGCGTACTAACAATTAAGAACGCATATTTCTCATTTGAATTCTACTACTTTGGTCATTTTGTTACCGCACTCATCAATAATCGTCCTTCTGCTTGTTGAACAGAAAAATGTCTCACCACAAGACGTGAGTACTGATGAAGACGGAGCGAAAACTCTGAATCCTGCTGTGCCTCCAACGACCGGTGATGAATCGACTGAACTGGCCGATCTGCCTCTCAGAAGGAGCAACCGACAGAGAGTACTGAAGAAACGAAAGATCAGTAGGTAGTTTTTTTTAAAATAATAATAATTATTCTTGTGCTTTGAACATTGCAGTGAGTGTTGGTGTCTAACCCTCCGAGTACAAAATTGGTGTTCCCAACGACCCACGATCTTGTTTTTCTTCAAGTGAAATTGTAAAACGAATTATTTTCTCTTGAAACTCTAGGAAATTTATCCTAGGGCCATCTGTATTGCTCGGATGAGGTTATATAATATATATTTATATAATATATTATATAATATATATTATTTTTACAACGTAACAATAAATTTATCATGATTTTGTATCCATCAAAAAACATGGTTGGGGTACCTCGGGGTCCTACCTGGCAGTGGCGTGGGGGTCCGGGGAATCCCCCTTACCGCCTGAAATATTGAGACGTATTAACAAATATTGACAAATCGTGAATTTAAAAAAGATTTATTTGAAAAATGAAGTTGTTTACATTATGAAAATCAGTTAAAACCCTATATTTAGTACCCTGCTTGTCAAAAATTTTCCTGGGGGGTACCCCAGACTCCCATGCTTTTGGGCCCCCCAAACGAAATTCCTGGCTACGTTACTGCCACCTGGTATTTGGCGTAGCCCTAATTTAGATATGTAGCTAAACCTCTGGAATTTAACATAATTTAACTGGTAACTGAGAAGAAATTAGTCATATTAGTTTTTGCTTTCAAGTGCCATATTCGTAAGAAATTTGTGTGCAAAGAACACGGGAGATCTACCACTCTATTTCAAGATAGTGATTGTAATTCAAAATGTTTTTTTCAAACGTTTTTTTTGTAATTCAAGAGCAGATTTTTAATAAATTCAGTTTCAAAATATCTAAAAATTTATTGAACTTGCTTTCCTTTATTCAATGCACTCATTTATTGCATTTATTAACAAAAATTATCTTGAGATCAGCCTACTAAAAGGTGTTTAATTTTATTATTAATATTATTATCATCAGGTTTGGCCTTCGTACGTCCTCGGCCTCATCCTAATAATTTTAATTTAAAAAAATGCATTCAATGACAAGAGGAATAAATTAGTGGGGTCGCCAGAGGCCACACCCGGTACTTAGTGTAATTTTATCACTCGGCATTTGGAGGGTCAACTAGGCTGAAACTCTTACGTTTAACATAATCTTTTGTTCTTTCAAATGGAAGATTACGTCTACTCCGAGGTCACAAATTAACACTGGTGTTAAAGGAGTTGGCTATGCAAAACCTGGTGAGAATTAGGGGAACTGCTGACAGGTGTGCCAGTTACCAACACATGAACTGCAATCCAACGCATGAACTACCTTTTACTTTTACCGAAACTATTAGATTTATTATCTTCGAAAAATATTAATTTTGATTAATCTTCTTAATTTTGAACAGGCCTGGTAACAAGTGCGAAAAAGAAGTCTCCGCGTCAATTGTTCAAAACTTCTGTGAAGTATACGAAAAAGGCAAGTTTAGTTCATTATTTTTCGATTCAAATATCACCATGAAATTATTGGAGGGTTGTGGTTTAAGGTGATTTCCTCCGTTACGAAGGTGGTTGGAAGTTCGAGTCTCCACCATTGACGTCCTTCTTAGTGACACATCCCAAATCAGGTTTATTCCCAGTACGTGAAGTAAAGTTCTGTTTAAAAACTCAATTCTCGTCCTGTCTTATTGAACTGGCGCAGTCTGGATGAGTACCGGCTGAAGACGAGGAGGTTTTATAGTGTAGGGTTCGCTGATGTCAGCACATAATTATTCCCTGCAATACATTTCTTCTCTAATGGGGGGGGGGGGGGGGGGGGTGTCCTTACACAGTGGAGAAAAGAGCAAAGCGACGATGATGACGTAGAGAGAAGAGGAAATAGCGTGGATGGGACAGGCACAGGAAATGAGTGATGAGGGAAAAGAAATGGGGATGACCAATTGACCGCTGCCTACATACAATTGCAATTTTAAATACCACATTTTCTACTTTATTAATGCTGAGATTGAGATAGTGTTACGGTATGGGAAACAGTTGTGGGGGGGGGGGGAGAGGGGGCAGCGACCAAAACCACTTATCTTAAATCTTATGCGCATGCGTATTGTTACTATTAACTTTACTATTAGGAACGAGGGAATTTTTGGGTTATTTTAAAGAATACCTTGTTGCAAACGGTAGGAATTTAAGCACTTGCTTGAGTACTTATTGAGTACTTGAGTACTGGCTCTGTATCATCATTCTAAACCCACTACGTAGAGTAAATCACATTGAAACTGCTTTCTTCCGCAGGCTAAACAAACGGAAATCTCTGAAAATGAAGATGAAAACTCAGACCCCAATCAGCCTCGTGCAAAGCAGAGAAAAAAAGGGTCACGATGTACAACAACGAAATCTCCAGAAAAGTAAGCCTGACTTGCACTTACTAGTATCGTACGTTCAACCAGGAAGATGTATGTTGTCTTGTATCAACATCAATATTTTTCTTAATTCATTCAGTCGAACACCGAGTTGTTACAATTTCACGTTGATATTATTGAAATTTACAGGATGAAATTGAATGGAGATGACGAAAGGGGTCACGCAATCGCCGAATGGTATTTGTTAGACGTTTTTGAAGCCACACGAATGATCACAAGTGTTCTACGCCAAGGAACTCTCGTGACGGACAACTTGGTTGCTAATATGGAGGAAACTATTATAGAAATGATAAGTAAGGTGAGTCTTGAAGGTTGTTAATAGGTGAGGGTTTGGTAATGAGAATAGGCTTTGGGGCGTCTCTAGTATTTCTGTAACCGTGTAAAGCCCAGGAAATTTAGTGCAAAAACAGGGCTCTGCTTTCCAAAAATTGCCCGGGAGCTGGAATTCGCTTCAATTCCTCTTGAAAGTGCTGAATAACGGGTATGTGAGTCTGCAAAGGTTTCTAGGTTGTGCTTCAGATTTGAGATAGGGATGGCAATCGATTTTTAGGACCGATTATTGATTATTTTGTAATCGATTTTATGGGGCCGATTTGAAAAAAGCAAATGTTTTTTACCTTTAATTTCAAGGAAAACTGCAGATCCCTATGCAGTTTATACTCGAAACCTTCATGCCAGACCTCATCAAAGGCCTGAGCTACGTCCAAGAAAACGCTGGCGTATATTCGTTTCCTTACATTCTACAGCCTTTTCTGTGATTTAAGTTATTAGATGCACTTGTCATGGAGTGTTGTTGTCTGAATCCAAATCGGTGATTCAGAATCACACGTCAATCCTCTATCAGTGATTTAAACCATTTAAGCAGCAGCTACAAAAAAAACCACATTGCTATTGTGTACTTGTACCATCATGATGTACCTGAAGCTAAACCTGTCTGCATCTTGTTATTTCCTGAACTCATTTGGTCTTCTAGTTACCACTTGGCAGTTATTAGTTATTCACATCTTGTCTCGTTTCGGTGTCAAAACTTTCACCTTGGATTGCAGCTTCTTCAAAGGCTATCGAGTGTCCTCATCACCTCACTGGAAGAAGAGTTTGGCATCAAATGCAACATCATGGACATTTTGAAGAACTTGCACGAAAATATCAAAGACAAAGTGAGCCAGCTGGTGGACGAAGAAAACGGAAAATGCGAAACGAGCGTTAAACAGGAAGATCTGTACGAAAATGCTCTCAAGATGTTGAATCCCGCGAATCCCGATGAAGAAACTCCAAATGTCATTGAAGAAGGTTGGTTGTGGAGACGACAAATTTATTCGAAATGATCAAGTTTGAAATTATCTTGGTTTTGCAACGTTTTGTTGATGAAGCTAATCATTAGGATTTTTGTCTAGTGTTGTCTCCTCCATTTGATGAAGACTACTCCATGGAGCATTCATACTCCCGTCCCAGTGAAGAGGAAACGGAGAAAAGAACTAAAGTCAAAGGTTGGGAAGCTGCTACCATATTGTTATAGTTTAAGATAAAGAGTTTCTCGCTTGACATCTAGAACACAACTCAACTTTTTATTCGTTACATAACAATAATAAAATAAGGTAACATATCGTCGGTGAAACGGCAACATGCTATAACTCATTTTTCCAAATTTTTCAGGAGAGCCAAAAAACTGTTTAGGTACGAAACTTAAGTCGTCTTCCATGCTGAGTCGTTGCCTCGTCACAACAGCACTGTAAAACAGCTGACTTATAGCATGTTGGTTTTCAAACTGAATTATCGCCTGTTGGCAACACTGTCAATAACTTCCTAGGGAGACGTTGCTGTTTCACCGGCGATATGTTATGGTGTAACCCTTTAAAACTGTCATAGGCTGCAAGATGATAGCTATGAACGACACGTAGCTTTCCGTTGGGTAGTCGAATGCGGAAGACTACGTCGTCGGTGGCTTACAGGGCCCACATCCAGTAAGATTGCAGTTTGGGACATATTCCGACCTTGCGGCGTGGGTAATAGTACCGATCCTTGTCAGCAGTCGTCAACCTGGGCGTTTGGGCTCAAACGTCACAGTGGGTCTTGCTTTCAGCTGCAACTTTCTGGAGTCTCCCAAGCAATTTCATGGGTCTTTGTCAACATATCTTGGAGTTCTTATGCTTACCCTCATCTGGAGTAAATGCCAACAAATGCACAGGTCGCGTCAACGTCCTAGGTTTAGCTCGACTGGTTAGAACCCAGTGGATGAATAGAGAGTTTTTGTTCTTCCTGTTCTTCTCTTCACGTTAACGCAAAAAGTCCTTTTTTTTAAAACGCAACAAGCCTTTTGTAACGCGAAGACTCAGCTTTACCTGTATACGTGGAATCAGTTTTTGTAAATACGGGGAAAAATATACCCTCCGGTAATTTTTGATAGGCCTCGTAAGTCTTGAATTTTTAGTGAAAAATACCAAAAAGGGTTTGATGCACATTTCATTAAGATTTGTATTAAAACGTGCCTAATATTTTGTTTTAGGTAAATTGCGCAAGCCGGAAATCAAGTTACAGTGTGGATTCTGCGGGTTCAAAACGTACTGGAAATCCAGGTTGAGACGGCATATGGAACATCACTTATACTCTAAGAGACGCTACGACTGCACTGTGTGCGAGTACTCCGCAACTACTTCCGAAGCCTACCGCAGACACATAAGGACCCACACTGGCGAGAAACCCTTCTCCTGCACCATTTGCACCTTTCGAACGGCAAATAAAAGCAATTTGAACCGCCACTACGTTACTCACACGGATTGCAAACCGTACACGTGCCCTTACTGCGGCCACTCTGCGCGACAAAAGGCTTCGATAGATTTGCATGTAGCAACGCATCTAAAGAATATGGGCGAGGAGGAGAGTAAAGGCCTCAAGAACATCTACGCTTGCGGCGACTGCAGTTTCATCACGATATCCAGAGCGGAGTTCTTAAGTCACGGCAAAACTCACAAGGAGTACAACTGCGGGCACTGTGATTACGTTGGGAAAGACTACCAAGAACTTAGAGTTCACCAGTCGACACATAACGGTTTGGAACACTCCTGCCATATGTGTAATCGGAAGTGCAAATCCGCCGACGAGCTGAGGCTCCATTTAGAGACGCACGACAAAAAAGAAGAGTTAATTTGTAACTTTTGCAGCTACAGGACTCTCAAACCGTCCTACTTGAAGCGACACATTGCTTGTCATTCGGGACAAAAGCCGTACAAGTGCGACGTGTGTTTCCAGACGTTCCGGTTACAATCCCACCTTAATATACATGCAAGAAAACACGAAATCGGACCTCACTGCAAGAAATCCAGCATGTGAATCACAGCAAGAAGTCATGAAATTTTCTCTTTTCAACGTTGTTGCCCCATTCGTAATAGTTAATGTAAGTTTGTTTTGGGGCTGAGGGCATTGTACCCTCCTTCTGCCCAGTGGCGCGATTCTGGCATCATAACGACAACAAACCGTCATTATGATAGCGACAAGTGTCGGTGTCGCTATGGTATTCGTAATGGTTTGATGAGTTTGCTTCCTTCCCGTGTTTCTTATTCCACCGCTTAGAGGGTGGCCGGCTCTGTGAAAGCAGACGAGGACACCCCTCCGGGTGGGCATATTGCCTAACCTCCCCGGGTGACAGGAGAACCTCAGCAAACCATACATCACATATTCTGCAACCGCATGATAGCGAGAGCTGTCGGTTAGCTAACTGAGTCGTAGTCGACTATGAAGTATTAGGATTTGATTCAGAATATAATTTCCTTCAAATTATATTCCACAAATGTTGAGGCCCCTCACGCGAGAATTTCACATTTTCTTTTATTAAAAAACACGTTTTTATTTTTTTAAGTAGGTTTAGACGTTCTATTAAGTTGAGCTAAGCGACAGCTGTCGCTATCATGCGGTTGCAGAATACCAATCGTCGTTACATAGCGACACCGACACTTGTCGCTATCTTAACGAAGTTTTGTTGTCTAATGTTATGATGCCTTAACGAGCCCCAGAATCACGCCACAGACTGCAGTAGGCGCTATCGACCCTTCTCAGTCTGCAATTTTACTATTTTTCGATCATTTGAGTCAAGGTGCTATTTTTGGGTCTCTGGTGTTGTTTTGACCGAAGTTTCCTGTTTATTTCTGATTAATGTCCTCCTTAGACGTCGTGATTTTATTTTTCCCAGTTCCGTTCCGTTAGAATGTTATTACTTGCTGATTAATGAATTACTTGCTGCACTAATTCCCGAAATAGCTCGTACATCGGTTCCTGTTTCAGTCTTCTCAGCATTCCTTAAGTTCATAGTATTTCATAAAAGTCGCATTCCCTTGAAATGTGATCCGGTGTTTCCTCTTCTCCGCATATAAATCTATGAAATTCACACAACCAAAAGGAGAAAAGCTTGTCCTTGAATTTTCCATATCCTGTTAACATTTGGACCCTAATATACAGTTTGAGATTCAACGTTTCCTCAATATTTGAGAAATATTGAAAAGTCGTTCAGCCTTTTTTTGGATTCATCCAATTTTCTTGCCGTTCTTTCATTACCAAGAGAAATGGACTCCTCCGGCAGATTCCTATTTAATACGTTTCCGGCTACTGTCAAATTGTCCCTTATCATATGATACATTATCATTCTGAAACGTACCAGTATTTCTATTAGTCACTGTGCTGCTTAAACTTGAAGAGCCTCTGTAGAGGTCGTATTGTGTGGTTTTGTGACAGCCAGCAGCGCTGATCTTCCATTACCAAGAGAAATGAACCCCTCTGGCAGATTCCTACTAAATACGTTTCCGGCTGCTGTCAAATTGTTCCTTCTCATATGATACGTTATCATTCTAAAACGTAATCAGTTTATCTATTGTGCTGCTAAATCTCGAAGTGGTTTTGTAACAGCCAGCAGCGCCGATCTTTGACAAACACGCCTCCGTTCTTCTCATTACTTTAAATACAAGCTGCCTTTTTTTTTTTGTTATATAATATTATGCTATGTGTGCAGAGAAGTTTAATTGTGAATCCACCAGGACCCCAAGTATTTTGACCAGGATCTGCACCTTGACTCGTCCTCCATCTACTGTACTACTTACTTTCTGTTTGAAGTATTGAATTATCTACTTCAATACTTACTGATGAAGTATTGAAACATCACACTTATTGGTTTGATGTCATTTTAGGTTAATTTTCATCTTTTGGAGAGATTATGAATTCGTCACGTTGCTACGTGGAAATTATGCAGCATTTGTATTGCAACCAGTATTTAATTGGCGCAATAAAGTACTTTTATATTTCGATCTCCTGTCTGTATCCACTCAATTACCTTCATACCATTCGTATAATTAAGTCCACTCGTATCGGAGCGTCAGTAGAGGTGAGGATCTCCATCAAAACGTCGGTGTTTAATTTTGACTTGAACATCGATTATTGGAAAAGATTGAACATCTATAAATCATACAGGGTGGTCCTTCACTAGTGGATATGAATTTTAATGTTTTATCGTGAGGGATTTTGAAAAAAACTGAAAAACCTTGTTTCCTTTTTTTTTAATTCTGCATTCATCTTCGCTATTTTCAATTTTTTCCAACTGGGCGAAAGTGGCCCAATGCACACGCACTTCGTTTTTTCAAATGGAAAACCCTTTTTTTTAATTTTACATTTGGATTCTACGTAAAATTTCATGAAAATCTGACCCCTTAAACGCGATTTTTTCGGTCGCTGTGAGCCCGCCTAGATTGGACCAAAATACAGATTTTGTGTATGTAACCCCAAGTGTGGCACATGACATTTCATTATTTTGTTACTCAGATTGACGTGGTGCTTTTTCCTTAAAAAACTGTGGTCATTGTGGCAAATAAATCACAATTTTTCGAATTTGCAGCAAAAAAACGTTTAATTCTTTTTTTAAATAAAATAAACTCTTCAGATAAATGAAAGAAGCTCAAATATGAGAGTACGTCGAATGCTAAGCAATTGAGGCTTATTTCCCACAAGAACCGAATAAGTCCAAAATTGGCAAACGCCAGAAACAAGCATTTTGTAAAACGCTCTTCTCAGAGGGAAATGCTCCACAATATGTGACTTGTTTTGTTCTTGCTGGAATTTTTTTGAAGCTCAATATTACATGTTTCTATATTTATTGCATTATTATTAGGTATAGTTAGGTATTAGTTTATTAGATATAACGTTGGACTTTTATTTTTAACTTCTGTTTTTATGTTATTGGGTAAGGTAAATTCGTTTTGATTTTTTATAACCACTTTATTGCTAAATACCTCAACCCGAACTAATTTGTAGGTAAGTAGGGTTATAGTTGTAGGTAAACTTAAGAAAATGAAAAGAAACTGGAAAGGACTGAAGTTCAATAAATGAGCAAACTATAAAGTAGGTACCGTAAAGCGGGGTTACTTTGTGACAACTTTCGAGGTTTTTTTCGACTTTTGGTACATAAGATAACTTATTTTCCACGTTCTTCTATTTTTCCTTGATAGCCACATATCCAGGCTTGTTATTTATTTCATTGTCAAATTTTAATTCCTTACCCACGAGGAGAGAGAATTGTCAGGAGGGGTTACTTTGTGACAGAGGCATTTCTCATTGAAACCACGTACAAATTGACTTCTGTCACAAAGTTACTTTACGTTGGACAGCTCATGACCTTCAGGAAGAGCGAGTTTTCCTTATACCAACTGCCATACACCACCAACTGCCATACACCACCAACTGCCAGCTCCTCACCCACCGACCACCCCCGCTGCATGCATTAATAGTCCACCCCTTCCCTACTCCCTCCCCCTTTCCACACGTCACCACCAACTGTCCGCTCCTACAACGCCCTCCTCCAACCGCCTTCCTCGCCCGTCGTTCACACCCGCCGTCCTCAAACCGCCCTCCTCCCCCGCCCTCCTCCCCCGCCGTCCTCAAACCGCCCTCCTCGCCCGTCGTTCACACCCGCCGTCCTCAAACCGCCCTCCTCCCCCGCCCTCCACCCTCCTCCCCCGTCGTCCCCCTGCGGCATCCTCAAACCGCCGCACAGTGGGGCGAAACGACAAAAAAGCGGAAAAAACTCCGTTTCTTCAGAACGGATAGTCATATCGATTCGGGAATGGTTTTATTCCATTCAGGAAGGAAACATACATTAGAAAATACTACTTTCCCAGAAAACAATGCACCGCTTGTATGCGTATAACATACGCATATATTATATGCGAATATTCAGAAAAATCAATTCATAAACAAAGAATAATTAAGTAAACAGGCACCTGTTATTAATTAGGAGTGCCTTAGCCCTATCAGCCCAAAATACTTTTCATATTAAGTTTAAAGAAAAATTCTTCATCTGAACACAATTTATTTTACTTTTATTCAACCGCACGCTTCATGAGAAAATTGTACGAGAAAAATCCGTACCTACTTTTTCATTTTTGACATTTTATGTCTTTACTATGGCACATAACTCGAAAAGTGTGACATTGTGATGGTGACGGTGTGACGAAGAACGCGTTATGAAAAATTTCTGATGATTTTCGCTTACAACCGATTCGTTGCTACGGAACTTTATCTTCGCCAGTTATCATCGTACAAAAATCGTTCACCACTCGTTGGCAGTGTTGCCAGATGTAGGGATTTTTCCCTACACGTAGGGAATTTTGGGAGTGCATTGAGCGTAGGGAATCCCTACGCTGAACGTAGGGATTTTCGGTCAAGCTAGGTTACGTGATTCAAACACTGGCAAAATTCTGATAAATTGAATAAATATACGATTTTAGTACATTTATTCGTGATCAGAAAACCACTAAGTGGTATGAAGGAGAAAGGTACCAATAATTGGTACCTTTCTCCTTCATATCGATATTGTAACAATTATTGTTACAACCACCCCATCACACCAAATATGATGAAGTTGCTTGCGTCACAGAGCTTATACGCTTCTAATAAAAGCGAGCAATCCCTCGATAGTGACGAAGACGATTTGAATGGTTTTTTATGGTCTCTTTGATGAATAGTTTTTGATTTATTTTTGATAACCTCTTGAGATTAACCTAAGATTTTACTGCTCTTCTTTCTATTTTCAATCCCAAATTTTTCTGTTACTTGTTTTACTATTACTGTTTTACCATTTTAATTATATTTTCTCCTCGTAGTCATTTCTGGTCGTCGACATTAAGATTTTTTTAAATAGGTATTCCAAGGCTAATGTAACCAATGCTACCATTCTTGAACCTTAGTAATAAGCCTTATTATATTGTAAGAAACTGCTCGCTCAAAATAAATACGAGAAAATAGACAAGTGTTCGTGATGAAAACTCGCTTTTTAATGATTTCCAATATTCAAAGAACCAACGTAACTAACGACGCCTTGCAACCAAAGCAATCACCTGGAGCTCCCTAACAATATTTATATTTATCTCAGTGATATTTCTCAAGTACCTAACAATTCTTGTCCTGAAAAAAAAAATGACTGGACCTAATCTAACTATTATTGAGACAGCATTAAAAATTACATTGTGCAACTCAGTGGTTCAATGGTTATTTCAATCCTCAAACCAAACCAGCAGCAGTAGTGCAGTGATATTGTCGTTTTGTAGATGACAAGGAGGGAAGTGATCTTCTTTTGTTCTTTTACATTTTCAGCAATCGAAATTTTACGCGTAGGGAATATTTTAACGCGGTAGGGAATTTGTAGGGAAAAGTAGGGATTTTGGAAACGGTCCGTAGGGAATTTTGAGGCAAGTTGTCTGGCAACACTGCTCGTTGGATAGCTCTCGATTTACCTAACCATATTGCGTTAACCACTGCGGAGTGCGTGGCCGACAAGCTGCGGTATGAGCGTGATTGTTTAAATAATTTTTTAAATAAGTGTTTAGTTGTACTTGTAGATGTAAAACAAAATTTTGTATTTCCTGAATAAACGCATTTAAAAAAAAAAAATTGTTTACACACAGGTACGATTTCTACAACAATGAAGTACGTGGTGTGGGAGGGGGCGCAAAGACATAAAATGTCCCTCGTGGTTGCGTACTCGTACGAAAGCTGGACCCACTTTATGGTTGCTTTGAATCACGAATCCAATGGCTATGACTGGCATGTCTGAAGCCAAATCATCTAAGAAGAAGAATTCAAATAAACACCTCGATTCGATATGAAGTCTATTTTGTCTCCTTAATTCACCTCATCCACCGGCCTCCCAGATAATATGACGTCGCAACACAAGCGACCACCTACGTCAAAAGATATGACGTCAAACAGGTGCCGCCAAGAACACCTCACAGGATATGACGTATGTGGACCGGCAGAGGGTGGATGACGTCAGACAAGTGGCCGGCATGAACACCTCACAGGATATGACGTACGTGGACCGACAGGGGGGTGGATGACGTCAGACAAGTGGCCGACAAGAACACCTAACAGGATATGACGTACGTGGACCGGCAGGGGGTGGATGACGTCAGACAAGTGGCCGGCAAGAACACCTCACAGGATATGACGTACGTGGACCGGCAGAGGGTGGATGACGTCAGACAAGTGGTCGGCAAGAACACCTCACAGGATATGACGTACGTGGACCGGCAGGAATGGATGACGTCAGAGGGATCAAGGGGAGCCAAATATTTTAAGCCTCCATTTCTTCCTTACTAATATTAATAAGCATTATGTAAATAAGGATCGTAATCTTGAATCTACTTGTACTCTCAACAGTTCCATTATATAAAATATCAAATTACCGTCGAGGTAAGTATTTTTTAACAATTCCTATTTCCATCATAACAAAATTGTTTCTTCATACAAAAGTTGCTTAACTCAACACTTCCTTCGTTAAATACATTTAAAAATAAATTGTGTCTTCCTTAAACATAACAGTTTTAAAATCTTTGTACAGATCACCCTTCTGTCTAGATCACTAGGTCTAAATGTCTGGATCCTAAATGTTAGATTAATTATTATTATGAATTATCACTAATTATTAATAATTTTATCAAGGAGGTACCTAGTGAAAATTATTATAATTTATTGTTAGGTATTAATAATTTGTATTTATTATTAATAGTAATTATTATTAATTATAATTAATTAATACGATATCCGGCTGTTGGAATCGCCTGGGTTGCTTTGTGCAGAACCTGAATGTAAGAGATGATGAATTAATTACAAATAAAATGTACCGATATAATTCTGGGGTTTTTAATACAACGTCGGCAATAATTTTTCTATAAAAGAAGTACCTACCAACAAACATTCGAAATTACCTTCATTTCCGTAGCACGAAACGTACCTCAGAACAAAAAACTCGACATCACTAAAACCAGATGATGTTCCAAACAGCTCGTTAGTATGAAAATGGACCTGTATTTCAACCGTTTGATTCACGATCGTGTTGACAGGTTCCACCTTTGAGCCCTCATTGTGAACGATCGGCTGGTCGTACAAAGCTGTGGATGGTCTTAAAAAATTCTAAGGAATACACTCTATCTAAATATGAAATAAAAAACTTACTGTTTCATCAGCATTTTTCGAGTTTTGGAATTTTCAAAATTTCAAAATTCGTTTTGAACCCCTTCCCCTTGACCTAGGGTTATGAAAAGTTTCGAGGATCATTGTGGGGTCGGTCGGAACCCATAAAAAAACTTCGTAATTTTAACTCAACGCTAACTGGGCAAAGTGCCGCGGACGGAAATAAACCAAATAATAATAATAATAAACCAGTAATAAATTTTATTGGAATCGCCCAAAGAGAAAAAATGTTTAACCTCATGTCAAAATTTTTTGATTTACGTTTCAAGATACGTAGATTCAGAAAATCGAATAAAAAAAAATCCGTCCGTACGCGGCACTTTGCCCAGTAAGCGTTGAGTTAAAATTATGAAATTTCTCTCTGTACTGGCGAGGGGGTGGGGAAATAGTCATTATGGTTTGAGGGGGAAATTACAGAACTCATTAAGTGTAGAGGGGGGGGGGGGGGTTACAGAATTCATTAAGGGTAGAGGGGGGTGGTTACAGAATTCATTAAGGGTAGAGGGAGGTGGTTACCATGACTACAGATAAGGCTCATCTGGTCAGGTTAGGTGGGTGAGGGGGAGGGCGGTCGTGGGAGGATGTACTGGTGAGGGGGTGGGGAAGGAAGTCATTGTGGTTGGAGGGGGGGAAATGACAGAACTCATTATGGATAGAGGGAGGGGGTTACCATGATTAGGCATAAGGCTCAGGGCAGGTTTGGTAGTGGTGGGGGGGGGGAGGTTTAGGGTCAAGGGGGGAGTTTATAGGGTCAAGGGGGGAGTTTATAGGGTCGAGGAGCTGTGGGAGGGATCGAGAGGGAAGAGACTTCAACTGCGACCTATTCCACCAACATACTCTGCAACTCTACACTCCCAACTCCCACTCTGCAATCTTCTGCAGAGTTTTTGTTCCACCATGTTGCAGAGCTAATTGAAGAGTCAGAGTGAAGTGCAGAGTGGAAACTCTTCCTAATAGTTTGATCTTGTTCCACTAACAATAAATTTGAAGAGTGAAGAGCGTTACAGTTGAAGAGTCTTCATTGTTATCGCACAGTGAGAAAACCCGCTCTTTTAGCTGGAGAAAACCTATAACAATGCGTTTGTGATGGTATTAGTCACAAAATTTGTATTTAATACTTTTTGCAACCGATCTATCGATCGAAAATATCGATATTTACACATTTTAAAAAACTGTACGGAAACACATTTTACACATTTTAAAAACTGTGTACGGAAACTATTGGTATAGATACCCGATACTATCGATGAAAAATACCGATATTTCGATACTCATGGAGGTTCCATGGAACTTGTAGAATGTCCATGGAACTTGTAGAAAGCTCTACTAAGTAGTTCACCCACAACACTACAGATTTTACAACTCAGATTTTTTCATTCGCCTCAAGGATTTTGGAAATATATCTGATGGAAAAAAAAAAAAAAAAAAAAAAAAAAAAAATCGACAGAAACTGTTGGTGACTCAAGTATCGATACCCGATACTATCGGACTATGCACTATCGATGGAAGATTTCGATACTATCTATGGCCATCCCCAGTTGACTCAACATGGTTCAACTTTCCTGAACGAGAAGGAGGGAACTTGGGAATATTCAACTAAAATTGTTCCACGTTTACCTAATCTTGACTATTTGTGTCTCTTGCGCATCTCACGCTTATGGTAGTACATTCCATAACTACTATCGTAAGCAAAGTAACAGAACTTCACACTTCCGCGAACTACGGAAGTGATATCTGCAATCAACTAGGTTGTCTGTACTCATAGTCAAGTACCTAGTGTGCAATCATCGTCTGTGTGTTCTGACATGAACGGCATTTCTCGACTCAGTTCCTAATTGCCCAAAGTGTTCCAGGGCGATTTAGTGGTATTCGTTTCTACATTCGAATAGAATTAACCTCGTTCAAAATGTTACCTCTTGTTGCTTACGATTGTAGTGATGACAGTGGAAGTGAGAGTGACAGCGAATCTCATACTGGTAATGTACCTGCGGATGTACAAATTAATGTCAGTTCCAAAAAAGCTGATGGTTCGTCCAAGCTTGACAGTTCCATTATTACGGGAGATGTATCTACTCGACCTGTATCTAAGGAACCGGGGAAACTCACGTCCCTGTCATCATCTCTGAAGACGAGCGTACATTCTGATCTGAAGATTCTCGATGAAAATCGATCTCAGCCGATCCGCATCTCAATTCCTTCGTTGAAAGAAGTAAGACACTTAGTTTTAGTGTACATTCTATAAGAGTAAGTACCTACCTAGTTATTCAGTAAATTTACGCTCCCCAGTGTTCTCTACAGTAGAGTTTGGACGCAGAACAGCCGTAGGGGGGAAGGGTAGGTATCTTTCCCATAACCCTTTTCCTGGCAAAATACGACATTTGTAAGAAAAACTTAATTTTTATGTGTATTCCTCTCAGTTACGCACCAAATAAACCTAGAATGGCGTTAAGAAACATGTGTGAGCATTAACATTCAAATGTACTGGTGCTACCTTGCCGGGATAAGGTGGCCAGATGTTGATCTGTAAGGTAAAATCAACTGACTATCCATAAAACTTGAACGATTTTTAATTACAATAAATTACAAAAATTAAAAAAAATTTTAATAATAATATTATTAATGAGTGTGTGTGATTTAGTTTGACCGTCAGTAAGAATGATGTTGAGGGACCCTCGACATCCCTCAACATCAATATTATTAATATTTTTTTTTAATTTTTGTAATTTATTGTAATTAAAAATCGTTCAAGTTTTATGGATAGTCAGTTGATTAATTTGAAACGGTAGATTATAATCGTAAAATCTAGACCCCCTCCCGTCCTCACCGCCACTGTGGTAGGTATGTGTAAGGGGTTAAAAATATTACCTAATAAAATTACAAAAACCTCAGGGAACCCCCTTACCCATACCTACCACAGTGGCGGTGAGGACGGGAGGGGGGTCTAGATTTTACGATTATAATCTACCGTTTCAAATGAAAGTTGTTGACAAGGGGATTTTAAATATAAGTAAATGTTTTTTGAACCCGGGGGTACCCCTACCCCAAACGTGGAGGGGGGGGGGTTTCCCCAGATTTTACTATTATAATCTATGGGCTGGGCTCAAATAAAAGCTGTTGACGAGGGGATTTTAAAAATTAAAGTTTTTTGAACCCTGGGTTCATTAATAATTATTAACATTAATTTACACTACTTCATAATAATTAATGATGATTCATAATCTACCTTTAAGTGATCTACACCGAAGGGTAATCTGCACGAAGAAGATAATAAATCGTTGTGTCAAGAATTTGCAGAGTTTTTACTCCTGTTGAGAAAATTGCAAAAACTCACTTGTCAGTGTCTGACCCCAAAGTGACACTTGCTCATGGTTGCCAACCTTTTTTCCTCAAAACCCCCTGTCCTATACTAAAAAAAAACCCTGACTAGGAAAAAATAATCCTAAAGAAAAACTCTATCCCCAGTCTCCCTAAACCCTGTCTCAGTGTCTTTGGGAATATGATCGTACATAAGATGCTTCTCTGTTGGGTGAAACTGAGCACATGTGATCCCCTCTTCAGGGAGGGAGTAACGTACGTTGAGGAATCTCTGGACCACGTCAATGGAAAGCCTGTTTCTCAGCCTCGATTTGATGTGGTTGTTCACAGAGAAGCATCTCTCAACGTACGCGTTCGAAATGGGGAGCGTCATCAGGGACAGTGCTAACAGCGTACGAGGTTTCCTATCAAACCTGTATCATAACGAAATGAATGCCGCGAAATTTTCTGTATAATAATATTATTTATGTAATATTATTTGCTTTGATTCATGTTTCATAGTGCTCTTCTACGTTTCAGTTGGAAAAAGATGAAGAGCCTGACAAAAAGCCCAAATTGAAACCCAGCACTGTAAGTCACTCCACGTTCTTCTACGTGTACTTAGTAATTGGAGTAAATACTAAATTTTGATTCCAACGTGATTCACCTTTTCAGAAAGGATCTGGGCTTTTCAGCGTGTTACCTGAACCGAAGAATGTGACTAGTTCAGTGTCAAAAGAACTTGTGCCCCAATCAGTTGCTAACACCGAGAAAGGAAAACCTAAGAAACCAGTACCTCAGAAAGTGACTAAAAAACTCAAATCCAAAATCCACGATGATGACGACGATGACGAAGAAGAGGGAAAACCTTTGAATTCATTTTTCTTTCTTTCTCATGATGATGTCCCATTGCCTCCTGTGGACGTGTATTTGGATGCACCTGTGACTCCCTCAGACGTTACCACTTCTATGATACATCCTTCCAGTGTCAATAGTCCAAAGGCGACATCTGCCCAGTCAGACGCAGATGAAATTAAAGAGCAATCTTTAGACAGCGCTGCAGTAAGTTAGGATTGTTACAAAATTTCCTACGATTTTTACGAAATTCCGGGGAACCACCATGTCCCAATGAAATAAAAGCCAATGTAAACTGTGAAAGGTCTAGAGATCAAGTCTTCACTTAGTCCAAACACCTGTCGATTCGTTTCAGGCAAATAGTTTGTATGCTGGCCAACAGTGATGAAAATGGCATGAACCACTCTTCAAATTTCAAAATGGGTAATCCAAGTAGCGTGCAGTTATCCTTCGAAATACTGAACATTACACCTTGCTATATTTAATACAAGTTTTGAGGAAGTTACAGGACCAGTTGTGTAATAATTGTTGAGTCACCTAGTGGCTAGATGATCTTAGGCTATTACAGGTTACTCTTAGGCTACTTGGATTACCCATTTTCAAATTTGAAGAGATGCGATTTTCATCACTGTTGGCAAGCATACAAACTATTTGCTTGAAACGAATCGACAGGTGTTTGGATTAAGTGAAGACTTGATCTCTAGACCTTTCACAGTTTACATTGGCTTTTCCTTCATTGGGACATGGTGGTTCCCAGGAATTTCGTATCTGCTTCAGAATGGAAGAGGCGAAGCTCCACATTAAAGGCAGTAAATTTAATAAAATTCAATATTTCCCCCAGAAAGTGGGTTGGGGGCAGCTCCTATGCCCAGACGCTTTTCTGCGTTCCTACCTTCAATGTACTCATTCTAGTGTTCTTGCGTTATTTTCTGTTCGTAGTTACTAAAACTGTGCGGTGCTGGGGGTCGTCGAAAGGGACCAGCCCTTTCTGAAATAATCGACGTCAGCTGCTCTTCTTTGATTGGCGACAACAGCTTGCAGTTTGCCAAAGAACTCTCCAAAGAACAGCCGTCCCATAGTTTCAAGAGAAAGTCGGAATTTAGCTCTCTTCAAAGAAGAAAACACCAGATTACATACTTGGCTGAACAGGTACGGATGCACGGCCAGAAAAGAGTATGTTGGAAACGTTCACAATTAGAATTATGTGGCGGCTCCTGCCCTGAAACTCAGGGGCTGCTCATAGATCAATAGGCGCTATCGCGAAGGGGATGGTAGAAGTGCTTTTCTCAGCCAAATACAGCTTTCTCATCTTCAAATTACAAACGCAACTAAATATATACAAGCAAAATGTCGTCCCTTAAGATCCCACAAGGTCTAACTCAGTTTTGCCAACTTTTCAGGAGATACAAAAAACGGATTTTCCAATACACTGTAGTAATTTCCATGGTTATCGCGGCTTTTCTACGTTGAAGAAGCCTTTTCCTGCATTGCAATACAAAGCCAAAGGCCAAACCAATGAGCTAGAAAGATGGGACAAGAGATTTTGCATAAGTATCCGTTCCTAACTAATTTTGCCCAAAAAAACTGAGTTAGACCCTGTGGGATCTTAAGGGACAATGTTCTCTAATGGATCTGTTTTCTATGGACCAGATCACTTATCGTCGCCTTATAATGAGAACCTCCCATCTCCGCTTGGACCTCAAAATGAAAACCTCCCAACTCATAATTTCTCAGAATTTTGAATTTTTCCATATTTGGCTTCTCCAACTTGATTATCACGCCCTAGCGTCAAAAAATTATTAGAGAGTTTATCTTATCTCCTAGAAGTCACCGTCGTAAAATATGAATACATCCTACGAAAACCCTGGCAACTGCAATGAAGCAACAGCGCAGTTTTTTCCCTCTCCTGGGAATTTAGGTAGTACACAGATAAGAGGTTATCATTCTGGCATCAAAGCGGAGATGAGACGTTCTCACTATAAGGCGACGTTATGCCACCTTCAACCCAAGGCTCATTTTGATCAAGTATTACAACAAAGGACGCAAACAAAGCAAAATATTTGTTACTCACCTCACATCCGCCAAGCCAGTCTACCTCTTTGTAATAATATTTTGATAATACTCGTATTATCTGGCGTTGAACTTACGACACGAATCTGGACGATTTCTCATTTTCAATGTTTGCCCAAGTGCAGGATGTGACAGCAAGGGGCGGCCGACCTCACGAATCTTAGCCTTATCTTCAACTGACAAACTTGAGGGATGGACGATGACTAGACAAGAAAACAACGGACGAAACCACGAAAACAAAAGTACAAAACGAATACTGGCTGATTTGAGATAACAGATGCTAATGCATGAGTGCATCAATGCATTGCAACGCCCCTGGAAGCGGAGCAACAAGTTATTCTTGCTCCTTTTAAGAATTTTCGCGCTCTCTGATTGGTCAATCTCACAGGCCCTGTAAAATCCTGTTTTCTTTCAATAGCCAACTTCATATGGGATGGGATTTGATTATTATTTTTCGTTTATTGTCTGGGGTGCACATGCTCCTAACAGTAGCCACCACTGACCAGAATAGTTGTTATGATACTGTATGGAAAACAGCAGATCGTCAATAATGTGGAAGTCAAAAATCCGTACCGTCAATAATCTGCAAGTCGAAAATCCGTACCGTCAATAATCTGGATTCACGTCTGGAAAAACAATAAAAAATGCCAAATGCAACTACTGCAGCACAAAAATCAATTAAAAACTTTACAAGAGCCCTGACAATGTATAGAGTGTGTACTATTCTTCAACTTCGTACTGTACTGTGCTTCACGTTTTGTGCTGTATTGTATTCTGTATTGTTTCAGTTTCATTTAAGTGCAGTACTAAGTAGTACACAACAGCTTTAACTGTATTCACCTAATGTACTTGGTTACATACAAACATATTTAAGTGAATTCTAAGTTTCAATAATTTTAAAGCATAAAAACAGCCTATTTTCGAACATTCAGATTTTTTAAAATTCCGGATGAGGTGTGGGCTTGATTAATACGGATTATCGACGCTCTATTGTACCTCATTGATTCAATCTTTGGTTAAAACTAGAAGGCGAATTCTTAATTGCTAAACCTGTTTTGAACCATTTGTGATCTTGTTGGACATTGACTTCAAATATCGCTTGTCACAGAAGGATTTTACGTTTCATTTATGGAGTTCAACTTCCTTCACTTTTTCCTAAGTTCGGTTATTAAATCCATCATTTCTATTTTGTAGGCTAAGGCTCAAGAATTGGAGGTGCGGAACAACTGGGCTCAGAATCGCATGACTCGCAAGCAGACTCAGGCCAAGTATGGATTTTAAAGGCCGGTTTACACGTTCCTACCCAATAAAACGTGGCATGTAACAGTCGCTGATTCGGGAGGGGGTCATGGTATATGGGCTAATGATAATTATATTGTGTTATTTTCCTGTTTATTACAAAAGAGATAGGCACTAAGAGTGGTCGACTGTCTTGCTACAAATACCACAAAATTGAACATTTTAATATTTTATGAAAATACTCGTATGTAATGTTTTCATAGTACCTACAACAATTTATAATGTTTCTGAAAATGTGATATAAATAAAGTAATGTTTTTATATGGAAACTAGCCGATACCCGTGCGCTGCACAGGTCCACATGCATTATCGCTGATTTGACATCCTCACAATCACCCCTCCCGTGGTCTCATGAGGCTGTGTATCAAATTTCAGTGCCCTATGGTAAAGAGGATGGTAGTTAGAACCGACTTGATGTTAAGAGCATTGGACGACTTTGCTTGAGACAGTGGTTCGCTTCGCTCGTTTGAGAGATTCCTGTAGATAGACGCATAATATTATTCATAATTACTGTATCGTCACTAAGGAGAGCCTCGTACACGAGGTACGAATCGGGTGTGAGAAATCTAATATCGACAGAAACCATCCCTGCATCTTGCTGATCACAATGGCGCAATCCCTATCAAAATAGGTTCAGCGGTCAGGGTATCTATAGGGCACAAACAAACCAACAGACAAACCTAGAATTTTATATAATAGACATCGTCTCTGTAGTTCTTACATAGCATACTTTTGGCACATTTTCAGCGGAGTGAAAACACTGATTCGTCTAATCCAAACATAAATTTCGTTGAACCCATTTCATATTAAATCTTGACAAAGAAAGCGTCTTTATGGGATTCAGGAGGCGACGGTTTCATTGGATCAGGTTGGAAATCTGAAACCAGTGATATAAACAACTCAAATTCGCACTTTTTGCAGATCTGCATCTATGCGTCATGTTAGAACTACAGCGACGATATTCAATTTGTCACCTGAATTCTATGAAAATTTTGAGAGAAAAGTAGATTTTTGTGTTATTACCATCCACACGTTCCGATGTGGGCGTTAAGAAGCGTTCGGATTGAGGGGAGGTAATGAAAATAAAGATGCACGCTTGAATAACTGAAAATCTGTTTCTTTAAGACTAAATAATTGCATTCGATTGCTTGTACTTATTATTTAAATTATTTAATGCTTATAAATTCAGTGATGAGGGAAAAAATGACAATTCTAAAATGTTAAGAATTTATTTTTATACAACTTAAAATATCGAATATACAAGATGGACGTTGTTTATACATGAAAATCAGCCCGTTCTTAAACCTTAATGACTATACAGAAATTATATTTTATGACTAGAAAAACGCTTAAATACCAATCTCTTCTTGATGCACAAGAGAAAACCAAAAATGAGTTCAACAAGTAGGTATGAGGCACGATTCTTTAGGTACTACACGGATTATACATTTTCGAACAGTATGAAGTTTTCAATTGAAGTTTAAAAATTATGATTAAATAGGTACATTAATTATATAAAATTCTACCTGCCGTATAACACAATAAAATAATGACGTGATGTTGGCAAGTGGATCATTGTATACAGTGTTACAATAAATACACAATTGGTTGGTTCCCGGTGGAAGGGACAGCGATCAAGACGTGGTTGACCAAAAAATCTTGGGAGAGTTGAATGTTCCTCAACGTTTTTTGCTCATGTTCTAAATTTTCGCCCATTTCGGCCCGGATCGTTTCGCTCAGAGCGACTCTTGCAATGATCGTTCAGCAATGAACTTTCTTGATTTTTCACATTTAAAAACTATTTTATTTTCTCGCTAATTGATTAGGGAAATGGAAGACGAGGAAATACTTCTCCGTACCACAATACTATTCAAAACATAATATTATTATGTTTTGAATTCAAAATGTCTACAATGCATTAGGTTTGGGTTGAAAAATGAGGCTGGTGATGATTCTACAAATGATACGGATACCGTTCTATACTGAAATGGTTTGTTCTTGAAACGACCAGTGATTGGGAGGGGAATTTGTCCAAAACGAGCAGGGGTGGGGTGTTCCAAATTTTTTTTGAAAAAACAGGGTACTAAATAGTAGGTTTTAAACGAATTTTAACACTTCATAATCGAAAAAATACAGTTTTCAGATAACCCTCCTCACTACGCTGCTGATTTCGTCCAGCAATCCTTGTGGCATTAACCAAATCTTCCAGTGCCCAAATAGACGGAAATATGTTAGTTGTACGCAGATTCAGTCAAGAATCGCCTATTTTCGTCACAATACTGTAATTCATGTACATTTTTCTGAAAATGCCACCAGCGCCAAATAAAACACGCACGTTTCAATTTAAGAGTCGCTCAAAGCGATTTCAAAAACCTACTGTCTTGAGCAATAACTATTTACAATATGTAGGCTCCTGAGCCAATTTTGGTGGATTTTGGATCAGGGGAATAGACAGTTCCTGCACTCTCTGCAGATAATGTAGGATACACATGTGTCAATGCCTATTTGTGATATTGAGTTGAGGGTTGTTGGAATGATCCTCTAGTCGAGTGATTCACAATTTGTCCCCTCAGAGACTACCTATCAAACGGCGTCACTATGGCTGATTCCTTGACAGGCGACACTAAACATCGCCTGCAGTATACAGTTCTTAATTGTAACATAAGTACCAGCTTAAACACCGCCGAATTTTATAGATTTCTGTTGAGCGGTTTTGTCCAAACCGATCTGCGGTTGGATCTGAACGTGAGACACGTTGCCGTTACCGTTTTTCAAGATCCCGTTCGGCGCTGAGTGGTTCACGTTGCGCACTTCGGACGTCTTGTGACTGAAATTGAACGTCACCGAGTTTTTGGCGCCGTTCTCAACGACGCCGTTTTTGGGCTTGAAGCCGTTGACCTTCTGGTTGGTGACCTGCTGTTGGATCATCGTGCTGATTTTCTTGGCTTGAACTCCGTTGGCGTTGCCGTTGGGGAACAGGTAGAAAGGTTTGGCCGACTCCGTCTTCTGTTGAGGGTTAATGTTGATGGTGACGACCGTCCCTTTGTGCTGAGAGCCGTTGACGCCGTTCGACGAGCTCTGAAAATAAAGAACGCGTTTTAAATAAACAGTTTTATCGTGGCGTGATTTACAAGATTTTGTGAATCCCAAACAACTCCCTTATTTAGGCCATATCGAGATAACTTTCAGAAGCGACCTCAGGACCACAGGACCACTAACATCCAATTTTCTATTCAACAAAAATCCGATTTATTTCATTCTGGCACTGATTGGTAGATCTAGCATTCAGCATAAAGATTGCTTTGACTTTGATTTCGAATATAAGGATTGCCGTGGTTTACTTGACACTCATTCTGCGACAAGGCGGTGGCTCTGGACAGAGTTTGACTCAGCTCGTCTTGAAGGCGGCAGGCGATCGGTTGTCCGGAGGCGGTCGGTGCCGGAGGTCCGATGTTCTGGAGGAAATCGAACTTGACCGGGTTACGCCGCTCTTTGCCGTCCGGATACTCGCGGATCGTCACGATAGGCTTGTCCTTCACTGGCAGAGTGCTCGCAGTACTTCTGAAAGTATCGAAGAGATAGTAATCAGTATGGGTTGATTTTTCCCTCAAACAGTTGTAAAAGAAACTGTGACGTTTGTAGTTCTTAAACAAAACAAAACATTTCATAACAAGTAGGGCCAGTAAAACAAGGAAAATATCTCTAAGTAGCCTGGGGAAATCTGAAAATCGTATAAAACCTGAAGATAGTCTTGAAAAACGAGATTTTCTCGGGTTGGGAAGCGAATCTTCTTACTTACATGAACATGACGTAGGTCTCCAACCCTTTGTAAGCAAACAACATGGCTGCCTACATTTTGATGAAGGGCAAAACATCCTTTCTGTCACAGTCATTCCTGTCACGTGAGAGGAGCTGAGGTACGAACCTACTCGTAGATAATTATTTTTAAGCCTTGCCTATTTTATGTTAAATACGAACCATGTTCCTTCGAGAAAACCAACTGTGACTGATTAGACATAAATAATACGCGTACAGTGCCTTAACAGGCTAGTCTTTGCTAATGTTCGAACCAGTGAAAATATTTTCTTTTTCGCTGTAAAACAAAATTTTTCATTTCTTCCCTGTAATGAACGTCATTGTGATTAGATGAACAAGATGTGTTAAGGTACCCTAAGTTCAGTCGTCAAAATTCATGGCCCCCATTCTTCATTCCTGTCACACTACCAAACACCCTCGTAATAATTAGAAAATTGAACATTTCAATTAGAAACCCGTCTAATGTTACTCTTACATGTACCGCGAGTGGTTGAGATTTCACCGAAGATCTCACCAAATTTGAAAAATGGTTCACTATCGAAGATAATAAACCAAAAAATCCAAATATAAAACCAATACATAAAACCAATTATTTCTTCGAAAATTCGCTATGTAAAATGTCTTCATTAAAGAACATGATGTCCATGAAGAACATCTCAAGTATCAACCACGTTTCTTCTTCTTCAAAGTGCTCCAGTTTGAGGGAGGAATAAGACATAGCGATTCTGACTTGACCATCTTATTCAGCGTGTCAAAACCTTTAAAATGAGGTGTCACTTGACAGACAGTTTCATTTTTGGAATTTATAGGTGAACCTCCCCCCCCCACCCATAAACTTCCCAAAACCCCCCTCAGCTTTTGGACATTTCAACGCTGAACAGAAAAGTGAAGTCAGAATTGCGATATCGCATTCCGTTATCAGATTAGAGCAGACTTACCTTGAAGAATACATCAAGGATCAACCACGTTTCTTCATCTTCAAAGTGCTCCAGTTTGAAAACGGAATGAGACATAGCAATTCTGATTTCAACCTCGTCTTCAGCATTTAAAAAACCTTTAAAATGAGGTGCCACTTGTCAGAATGTCTCATTTGGGAATTTATGAGGAATTCCCCAAAACCTCCCCTTAGAATGGCCCGATTCTGCCCATCTACGAACTTAGCCTTTCGATTGCCAACACGGACTTTTTGTGCGAATTTGAACTTTTTATCTCAATTCTATCGAGAGTTAACGTCTGGAGTGACACATTCATAAATATAAATATGTATATAAATAATTATTATATATTAGATAATATCTAATATCTATATATTATATACCTACTTATATTTCTTGGTGACTTTTGGCAGTGGTTTCAGGATGGTCTGAAACGGATTTTGGTATGAAAATGTTTCGGGAATTTGAGTTTTAAACATTTTGGGCAGAGAACAATAGCTACATTTTCTTCAAAAATTCGCTAAAAATACTTTATATGAAAATTCAGCTCGGCCGCTTCAGGGGTGGGTACTTGAGGGTTTGCTTTAGTGCAAAAAAAATGTTTCCCGCTAATTTTCATGAGTGAAATCATCCACCGTCTTGCAGAATGGCCATAAGCGGCGACCGCTGTAGTAAGTTCTTCCTGTGGGTAATCTATCCGGAGATAATCTAAGGAAACGAGCGTAGTAAAATAACCTGTTACTCACCCGTTGCTCGTGTCCGATTGAGAAGAAGCGGTCGGAGTGAAGTACGTGGACGGCGGGCGAGGTTTCACTTTTGACGGGTTGGTCAACTTGAAGCTTTCCAAACTCTGCATTTCCACTTTGTCCATTTTCCCGTTCGCCGACCGCACTTTGCTCTCGTTGTTGTGACTCTTGTGGTTGACGTGGTTGTTGTTTTGAACGTGGTTATAACAATTATTGTTGTTATGCGGCGTCCGTCTCGTCACATCCTCCACGGCCTCTGAGGCTATGCTCGACGTGTCATAGTCCGGCGTGGGGCAGTAGGGCGGAGACGGCGGTGAAGACTGTTGAACGATCGACGGCGGCGGCGGCGGCATCGAGGGCGGCGTCGGCGCCGGATACTTTTTGGTGGACGGCGGCTTCACGACTTTGGTCTGCTCTCCGTTTTCCATTGGAGACGGCAACTGGAAATCAATAGTGAATTAATAATAATAATAATTGTTTATTGACAGAAGACAGAATACGTATTTACAGGCCAATAATGATAAAGAAATATCCTTCCGTCCACCAACCAAAAAGTTCATATGAACTTGTAAGGCTGGTGGAGCTGATCTCAACAACCACAGCTTATACGAGTACATTTACGAGAATAATACAAAGCGTTACAACGCAACAAGTTAGATATTGAAGGAAGTACTTGGTGGTTAGGAAGTAAGTTGGTGGTAGTACTCCAAAAATCAATATTAAAAATCATGGACAAAAAAACCCACCCGTTACTGACCTTTTCAATGAAACTTGTGTACCTACTCTCCCCTTAAGCAACTCCTAGCAAAAAATATTTTACTCTTCTACCATAAGTACCCTCACCTTGTAACGCAGCATTCCCACATGTACCCCACAAGATTCCAATATCACGGAAATGTTGTCAATCCACGGCCACGTATTGTCTGGTCTACTAGAAGTACCGCCTATATGATACAGTATGTTAATACCACCTATATAATATGTTATTCATAAGAACCTTTCAAATGAAATGAAAACCCCAAGTGATTTCTCTAGACAACACTATAACAAATTAATTTTGTCTTGGCACATAAAAATAGGATACGAGCGAGTTGATTTGTTCTTCAAGAGTATTTACGTTTAATATTATTGTTATTATTCCCTAAGCAAGAAGTTTTTATTTTATGTTTCTATTAGGTACCTTGTATATAAGGTAAATTGTATATATACAATTTATGTATAAATACCTACCTATTTCAGATTGAGGAAGCAATTCGTGCCCAACAGTACAGGCTTTGCCTAAAGTTGGGCAACATATTCATATATTTATTTCTTGATGTATCAACTATGTAGGTATATTATTTATGAATAAAACTATTTAAAAAAAAAACCTACAAAGAATAAACAAAATTACATCAAACTGAAAAGACTCAATAAATCAAAATGTTTAATCCTTTTCAAAATTGTTTCTTTAAAATGACCGTTCGATGTGAATTTTTCAAAATTTTATAATTCGTTTTGAACCCTTTCCCGTTGGCCGAGGGTTATGAAAAGTTAGGAGGATCATCGTGGGGTTGGTCCGAACCAAATTTCGTAATTTTAGCACACCGCTAACTGGGCAACTTTTGAGGAGGGGTAATTTCTTTCCTTGGGTTGTTCTAAAGGTTCGTTATGGAAGCTAATAAACCAAAACGTATAAAACATGTTTTAGAAAGATTGAAGGTTAGGAGATTCGAGATAAAGTTAAACCACATAAAGTTAAACCGTGCCACGTTTCGATTTTTCCCTATCCTTAACCCACGAATCACATATTAACCCAAGCTAGGATATTGAGAGGCTTACTTAAAGTGAAACACCTCGACCCAATTAGATCTATTGTGCCCTCAATTTTACCCCAAAGACTGACGCCATATCCACAGCGGTTCCAGTTATTTGACAAGGACTCAATTTGTAAATTGTATTCAAACGAACAGAAACGACGGAGGTTGCCGTTCGACAGGATGTTCGGATTTTCGTTACAGCGAATCACCGCTTTTTCGTCGCGTGAGGTCATCGGAATTATTTACGAAGCGGTCTCTGTGAGACTTTGCTACATCGAAAAAAGGCTGCGGGCCAACGGCATAGCTTGAGGCAACATGTGTGAATTCACAGGATTGTTCGAAACACAGAGCGAATCGTTACGAGTGGCTAAGGGCCTGCAGGACACAGGTTGGAAGATTTTGAAGGATATCTCAGTTGTGAAGGGGGTGGAGGGTGGTCTGCCACTCTGAAAGGACGACGAGGGGGCTTCTTTTTTTAATTAATATAGTGAATTTAAAAATTTATTTCAAAGGTTTGAGACATCCTGAGATATCCTTCAAAAAGCCTGAGATATCCTTCAAAAACTTTCCAACCTTTGCACGCCTAGGCCCTGTTTGCAATTCGATGTTTCCCCTCTGAAACATCGATGTTCAAAAAACATCGGAGAAAAAACGATATTTTGAAATCACAGCCCGAATTCACTTATTGAAATACTTACGAATTCAAGTTCGGATTTATGAAATGAAATTCAGATTTATTTATTCTTAGACGAAATTCGTAAATATGAAATCGAATTCGTAAACAGCAACCTCAAAAATCCTCGAGTATGGATTTTCACATAAAATAAGCCAGTGGAAAATCTTCTTTTTTTCGATCGTTATCACCCCTTTGGGGGGGGGGTGTATGATACTGATAGGGTGTTAAATCTACAGTTCATCCTTATTATAATTGTAATACATCAAATTTGTACTAAAAGTAATCAAAAGAGGATTCATCAAGATAATAATGCTTACTTCAAAGTTTTCCGAGTGTTTAACCCTTTCTGGGGGTGTTTTTTTGGCTATAAATTTTGGGGTGTCCGACTTTTTTTGACCCCGGATTCGGATTCAGCGACCAAAAATACGTAGAAACATCGGGGGTCCGGTTTAAGGATCTGAAATGTTTTATTTTTGTGGGGGCTGTGAAATCGGAGAAAAAACATCAATGTTTTAAAACATCGATGTTTTTTGGAAAATGAAACATCTTAAAATATTAACTTTACGCTTTTTCAACTGATTCAAACTTCAATGAAATTATACCGACAACACAAATGGACCAAAATCGATTTAAAAAATTGTTATCTCCAAAACAGCTCAACTCCGTCATGAAGGAAGAGGAGTTTTGATGCCAGTTCCTCGGAGAGGCGATTTTCTCAGGGAGCTTAAAATGATTCCCACTTGAGGAAACAGCCTCTCTGAAGGAACTGAGGTTGGCACCAATGGCACATGTTTGAACGTACTATGTTTAGGTAAGTGACTAAAAAAGAACAAAGAATAAACATCGATGTCTGAGAAGAAAAACGTCGATGTTATAAAAACATCAAAAAGAAACATCGATGTTTCCAAACTTAGAACCATATGAGAAATTTAAAATAAACCTTATATTGGAGTCTCCTTAGCTAATTTAAAAAAAGTATCGCATATTAGGCGACTTTCCCCTACTCATCCCTAGTAGGTACGCTTGATTCACAAAGTTCAGGAATCGTACATACATTTCTTGTGTAACACGATTTCAGACACACGCAAAATGATCTTCCTCTACAACAGCTTTCTTCTCCCCACTTCGATCGTTAGAACCGTCCTTGAAACCCACCAACTGAACTAACATGGTACAAGTCGGTGACAACTAAAAAATCCCGGCTATTCAAATGCAAATCTGGTATCGTAAAACGAGATAAGGCACGAATTCGTAAGAGATGCAAAGACACACAGAAGTAGTAAATCTGCATGTATTATTAATTTAAAAAAAATTTCACACGACCATGTTGGGATACGTCAAGTACCTGGGGGTGGCTCTTGACTCCCAACTCAATTGGAATAAGCACATCGAGAAGAAGAAGCAGGAACTCAAGTTCAGAAGCATGACATGCTTTGTATTGGCTGATGGGAAGGAATTCCGTTCTTTCACTTCATAGATTTCTACGTACACCTTTCCCGCACCTGACGGCCAACTTGTAGCACAATTCGCGCTCATCAGGGTCTCCAATGCTCAGCTAACTCGATAGATGAATGGGAGAACAAATGGCGCATCAAAATCAGCGCTGCTAAATCGGCCATAGTTACATTTACCTATCGGAGAGACTTCACTCTTCAGTTAGTGTTCATGGGCAACTCGGTTATCGTCGGTTAAAAGACCGCAGATTGTCGTGGAGGCATCACATAACTTCACTGTCGGGCAGAATAGGGCAGCGGATAAAACAACTCTACCCAAAAATATCCTTGCATATCAAGTTGACAACGTACAAAGTATTCATTTATCCTATATGGCTGTAAGGCAGTGGTTTGTGGAGCTCAGCATCCGAGTCTCAAATCAAACGCATCCAGGTCCAGCAGAATCGAATACTAAGAATGATCACAAACGCAGACTGGTATATCCGTAGGTAATGAAGAATTGCCCAAAGACCTGGAAATTCCAACTGTCAAAGACATGCTTATCTGGAGCTACCACACCATGATCACTAAGGCCCCTGCTCATCCCAACCCCCTCGTCAGCAACATACCGGAAAACCGCCCTAGCCCTCGTAACGTAACCATAGTGATCATGGCTTCAACTGAACAATATCAACTAGCCAAACCTACGAATCGACAGTGAGCCCCTGCAGTCTGATAATTTAGCTATCTCGTTTTTGTATTTAAATTTCACATGTAACCATTGGACTATACTAAACAGAACACCCAGTCGCTATCGCCATTAGCACTTGAGACTCGGTAGCTATAAAGTGCTAATGGCGAGAGCGACTGGGTGTTGTATTTGTTCAAGTTTGAGTTTTGACCCTAAGAAGCTCCTCCTGTTTAATTGCCTTCGAGCAAAAAACAAAGGAGAAAAGAACTCTTCTTATAATATAAATAAATCAAAATCTTCTAGAAAATGAAATAGAAATCTTGATTTAACAAAGAAAAAATCCCCAGTCATGCAGCATGGCTATAAGAGCAAATTTTCGAAGAAATAACTGGTTTTAGGTAAAATGCCTCCATTTTACTGGTTTTATAACAAATTTAGTACCCATCCCTGAATATTTTATGTATACAATATATACATAAAATATTCAGGGATGGGTACTAATATAATAGGAACTTATTTAATAGGATTACATACTATTACATTAAATCCTATTAAATGAAAACCCGACTTAATTGACTTTAATCGCCTGGGTCAATTCACAAAAAATCCGATTTTCCTAACTCTTCATGTTCTCATAGAACTGGAAATAGCCAACTTTTAAAGTCTAATGTATCGTGATCTATTGAACCTACAGAGCTGGGGTTGGGCTTAAATTGTGGCTTATACTGATTACCTTAATAAAGGTATGAAGGACATTTCGTACGAAATCAACCGTTTACAAGTTATAAGGCAAAAACTGAAACAAGTCCGAAAATTTCAAGGTTTTTTTTTTTACTCCAAAAAAGTTGTTTTAGGGATTTCGACGCTGCAAACTTGGTGTAATAATATTCAAACATATCCTAACAACATACCAAAAATTCAGCGTCCTGCTTTCGTATTCACACATTTAAAAAAAAAAACTTCCGTATTATCGTAATACGAGATGATATTATGGTATAGACGTCGCATTCGTGGGTGTATTAGTCTATTACAGCTTACAAGTTTTAACATGTGACAACTGTCGTTCTAAACAGAGAATTCTAACCGGTTCAGATCCTCGTTGTCGAACGTGGTTATGTTGTCAACAAGATTCCTCGTAACTAACAACCTGCCTTTCAAGGTGAACGCCGCAACTCGACCGAACGAACGTGTATTTTCACGCACGTATTTTAATTGTGTCGTACAGGGTTTGGAGGGCATGACTCCCGCAGAGAAGAGCTCTCGTTTTTAAGTGTCGTAGATTATGTAGAAAATTTCCAACCGAAATCGTTCCAACATCGAAATTCAGTTCTACCTGTTGCCTTTAATTATTTTGATGTTATGTTCGGTGATCAATGTCTTATATTAGTTTAGACTCGGTAGAGCTCGTATAACATTGTTCGTCAGTAATTTACGTTCAACGCTACACCGCGTCTACATCTCAGACTCCGGATTTTCTGGAACATTACCAAATACCTCGTGTCACCCTATCTTCGGTTTCCCCAGACTGCCAGTTTGGAAAATTCATAGCTAACCACCCCCTTTTGCAGATCCAGGGTCTCCAGAAGAAATCATTCCCAGATCTACTGCCCTCCAACCATCAATAACCGCAATACGGCGATATTGAGGTTCTTTGGTTTTTCTTCTGGCCTAAAAACTTTGGTGATTCCATATTCCAATTCCCTGGCACCCTGTCATCTAGGGACGCTGCCAGGGGGTGGTGGGTTTAGTGGGTCAAACCCCCTTTTGTGTTTTTTCCCACACCACTGGGGGAGTATTCAATTGCTCTCGCAATATGCCCGAGTCTTTAACCCCCCCCCCCCCCCCCTTTAGAAATTCTGGCTGCATCACTGACTGGGGATGGTTAAGGGCTGCTCAAGAGTGGCTTTGGACTGCTTAAAATGACTACAGACGCCAGGTGAGGCCGAAGAGGCCTTGAGATAAGAAGAGTTTGGAATAGTGAACGATGATTAGAGATGGTTGAGGACTTCTCAAGGGCGCCTATGTACCGTTTTAAATGACTAGGGTGGTCCTGGTGAGGCAGAAGAAAGGCTGTGGTGCTGAAGAAAGGTTTGGAATGGTGAACGATGACTGGGGTTGGTTGAGCACTGCTTAAGGATGCCTTTGGGCTGTGCTAAATGGTAGCCTGGTGAGGCTGAAGAGGCCTAGAGATGCTCAAAGAACACTTTGTATCATCTAAAGATGGCATAGTGGCGTATGGGTGCGTAACAAATTATCCGCCTGTATAGTTAAGGAGGACTTGAGAACGTTAAGGAAGGCTGGAGTTAGCTAGGAATGTACAGGGAGGGTTTGAGGCTGGGGTGTTCTATATTGTCTGGGGAGAGCTTGAAATGGTCCAGGACGGCTTGGAAAGGTCAAGAATGACTGGGGATGGTTAAAGATGAATGGGGCAGGAACGTACGTTTAGGGGGTCCATACCCTCCTTCTGGGTTTTTTTCCCATAGTTCTGGGGGAGTATTACACTCCTCTCACTGTAGCCCTCTCATATCGATATTCTGTCTACGTCACTGACTGGAATGGTTAAGGAATGCTTGGTAACGAATCAACCGCCGGTGTCTCTGGATAGTTTAGGACTTGAGAAGGTTAAGGAAGGCTGGAGTTAGCTAGGAAGGTATAGGGAGGGAAGTGAGCGAATTTCAAATTTCAAAACGCATCTGATACAGAATCAGATTTCCTACAACTTTGGTTCCGTGACATTTTTCAATCCGAGCAATCATTCTCCACCTACAGGCGTTAGAAGTTGAAGGTTGTCAACTTTTTAGCACAGTCGGTCACAACGTTTGAACCGCCATTTGACGCGGAATTTTATGAACGAGTGACATTTTCTGTGGGAGGCGTACTTTGTGAGTTATACGCGAAAAAATGGAAAACGTGCTTAAATTTCGCGCATTTTCAAGGTCCTCGTATTCGAAATCCCTCAAAGTTTCCTCAACTTTGGAACTTTTGGTTCGTTTTACCATGTACGCATCATGAGGCTGGTAGTGAGTGAAATGTCTGATGTAGGTAACCTTGAACCCCGAGGTACCCATCTGTGTCTATTCGTTTCTGGAACACAGCATTCAGTTCAACCGTCACTAGGGAAACCGAGTTGAACGCTTGAATTATCGTCGGCCCGTAAGATGTTCTCGACTCGTACAACACCGTTTAGACAGAGGAGAAAAAAAAAGATGATGATTATGAACGTACGAAGCTGCATCGGAGAATACAAGTCCGGTAATTGTTCTTAGAACTCGCAAATTTCATTTTTTCCCTTGAAGGTGAACGGCGTTTCTCGGACCGTCCATTTCTAATTGATTTCCCCGCTGTACGTACGTTCGACCATCGAATGATGGTCGTTGGATGACCGTTTGAAACGTCCTTATCATCGCTCACCCACATGCCACACGCATCCCATTGACCTCGTGATCAGAGGTGCCGCAGAAAGTTCCGCGTGTTTTCGATATCTTTCAGGACCTCCGTACATGGAGTTTCTATTGCGCGTACGGATCCCTAAAGACGTTTCTCTTCATTTACATGTTTATCCATTTAGTGCAGATCTACAGACTTACGACGGCTACCAGAAGGTATGAGAATATTTCCAAACAAATATTTGGAACATCAAATTTTGATCGTGGCGTTCTCCGCTCAGAGAAAATGGTGAATCAATGAAGTTATTCTCAAAACAAACGAAAAAACCACAGTCATGCAGCATGGCTAGTAGTTTTGACGAGTAACACCTCGCTCATTTTATAGATTTTTCAACGCTGAACACGATGGTGAAGTCAGATGTGATTGTTCAACGTGATTTTGAAGAACGGAATACGACATTGCAAAACCGACTTCACCGTCGTGTTCAGCGAAATTTTTTCATTCATTCATTCATTCGTTAATCATGTAGGTATATTGCATGCTATATAATTTATTATCACACTAAATAGTGCCAAGCACAAAAATGTTAATAAAATAATTGGGGGGCGAAAATTAACTTCACAACAAACTGCTAATATACGAGCAGATTCTTCGCCCTACTTGGACCTACGGGATCAAATTCTGCTGTGTAAAAAAGTCAAACATCAAAAAGATCCAAATCTCGCAAAACAAAATACTGAGAAGTACAGTAGGCGTATCATGGTACATGCCCAATGATGATTTAACAGAGATCTGAGGGTAGAGTCAGTATATTATAGCGACAAATCTGCCTCCTTACTATCCAAATTCGTTCTCTATACCGAACATTCAGAGACGAAGATATCGGTCCATGTTGAACGATATTCATTATTTCTGTGTGTTATTTAGCGTGGAGCAGCCTAGTTTCACATTACGTTTCAATATTTGCACCCTGAACTTTATTGATATGAACAACTTGTAGTAAATACGTCCTTTTGCAAACTCCTCATCGCAGAATCTGATCTGATCTGATCACACTCACGAGTTAAATAGGCACCGTAAAAATTCAATTTTCCCAGTTCATTTCGATTTCTTACGTCCTTGACGAGATCCATTGAAAACGCGTAAAATCGAGTCCGACCTCATAACAATCAACGTTTGGGACTTTCGAGTTGCTTTTTTTTTAACGGCGCCGTCAGTTCAACGTTGCAGCGAACGAGTGCCAAGGACTGTAGTGAGATAAACTATAGCAGGACTCCCATTGTTTCACACGAAATATGTTTCGAGATAACCTTGGGGAGACAGGATAACACGGGAAATAGGACACTTTTACTAACTAATGTTGCGGCAACTTTTTATCATCTGATATCGTGCCTATTTCCCGACGTGTAATTTCCATTTTATTGCCGCGAGGGACGAAACCCTTGATTGAGTCAGTGAAACTGCAACGATCGGTTGCATTTGTTCAAAATCGCCAGGGCCACAGTGTAGAGCTTGTGGCGACTTCACACCTCGCTAATTAAATTTCAAAACTTGTTTTCAATGAGGTGTAATCAAAATTCTTTCTCAGAGTCCCATAAAAAGTTTTAATGAAGTGTCGTCAAAAGTTTTCGTTTTAATGTTTCACAATCCGCTCTATAGATAATGTTTCACATTCCGCTTTTTGACCATTTGGCCCCACTGTTCGTCGTAGTGATAGATCACTACGACGAACAGTGGGGCCAAATGGTCAAAAAGCGGAAAAAATTCAATATCTCGAAAACGGATTAACATAGAAACCTGAGGCTGGTCTTATTCGACTCAGAAATTTTCGGAATAGGCTCTGCTTTTCAAAACAAGTTGCAACAAGACTTGAATTTTTAATTGTGAGCATTATTTAATTTCAATATATACTCAAAATACTCAGTAGTACTTAGTATTTTGAGTATATATTGAAATTAAATAATGCTCACAATTAAAAATTCAAGGAAGCTTAAAAGACTTCAAGAAAACACGCCGACGTTTGTACCACCTCACAAACACTCACACAAAGCTCGGTATTTAATTTTTATAGATCTAATGGCTAGAGAACGTTAGTAACTAGACTGAACTCGAATTAAAAGTGTTTCGACGCGGGGACATGTATTATCTGAGCCAATTGGGTAAACAAAATAGTGCAACAAACAAAGGCGTACTCTAATCCTTTCCTTTCGGTGTTATGATCGGACAGGCAGATAACGGCAGATGATTTTTGTTCTAATCTTTACGTTAACACGTCTATTTTGAGAAAATACCTTCCCCATCCTGGAGGAAACTGGAGCTTTTTTTGTAGCACTACATTTTCAAAATGTTTGTGGTAGTTCGTAACTTTGGTCTAGTTACGTGATTTAAAATATTTTTTTGACCAATTCGTCTTATGTGTGGCATATTTAAACATCCTAGAAGAGGAATAAAACATTGGAACTTTAGTAGTGTAAATGTGGGGGTACTGGGTATCACTGTTATCACTCCCCCCTCTCCATCCCAAGGTCATCTCACGTCAGAGCCCTGTGACGTCACGAAGTACGTCATCGCATGGATGTTATAAAGCATCGAGAAGACATTGCATGGATACTTTTAGGCAGACGTATCCATGCTACGATTTTCTTTAAAGTATCCACCCAATTATCCCCGCCACTTTTCAAAATTATTTCCCGGTTATTTTTAAATATTCCTCCACCCCCCTCCAGCCATGATATAGGTAAATCTCCCTCCTTTTTTTTTCAAACGGTCATTTCCCCCTTCCTCCATGCAGCAGTGATATAGGTAAATCTCCCTCCTTTTTTCAAACTGTCATTTCCCTCTTCCTCCATACAGCCAACCATATAGCTTTCCCTCTCATTTTCAAAATACTCCCCCCCCCCCCCCCCTTATCGCTTAAATGACATAAGACCAGCTGTTTACCAAATTCCCGCCTTTTCCAACTATCATTTCCCCCTCCACCCTCCATACAACTTATGGCTTTCCCTCTAATTTTCAAGTACTTCCCCCCCCCTCCCTTCAGGACATAAGACCAGCTGTTTATCAACTTCCCGCCTTTTTTCCAAATTGTCATTTCCCCTACTACCAACAGCTTTCCCACCTATTTCTCCCCACCTCTAATCTATAATCAGCTGATGTACTGTTTCCCTCTCTTTATTCTACCTTGAGAAACACTTTGGATGAAGATACTAAATATTTGGGTTGACTCAAATCATCAATTTTCGGGTCTAGCTCGTCATTTAGGTTACTTGTTAATGATGGAACTAACAGAGGAACAGAAACTAGGAGGAGCTTCTCGACGAAGCTTTCATAGTTTTTCCTCATGCAGAATCAGAGAAGAAAAAGGGGTGAAACATGAACCCAAGGCGCACTTACAGGACCGAGAGAGAGCGAGAGTGAGACAGAAAGACAACGAGATGTATATCAGGAAAATTATGATGTGCGATTCCACCATAATAAATCAAACTTCAATCGAAGACAGTTACCAGTTTGTTCTCAAGAAGTTTTGGTCTTTTTTTTCTCAATGTGTTTTTGCTGTTGAGTGATACGATTACTAATTGACTAGTCAAACCGGTAAGTCAAGCTTCCTTTTTTTTTTTTTTTTTTAATGAAAATTAGATTCAATATTAAATATCTATTATTTAGATATCTAAATATTTTGTTAATATCTAATACTTATCAATAAATTATTTTACCATTACAGGCTTCAACGAATTAACGGTCTTCAAGTCAGCGATCTGTGTTGGAAGGATTTTTTTTTTTTTTTGCTTTCATCCCACTCATCAATCGTTAAGGTAACCATTTATTCATTACTATTATTTGTCAAGTAGATATCATAATTCTAATATGATTTTTTTTCTCAAATGAACTACCCTATTAATGTATGATTTTTCTTACAATAGACGGATATCTATCTGAGGGGATAGGTCGAGGTTGATCAACATCAGAAATTACTCGTGAGTAAAATATTAATTATTTAATACACATAAAATTCCGAAAATTTTAATCATTTAATACAATTGAAATATTACAAACCGTACCAACCCATGCAATCATGGAGATTATAATACAACTAGGTATTATATTCAAACTATCACTTCAACCATATTAAAACTCATAATTATAAATTTTGAATCAACTTTTAGTAATGCACGTCATAATAATTATTGTCATTCTTGTTATCACAATTATTGTCATTCTCTCCAAAAAGATCCAAACAGTCATGAAAATGATAGTCAGAACTCTTATATGCTTTATCACAATACACGCAACAGATTGAGTCCTTGTAAAATTGGTTTCGATAGAATCCATGTTTTACCAATATCGAAGGATCGACGCTCATTTTCGTTCCTTTGAAAGTCAATAGACGTGGTATAGTGTCCAGTAAATTAGTTTGCATTTTGTTTGAGGAAAACCAGTTCGATAGCGCTTGAAGTTTCACCATTGAACACGAAGAGTAGTAGGATTTTCCAACTTTTTCATGGGCAGAACAAGGACTCCCCAACGATGAAGATGAACCGTGTAGAGCAGTTAACTTGGGGCAATTGAATTGCCCCAAATCGTGAATCATCCTGTTATCAGAGAGAAACCCTCTTAATATCACGCATTTTTCCAACCCTTTTGCGTAAAGAAATTTGATACCCTTGGTAGCGTCCTGTAGAATTTCCGGTATTTTATTGTAAGAGGTGTTTCCATCTTCCCACGCTAAGCCATGGATGTTCCTGCGACAATATCTTGATTGGAAGGTGTCTCCTTTGTTGAGAGTTGTGGGAGGCAGAAAAACGAAATGTTTTAGGATGAATGCAGATGGTCCGTCGTGCGCGATAATTGATAACTCCTTGATGACCCGATCACATTGCAAAGTTAAATCGATTATAGCGGAAGACATTTTGCTAATGATTATCCCTCAACGACGTTTCAGCAGCAACTGACGATTTTTTTACAATGTTATTGCCTTTTCAAGTTCTCAACTAGAGCTATACGCCTTCGAATGGCTAAGAGGGCGGAATTCATTTCATTCCTCAGAGTTGATTCCAATTTTTCCCTTTCCAATTTAAAACGACGGTCAAGCTTGTTAATCATATTATTAAGAGTTGAATCAACGTACTTCTTACTTGTTGCGTGTGAAGACCGTATGGGGTTCTCATGAACAACTATCCGTTTACGGGTCCTTCCAAATTTGTCACTAGGCATTCTTATTTTATGAATGTTTATGATGCTTTTAGTAAATGTAACCCAATTCCTCCAATCGATCTATTATTTTGTTTGCTGTGCTTTGAAGACGAGAATTACCTGCATCGAATGATCCTAATGATAATTCTAATCGATCAACCAGTATATTTGGGTCGTCTTCAGTTGAAATCCAATTGGGGGATTCTTCTTCATCAAACTCTCTGAAGTGTGTGAATAATTTTGCAACACCACTACCTCTTTTATTGCCGACGGGTGGTTGAACGGATGTTTTCATCCTACTTTTTGGAGGATAAATCATTGAAACGATGGATCTATATTTCTCTCCACCAAACCTATTTATCGGTCTATGTAAATCGTATCCATGGTGGGCGACTCGAGTTATCTTCATAATTTGAGTATAATTCTCCAAATCATCACTATCATAAGTTGAGGGGTTATCCAAAAAGATCAGTTCATACAATCCTGGAGTAGCTTTGAAAGGTTTGCCATCAACATACAAGAATTGATTATCGAAATTGAGTTTTGAAGTACCTAGAGATGCCCCATGCCGATTCACCGTTGGCCCATAGTGTTTATCAAGTTGACCATTCCCTTCCCATTTGCCCGTTGTTATGTATTTCATGTAAGATGTAGCAAACGGTGGAAACCTATTGATAAATTCTTGTGTCATCTTTTCACCTTCTGGTGTCGTATTTATAAGTGTGCGTACTGGTTCAAGTTTTTTGTCGACATCAGCTTGTTGCATTTCCTCAAAATTCTTGGAATATCTTTTCATTTTTTGCATCAAAGTCGATTTTTGAGGGGTTCGTAGAAATGAGCTTGTGGAGGCTATTGGAGTCGAATTGAAAGGAGCAGGGGAGGTCGGCGGTGGAGTTAAAACTAGGGATCGCCCTTCGCCTTTAGACGTGAATATTGTTGTATCGCTTAAATCTTGAAAATTAGGGACATCCTCGCTGAAATGTAGATCCGGAGATTTCGAATAATCCAGCTCTGAATCCTTTTCGATGCTTATGCGTCGGGGCCACTTTTTTTCCGCGGTTGTACGTTCCTCTTTAGTTTCAGTGATGGCAGTAAGGAGATCCTTGAGAGTGTTGGTTATGGGTAGATACTGATGTTCGAGGGTATTCATCGACCTCTCTCGAGCTTGTTGCAATTCAGCATATTTTCGCTTCAGAGCTGTTCTCGCTTCATGAAGTTGGTCAGAAATCTGAGCTTGTTTTTCCAGTCGCGCCTCCGTGTTGACTCCCACAGAGATATCACTCAGTCTTGCTGACATTGTGTACACAAGTTGAATGAAACCTTATAGTATAATGCGCAATATTTATATCGTAATTAAGTTGCAATTAGTTATCAATCCATAATCGATGGAAATTCAAAAAATGAATCCATTCCACTTCTGTAACGGCCAGATTGCATGTCAACACTCTTATTAATCAATAGAAAATTGAAGGGCTTTGAAAAGGTTTGTCTGCACATTTCCAAAAACATCTGATAAGTCATGTCATTATGAGCATGGTCCCTCCAAATTAAATTCAAGTTTCTTCCATCTTGAGGGAATATTACTATTAGATTAGCGTTGTCACGCACAAAATGTTTCATACAGGATGCATACGATTGGATTAGATAGAATGAATCGGTGTTGAAGTGTCTCCCTCGTGTGAAAAATGTCTGAATGAGATCATTGAATGATCCATCAACGTCATCAAAGATGACAAGAGTATGGTTTTCAGGTTCCTCTTGTACTTTTGGGAAGTCCTCTCTGTTTGAACATTTCAGGTATTCAATTTCTGGAACTCCATCCAAAACCTGATCTAAAAATGAATATTTATCTTGATCCAGGCTTTTTGAACAGATAACAAGTCGAAAAAATTTGAGCGATTTTTCCGCTAAAATCATATTGAGAGTGAAATTCGACTTCCCCTTTCCCGACGGACCACAAACGATTGCTCTTACATTGTCTGGTAGAAAAGGACCATTCTTTGTTACGTTATCATTACTAACATTTTGAGAGCTAACCGCCTGATCGTAATTTTTTATAGGAAAAGAATCCATTTGTCGCAGCTTCATCCTGAGAACTGAGTATATAAACCGATTGTTTCAGAATAAATAGGTATTCAAGTTTGAATTCTGTCGTTGTTCTGATAATGGGGATTATAAACAATTTCATCAACCGTAATCGCACTCCTTTGTTAGTGCATGGTAATTTTTGTGGTCCAGGCAACGATGTTATAAGTCAGATTAAGAGGGGTGTGCAACCAGTCTCAAATCTGGATTCATACTGTAAAGATCACGATATCGCGTACGTCAATTACCCTGACTTAGAAAATCGACATAAAGCTGATAGAATTCTCGCCCGCAAAGCATTTGATCGTCTTAAAGATAGTAATTCTACTTTAAAAGAACGGTTGGCCAGTCTGGCTGTTGGTACAGCAATGAGGGGAAAGTTGGCTCTAGGGGCAGGATTGAAGACTTTGAAAAAATCATGTTCCAAAAATGTAGGGAGAAAGAAAAGAGGCAGGACAACAGGAAGGAAACCAAAAAGAAAAAGCGTACGCGGAGGCTTTCTCCCTGCTCTAGTGCCGATTTTAGCAGGCCTAAGCGCAATAGGAGGAATCGGTACAGGTGTGTCGCAGATTATAAAAAACGTCAGAGATGTGAAAAGAGGAGATTTGGAACTACAAGAGATGAAGCGTCACAACATGGCAATGGAAAAATCGGGCAGTGGTCACAGCACTCATTCAAGGACCACTTCAATAAGGAAACAAAGTGTCAGAGGCAAGAAAAGAATGAGGAGGACTACAACTTCGAGAAGAAATCTAGGAAAAGGATTCATCATACACCAGTACAAGCGTTGTTAAGACTTCCAAACAGGGCATTGAGTAATATTGAAATCGAGCACGTTTTACGGAACAGAGCCCCCTTTTTCCGAGGGGTATTCATGAAAGATGAGCTACCTAAGACTCAACATGTCCATGAACGCTTCATTATCAATTTAGCTCCATCAACAGCTTCTGATGGAACTCATTGGACTGCTGTACGAAAAAGTGGTTCGATTGCTCTCTATTTCGATTCATTTGGTATTGAACCACCTATCGAGTTGGTGAAATATTTAAAGAACTGCGTCATTTATTATAATAGCATTCAGTATCAAGACGTGGACTGTTTACATTGCGCGCACTTTTCTTGTTACTTTTTGCTAGCAGAAAGATGTCTAGAATCTTTACCTTCAGTTCTACGAAGAGTACGTTGACCGCCACAATCTTCCCGCCTATTGAGTTGGAAGCTGATCAGGAATATGGGATCGGGTTGCGTTCGTTTATGAGCTACAATACCATCTCAAACGTCAAGAAAGATGTGACGGATCATTTTCATATTGTGGGGGAAAACTCAATAATAATTCCAGATGGTACATACGGTGTTGACGATATTTTCGAGTTTATTGAATCTCGTGTTAACGAAATGAGGGTTGAAAAAATGATGTCCCTAACAGATTTCAACATAAAATTTGAAATAGACCAAAACACTGGTCATGTGAATTTTAAAGCAACATTTGACGTAGACATGACCAAAGACAACAGCGTGGGGCCATTATTAGGGTTTAGTGAAAAAGTTGTGTTCCCAAAAAACGAGTTACACTATGCTCCAAATCATGTAAACATTTTCAATTATAATTCCATCAACATAGAGTGTAATTTGTTGGCTCACGACTCGTCATATTTCAACTCGTCCCCATCAAATATTCTTCACAGCTTTTGTCCCGACGTTGAGGTTAATTATCGGATCAATTATACTCCGTCACCAATATCTTATTTAAAGATCAACCGAAACGTAATTGACTTCATTCAACTTCGCGTCGTGGACGATAAAGGTTCCCTCCTGGACTTCAGAAAGGAAAACCTAACGATTGTTCTGGAATTGGTTCGACTGTGAAGCGACCGAATGGGATTCGATTTCAGCGGAAGAGCACCGACAACATCAACTTACAGCAGCATCAACAACGTAATACCCCAAAACCCCTTCTCCAGATTGGTTCATTACAAACGATACAAATCATCAAACATTGTATTACCGAGTGGAAGAGTGGGAGGAAAAAAGAAGAAAGGCCTGACTTCGAGAAACATCAAATTTCTTCAAAACTTGGGGTACAAAGTGAAACGCAATGGAGCCTTTGCTACAAATTACTAAACCCCCAGCGATGGCTGATCAGATAGTGGGGTACCACCTAATTCGAAATGCTGCTTATAATATGACGGATCTCTCTTCTAAATCAGAAATTCGCATAGGAACCAATAGTTTCGAAACTTTTGCGCCGTTTGATAGTTTTCTCTCTATGACAGGGAAAGTTAATAAGGGAGTTTCTGAGGAATTATTACGTGTGATAAACAATGGGTTCTCTCATCTATTTGACTCGGTCACTTATCGAATCAATGGGACTGATGTTGATCAAGTGCGAAATCCTGGTCTTGTATCCACGTTGAAAGGACTTGTATCATTTACCGAAGCTGATTTAAATGTATTGTCAAACGCAGGTATTTCGAATCCTAACGCTAGCTTGTATGCCCCAGACTCTATTTGTACATCAGAAGGAACTTTTAATGTTTGCATACCACTGCGTTATTGGATGGGGTTTTTTGAAATGAAAATCGGGTAGTGACTGGAGTAGCTCAAGAGTTAGTTCTAACCCGTGCAAGCAATGACTTCAACGTTTTCCAAGGTCATAATGCTCATACTGATGCATCAATCACCCTAGAAAAAGTATACTGGGTGATGCCTGTAGTAAAACTATCTGATAACCTCAAAGCAGAACTCTATCTAACCACCAAGCGAGATCCTCCACTACCATTAGTGTTCCGCAGCTGGGAGTACCATGAAAACCCCGCAGTTCCTCAATCCTCCTCGTTTACCTGGCCAATCAAAACAACCAATCAACTTCAGAAGCCTCGCTACGTCCTTGTTGCTTTTTATAAGAATAAGAAAAATGATTTAACAAAGAATTTGACGCTACCAGACTCAATTCCTCTTCGGAGCTTTAGACTGTTTCTAAACAACGAACAATTTCCATTCCAGGAGCAGACAATTGATCTTGAGAATGGACTATTTGCTGAGTTATACGATTCCTATATCAGATTCCAGCAGTCCTATTACAATAATATCAAACGCCCTTCTCCATTATTAACCCGTTCATCATTCAAACAAAGCCCTATCATTTGCTTTGACTGTAGTAGAACTGAGGACTTTGTACGGGAAGGAAGTGTAGATGTGAGATTGGAAATTGAACTTTCTAAAAGCTTCGAATCAGGCACTAGTTGCGTAGCTGTGATAATTCATGACAAACTTGTATCTTACACTCCGATTACTGGACACGTTCAAAAATATTGAGTAGGTAAATACTGTTTTGTTGACTATTTTTACAAAATAAATTTTTTTTTTTTGCAGATATATCTATTTAACCCATCCCTAACCATCTCTTCAACATGGATCATACATATGCCAAACCCCCACAACAACATCCTTCTATCGGTCAACAGCTCACAACATATTCCACAGGATTCCCTCAATCAAATGTAAGGGATATGGGTCTTCGACCGTCGGTGATTTTTCACACAAGCCACCTACAAAACCTGAATGTCACCTCTAAATACAACACCATTCAACAACGCCAGGGGTGGGCCTCCAAGATATCCGCGCCTCCAGGTGTCATGGGTGATGTGATTTTACGGCAAGATGACTGTGCTGTAGATATATATTTTCATAATTTACATAATATCAAATCTGTCGAGTATTTTTTAAATTCTTGTAAACATGTTCTCAAACATTATTTAATGGCATATCTTAACGCATGGAGGGGGTTGAAATTTAGCTTATGGGTAGAGTGTAAATTTCAGAAGCCACACATGAGCCACCTCCCCGAACCTAAAGAGATCCTTCTTGGAAATTTCAAGACTAAGGCTAATGCGTTATTGATGGGCAATGTATCAACAATTGAAGACATATTGGGAGAGAAAATTGAGATCATGCTCTCTGAGTTGGAGTCTTTCCAAAAGAAAGGTTCAGGGTGGTCATTATTATGTGTGGACGGTATTTTATTAAAGATGACCAAGTATCGTCCTTTAAAAGGTGGAGCAGGGTCTTTCTCTCTCCCCCAGGAGATCTTGGTTACAAGGAGTGTTATTAATGTAGTTAACGGTGATGATGTTCACTGTTTCAAGTATGCTATCCTTGGCTGTTTTACAACAGTAGAGGATAGTAATACCAACCGCACTCAATTTTATGAGAATTTGGTGCATAACATTGATTTCTCCTGCATTCAATTCCCGGTCAGACCATGTGACATACCGGTTTTTGAAAAAAGGAACAACTTTAGTGTTAATTTATATACTTTAGGGGATAAAAATGAAGTGTGTCCGTTTATGATCTCTAAGTTAGCAAACGAAGCCTGTTTACATTTTAATCTATTGTATCTGAAAGATGGCGAGCACAGTCATTATTGCTACATTAGAAATTTAAGTCGATTAGTGTACAGACAAATTAATAAACATAAAACCCATCATGAAATATGTAACCGGTGTTTCAAAACATACAATATAGATTGTTCAGGTAAGTCAGCAAATGAAAAACTTATAGAGCATAAGCAGTTTTGTAATAAGTTCAGTCCATGTCTGTACACATTTCCAGAGGATTCTGCTGTCAGTTTTTCAAAATTTAAGCATCTCACTACAGTTCCTATCGTAATTTATGCTGATATAGAATGTATGCTCAAGCCGATTTCTTCTTCTTCATCATCAATCCCTACATCAGGCGATCAACCGTGGACTTGTGCTAAAGATGTTCATGTTCCCACTTGTGCTGGTCTGTACGTAAAATCATACTATCCTGACCGTTTTAACAATAAATTGTTAACTTTCAAAGGCGCTAACTGTATAGATGATTTTATGACAGCTGTAAAGGGTATTTGCCAAGATGTTGAAAAGCTTTATTGCCCTAAAAATAAGCAACCTATCATATGGACCATATATGAAAAGGCAAAACATGACGTTCAAACTAACTGCGAAATTTGTTTGAGAGTTTTCGATAGTATTGAGGTTAAGAAAGTAGCAGACCATGACCATCTAAACGGGAAATACCGTTACACCTTGTGTAATGGATGCAATTTGAAATTGCAATTACCTAAATTTATTCCTATTTACTTTCATAACCTCAGCGGCTACGATTCGCACTTTATAGTTAGAAAATTGAACATTGACAAAGGGGACATTGAAGTCATAGCGCAATCGAGTGAAAAATACATTAGTTTTACAAAGAAATTTGAGGGCTGCTCCATTAAAGCTCGATTCTTAGATTCTTTTCGTTTCTTATCAACCAGTCTGTCCAAATTGGTGGAAAATTCGTCCGATTTCCCTGAGATGGAGCGAGTTTTCCCTAATGTTAATGATAGAGCTCTGTTACTTAGGAAAGGTGTCTATCCATACAATTATATCACAAATTGGGATGTTCTGAAAGAAGTCTCCTTGCCCTCAAAAGAATCTTTCTATTCTGATTTGAACGAGGAACATATTTCTGAAACGGATTATGCTCATGCACACTCTGTTTGGAAACATTTCAAAATTCAAAATTTATTGGAATACACTGAGCTGTACTTGAAAAGTGACATAATTTTGTTGTGTGATGTGTTTGAAAATTATCGTAAAATCAGCCAACATCAATATGGCCTAGATGCCTCTTGGCATTTCACGTCACCTGGATTTTTCTGGGAAGCCATGTTGAAGATGACAGGAGTGAAACTGGAAATATTAAAGGATATTGATATGTTACAATTTATTGAATCGGGGATAAGAGGGGGAATCACACAATGCGTTCAACGACATGCAATAGCCAACAACCCATTGATCCCTGATAACTATGATCCATCAAAACCCAATAATTATATCATTTATGTAGATGTAAACAATCTTTACGGATTTTCGATGGGTCAACCACTACCGTATGGGAACTTTCAATGGGTTGAAAATGTTGATAATTTTGATGTTGTTAATATTTCACACGATGGAGAGTTTGGATTCATCCTCGATGTTGATATATCTTACCCTTCAGAGCTCCATGATATCCATTCAGATTTACCCTTTTTTCCCGAGTCTCAGAAACCGCCAGGAGCGAATGTTAAAAAATTGTTAACAACTTTGTTAGATAAACATCATTATGTTTCGCACTATGTCAATCTTCAACAAGGTATTCGAGCAGGGTTGATTATCCGGAAAATCCATAGAGTTCTACGTTTTAAACAGTCAACGTGGTTAACGTCCTATATGGACTTCAACACCAGACTTAGGACTCAAGCCACTTCACAGTTTCACAAAGATTATTATAAGTTAGCCAATAATTCTGTTTTCGGTCGTTCAATGATGAATAAAAGAAATTTCAAGGACTTTAGGTTGGTAACAAACGAAGAGAAACTAATAAAATTAGTTAGTAAGACCAATTTTCATGATAGGTATATCTTCGATGAAAATCTAGTTGGTGTAAACTTGGATCGTGTCAAGGTTGTTTTTGATATGCCTATCTATGTAGGTTTCACTATACTTGAGCTGTCAAAAGCATGGATGTATCATCTATATTATGATAAGTTACGTCCGACGCTTGGCGGCCAAGATAACGTTAAATTATGTTATATGGATACCGATGCGTTCATCCTAGATGTTACAACAGACAATATCTACGATACGTTGAAAGAGTCATTATCTGAATTGATGGATTTCAGTGATTATCCAACTGAACATTTCTGTCATTCAGAGACTAACAAAAAAGTTGTTGGTAAACTAAAGGATGAAACAAATTCGGTCCCTATTAAACAATTCGTTGGTCTTAGACCAAAACTTTATTCACTCCAATATGGGAGTAAAACGATCACGAAGGCTAAAGGTGTTAAAAATGTTTCCTTAAAGAAACATGTAAAGTTTGATGATTACCTTACCACCCTCATGACAGAAGGAAATGTATACTGTAATTATTCTAAAATAACATCTAAGATGCATACTGTTAAAACTACAATGCATAGAAAACTTGCATTATCATTTTTTGATGACAAACGTCAGATTCTGGAAGATCGTGTTCACACCATACCTTATGGTTATAACGGTGGTAGGGAATATCCTAGGCTTATTAGCAATTAATGTTTAAGTAGAAGAATAAGTTTGTAACTATCCATTAATAGTAGCAACTTGATGTAAAAACGAAATAACATTATGTACTATTTATTAGTCATTTCAAGAAAGAAGGACCAAAAATGAAATGTATATAACATTTTTCTATTTGATCAAAAATGTATTTATTCGTTTTCAAAAATTATCATAACTGTTACATACGTAATTACACAATTTTGTTCACAATTCAACGTTTTTTTCATTTTCCCATGTGTTGTATGAGTCATCAAAACCAAGCCATTTGATGAGAACTTTACCTTTTCTTCTTTTTAGTATTTTTTCAACCAAATATTGATCTGGGAAGTTGGTTTTCTTCATCTCTTTCTCGTAAAATCGGCCTTTTATCTCATTTCCGTAGACATCATGCAAATTATAAGTTGGTACTTTATCGTCTCTTCGTATGCGTGCAATGGTAAACTGCTCGTTGGTCCATGAAGGTAAGTATCCTTTGTCTAATAGGTTTTTAATTTTCGACACACGAACTCGATCTCCAATAGCAAATTTTGGGGGGTACTTCATTACTTTTGGAAACAGACGTTCAAGGATAGTTTTTTCATCCTCCTTCTTCACATCGGCTGGCTTCATACCAATAGATCTATGTATCCTATTATTATATCTCTTCAGAAGGGAAGGAATCAAATCCACCCATTTCCTGTTCCCCTGGACACTGAATTCTATCCACATCCATTGTTTGATAGTTCTATTAAACCTCTCAACTGTTTGAGCTTTAAGCTCAGAGAAAGTACTATACATATTGATTTTCTTTTTCTTCATCAATTTTGTAACTTGAGGATTGTAAAACTCTCGACCTTGATCAACATGAAAATGTTTGGGAGTAAGCTTGCTTGATTGAAAAATTTCCGATAAAGCTTCGCTCACTTCACCACCCGATTTAGTCTTGAGAGGTTTGGCCCATGCTTTCTTAGATCCAACATCGATGACTGTCAATAAATATTTGTAACCTCTATCAGGGTGTAATCGCAGATCCACTAAATCTGCCTGCCACAAGTCATCGAGCACCCCCTTTATCAAAACTCGGGACCTTGGGAAATTCCGTCTTTTGGGTTTGTGAAGTTCTTCTGCTAACTTTCTCTTTAAACTCATGTTCACTATTAGCTGGCTGAAACACTAATACCTATATCCAATGGTTGAAGGAGTATAATATAATATAATCATTTTATTACTCTAAAATATATATTTGAAATTTTACAATTTCTAAATTTCAGCTAATTAGTTAGACGTTGGTTCCCATTTCTTCCTTTCGAAGGTCGTTGACAATGTAGTTGAAATCTCTTGAGTCCAGATCGAACAATGGTGAGTGAGTTTGATGCATAGAAGCACTCGGTGCAACAAAAGATGTTTCATCAATTGGAGGAGTCACTGACGTTGGAGTACTCATAAGGTTTGAAATTTCTGAGAGATAGGTAAAGAGTTTTTTAACGTCTTGACGGTTGAGACTTACTTCGTTGAATCTCACTTTCACCTCCGGTAGCCAAGGGATTTTTTCATACATAACAACAGCTCGCCTCTTACCAAATGTTGGAGTACAGATTTGTACCCGTATCGACCAGGTGTCCGATAGTATTACAGGTTCCTTACTAGTATGTCTGGTGGAAGTCTGTTGCAGGTATGCAGGTAAGTTGGTACGTAGATTCTCTTCGATTGATAACCATTCATCTGCTGGTATAATGAGAAAATGTGGTCGATTGAAAATCATTACTTGTCTGAGTCCTGATTCATCATCCTTGCTCACAGTGATTCCTCTCTGCCCACGAGTGTTGAAACTAAATTTTTTGTACTCCAACATCATAATTTGATGAAGTTTCTCTTACGACAACCAAATACGGACTAAATGATCCATTTCATGAGTAGACTGAAGTAGACTAAAAAAAAAAAAAATTGGTTGGGAGGGGGTGATCAGTTTAATTAAGGGATTTATTCGAACTGTCGCCATCTTTTTCTCTTTTAGTTGAATTTATGTAAGTTTCACATCGACAAATACAATAACAAAAATGTCTGCATTTGACACAAGCCATCCCATCAACCTGGTCACAAGGAATTCGAAAACACATCAAATCACAGCAAGTGTCATACAATTCACAATTCATATCCCCGCACATGTTACTCGTAAGTTTAATCGTTAACCACTAAGAATTATCCTTGGAACTTTTTAGATTTATATCAACAAATATTCAGCCAACAGTGGTTATGTTTTTAATGAAACACTGCCCCAACCTCGCAGTGTTCAGTGTGTGACAACCTTTCAAATTCACACTCCTTTTTTTTTTTTTTTTTCTTTTTTCTCCAATTTTATTTTATTTTATTTTATTTTATACATATTTTTTAATAAAAATCAACGAGGAAGGCATTTCCCCTCTTCCCTCTGTAGATCATGGTGTATAACATTTGAGAATCATTATAATTCTCGACGTCCTCCTGCGTTAGAATATTTGATATCCGTTTCGGCAGAAAACATTTAAAGACTTCCCCACCATCCAACGGCTGTCCATCCGTTAACTCCTGTAAATGGACCTGCGTAGAAGGCCCATATTTAGTGTCCATCAATGTCATTCTCAAAACCGCGTATGGAATCCCTTCCTGGAGGGATTCCAGAGAGCGGTACTCCGGAATGGCGGCTGCCTTCTTAATTTTATTTAGCAACGAGTTCATCTGAAAAACAATAATAAATATATGTATATCAACATATTACATTAGAACTAATATCATAAAGCTCACAAAAAAAAAATGTATTCAAGGTTTTTTCTACTTACGATTACAAATTAGAGTGGGCGTACTGGAAGATGGTTATTCCTTGACTGTGTGTATACGAATACCCACTTTATCGGGGAGTAGGAGAAAAGAAGAATACGTCCTCCCCACCATTTAGACGTCTAACCTTGACACCCTCTCATAGGCCTGTTTCAGCTTTTCCCAAGAAATGAATTTGTCACATCATCAATAAATCAGTTTTCTACAAACACAGCAGCAGTCTGCTCACAGAGTAATCGGATCTTAGACTAACGTCGGCTTTTTCCCTGGGAAAGAAAGGTTGGTGCATCACCTGATTCCTGGATATGAGGGGGGGGGGGGGGGGGGGAATACTGGAAGGTACATCTCGTTGTCTTTCTGTCTCTCTCTCGGTCCTGTAAGCGCGCTTCGGGTTCATGTTTCACCCCTTTTCCTTCTCTGATTCTGCATGAGGAAAAACGATGAAAGCTTCGTTGAGAAGCTCCTTCTAGTTTCTGTTCCTCTGTTAGTTCCATCATTAACAAGTAACCTAAATGACGAGCTAGACCCGAAAATTGATGATTTGAATCGACCCAAATATTTAGTATCTTCATCCAAAGTGTTTCTCAAGGTAGAAAAAAAAAAAAAAATATTCTGGAAGTGGGAAATGCCCACAGCTGAGAGTGGAGAGAGAGGGGGAAATGTTAGTTAGAAAAAGGCGTGTTACCAGCTGATTTATCGTATTATTGTCGGGTGGGATGGTGGGAGGTATTTGAATAAAGAGAGGGAAACAGTACATCAGCTGATTATAGATTAGAGGTGGGGAGAAATAGGTAGGAAAGCTGTTGGAAAAAAGGCGGGAAGTTGATAAACAGCTGGTCTTATGTCTTGAAGGGAGGGGGGGGGGAGTATTTGAAAATGAGAGGGAAAGCCATATGATAAGTTGTATGGAGGGTGGAGGGGGAAAAGGCGGGAAGTTGATAAACAGCTGGTCTTATGTCATTTTAAGCGAGGGGGGGGGGATATTTTGAAAATGAGAGGGAAAGCTATATGGTTGGCTGTATGGAGGAAGAGGGAAATGACAGTTTGAAAAAAGGAGGGAGATTTACCTATATCACTGCTGCATGGAGGAAGGGGGAAATGACCGTTTGAAAAAAAAGGAGGGAGATTTACCTATATCATGGCTGGAGGGGGGTGGAGGAATATTTAAAAATAACCGGGAAATAATTTTGAAAAGTGGCGGGGATAATTGGGTGGATACTTTAAAGAAAATCGTAGCATGGATACGTCTGCCTAAAAGTATCCATGCAATGTCTTCTCGATGCTTTATAACATCCATGCGATGACGTACTTCGTGACGTCACAGGGCTCTGACGTGAGATGACCTTGGGATGGAGAGGGGGGAGTGATAACAGTGATACCCAGTACCCCCACATTTACACTACTTTTTCACTATTTTACCCAGTTATATACCAAACTCTGAAATTTAGGTGTAGTTTACCAAAACTTCCACATTTTTGTGGAAAAACTTGAATTTGAGTAAAATTCTTGGTAAAATAGGAGAATTTAAGTGACATCCACAAAAAATACAGTAAATGTTAGTAGAATGCACAACAAAAAAAGTGAATTTCTGGACAAATTCACAAAAAGATGTGATTATGGCTTTATTCGTATTCATATTCATATTTTCAGATTTAGGAATTTTATTCGTATTCATGAATACGCCCATCTCTTCCCCCTTTCAGGTCTAATTTTACTGGACTGTTAGTAAAGTGAACAATTTCGAAGTCGTGGTTTTGAAGCTCACCTTTTCGAATAACATCGCGATGTAATAATTTTGGACTTGTTTCGATATGAGACGAATTAAAAGACGATGATGGTACTTACAGGGGGCGGTGGAGGCGGCGCCGCTTGCCTCTTGGTTTTCAGGCGCTCGAGCTCGGATTTGGATTCCACGACGACGCCGTCGGTCGAGTCGCCGTTGAAATTCGATTTCGTCGCCAGCTTAGGAAGTCGAGACTCTTCTCTCTCCTGAGACAAACAAAACACCAAATTTTTTCAAGATTCGCTCAACACTGGAAGTTAATTTTATTAGCGCTGTCACCGGTGTCGGATTGCGAAATATCGAAGGGGGTTTTTTGAAGTGAACTGAAACGAAAGCCGTGCGTTGTGCGATCAGATTCGAATGGTGAGTACGGGGAGGATGAACTGAAAAATAACGACGGCAGTAAAGTGAAGGGCTCGCAGACAACAATAGACGATTAATTATTCCGGAAAAAAAGTGAAAATTCATTTATTAAGAAGAAAAAAAACATAAACAATCGAAGTAAAAGTACAAAGTAAGCAGTAAAAAAGAGAATGAAATTATGAAAAACTGACGCTGTAGGTTCTAATGACGAATAATGGTCGGGACATTTCTCACGTGGCGCGGGCGGGAGCGAGTCGTGTACTGGGGGCACCGGAGGTCGAAACAATAGGATCCTCGCGAAAGACGATGGTGGGGGAGCATGCGATCATCTGTAATTATTGTGGATGAAGGGGTCAGTTACAGGTGGTGAAGAACCTGGTCTGAGCTCCTGCCTACGTCTCTAGAGTCGGTTTTCATAATAAATACGAGAGGAGGAGGAGATCGTCTATGGGATGACGGACGGCCAGGAGGAGTTTCAAGACGAGAGGATGACGTGACAGGACAGGAACTTACGACACTTTGGTTTTGGCTTTTGAGTCAATCAAAGGAACGGAAGTCTTGTAAATCGCTTTTCCACAAGTGAATTGGGTCCTCTTACGATTAGCCCAGTCAATCTAGACTAAGGGTGTCTTCAAAAGAGGATGTTTGAGTTGTAAATTGAAGGAGGATTTTTGAGATGTCAATAATTGAATTATTCAATTATTCTTCAAAGTGCGATTGCTGGGCTACCATTCAAAGGAAGATATTGTCTTAGGTAGGTACTCAAAAATCCTACTTTGAATCTTCAACTCAAATAGGCAATATTTGTAGTTTGTAAATAATAGTTGAGTTGAAAATTCAAAGTAGGATTTTTGAGCTCAAATTCAAAGGAGAATTCGTGAGCTGAAAATTCAAAGTAGGATTTTGAGCTGAAAATTCACAGGACGTTTTGATTTAAAACGCAAACGAAGTAGTTTTATCCTGAGCACGTCAGTTTTGGTTTTTGAAGAGGGTACACGGACTTTCACACATGTGGAACCTAAATAATGAATTACCATTAGGTTTTTATTTTTTCATTATGATTTACTTTTTTATATAATTTATTTTCCCTAATCATGAAGCCTCAAGTATGTTCTAGATGAGGAAATGAAGGTAGTATTCAGTAGAATGGAATTTGAAGGCGTAGTAATGAAGGTCGATTGGGCGCTTTTCGAGGATTGGTAGTGGGGCCCCATTGAAAAAAATAAAAATAAATAAATATTGAAATAAGTGGTATATTAAAATAAAATAAATAAATAAGTGGTATATTGAAAAAATAAATAAATACCTAATTATCATAATTAGTTAGACAAGATATCAAACATTTTATGAACATTACTTGTTTTTTTCTAGAAATTGATTGATGAAATTAGTGTAATTATTAAGGTTCCTTCTGAAACTATATGGTGGCAATAAGTGAGACAGCACTCAAGGTACTGGAAACTTGATTGCACACAACACCATAATCTACCTCTGTACACTGGCCTAATTATTACACCACTTGCGAGAACTGATTACTCTTACACCATACGGCGCCGAAGGTGTTTTGTATCTAATGGAAAACCGCGACACAGAAATCTTTCCGTTCATTCCAGTTACACGAGGAGGTTCCTAACCGGTGGTAATCGTATGGTGAAAAGGGAAATGAGCTTTCATGAGATCCTCGACCTACCTCAACGCCGTTGTGATGAGGGTTCTGGTCGCCGGAGAACATCTTGCGATGAGCCTTTTTGAATTCTTCCATGAGCTGCTCGTGCTGCTGGACCTTCTCCTTCGCGAGGCCCGACTTGATGAGTTTGTCCGCCTGTTTGTTGGCTTGGTCCTTTTCGAACTCGCTGGGGTCTAACGGCGGCCTCTGAAACACGGAGAACGCACGTTGATGTGTGGTGTTGTATGTTTCAAACCTTTCACAAGCTCTACAGCACTTCTTCAAATGTACAGTGAATGATATTGAATATTCACAAATTTTGTGAGAGCCCACAGGAAAACGTAAGTACCTTGGCTTCGGGAAGCGAATTTGTCAGCAAATTTCGGGTAGGAAATCTAACGTAGTTTCTGAATCTGTAAGCCGTTTTACGAATCGATTACTGGAAATCATCGATACATCGCAAAAAACCAACGCCCGGAATAATGTACCTTAGCTTCCCAGGGCCATCACCTCCTCTCTCTTGAAGAAGAAGAAGTTTCTTATCTTTTTGTTATGTTTGGTTTCATTATTATGTTCGCAACAAACTAGGAATGTAGTGAAACAATTCAAAATTAATTAAAAAGATGTCAAAACGACTGTGGCAACATTCAACACAAATTTCTGCGATTGTCCCAGTCTAAAAAAAAAAAAAAAATCCATATTTTTGATGGAAACCTACTTTAATACATTCCTAACAATAGCACTAGTGCTAATAAAAAAGAAAAAAATCAGAACCAGGTTGAAAAAGTGAGAAAACTACATCAAAACAGGTTCTAAAACTTTGATTGCATTTTTCTCAAAAACAGCTCTTTTGCCATTCAGAAATTCAAAAAATGATAACTTTTCAACGGATTAAGATGTAGAAAATCTGAAATCGTGTCCTAAATTATTTATAGTTTAACTTGAGTTGCCTCAATGTACGTTTAATTGAGAAAATGCAAGAAAGTGAAAAGTTTTGAGTTCAGATTAAATTTCCTAATCAGAAATGTGGTGCTACGACCTTTTTTGGTTTAAAATTTATATCTCTGCACTGGAGTAAATGAATTTCAAATATCAAAAAGCATCTGATACGGAATTAAATGTCCTACAACTTTGGTTCGATGACATTTTTCAATCAAAGCAGGATTCTTCGACCTACAGGCGTTAGAAGTTGAGCGTCGTCAACTTTTAAGCGAAGTTGGTAAAAATCGACGGATGATTGAAGCTGAACGGCTGAACCAATTCTGATGGTTGGAACACCTTTCGACGCAGAATTTAATATTCTTCAAAAAAGAGTGAAGTGACATTTTCAGTAGGGCGCTTACTTTTCATGTTATATGCGATAAACTGAAAAAAGGCCGAAAACCGTCGCAAACTCTATGTATAGAGTTATACATAGAGGGTATACCCGTTATTACAAAAACTGATTATAAATGTAATAAAAGGCATTCTATTGTAATGAATAACTAAACGTTACAAGCTCAAATTACTTGACTTTCAATTTTTGGCTGAGATAGGTCAAGTTGTTCGAAATCCCAGTTGGGGCAGGCTCATGTTGTGCAGGGTATTGCACTGTTTCTAAGGGCTTGTACTTAATTTACGACTTCCTACTCTTTTCCAAAATTTAAGGAATAAAAGTTGAATAATATTGATTTAGTTAATTATTCTTAAAAGAGTTTTAAATAGGTAAATAACTCAGTTTCCAGGTACGTCGATGTACTAGTTTAGAAAGAATTGGAACACTTTGAGTTTGCCAAAATTATTCTCTTCACAAAGTTGGTCAATGGTTACTGTGAGATTGTGTGACGCTATAGCCGACTGATACAACTCGTTTTTTCCCCCTGGCAGAAAAAGGCTAAAATTAACTGTTAACCAATCGGTTCAGCGGGAAATTTGCTATATAGGTCGCCAAACCTCTAACTCAGTATGGCCAAAAAATGAGTTATGTAATGTCATGTCATGTTGCTCCTTGACTTACAGACCAGATAACTCTCTTGTCTTTGGATATTCCAGTCCAACGTGAATTTTCAGGTAAGCAAAAAAAAGTGGTACTCGATGTTACTTGTTATGACAAGAATGAATGAGTTGGGGTATTAGTGGCGTTTAATGGCAGCCTTGAAACGTACATCCATCATTCGTTTAAATATACAAACAACTACAGCACGCCAGAAGGGGAAAAAAATCTCTTCAGAGGTTCGAGAGCAACACAAAGAAACGCTTTAAAAAAAATGAACCAAAAATGAACGCTCGTTCAATACGATTGTCTCCGTTGGCACATCTTAGAGATCCCACGGTGATTTGTTTGATATCAACACATAAATCCGAAAGTGTCCTAGTGATTTTTATGAGGTCTAATAAGAGCTTTCACTCGGGATTTTAACGAAATAAAGAAATACATTTTAGAAATGAAGGAACAGTTTTAATAGAAACACACAAGAGGTATATTCACGTAGGATTGCATTGGCGAGTGAAAAGAGATCGATACATCTAATCGATACAAAATATCCCACAAGGAAGGTATAGGTTTAGATTTAGGTATAGATTAGCAGTGTAGGGTATTCGGGATTATCGTTTTACTACTTGTCTTGGTCAATATACTTAGGAGAGAGTTTGTACAACGCTTCTAAGAAGTAATACGATAATCCGTTCGTGCAAACTATGGTGTTACTCGGCAAAAAAGGGAGACAAAATTTGTTAGAAAACCACTAAAATGGAAACATTTTACATTGAACTAGTTATTTTTTCGAAAATTTGCTCTTATAGTCATGCTGCATGAATGTTTTACTTTGTTACACGGCGTAGTCATAAACTAGGGGTCTGCTACCAAGAACGTGGGCGTACAAGAAAAATCCACTAAGTCCCTTTTTTCCTCAAATTAAGTTTGTCCAGTGGTTGGCTGGTCGCCAAGCTCTTAATACCATGGAGAACTGAACTTTGAACACACACATTTTCCTCTAAATCCAAAAAAAATAATCGTTTTTGACAGCGAAAATCCATTGATCCCCAAACTCTAATTTTGGTCTTAGTGGATTTTTCTTGTAGGTATGTTGTAATGAAAATGAAATGTGAACTTGGGCAAAACCTATTTACGACTAAAAAACGAAGCAAATTTCCGAAGTACTAATTTCAATTCGAAAAGACCGATACATATTTGAACGAAATTGGTTATGAAACCAGTAAAATGGGGACATTTGACCTAAAACCAGTTTTTTCTACGAAAAGTCCCTCTTATACCCATGCTGCATGACTGTTGTAAAAACAACGGACGGTAGAAAATATCGATAACGTTTTAGTTTTGTTTCCTGGAAACTCGCCGAATGATTCGGTGAAAACGAAAGTAAGTAGATAGTTTTTGGAAACCTTCACATTACAGAATTATAGGCCTTGATTGAAATGTAGTCCTTTTTAGACTCAGGAAGACTTCGGTTGTCCATCTTTGGGGGATTTGATGTTGGCCGTGAGAGTACACTGGGCATATGCTGTTCAAGATTTCCTAGATTTCATCATAGCAACAAAATAATCCTTGTGGATCATTTCATTCCTTGATTCTTAGGTATCACCAGTAGGAGTAAATTTAAAACGCTTTTGCTACAACCAATACGCTCATTTTGTCCTTAACTCGGTTAACTATATTACATACTACTAGAACATAATATTATGCAGAATTATTCTCATTTAATAATTCTGCAGAGAATCCGATGTCTTCGACAACGTTTGTTACGTCTCCACTTGCATCAGGTGAAATACTAGTTGAGACTTTCACGACCCGACAGACAGTCTTTCGTCAGTTTTCGGTCGCCTTTTCTGAAATTACGAATTCTCTAACATCTTCTCAACACTAATAATGGGAAGGCTGTCCATCTTGGTTCCCGAACTAATAACAAGAAGCGAGTATTAGATAATAAGGGAGTAACCTCTCGGGAGGAGAACAGCTTCGAGGCTCGATAGCCCGCCCATTGTTCAAACACGAAACGGAAGGCGGTGTAGAACATCTCACTTTTACACCGGGAAAATACGACCTAATTAAAATCTTTGGTTAAATATATTTTCGGTGACTGTTCAGGGAACACACACCTAAGTAGTTGTCATAAAAGTGTTCAGTCGTTTCGTTAGGTCGTTTTTACCGAGGAATTTCGTCTCGAATACCCTCCAATAATGGTATAATTTACTCTAAATCGGTACCTTCCACTGAATTTATCCACGCCTCAGTTTTCTTGTTTGAAGTCCTCAGCCTTCTGATTGCCCTCATGTGGTAGGCCTGAGCTTATCCAGCTCTCCAATCTTAATCATTTAAACTTTGTTTATTTATATGACCTTTTGGATCGGCCAGAGCTGGACGACGAGTCTCGTTTGTCGCTCTAAAAAGTCCCATTGTGATTACAGAGATTTTTAATTGCATTGCAGCTACTGAGTTTCTTTTCTTTAATTTAAAAACATTTTTCTAACAACATTAAGCCGTTCTTCCTCAAGCTGGACCCCCTTTCATCAATATAATTGTATCATCCATACCAAGATTTATTTTCAATATTTTTATGTTTTTACCCAGGCATACAAACTCGAAAAGTGACACCTAAACGCGTTACACAACGACTATTATCGTTTACAAACATTTCATCTTCGCCAATTTTCATCGTACAAAAATAGTTCACCACTTTTTGAAAAGCTCTTGACTTATGTGAAAAACTCTGCAAATTCGTGACACAACGGTTTATTATCTTCTTTGAGCAGATCACACTAATCTAATTCACGAAATGATAGGTAGAAACTCTAGCTCATCTTCCAAATTTAATTAAACAAATAAGTATTGATTAAACAATTTTACAGACAAGAAACCGAGAGAATATTGCATTGTCATCCAGTTCTGACCTATATTTAAAATTTCAAGTCTCTAGCTCATCGGGAAGTTGAAAAAAAAAACTTTGTTGAAACTTGAACTAAAAGTTCAAAATTCGTTTTGGACCCATTCCCCTGGATCTAGGGTAGTGAACATTTTCAAGGATCATCGTGGGTGTGGTCCGAACTTGTAAACTATATTTCGAAATTTCAACGCAACGCCAACTGGCCAAAGTGCGATGTGAACTTGGTCTAACTCAAACTGAAAATTTTCGCGAAAGTTGCGTTTTGAAAGTTTCAAAGTTCATTTTGACCCCCTTGATAAGAGGGAGCACGGTCCTATGTATTCTAGTACAATACAAAATTGGTATTTAATAAATAACCGGCGGACTTTTCAAGACTCGAGCGGATTTGAGCGGGTAAGAGTGGATGTGAGTGATGTGTTGACGAGTAATTTTTTTTTTTTTTTTTCAATTTCCTCGTCTTGGATTTCGCCACTAAACTTCGTCCCATTTAGCAGCAACATGCGAATAATTGGGTCGCACCGTACAAATCCGGAACACCCTCCGGCCTGAAAGATGGAACGCCAAGTAACCACCGAGTTGCCGAAACGATTTCCTCGGTGAGCTCAGAGTAAATTAGGAAAGTCGGCAGCCGAGTGGAACGGGAAGATTACTTTCGTTTTAAAAAGACCGCCAAAAACCATCATCAGGACGGACATTCGTGAAATTCGATCGGAGTCAAAAGTAGATAGAGCGGATCGAATGGAGACGATATACACGAGCCTTGACATGAATCTTTAACAGCTCGAAGTGAAGTTGCGATACCTAACGTTTTTTATTGAACGGGAAATTATTTCAATTTGAACTGTGGGAGGTTTCGAAGCGTCATAACGTTATGGCATAATAGTCACAACATCCATCAAGGTCACAACTGTTCAATTCATGAGCGGTAATCGGTTGAGTACTTTTCTACAGAGTTTATTGCGCAATCATAGAGATCTTATGTAGCGAAAAAGTAACTTGGGCGCGGGATTCGCTCAGTACTTTTGGAGCCATTAAAATTCACTTTTTGCGTCTTCAGGCGACCAAACGTGAGGCCCAATAAATTAAAGGAGTAACGACCGAATGTTCCAAAACTTTAATAAAGAGGGGAAAATAAATAGAGAAAAAACGGAGGAAAAAGAGTTGCACTGTTATGTATGTTTCATTCTCAACAATAACTAACTATCGCTAACCATCCCTATTCCAACTAACCATCTCTAGCCATCCTTAACAACCTCTGACTATTTCTAGCCATCCCTAACAATCTCTAACCATCTCTAGCCATCCCTAACAATCTCTAACCATCTCTAGCCATCCTTAACAATCTCTAACTATTGCTAACCATCCCTATTCCTACTAGACATTTCTAACCATCCCTATTACCACTAACCATCTCGAATTATCCTTAACAATATTTAACCATCTCTAGCCATCCTTAACAACCTCTAACTATTTCTAGCCATCCCTAACAATCTCTAACCATCTCTAGCCATCCCTAACAATCTCTAACCATCTCTAGCCATCCCTAACAATCTGTAACCATCTCTAGCCATCCTTAACAATCTCTAACTATTGCTAACCATCCCTATTCCTACTAGATATTTCTAACCATCCCTATTACCACTAACCATCTCGAATTATCCTTAACAATATTTAACCATCTCTAGCCATCCTTAACAACCTCTAACTATTTCTAGCCATCCCTAACAATCTCTAACCATCTCTAGCCATCCTTAACAACCTCTGACTATTTCTAGCCATCCCTAACAATCTGTAACCATCTCTAGCCATCCTTAACAATCTCTAACTATTGCTAACCATCCCTATTCCTACTAGACATTTCTAACCATCCCTATTACCACTAACCATCTCGAATTATCCTTAACAATATTTAACCATCTCTAGCCATCCTTAACAACCTCTAACTATTTCTAGCCATCCCTAACCATCTCTAGCCATCCTTAACAACATCTAACTATCGCTAACCTTCCTATTCCTACTAACCATCTCTAGCCATACATAACCATCTCTAACCATCTCTAGCCATTCATAACAACCTCTAACTGTCGCTAACCATCTTTAACAATCTCTAACCATCCCTACAGTTAGAATAGTGTCTTACCCCACCTTTAAATAGGTCTGGTTGCTACAAACAATCAGCAACATACTCGTACAATTGACAAATATTCGAGAAAATGCCCTGATGCTCTACCAAACAGTGTTCAACCCTCACATCTGAACAGGCTGATTTGAGCAGCTTAGGCCTTGACCAGGTATAAGGCTGGTTTATCACCCTTTTAGGAATACGCAGTCCGCCAAATCAGACCTGACCCAATTAATATTATTATCGCTCCGTAAAATTGATATTTTTTCAAGCCACATTTAAAACTTGACTCACCTTCGATCTCCTTTCGAGTTCCTGACTGATGGCGCTGCTCAAGCTGCTCGCACTGCTCGTGAACGAACTGACTGAAGATGAGTTCGTCAGCCTGTCCGTACTCGCCTCCGACTGAACGAACAAAGAAACAATTTCATGTTAATTTTCAGCCGAACAAATACGCGTTGGCTCGAACGAAATTCGAGGTAATCACTTCAAAACCCCTAACAACGAGCTTTTACGCTTGGTGTTAAATATTTATGTGTCCTTCGCTATTATTGTAGTTGAGTCTGGTTTTGTTCACCTGAGTATGTGACACGTTATCATCCTCGCTGTGGTGCACCTCAACAAAAACGGTTGTCGTCTTTGTCTCCAATTGTTGTGAAACCATGCAGATTTCAGCGATCTGCTGAACAAATTATAAACACAATAACAGGATTAGATGCGACCTACTCGTGGGGACAATAAATGGCTGGATAACTCGTGTGTTGCCCAGACTACTATACATTCAAGTTGGATTTACAACATAGCAAATAAACCTTAAGGTATATACCAAAAGTGATATCTTGTAACACATAGAGAAGCTACGAGTAAATCAACAGTCTTCTACCAAACCTTCTCTACTCGTCGTACTTTCGAATTGGAAATTGACTGGATTGGACAGTTTCATTCAAAATGGGCCATATTCATATGTGTCACTGAAACCTCTATATAACAGGTCAGACAGCCGCCACTTCTAGTCCAATTTTCTAAATTCAGATAAGAGAAATCAAATAAAAAATTGGAAGAAAATTTTGTTTGTTGAACTAATTTTAGCTCGTGCTTGCTTAGGCAGCCAGACATAATTACATTCCAATTAATGTACACGTACATGGTTACAAGGCGCCATTCGCACGTTATTTAGAAAACAACAAGAAAACGACAATACTTTTCAGTGAACGCAGTTTATCTCGGATAACTCGAAATGTTTTCCTTGTGCACATATTGACGCTTTGCCGGGCTCTTATCGTCTGCATTAGCGAATATTGCTGTTGAGGGGCGTTATACAACTGCCATCAAAATTATGTAACGCATCAATTTAGGCGTCACAGGCGTGAATACCGCGTTAAAATACGTCTAAAGTTTGGAATAATTAATTACACTTTCTTCATTGGGAAATATCTTTTAAGGACTTATGCCATTCATAACTGCAACCTGTCATTGTTTTGCTGTTTCATTGACACTTGAGAAGTTCAGTCAGTATTTCATCAAATCGTAATACGATATGATGACGATTATCATATTAATATGGTAATTATCATCATATTATGATAATATCATACTAGATTACTAGATTTTGGGAAGTTCAATTCAACCTACAAGAGTATATTTTTTCATTGCACACACGTTGGATGGTAATTTTGGACGATTATGGGTGAATGAGCTAATATCACTCGTCAACAATTTTATACTTTTTTTTGTAGAATACGAAGGAGCTGGATTTTAGATAAAAGGTCATTTTTTGCAAAAGTATTCTTTTTGACCAAACCAAAAATCGTAAAAATGCTGAAAAATCCACATTTTTTCAGGTTCAAATGTATTCAACACAAAATACCAAATAGATACAAAAAATCCGATTTTAAATTCCGATTCTGCATTAAATTTCCTTCAAGAAACAGTCTCTATTCATTGTTAAAACATTGTATAACACAATAGAGAAATTGGCCATTTCTGCGCCTTTGTCGGGTCCTTGATGGCCTGTTTGATGAAGAAGTTTAGTAGCAAGTTTACCACTAGGTAGAGCAAGAAGAAAAATCAAGCTCATCAAGAATCAGATTGAACGGGATGGCGCGACGAAGGCACTAAAATTGTCATATTCTCTTTTGTAGGATAATATATTTTTACCAGTCAATTTTTGATAAGTATTTTTTTTAAAAGTCAGTTTCTCAAAGTAAATGCAATGCTGAATCAGAATTTGAAATCGATTTTTTTCTATCCCTTTTATATTTCATGTGAAACTCATTGCAACCTGAGAAAAATTGGCATTTTTTCAAAATGTCCACCAAAGTTGACTTTTTGCAAAAATTAAACATTATATCTAAATTCAGCTCCATATTTGTATTCTAGACCCCTAAAACCATGAATTTTTTTTTTGTAGTGATTTTCGGTAGTGATTTTTTGACTACATGAAAAAGGTTTTGAGCCCTATACCTTGAAAACTAGAGGTACAGGAGGGAAACGTATGCTGTATTCGGATTCAGTGCACCAGAAAACCTTACAAATGTGATAGTATACTTGTTAGGTACTTCAGTACTGTAATGATTGATTATATAAAATAAACTTTGAGGGTAGACTACGTAGCAACGCAGTTCTGCTTTGCGATTTTAGACTATCCTGAGAGTCAGGAGTACAAGGGTGGAGCTGCAAGTAAGAACAATATCCCCGCCCCGTCTGTTGCATTCATTTACCTTTTGCATAATAATGCATACCATGGAGATGAACTTGTCACTCTAACACAATTAGAAACAATACAGTTGTGTGATTGTGACCCAGTTACGATAGGTAACCAGAACCAGTATCTACCAACGGCAGTAACGTAAAATTCTTTTGTGACTGCTTGGTTTGTGTAATGATGGCTAAGACCGAGAATACATTAAGAGTTAGCTCTTACCAAAGCCATAAAAATCAATCTCTAGTCCCAAGCCAAGCCCTACGAGCCCAAACCAAAGGGATAGCGTATTTATACCAACCTTTTTGTTGTTGTTATCTGTTTCATCAACTCCTCCAACGTGAATTACAGTGCAGCCGTTGGTGTACTCCGTCCGGTTGGGGATTCTATGGATCGGTGGTTCCGGCAAGTCGTTGGTATGGATGCCGTTCATATTCCTGCACAAAACATCCTCTTTGAGACCAAGTTATGCTTTAAAATAATAGAATATGCTTATACTAGTCGCAACTATTGAGGTGAGGAACATCCAAAAAACCAGCGTACAGTAGCTAGTTTTATTAGGGATGTTCACAATTTACAAGCAGTAGAAGCACAGTTGGTATTTTCAACAAACTGCATCAAGCAGGGCTTTGCAGTATTATTATTGAGCTGAGCTTTGGACAAAATTTTGGTCGCATTTAATGCTCCTAATGCAGCAAACAACTTGGACTGTTTTGCAACAGAGGCGTTCACTAGAGAACTTCACTGTGAAAGTAGGGAACTGGCATCATGCGAAATTAGCTGCACCATAACCGTCAGGCAGGGTATAGATTCAATGCAGTTGGCTACGTTCCATAAATATGGTTCTTGTGCCTTTAACGGTCTACTCTCAGAAAACAATGTACTGCCAGAGGTACGTACTCAATCTCTTCTGGATAGATACAGACATTTACAGTGTAAATTCATATTACCTTCAGTTTATGGATAGGGTAGATGAGATCTTTTTCAGCTCGGGCAATTCTGTGGAGTAGCTTTTCCTGGAAGCTTATACTCCCTATTGATGTTACTTATACTCCCTATTGATGTTACTCTGACAGGCACTCACCCATTGCAATTTCCGTTGGTTTCCTCAGGCAAAGACGTCATCCTGGTGGGCGGAGTGTCGCCAGCAACGCTGCTCGCCGAACTGTTGTAGCCCGAAGACTCCCCAGGGAAGAGCTCCATGCCAGCGCCTTTTCGAACGACCAGTTCCAAAACACCGTTGCATCGCATAACTGCCACCGCCTTGAAACAAACAATTTTTGGTGTTTATATTCTGTTGTAATTGCGAGCATTATCATTTCTAAGGTAGGTAAATTGTTATTTGGTGGATTGAACGTCCACCAGGTTGGTTGGACCATTCTTTATGGGTGCTTCTATAAGCATCTGCACAGGATAGGAGTACACACGGAAGATCCGTCGTGCAGATTTTGTGGAGAGAAGGACGAAACGGCATCCCATCACTTGCCCAGCTTTTGAAGCTGATTCTGTAGAATCTTTGGGTCTCTGGTACCAGACGAAATCATGTCGGTAAACAACCTGGTAGGGGAGATCATCAGTTTATTGGGCTTCGCACAAAAGTCCAGGTTTCAGTGCAGTTGATGGGAACCGGTCCTATCCTGAGTCCCTTCCTATCTGTGGATATATCTACAATCTGCCACCATCTCCACCATCTGCCAGGAATCGGGAACTGGGGTCGCTTTCAACAATTCGATCTATTTGTGGAGATTCCCTCTGGAAAAGGAACTTTACACGAGACAGTTGGTCAAGCTATCAGTTAGTACCTAATGACTCCTCCGTTACTTCTGCTCTATGTATCACAGCAAAAAATCCCTCAAGAAGCAAAACTCAAAAAGAATTTGATAATGAAAGGCACACCTCACTTGGCGACTGATACGTCATTTTGGGCGTAGAATCTTGCTGTTCTTTGTCTACTTATCGTAGAATATTGAAGGGAGACTCTTTAGTCATCCCTCCCAGGATTTGTTGCATGCAGTAGATCGTAGTGATTTTTTGGCGGTACAGCCCCAAATCATCCAAGCCAATCCTGAAAATTCACCAATTCATTTTTCAATACCTAAGCACTAGTCATTATGCCTCTGCCTTGATTATTTAGGTCCAGTCATCCAGGTCAGGATGATTCAGTCATTCATCCTGTATTGGCCCTGGATCATCAATCCTGTAGAGGAGATAATATCTCCTATTATAGCATATTATGCTGGACCCAGGGCCTACAGTCTGGTTTACACGGGACCGTAAGCCTAGGGACACAGTAAGCCTAGGTTTCGGTTCCATTCTGAGTCCCTGCAACAATCTTGTCCACAACTTCATGTCCACAGCGCTGGTGGTGGGTGGTTCTGTCCTTGTACCACAACGGGGTCATAACCAACCTTCAATAATTAACCTTCAAAATAATTTCTCCTGCGATAAGGAAGCATTGGTTTATAAAATTTAGTAGTTCAGTCGCCTAAAGTGATACCTGAAATACCTGAATATTGATCATTTTATGAGATATTAGTTCTTCAAAGAGATTTCTGCAAATTCGCGGATGAATGGTCCTTCATTGGCCTCGAAGTAGGCATTCTTTATGAACTCTCCAAGAATCAAGTTGCTCCTAGTTCCCCCTTGAGCAAGCAAACTCTTCAGTTCTTGCTCAGGGGAAGCTCTGTGACGCCCAGTTCTAGCAGCAGTCTCAATGCCCTAGAAAGAATAATTCATACTCACTTCAGTGAATGGTGTCTCTGGAGTGAAGGTAAAGTTATTACACTGCAATATCTGATCCCCAGGTCGCAGACCGGCTTGCCTCGCTATGCTGTTTTCTTTCGTAAACTGCACGTAGACACCGGGCTTCCATTCGGGTCCTTTGCAGATCCTGGTGACAATGAACATCATAAGAATTAGAAAACTAGAAAAATCCATTTTAAAGGTAAATAGACAGGGGAATAGTTTCTTTATTTAATTTTTAACTTGTTGACTGTATTTATTCATTTACTTGAGAAATAAAACTTTTTGGTTTATTATCTTCGATAATGAACCATTGGAATCGCCCAAATTTCATTCATCATTCATTCATCATTTTCATAGGAGTTGACATTTTTGTGACGTTGTTCAGGATTTCTAAGGTACAAAAGTGTTTTACCCGCAACCAAGTTTTGCCCTGGGTGGGACTTTGAGGACCATTCTGACGTCCGTGGGGGTCGTGACGTCACAAATATCGCCTTTGCAAAGGTCCGGAAGGCGGGGAGCGATGACGGCCGAGGCAGGTTCGACGATCTGCCAAGACAACTCGTCTTCTGGATTTCTGGAAGAACAAAAACGTATTATTTATACATTTAGATAAAACGTTTATCTACATTCTTTCAAGATATTCCTCAAACTACACAATTCCACGAGGTCCTCAAGTTTTAGAATATGTAGCCTATTGAAGATGGGGGCTGGTATGCCCTAAGAACTTACTCTTCGTGGCTTCACGTAACAATACTCTTTTGGCATACAAAAACCGAGTTGAAGGTTGAGGCATAGGCGCTACCCCACGCTGGGAGCCCAAAGAATATTAAATTGTCCTCATCCGTGGTGGAAGGACATTTCTTAATTGAGAAAAAAACATAACTGAGTTTTCTCAACCTCGCACACACTAACTGAATTCGGTTTTCCTACTTCATGTTTGAGTCAACAAGAATACCAATGTACTTTGCGCTATGCACTAAATGTGTTCCAAATGGTAGAATGAGTATCCGATGAATAGGGCAGACCCAACGGCTGCTCGTAAGAGTATTTAAACACGCTATTGTGGTTCACACAAATTTGTCGTAAATCGAGTATTGGTGCAGGCCATGGATAATTCGGACCAGATGGTATCAAGTACTGGTTTTGAAGGATTCGTCATGAAATCGATCTTCCGGTTCGGGTCAAAACGCTAATCAACGATCGGCACCGAGTCGAAAATCGGGGAAACTCGGTGACTTCGAAATAGGGAGAGAAGTCCTTCGGAATCCAAGATGCCAGATATAGCACGAGATAGCGAAGCCGCACCTACAGCCTGTCGGGTAATGAGTAATGAAGGTAGGAACTTCGTCCCGGTAGAAAGTTTTTCAACTTATGCTCTCCCTTCCTCTTCGCGGAGAGAGAAAACTATTATCACTCGACTGCCTTATTGAAACGGAGGGTTGCGATGCAACTTTGAAGACGTCAGGTGGAGTGGGCTCACGAGAGCATTTCGCTTTCGAGCTCAAAAAACCGGATCTGTGGTGCCACATCTGTCGGTGGCAGAGTATGAATGAAAAGGTCGAAATCATCGTAAGATGTGTAACAGTGAAAAGACGTTACGTATTAAATTAATCTGATAGTTGATTGCTGACGTATCTCCAATGATCTTACAGTCAGATGAAGTACGTTAATTTTCGAATAAGTGCTTACATAAGTGAACTCTCAATTACTTTCACACTCACGTTGAACTCAAACTATTCAAAGGTGAGTTACATATTATAATCATAATATAATTATATGTAACTCACCTTTGAATAGTTTGATATTATGAACATTGAGGCGCCTCAAAATCGTAAATATTTCAGGGAGACCTTAAAGTACACTTGGTTCGGCTACTTGAGTCTTCTACGCGGCTTTAGGAGGGTTTTGTGTGTCTGATAGTTATGAAGTCATGTTTTTATTCGTAGGTTTAAACGAGATTTATGACCTCAAGGTTAAAGGAACCTCTAAACTGAGAAAAGAGGACAATCCATTACCACGACTGAAATAGCTGTAAGCCATACGAAACTCACTCTTTGACTGGAATCATCCCAACGGCTGAAACAGAAAGAAGAAAAAAACAGAAATGGATTAGAACGACACCGAAGGAGGTATTTATAAAAATAAAAAAAAGTTGATGACTCTTTGATTGTTTTCGAAGACACCGAGTAATGGAGTTGGTAATTGACTCCGGTGAAATGTGATAGGATCATTATGAGAGGTGAAAAGAAGGGAGTTCTTTGATCCTCCGAAGAGCCACCGCAAGGCCCCTCAGGCGGAGGATGGGAAAAGATGAAGGAGGATAACAGTACAGGAGGCTTATTATTGCTCGTACAATGATTAGACTCAAAGGCTTGGGATCGGTCGGCGCTGATTGGATTTCTAGATCAACTTACGAGTAAATTCTGCTTTATGCCTCGTTTTTTTACCGGAATTTGAAGAAAATGAACGACTGGGGAGGGGAGGTGTTCAGAAACCTTAAGATAGTCTTGAAAGCTGTGATGGCTGCTGATCCCCTGTTCTCGATCTTTTTGTTTGACCGCTCTGGGGGTAGACGGTTCTGTGGAAAAACAGACCGGATATCCCTCTGGGTGGGCATATTGTCTAAAGCCACGTGAACCCCAGGGGAACTCAGCAGCCATACATTACAAAGCGAGTAATCGGAGTTTGTATTCCTCCAGGGGTTTAGCTTAACTTTTGGTACCCCAAAAACTTCGAAATGTACAAATGTATAGTAGGAGTACAAACTCTGATTACTAGTTTTCAAGACAATCTTACAGTTTTAGAACGAATTCCAGCTATCCCCAGGCCACTTCAAGGACCTTTCCTTATTTTACCAAATTTTAGTTAAATGGGGAAAGAACGCTATAAAATACGATTGACTCAAGAAAATAGAGTGATTTCCCCATGATGAATGCCTATTTTATTTTGTTAATAGTCAAAAATATTTTTCCCCCAATAACTTCTTGAGTTAAAAATTGTAATAGATGCCATAAAATTAACAAAAACAATGTGCATGTGTACATTCCAAATAAAAAGAGGGAAACAGGTCGTTTGTATAAAGATCTCGTACCCTTGACTTTAAGCGTGACGATGGGCTGTCCCTGAATCAGCTGCAGCACTTCCTTGTGAGTTGCATCTTCGACCGGGAAGCTGTTGACCCTCAGGATTTGGTCTCCAACCTGCAGAAGAACAAAGAGGAAGAGAAATGATTGTGAGGTCGTAGAAGGCAAACGCTGGGAGTTTTCCTTGGGCTTTTGAGAGAGTTGGTTTCTGAAGGAATATTAAATATTCCTTTGATGCATTCTAACATGCTTAAGAAATTTTCTTCAGCATATTAGAATGCATCAAGTGCTGAAGTATTCGAAAACCGATTAAACAGTAATAATAATCGATTAATTAAACTAATCGGCAGCTAAACGTAGATTAAAAATAATCGATTAATCGGAGTCAAATAATCGAATATTTATTGGCATCCCTGATTACAGGAGCCCTTTTTCTCATACCGAAATTCTCCCATATTCGGCTTAAAACGCTTACACATCTCATTTAATGTTTGAGTATGTTACACCACCCAACAGTGTCGGGTGGATGTGTATTACGAGAGGATGAGGTTATTACGAGTTCAAGGATTTAAGGTGCAATCCACCGTCATCCAACGGCTTTCGGAATTTTCCAGAACCGGATCCAAAGAACGAAATTATGCTCAAGCTTCTGATTCAATGAGCGATTGCAAAACATCTAAATTATCCCAAGTACTCGCGTCGGTAGTAGTACATGAGGATTTTCAACTTTACTGAAAAAAAAAAAAAAAAAAAAATATCTCCGGGTACGTGAGGGGTCCTCCGATGGAGTAACCCCACGCGTGACCGCCTGTTCATTCTGCAGTATCAGCTACAAGCGAGGATCGCGTCGGACATGCGAGCGAAACGGCAGGCGACCCTGAAGTGCTGGGCTTTCACTGACAATTACTTCCAGAAAGCAAGGACTGACAGAGCGTGAAACATTTACCGAGAATTGACGATCATTTATATTTAACTACGATCGAACCTTGATGTAGGATTTTGACATGACAATTAAATCCTTGTAGGTTCCAATGGCTCTAACCTCGTTGAATTCCATTGAGAAAAAGTTCAGTTTCAGAGAAAAAATCCTCAGTATAGGTACTCGTAAATGAAATTCCAAGGGCCACGTATTTCTCGCCGATCTTTTGATTATTAGGTATATTATTTTCGTTACTTCGGATTTGACGATCAAGTTTTGCTGTTTGAATGATGAAAACATATTCGTAGATACTATTCAAAAGCTCAGAAAACAACCAAGGATCCATACAAAGAGCAATGCTCCACTGGATTTGATTGGGTTTGTTCCTGAGCTTCTACCTCAAGCACTAATTCACCTACCCCTTAGTTTATAATTTCATACAAGCCCCTGGTATCACATGCAGGTAATTAAAGGGTAAGAAAACAAGAACCAAAAGAACGCAGGATAAATGGAATCCGATCGCTCTCGAAACCTAGTTGAAACTGGTGGAAGTTTCAACTAGGTTTCGAGAGCGATTCGAGAGGAATTATTCCTTACCGAACTCGAACGGTAACAAAAATGAACAAGAATAATATTGGTATAATATGAGAACCTCCAAAGGATGGACACAGAGAGTGTTCAAAACCCTTTTTCCTTCATTAACCTGGTACACATTTAAATCAGATTTGACGATCAAGTTAAGTTGATTTGATACTAATACACAAGATTTGCTGTTTGCTGATTCGTAGGTAGCATTAAAAAGCACAGAAAACAAGCAAGGAGCAATGCTCCACTGGAGTTGTTTGGGTTCGCTCCAGAGCTTCTACCTCAAGTACTAACTTACCTTATTGGATAATTTCATACAAGCCCCTGGTATCATGCAGATAATTAAAAAGTTAGGAAACAGGAACCAGAAAAACGCAAGATAGATGGGCTCCGATCGCACTCGACCGAGAGTGTTCAAATCCTTAAATCCCACCTGTTATCCTTCTCTGTATTATCTGAGCTTCATATAATTGCCTTATTAACACCTTCATCCCTGTTAAAACTGAAGTGTTATCGACATATGGGAAATAGCCAACTGTTGACAGCTGTCAGGGCTGCCAATGAATCATATCCAAATCACTGTAAACCGTAGTTACCACTCTTATATCACCCGCGTCCTATTTGTAAATTATATTTATTACCGTTTACTGTGTGTTAAGACCTTTTATCAATGTTAGTTTATGATTCCTTCTGTATTGTTAGTTATAAATTAGTTATCTATTTATCCAAGTGGAAGTGTGTAGTTTACCTTTACCACCTCTCACCAGAAGCAACACTGACCATCTGAAGTCATATCAAGCAGCCATATTGAGCAACACATTGTTCTAGCCCAACCAAATACGTCATCCTAGTTCGTCCTTTTTGTAACACCATTTAGAGCTGTGATACTAGTGTAAACGTTACCTGTGAGTGGCTACTAGATACTGAAGATGCTATATACCTGTGATATACAAACTTCGGCCACACTCTCTACCTAGGGCTGCAGCATAGGGCACTTGCATGTTGAGATCTCCAGCACAGAATCCAGGGATTTTAAGTGAGATCAACCTATTTTCTAGTAACTGCTCATTTTTGGGCTTCTTCTTCTACCAACCATCTTCAGTATCTACCTTTGCCTATTGGTGTGGGCACAACCTACCTTCGTTTCTGGACACTTAGTGCCTGTGTCAGTGATACACCTCATCACATGTTTAGTGGCCACTATTAGGTAGGAAGATCTACTTACTAAACCATAATCACCGGTTACCACTAATAAACTGGAAAATCCCATCTGTGTTTGTGTTATTTTGTCTATTCCTAGTTTACATCACTTTATATATTCACTGGTTATAACGCTACCTTTCCTATGGAATTACAGTCCTTTACAGCACCTATCTAGTACCCTGTTAGTGTAAGGTTGAGCTTTTCACCCCCTGGGCTTAACAGGAATATAGACTCTGTGGGTCCTGTAGGGTTTTCTGAATTTGGAGTCTGTTTATAGTTAAATAGAAAATTATAAGGTAATAACCATGAGCCCCTGGTTGAAGGCCTCCGAGTTGGGTTCGACGGCAGTGATGAAGAAGCCGGTTCCGTGCTCTTTGCCGCCTCTGAGGGAAAATCCGAGTTTGGCCGGCGGCGGCCTCCGGTTGAGACGGACCGTCCGGACCAGCGAGCCGGACCCAACGGACCCCGTCGACGAGCCGCTGCTCGAGTAGCTCCGGACCGTGTAGGCCATCTGAAACAGAGAAATGTCAATATTAATGAGGGGATTTGGGGCTTTCATTGAGAGGCTATCGACCTCCATACGGTCCTGATATATTCGTATGCACCCTACATTATCCAGGTGCTTGATGACTTTTGGATTTAACACTGTTGTTCTATCACTTCCTGATGCACTTGTATTCAAAGGAAATAGCATAATGGCCCTAAGACAGTATCTCGCGAAATCCAATACCAATGTCGCCTAATAGTCCAGTAAAATTGGAACTTTGAGAGGGGTGGGGGGGGGGGGGGGTCCTCGAAGTGGCCTGGGAAAAGCTGGAAATCGTTCTAAACGTTAAGATATCATTGAAAATCGGTAATCTGATTTTGTACCCTCCAGGGGTTGAGCTCAATGTTGGTGCCCTGAAAACGTCGAGATTTTCGGACTTTCTTCAGTTTTTCGCTTATACTTAACTCTTGAACAACGCATCCTAGCGACAGCCGTGCAAAGGTACAAATTAAGGAGCATATTCACGAATATTTACTGAAAATATACTACTAAATACAAGAAATAACGTATCAGGAAGATGTAGGATATACAAAAATGGCTGTTATAGGAATTTAGCATATATGCTAAATATACGACAGAAAGTCGTCAAATGGTACATCCTAGACAATATGGGAAGAATGGTCGTTTTTTCAGCCTTAGATTACTACCCTATAAATTGGTTCGATTTTAATGTTGGGAGGGTCAAACGACGCTTTTAATTAATCAATTTTTTAAAGTTATTAATCAGTCATTCGGTACGTTTTCGGTAGAATGCGTTGTTTGGAAATTATTAAGAATTTTAGAACGATTCCCGGCTTTTTCCAGGTAACTTCGAGGTAAACCCCCTAGTTTTACTGGACGATGTAGGTTACGAAAAATAGTAATCTTCAAAGTTATAGTTCAGCTGACAAGTCTCGTGAAGAACTAAGAAGGTACATACTGAAGATTATGTCGTGGACGTTTACACTTGTAACAAATGATGTCACGTATGAACTTCCCTTTTGGCACTTTAAAATACCCTCATAAACGCCAGTCATTTTTTTTCTATTCAATTTATTCCGTTTCGAACCGTTTAAAAGTGATTTGGAACACGGTTAGGATGTTGTCTGAAACCTCCATTTCTTATTGCGATATCTGAAAGGTCAATTTTCTTTTCCCAAGCATATCTTCCGCTCTCCTTTTACGACATCGTCACATGGCTGATAAACTGGGGTGGAAGTCTGCCCCAGGGGGGCGTTGCCCCTCCTACGCCTTTGAAAGGTTGGCTGAGCGAAAGTGCTCGGGGTGGCCTGGAATCTCTTTTGAACTTTATAAACTCCGTTGCGGAGCGATCTTTATGTGTTTAGCTGACCGAACTAAATCGTTTATGAATAAGTATTGCAACCGCTGAGCGAAAACGGCAGGCGTTTGGGCCGAACCGTACATTTCTCTTCTGTATGGAAAGCCAGTGTTTCGTTGGATGTTTAGAGATGAGCTGGGAGTACTTAACGAATCTAATCAACTTACGCACCAAGTTCTAGCCCTCCAAGCCTACAGAATCAACAGATGGTTAGAGGCCAGATACGCTGAAACTCTGGAAATCCGTTAGTGTTGTGTTGAAGGCAACCCTTCCAAGATTCACTCAATATGTACCTACATAGTATACATTTCAGGCCAAAGTTTACATTTCAGGTAAAACATTTGTTGTGTCAAGATGTAGTTTTATAAAACTTTTACCTGATTATTTTCCAAACTCAATCGAAACGCAGGTATAGGAATAGAAGACCAAACGAAGGTCGCGAGTCGAGTATGTGTGGCCCTTTCTCACTGGTTGAATACAAAACAGAGCTATTTTCCAGGGTAGGTATACAAGTTTCACCGGTAGTTTATGGAAAATGTACAGAATCTGATGCATCTGATGCTCGATGTCGGAACTAATCTATAATAGGTGGCCGTGATTGCAGAACTTGTTCATGTCAAAAGATGAGAGCGATTTGAATCAATTTCATCACCGTGATAAGCTGACGAGCTACAATCCACCACGGATAAGAGATAACTCGGCATGGATACTCCGGGGAATAGTATCCATGCTACCCTCCCTCTCACGTACGTAAGGTTGAGAGCCCTTTTGCAAGCACTGGTACTTCGTGTCATCAGATTCTATTGTACTCCCTTCATGTTATGTTTCCAGAAGTTACTCAGAACTGAGTCAGAAGTTATGAACGCGGGCACTAGAAATCTTACTTTCAAGAGATTCCAAACACCTGTCAAATATCACAGGGTGTTGACAAGTCACCACTTGTCATTCCATGTCAAATCAACACACTTTTCCAGATTTTGATGAAATTTGGTAAATAGGTAATCTGCAGAGAAACTAAGAATAATTAACAAATTTCAGCTCAATATCTCAAACTGTTTCCAAAATATGACTGCGTAAAGTTTCCAAAAACCGCAAAATGTTGACCTTACACGTCATTTTCAAATGGACATAGCAGCTCTTCTAGACATAGAGAGTAGAAATTTGTGTCATTTTAAAGCAATTTTATGGAATTTTATATGACATGCACCTATGGGGGTTTAAAACAATTGTGGTAGATGTGATTCCCCTTCATTTTGTGATGTGAGGGTTAAATCTGGCCCTGCGGAGGTTCATCACTTCTGCTGTATTTCGAAGAATAATCGAATACTAACAGGTTTCGTACGTAATGCTAGTCCGTTCCCAGTTGTTGAACTATGCGGGTGCTAACGATTTCGTACTTAAATCTCGTAAAGAAAGAAAGAAAGAAAAAAAAAATATATCCCGACTTCGAAAGGTTAACGATCCCTCGGTCCCGAGATCGTGTGGCGCAACTGTGAAATCGCCGGGGGAAGGCACTTGCGGACATTTCACGGCCCATTTGTTATAATCTGTGAATCGAACCCAAACTCTCTTTCTATTTAATTAAGAAGCGTTGCGTAAATCACGGAAATGGTTTCCTGAAGGTTTTTATTACAACCCGCGAAGTATAGTAGGGCAGTTTGCGGAGTGGTTTATGACTTTACTTCCGAAAGTTGGAGATATAATTTACGACGTCCTTTCGAGAAGAAAAATTCTTTCATCGCCGCATAAATTTAGATGTTGGGTGAAAAGTTTTACTCTCATTCAGAGGATCCGGAAACCAATAGAGCTCATTATCAGGGTTATGGTGCATTGTGAGATTTATAATGATTATAATTCGCGTAAATGAACACGAATCTATATAATTAGTAGGTATATATATGTATATATATTTTTTTTTAGACATAAATATTTAAGATTTTATTGCAAATGACCTATCTGTAAGCTCCATAGTGAGGGGGTGGACGGTCTGGTTGCGGGAATGTATATTGATTCGTGTGGATTAAGGTACGTGAATGGGTTTGGAGGAGTGATGATGATGGGTTTATCAATTGGGTGTGAGTGATGTAGCGGCGCGTAGCGTTAGGGGAAGCGCAGGAAGCGGCGCTTCCCACAAGAAATAACAAAATATTTAATCAACAGTAAAACATTCAATAATTAAATGTTTGAAATCATTTAAAATAAAATTTAAATGAAAATTTGAAAAAAAATAAAATAAAAATAAAACATTCAATAATTAAGGAAGAAGTAGAATTACAAACATCTGATTGCAGTCAGGCCTCCTACCAGTTGAGGCAACAGGGGAAATCAGCGCGAAATCACCCAATGGTACCTAGTTTTGGAATAAAACAGTATTTTGTCTCTCCTGAAAAGTTGGGGGATTAGGCTACCTACAGTACCTACCTTTTATAATAAATAATTATTTCAGAAAACTGTAAAGACGCAAGAAATAGAAGATTGTTGGTGAACAAGTGTGTACCTTTAAACCAAATGTTTCAAATAACGCTAAAAAAAAGTACAAAGTCTAAAATTTAGACTGTAAAGTACCAACAATAGTTGACTTTGCAATTGTTATTTTATTTTATTTATTTATTTATTTTTTGTGTGTTTATGAAACATTGTTTGAAGGGTAGTTGGCCTACATTAAAATTTAATAATACAAGTGTTGCTACAGCAGTCTCAATTTAATTTAAAATGGCAAACATATTAATTATGGGTGGTGTGGATATTTTGACGCGTTTCTGAACACCTTTGAAAATAACAGTCCAATTATTGGATTACTGGATCTTCCGACGGCCGATTTCCTCCGAACTAAATGATCCTGTCATCTGACGATCCTTGTTCCCAAATAATCGCGTGTCCAAGATTCCTCAGAAAACGTCCTCCGTGGACTTCCCATACGAGCACGCTACAGCCTAAATATGATTATTCAGACTGCCACCAGTAGTACCTACACAGCGGAACAGTGGGTCACAGATCTTAATGAACCTTCTACAGGCAGGGGTTTCTTATGCTCTGAAAACACTGTGATTTCACATGATTTCAAGGGTGAAACATTTCTAAATTCCAGAGGCTTATTAAAACCCGATCACCTAGCCAGCCAGCCCTCTGACGTCATAGGCTCTTACGGCATAGGCTGTGACGTACTAGTTGGCCTTCTGCCAGCCGTCTGACGTCATACGCTCGTGCGTCATAGGCTCTGACGTTCTAGTTGGCCTCCGGCCAGCCGTCTGACGTCATAGGCTCTTACGGCATAGGCTTTGACGTACTAGTTGACCTTCTGCCAGCCGTCTGACGTCATACGCTCGTGCGTCATAGGTGCGTCTGACGTAGTGGCCCGCCTGTCGCTTGTGTTCTGACGTTATCAGAGGGAAAGGGTGAATCAAGGAAACAAATTTTTCCCGTTTCAGTTTATGTGCCAAAGCAAAGACATGAAAATGTCAAAAGAATGTCAACTCCATCCAGTTGTTGACACAGTCGAGAATTAAATGCTTGCTTACGAGTCTGCAACACACTGGGACATTTTATGTCTTTAAAGAAGTGATTCAAGAACCTTCGAACAATGCTACATCACCTACCCCAGTAGCGTAGTTGTTATACTAATAGATTTTTATTAGTAGTACAATGGCCAAAAGCACAATGATGACTGGACATGTGTGGGGGGGGGGGGGAGGCGCAGAAGTAATTATGTAAATAGGGTATAGAGGAATTTAGTTGTTATACTTAATTGTTGGGTTCATCATAAATTCGTATAGACAATATAAATTATTGAGAATGACCTGTGTGTAAACAATTATTTAAACAATCACGCTCATACCGCAGCTTGTCGGCCACGCACTCCGCAGTGGTTAACGTAATATGGTTAGGTAAATCGAGAGCTATGAAACGAGTGGTGAACGATTTTTGTACGATGATAACTGGCGAAGATAAAGTTCCGTAGCAACGAATCGGTTGTAAGCGAAAATCATCAGAAATTTTCGTGACGATTTCGTGTAACGCTTTTGTGTAACGTTTTTCGAGTTATGTGCCAGAGTAAAGACATAAAATGACAAAATGGTTGAAAATGGTCACAACCAGTTTTAATTCCACGTTTAATGGTACATAATTAGTATGTGAATAAATGGGGTACATAATGTACAACTAAGATTTCTCTCTAATTTTGTTGTTGTTGTAGTCAAACCTCAATCTTACTTGAATTTCAACATGGATTGGTGATGTAGGTCTGAGGGGCACCTATACATGGTCCAATACTCTTTGTTGGATGACTTACACAATAATTATTATTACTCGTACCTACACCTGCAGGTAGTGTGATCGATGGTTATCCAGTATGTGTAGGTATTACCTACTAGGTAATTCGTTCTCTTATTCACACGGTAAATGTAAACGAGAAGATCGTTGAATTGAACAGAATCTAGTTACCAGATAATGGAACTCTTTGTGAATGTCCACACAGAGGAAAAGAAGAAAAAAAAAAAGTTTCGTGAACCTGTTTAGCGCAGAAGCAATAAGGTACCTCTCACCGCGGGGAGTTTTCACCTTAAAAAAAGTCACAGGACTTTCCCTTGTGAAGGATGTTTGAGGGAACGAATCTCTATATTGGAGGCCGTGATATTTCTATTTGAAGATTAGCCATGGAGGGTGGGCATTACAGTCGGGACCATGACAAGCAAGGATCCTTACGTGATGAAAGGACGTCTTACCGGTGGATGGACAGAAGACGGAAGGATCGCAAAGTAAACAGATCGCTGTAGTTTACAGTTTGGGTGAAAATATCATCGGTGGATTCCAATGTCTAAAAACAACAGGACAAAGAAATCAAAACCAGACGGACGTTGAAATGCTTGTTGACCTAAGGACATAAAAGTAAGAATGGCTACTTTTTTGAACCTTATTCTTCAAAGGCGATCTTTTCGGACTTTTAATGGTTTTCAAGTCATATCATATGAGTACAAACCAGACGGTTTAGCGAAAATCTCTCAAAAAATTTTGCAAAATGTGACATAGCAGAAAAATGCAGGTTTTGGGATAGTAAAATTATATTCACACAAATATCTACGTATCAGTAAATATGTGTATGTATGTATTAGTAAATATTAGAATTCCAATCTGTTCAGCATGCAATCATTTTCACTTGCTTATTCCTACATAACCATATTACGGTATTAATAATAAACATCTATGTATTAATAATAAACATAATATTATTATTATTAATACATAGACTTGTAAAAGTTCTGTATTTAGGTGTCAGTCTGGTTAGGTGGAAGAATGGTCAATTGCCAGATTTTGTAAATAAAGCGATATCAATCAATCAATCTCTCTCCCCCCCCCCCCTCACATCACTCCATCCACCTGTTTAAACTCCAGGTTTTCAATATCATAGTAGATAATACTCTATCTCACCCTTCATTTAATATCCGAAATCTATACAGGGTGGGCCAAAACAAAACAAGGACATTTTGAAGATCTATAGGAACATGGGTCAGCAAATCAGTCCTTCTATGAGAAAAAGGTAAAAAAAAAACAGACTCTTTTCATGAATTACTCTCAAACGGCTTCATGTCTCAAAATACGTATCGAAGAGAACCTTTTAGAACATTAAATTTTGAGTGGAATGAGATTGATCATCGCTCGTTTAGTCACATTTTACTCATAATTTAATGCTCTAAACCTTTCTCCTCGTTACGTATTATATTTTTCTCATAGAAGGCCACATTCGCGGACCCATGTTCACTGGAACGTTTTTATTCAGCATAAAATTTCCTATAGATCTTCATAATAGCTTTGTTTCCTGTTTTGAAGGCTTGAATTTTTTGTGAAATGAGATGATTGTCAGATCACGGAGAGGTGTGATAAATTTTAGTCTTACCAAGCTCGTTTAGGCAACGTCCAGCCCCACGCAGATGGCATCCTCCGCTAGATCCCCTCATTCCCCAACCCAGATAGGCTTTGTACGAGTGGAATGTGGCAGAATCGCGCGTAGGGGGCGATAAAAGATGACTTCGATTCGGACATGTTGGTTTGGAATAAAATGGCTCATCGACAAGTCCAAAATTCGACGGAAAAGAGGCGAAAAATATCTTTAAAAATGTTAACTTCGATTCAGAGATGGTGATTTTGAATGAAATGGCTCTTCAACAAGACCTTAATTCGAAGGGAAAGAGGCGAAAAATATCGATAATAGTTTACTTCGATTAAGAGTTGTTGAATTGGAATGAACTGGCTCGTCGCCGAAACCAAATTTCGACGGAAAAGGGGCTAAAAATGTCGACAAAAATTGTCTTCGATTCAGAGATGTTGATGTGGAATGAAATGGCTCTCGGGCAAAACTAAGATTCGACTTGAAGCCGAAGAAAAGCCAAATTCAACTCATAAGAACTGTTCATTTGGGCTGAAAAGTAATTACATTAGCGCCTCATCAGTCATCAAATGCAACCCCACCGAATATTCCCCCTAAGTCACTTATGCCTCACTTTCCTCTCATCGAGGCTGCACGAACCAACTTTCCCACAACACAGATTGAACGAGATATCAAAAACAATTATTTTTAAATAGGTAATTATTCTCCAGGAAAAAATCAACCAGGAAAAAATCCAGGTTGTCCGACATCGATAATGCGACCCGAATAGGATGAATAATCGACAGGGAACTTACTGACTGACTTGGCGCTCAACGCTTGTTAACTGTTGGCACAGAAACTCTTCCTGAATCTTAAACGACTCCTCATTCTCAAAGTGCCTTCCCGACCAAACAACGGTTATCGGGTATCGTCACACTTTCGAGTATTGACTGACCCCACACCTCTGGAGTCGTAGGAAAAAGCAATGACGCGAGGTTTTACCAATCGGTTGACTCAACTCAAGTTGAATGTACGAATTGATGGACCAGTATCAACAACAATTAGACACACTTCCTACCTCGAAGGCAGCTTTCAAGTGGCACTTCTCCTCAGAAATCAACTTGGTTCCAATTCAGTCTTTATTTTGCCAAATTTTAGGTTCATTTTTTTTATAGAAGTGTATTTATTTTCAATAAAATAATATAGTTGTTCCAGGTATTAGACTATTTTATAAACCATCACAACTTTGGATCTTCATTTTGTTTATAACATTTCCCCAAACTCGTCCAAATCAGCACCAGTTGTTCAGAAATACTCATCATGTACATACTGATGTACTGCATCGTCGATATCCCACTCATTTGCCTTCGGCCCCAGTGAACGAACTGAAAAATACACTCTGAAAATACACACTGAAAAAATACGCTCTGAACTCGAATACACATGTGGCCATTTTGAGAAAAATGCATACAAAGCTTTGAAACAAGTGTAAATTGGAATGAAAATTGTTTACCACTCCATTTTCATGTTTACGCCCTCCATTTTCTTCAAGCCAAAACCCTAAAGAAGGCTCCACAATAATCATTTTATTGAAACATCGTTTCGGTGGAATGAAACAGGATGAAATAGACAAATTGGAAGGATGTACCTCCTTTGAGCAGATACAATGAAGGACAAAGCCCAGCTGAGCAAATAGGGTAGTGGACATGACTCCATTGGACGTATAGGACCATTGGACCTAATTCAAAGTAAACAAAGCTTTGTTCAATTTTGAATTTATTGTAAAATAATTATACAATAAATGCAAAATTGAAGAAAGCTGTCTTAATGTTCAATAATTATTATTGAACATCAAGACAGCTTGGGATTGAGCGGTAAGGAACCCAATATTAAATATTTTACTGATCACAGAAAGATTTATTAAGTCATTCTCAGGTAGGTATAATATTCAATTATTTTTTTGAATAATTCTCCCACTGAACAGGCTGTATCTATGTCTGGACATAGAACCATTAGCTCTACAATACATCAAGGCTGAGCAAGTTGCCGGGACATAGAACCATTCAGCATCAATCCTATGGGCATAGAACCAATGGCCATCAAACTTTTTCGGTTGTCGACTTATTCAAATAACAGTTTTTCCTCAGTTTTAGCATTTTCTCTCGTTTGTAAGGGTACGAGTCTTGATCCAATCGAAAGAGCGTGAAAATACGATTCTTTTGATACCAATATCTCAAAATCGATATTTTTGGAGCTATCTAATCGGAGCAGCGCCTTAACGATCTCGGCCAACAATCCCCGATGTTCTATAAAACTTGAGCAATTTCTCTTATTAATTAAAACAGATTACAGTTCTCATGCTGAACGGGAAGATCATTTCTCGTTTAAATGGGACATTTATTATTAATCTTTACGTTTCGACCTCAAATGCATCTTTCAAACGAGTTCATTAAATATCTTATTCAAATATTTTGATTATTAACATTCCTCGAGAGCGTAAAGATCGAGATTCTACTAAGGTAGTGGCACAGAGCGAGGAATTCCTGAGTCAATATTAAACACAGAGCTGTGAATATTCGTTGGAATCAATTATGAATAATCCACAACAACGACAATAATGTGTTACGTATCTTTCAGAGATGAATCGAACGGGACAAACGGCAGGTCGGTTGAGCTGATGGGAAGAGAAGAAGAAGCCAAAGAAGAAACCATGTCCATCAATAGCAATCAACCGTCAATTATTGACTATGTTATTTAGTCAATATTATTTACATTATTTCATTTATTTATTTATATTATTTAGTCAATATATTCACTACATTATTTAGAATTCACTTAGTGCAAGAAACATGATAAATACTGTCTGTTATTTTGAGACACACCAGACGCCAAATAAATACAATAGTAAGCGTTTCCTTATAGTCAGGACCTTTACAAGATATTCAAACAATTCTATCAAAAAAAGTTCAGGTGGTAGGTAATTTTGAACACCTTTGATAAATAAGATGTTGCAATTTCGCTCAGAATTTTGAATGTAGGTACTGTGCAGGGCCTGTGCTCATACGTACAAGTGGGTCTTCAAAGTCTCACTCAAGGTAGTGGGTTATTGATGATGATGACTATGAAACATGAACTACTTCACGTAATGGCAAGGTCCACATTGAATGAATAAAGTTTATGCCATAAGATGAATTGCCTTTCTATCCTCTTAAAGGCCGTCTGGTCATATTGAGCTGCCTAGACGCCATTTTCATTTCTCACTATCAACTCTCCGTTAGTTTTCTGAAAGTATTGTGCGACGATTTGCTCCGTCGTACACGTAACCCGATGGTGACTTAACACAGGAAAGTCTTTTGCACACAATCCGCGAGATAAGGCAGATGACGGTGGGTTGTCACTGTGTCACAAATGGCTCAGTCGGTATGTGAGGATGCACCTTCCCCGGTTGTCCTAATGATCTTATAACTCAACACTCTCAACGCCGCTGCTAGTTTTTTCTTTTCGTCGTCTTCTACTGAGTAATGCCCGAGCCATCACGTTCTCAAAAGCGTTTATTAAGGCGGGTTACAGTGTATTTACGTTCACCTACTCGTGCAGGAGTCGACTGCCGAGAAATTTCAAAATGGGAGAGGTCGATAAGATTTCAAAATCACACAAGATGAGCACACGTTCGCCATGAAACGCCTTGTAGAGAATTTTTGAAGAAATGGAAGCTATCGTTCTCGGTCCAACATTTTTAAAACTCGAATTTCCGAAAACAGACCATCCTGAATTCACTGCAAAAAGACACCAAAATATATATATAGGTATGTATGTGCCATCACAGACGATAAATCTCGGTAGAATTGCAATAAGAAGTTCACATTTCCACAAAAAATCTGTCTTGGCAATCGAAAGTCCAAATTTGTAGGTGGGCAGAATCGGCCACTTTAAGGGGGTTTTAGGGGGGGAAACTACCCATAAATTCCAAAAATGAAACATTCTGACTTGACCATCGTGTTCAGCGTTGAAAAATCTATAAAATGAGACAATATTGGTTATAAAACCAGTAAAAAGAGACATTTGACATAAAACCAGTTTTTTTTATTGAAAATTCGCTCTTATAGCCATGCTGCATGACTGTGGATTTTTTTGTAGGTTCTGGTGAAACTCGCGTACTGACCGAAGGAGTCCAACAATTCTGGAGTCATATCAGTAGTCCAATGCCAAATAACGAAGTACCATAATTCAATGTCAATTGAAGAACCTAGGTAATGTCAGGCAACCCAGTACCTGTGCTACTACTTTCATATGGTTTAATATGGCCGACATGGTTTGGCAAGGAAGAAAATCAATGTTGGATATGACTTCGGTCTTCCACTTAGTTCCTTCAAGTGTAGTCATATTAAACCATGGTACAGTGACACTGTAGTACTGGTACAGTCTGACAGGTGTAAGACAAGGGGGGCGGCAAACCCACACTATTCATAATCTCTGAACATTGACACGGGCCGCTGAGGTGCAGCTAGTTAGGGTCGGGGCCCAGTCTCCCCCGACCAATGTTTTCAGCCATGAGTACCATATCGTCATCTTAGAAGCAGCATGACACATATCAATTTTTTCGTTTTTTAGGTTTTAACCTTTCTAGATTCAAAAGAAGGAGCTGAATCGATGGTTAGTTTTAACATTCGACCACTTGAGAACGCCACTATCGCCGATTTAGTTAGCATAGCACATCTCATTTCATGAATTATACCTGAAACCCCTCATCTCGAAGTGTCCTGGGGAAAGCTGGAAATCGTTCGAAAACCAGGGCACCAAAGGTGTCAACCTCTGGAAGGGTACAAAATCAGATTACTCGTTTTCAAGACACCTTAACGTTTTAGAACGAATTCTAGCTTCCCCCAGGCTACTCTGAGTTCCTTTCGTTATTTTACTGTACTAGTGTGACTTCATCCATATAAATATTTCATTCTGGCACTTCACAACGATGTTACTTAGTCCCCACACATCTCACTTCCCCTCAACAGAACTCTCTCATATAATTCACAACCTTATGACTCAATCCCTCTTGGCATTTTTGTTGTTTTCCCCACCAACCGATCGTGATTTCCAAGTCCCGATCATCTTCAAAAGAGCCATCCGGGATCGGTTACACAATACCTCATCACACCCCCATTAGATCTACAGACACGTTCGGACACGTCCGTCCGTCACGTGGCCACTCTCATTGATTAGCACATACGAGTTTTCCTATACAGTAATATCCGTAACTTGGTTGGCGTAGCGCTGTAACAACTTTTTTCCTTCATCTTTTTCTCGACACTCAACGAAACTACCAACACAATAAACCTTTCTTCAGGCTAGTTAGATATACGAGTAGATACACACTCAGAGAAAGGTACGTTGCCAACGTACATCGTTATCCCAATTCGATAAGGCCATTTTTGGGAACGTGTTAGCTTTCAACGTGTAAATTACATAATAAAGTGCAATGAAATTCCAAAGTGACATCGATGATGGAAAATCGATAAAACCTAAAACTGTCGAATGAATATCGATATTTGGCTAATACTATTCCTAGGTGTTTTGTATTGACGACTCGTTCATTTACTCCACTGATTCCGTCTTCTGTCACATTTGCGAACCTTCTACAAACTACAAGTCTCCTCTCGGTGAAATGCACAGTCACTCTCAATAGGTGCTGTTAACACTCAACCAACAAGGACGTGGAATCAGAGCAAGTTTTCTCTTCAATTCAGATCAAATCTAGGAAGTCCCTTTCGAAATGTGAGCCGTGCCTTATAATACAGTCCAGCTGTTGTTCAGTCGTGCGTTCAAACTCTATAATATTTAACTACAAACGTTTTTCGCCCTCTCGGTCCTTCGGAACATAGGCCAGTCACCACAGACCTGATTGATAGTATTACACCAAGTTTGCAGCTTCGAAATCCTTAGAAAAACTTTTTGGGAGCCAAAAACCTCGAAATTTTCGAACTTGTTTCAGTTTTTGCCTTATCTTTATTAAGGGAAATAGTATAAGCTACAATTTATGCCCAACCCCAGCTGTGTAGGCCTAATAGAACCCGAAATAATGTACTTCGAAAATTGGCTATTTCTAACAAAGAAATCGAGGTTCAAGTTTTAGTCATCTCTTGGCTAGAATGTAGAACTTCAGCCCTGCTCTTTGGCACGAGAAGCTCCCACCACCACACCGTTTATTATATTTGCAGGGTATCATTTTAAGAAGACTTCTTAGTGTTGGATCCTGTGTTGTGGTGATGGGAGCTAACGCTTGCTGGCTCCTTTTCCACACCCCAGATGGTGGGCTCTTTGTCAATTCCTAACCACTTCAGAACCTGATGTTAAGTTCGGTTTGAGTGCCTCTTCGCAGCCTCATGGGTTGAGGGGTAGACAAGCAAGTTGGTCTCTGGCACTAGCCGCAGGCCTTACAAATATGTCATTCTGGAGGGTATGAAGCATGTCGTCCTCTCCACCACCATATAGAGCAACAAGGCACTTGCTGCTTGCAGAGATCTCCTCATGAGTGGCGTCAAATCGCAAGAAGGTGGCAGCCATCTAAACCAACCGAGGGTTTTTTACCATGATCATTACCACTTCGGTTTTTCCTTGCCAGAAAAGGGCAGAGGTGGTGTCTTAACAAGTGAACGCGTGGAGGAACAGTTCCGATCCAGAAGGGAACGACAGTTGATCTCTTTTGAAGTATGTTGACGAGAACTGTTCACAATCACTTCCACCCCTGCCTCTTTGGAGGAATACGTTGTTAATACAAGAGGCCAGCCCGAGAAATCCAGTAGATGGTTTTGGAAGAAGTAGCCAACATTCGATGTCCATTATCTCCGGATCTATTAGACCTTCTGTTCTAGGATTGGGCTTAAATTGTAGCTTAAACTATTTAATTTAATAAAGATAGAGAGGACGTTTCTTAGGAAACCAACCTGTTACTAATTATGAAGCAAGTTATTTGGCTCCCAAAAAGTTTCCCTAGGGGTTTCGAAGCTGCAAGCTTGGTGCAATAGGTACTACTCAAACACGTCCTAACAGCATACCGAAAAATCAGCTTCATGCAATTTTTTGGACCTAACAAGCCGCTTCTTGTTTTGAGACATATTCAGCATATTCAGTGTTTTGATGCGGATACGTTGTAGAATGTTGATGGAGCATTTCCTTAACGATAAGGCAATTAAGACTAATCTCGCAACAGTCCTAACGGATTTCGCATAACGACCACATAATCAGGAAGGTTTAATTGTTATTTTTCACAGGAGAGTATCAAGACGAATACTAGAGGTGGCAGGACGGGAATTGCACGAAAAGATTCAATTTTTGTGTTAAAAACGCCGAATAACTCGTGATATCGCATCATGAAGGTAAGTGGAAGTACTAGCGGGGATGCTAATAAAATGCAACGGCAATGCGATAAAATGACAGTTTGTAGTCATGCAGCATGATCGTATGAGCGAATTTTCGATGCAGTAGGTATTCGTACGAATAAGTACACAATTGCCCATAAATTCCAAAAAACTCCACATTCATGCAGCTTGGCTGTAAGAGCGAATTTTCGAATAAATAACTGGTTTTATGTAGAATGTAAAACGCTGAACAGGATGGTCAGAACTGGGATATCTCATTCCGTTATCAGATTAGAGCAGATGAACCATGAAGAACATCTCGAGTTAAACCACGTTTCTTCATCTTCAAAGTGCTCCAGTTTGAGAACGGAATAAGATATTGCAATTTTGACTTTACCATCGTGTCCAGCGTGAAAAACCCTTTAGAATGAGGCGTCACTTGTCAGACTGTTTCATTTTTGGAATTTATGGATAATCCCCCCCTCCCTTAAACCACCCCCAAAACCCCCTTAGAGTGGCTCGATTATGCCTATTTACTTGGCCTTTCGATTGCCACGACAGTTTTTTGTGAGTATTCCATCGAGAGTTATCGTCTGGAATGACACACACTCTCACATAAATATGTGTATAAATTTACATATGATTTTTGGCGTCTTTTGGCAGTGAATTCAGGATGGTCTGGAACGGATTTTGGTGTACAATGTTTTCTTGAAATTCGAGTTTTGAACATTTTGGACCAAGAACAACTTCGCCAAAAGCTGTTAACATCTACCTACTTAGCGACCCTCTCAGCGTGAAATTCTCTATAACAAGTCGAAGTTAAGGAAGAAAATTTGTTACACGTAACTTATTATTATGCTTCATGCCCGCATTTCGATAATTCTGTTGTTTTTCACGTAAGAGTCATGATTTCGTGGTCAGATGAAAGAAGAAAACGCCCTGCAAACCCAACCACAGCCACATGAATGCGTTATGCGTGCAAACTTCGGTCACAGTAATTTCAGTGAAGAACCTTGACTTGTTGACTCCGTCATCGTGATACGGTCAAATTTACAGTTGGGCAGTAGGTAATTTATCGAGACACCGCCCTAAAAACCACGTTCTTCGAAGACAATGTCGGTATTTTTTTCTCTTTCTAAACGAAGGCGTTGCAATAAGAGTTCAAATCCAGCGCTCCACTGAATACACCGAGCGAAGAGCTGTCCGTTCCCCTTTGATAAAAGGTCAGCTTTCCGTCTTCCACATCTCTTTTGAAGAACGTTCAAGGGGGAGAGATCCGCGATCCGTGAGATGATTCATATCCTGACCGCTCTGATCCTGAAACCGACGTAAAGGATATCCGCCTTCGCGGCTTTTCCTCAGGTGATGGGGGATCGCAAGTGTATCGGCAAGCATAGTAATCAGAACAAGCCAGACAGGATGTCCACTAGGTACTGGTCATACATACTCCGTCATCCTAACGTTGTACAGTGAAGGGAGGACCTTGGAGGTTGTTATGTACTTAGTCTTAGTTGATTAATCCACTATTTAACAGGGAGTTTTATGGTACAAGCATAAGATAGCAGCAGATCTGATCACATTGGCCAGGTGGTGGTAAAGATAAGAAGGTACCAACCACATGAGGAGTATTTTCTCTATACTAAGTCATCACTAAGTCATCTATTTTCTTTTAGCCAATTTTCTAAGAGCCCGGAATACCTACTCTCCTAGCTCCTGAAGCTAATTTCTATCTTACTCACTCTATGAAGCCGTAATTTAGCATTTAGCCTCCTTAGGACTTACATTTTAAGCAGAATAAGCCCAGGATCAGCTGAGTGGGTCCTGAAGCTAATTTCGATGCTTTGCACTCTATGAAGCAGTAATTTGGTATGTAGCCTCCTTAGAACTCCAAAAATTACGTACAGGACTATGTAATGAAGGATGCCTTGAAGGATGAAGGATTGATCTGCTCTGTACATCAGTAGCAATATCTGATATTACATAAATTCAATTGATGATTGAATAGCTTCGTTCATTGAATAGTTACAATATAATCTCGCCATTGATCATGAGGATTGTTGGTAATATTTGGGTTAATGTTACTCTGCGATTTGGGTGGAAAATCGTTTATTTCGTTTATTAGTGTCGATGGTTTGTTTCGATATTTTATTCGATGGTCCCTCGGTAGTTTTTAAACGGTGCTCATTTATAATGCCCGCTCGGATATCAATATTGAGACCCTTGTAAATGGCACTTCTCCCCCAAAACCTCCAAAATGAAAAAGATTTGAGATGATCTTTAGCTGCCACCGAAGCAGGTAGAAACACGCCCGTTGTAGCGACTTGTAGATCTTGTGGTGATGCATCTGACCACAGGCTCGATATTGCCACCAATGGCCTCAAAAATCGCCAGTTCGGAATTGCAATACACGAAATAACACTGTCAAGCCTCGTCCATAGCTGGTTTTGAGTATAATGGGTGTTCTCTTAGGCGTCGAGCGTCAGGAGCAGATGGATGCTGAAATATCTGGGAGGTTAAGATTATTTGCTCTACAGCCACTTATGGGCTAAAATCATAGTGAGTTGTGCAATCGAACGTCAAATATCCTGAGATATCCTCGTTTAATATGTTGTGCATCGAGTCTCACGAGGATCGAAAAGGGCCACGAGGGCTTTGCATATGAGTTCATTAACTGCTATTCATGATGTCGAGGAATCCGCTGGTTTCCAAGGGAAAATGAGGAGAGTTATTTATCTTTGGTCAGATCGAAGTCAAATCGTGACCGGCGAGGGTCTTGACATTCAATGGCCAACCTGACTGGCCTATCGCTCATTTCGCGAGTCCCCTCAGCTGATATCTGCTGAGCCTGGAGGTTTTTCGAGGACAAGTGAGAGATTCGCTTTTCGAGACGGTTCCCAGAAGATCGTGCGGGGCAGTGAAACAATAGCGAAGGCGGTTCATTAATCCGTCAGGTGAATTTGAAGGTCGGGGAATTTGCGGGGAGCAGAAAGGTCGTCGAAAACGCGATAATTATTGAGGAAAGTACAAGACCATAATTTAGTTCACTTTGCCTTATCTACGCAATCCATCGCGCTGGTATCAGAACTCCGTTAAACGTTCGACCAACGCACCGAAGCTGAGGGGGAGATCTGTACAGATTCATTTGCTACAGTCTTTTGATATAAAACGTTTGTACTTGCTGTCCCCTGAAATGTTTGCTTTTATTTATTTATTTATTTATTTATTTGGCACATTAAATAACAACCTTATGAAAAGAAAAAGAAAACGAAAATCATCAAAGCATCTGCCTCAAAATAATCTTACATCTACAGTAGGTACATTGATACGTGCCCACGGAAAGCTAAGTTCTCGATGAACTTGTGTTTTTCCGTGGAGTCTCTTTACTGAACAAAAAGCAATCAATCTAGTCGGCAATGCAAGTACATTTAAGTATAATGATAGGTACTAGAAAACTATTTATGTGCGTTCATTAATATGCTTGTGACGTGTCTTTTTAATGCCAATACACCTTTAAAATCACTTAAATTAATCTTATTTTCGTAGAAAAAATTTAGAGCAACAACATAAGCGCTTCTCTTGAACAATTCGATGTTTATCTTGGGCTTTCTTATGTTAGACCTCTCTACATTTCTCGTGACATATATGCCTGCACAGGCATCCTCCACGCCCACTCCCGTCTTATATACAAAAGTACAGGCCTCTCGCACAAATAAATCAGAAATGCACAGTGTGCCGAACTCTTCATATAAATAACTTGTGTGGTATCTGGAGGGCCTCCGTAATATAATTTTAAGAATAATATTCTGGACTGTCCGAAGGACACCCAACCGCGTCTTCGTAGCCCCTCCCCAAGCAATAATACCATAATTCAGCAATGAGGAAACAAGGCCGTGATAGACCATTTTTAAATAATAAATGCTCAGAAAACCACCCAAGGATTTAAAAACGTAAAACAGTTTACGCAGCCTTTTGGCTAATGAGTTTATGTGCAGTTCAAAGGTCAACTTAGAATCGAAAACTACACCAAGGTATTTACAAGACTGAGAAAAAGGAATGGGTGGACACCCACAGAAATCACTCCCACAGCAGCTATAAGAATGAAGTTTAACTACTTCGTCCAATGAGAATTCCCTTCGTGAGTTCCCTGTAAATCTGATAATCGAAGTTTTCCCTATATTAAGGCACAAATAATTATAATCGATCCAAGTTCGGACTATATTCAAAACTCTGCACCCCAATTTTATTAAAACATTATAATTTTTAGAATAACAGATGATTGCTGTGTCGTCGGCAAACCCGAATACATCACCCTCAAGGTTTAAATTCATCAAGTCATTTATGTGTATAATGAAAAGTATTGGCCCGAGCACAGTTCCCTGAGGGACACCACAATTAATTTTAACATCAGAGAACGGAATTCAGTGAGAAGAAGCCACAGTCATGCAGCATGGCTATAAGAGCGAACTTTCGAAGAAATAACTGGTTTTATGTATGATGTCTCCATTTTACTAATTGTATAACAAATTGTGTCTCCTTTTTTTGCTGAATAATATCTATATTTATAGTTTTTTAACGCTGAACACGATGATGACGTCAGAATTGCGATATCTCATGCCGTTATTGGATTAGAGCAGATGGACCGTGAAGAACATCTCAATTAACCACAATGTTTCTTCATCTTCAAAGAGCTTCAGTTTGAGAGGGAAATAAGATATTGCAATTCTGACTTCACCATCGTGTTCAGCGTGAAAAAACCTTTAAACTGAGGTGTCACTTGTCAGACTGTTTAGTTTTTGAATTTATGGGTAATTTAGCCAAACTTAGCCTTTCGACTACTAAGACAGAATTTTTGTACAAATTTGAACTTTATCTGAACTCTATTGAGAGTTATCGTCTGGAATGACACATACATAATAAATCTATAATCTTCGTCAGAGTAGATTGTAGACAATAATATAGACGTATTATGTAGATGCCTTTGGACGTACACCTTCAGCAGAATAGGCCCAGGATCAGCTGAGTGGCTCCTGAAACTAATTTCTATGTTATTCCCACTATGAAGCTCTAATTTGGTATTTGCACTCCTAACAGCTTGACGCTGCCCAGGTTTTATCAAATTACAGCTTCATAGAGTGAATAGCATAGAAATTAGCTTAAGGAGCCACTCAGCTGATCTCGGTCCTACGCTGCTTAAAGTGTATGTTCTAAGGAGGCAACATACCATGTTAAACGGCGTTGAGAGAAGTTGAGACCATAGTGAATTTCAAGATGCAGCGAATAAAACGTTAAAAACGTTTACAGCGTTTTTTGGAGTTGCGCCTTTCGTATTCTCGCAGTGCGATACAGATGAGATGTAACAAGTACAGTTAAAGAGCCGTTCGGAAGAAAATGGGAGATCAACGGAACCGCCAAGTTGAACGGTCTGAAGTTCAGGGCCTCGCCCGGTTTCCGAACGGTTAGTTCGGTAGGTAACCTTTTCAATGCGATCGACGGGTCGATAGGTGTTGAAAGAGGATCGTAAGGCGAAACGCAGGAACCTACGGGCTTTTCGAAGCGGATAATATATTATATTTTCTTCTTCGTAGGTTCACACGCGGTATCGTCGAAAATTCTTCGGAACTAACTGATCTTTCGACTAAATGATTAATTGACGGACGGCGACTGAAACGGGGAGACGAAGCGCGTTCGAGGGCCGAGGAGTCGAAGATTGACGAATTGACGGCTATTTGGGTGCGAGCCGCGCTCATTTTCACACCCTGTCTCCTTAATTTTTAAATTGCCGAAAAATACGGGCAGTTACAAATCTTCACCGCTTAACGCTGAGGTCCTGCAGAACATTTCACGCTAATCACGAACAGACCAAATGTAGAGGGCAGTTAAACGGACCTAAACCTCTTCTGGAAAATACGCCTCATCGCTGAGGGTCTGCCAAAAACCCGTGGAATCACCCAATTCCGAAATGCCCCCCGGTGGAGTAAATTTCTCTAAACAAATGTATGAGAATAACCCAGAGCCGTGACATCATCAAATCCTTGTATTTCAAAGGCCATTCAAAGGCCTTACTTAGCTTTCTTATCTTACTTTACTTACTTACTTACTGAGGCTAAATTGTTCACATTTGCTTAGGTGCAAGTTTTTTTCAATAAGACGAAATATTCACCTTCGAGTTTCCTCTGACGCTCAAATAGGAGACAGGAACACGAGAGTGATCCACATTTCACGCCTGAAACAAAAATTAATTGATAATTAAAACGATTGAAACAATAAATTATACGGGTTTATTGGCAACAAATTATTAAATGGATTCTATCATTGGAGGTGAAAACATGTGGACGATCTCTTACAGTGCATATTCCTCGCTCTAAGTACGTCCCTGAGACATACACATTCATGTACAACAAGTACCCACCGAGGGTTATAATTAGTTATTTTGGAGCCTCAAAGTATTCCAACCAAAAGACATGAATGAAATTTGGCTCAAGGCCGACTTCTGACAGTCTGCACTGTCGATAGGTTTGATACTAACGAGTGATGAAGTACAAACACATTTAAATTGATCCATAAGAATACGTTGTTCAATAAGTAGTTGGTCAGGGAGGGGAGTCGTGAAGGCCTCGTTTTACCACCCCCATTACAATCACCCACATCCGCCCGGTTTTCTCTTTCTCACCCACTTCCACAATTACATTCACCCACAATTTAAATTTAAGCAGTTGCGGCGGTGGGTAGAGGGGTGGAGCCAATCCCTCCACGTTTGAAGTCCCTTCCCCCTCCATCCCTCCCACAGCTCCTCGGCCCTAACCCCCCCCCCTCTAACCCTAATGAGTTCTGTAATTTCCCCCCTCCAACCATAATGACTTCCTCCCCGACCCACTAACCAGTACAACCTTCCCCCGCCCTCCCCCTCACCCACCTAACCTACCCAGACGAGCCTTATCTGTAGTCATGGTAACCACCCCCCTCGATCGCTATAACCCTTGATGAGTTCTGTAATTTTCCCCTCTACCCTTAATGAGTTCTGTAATTTTCCCCCTCTACCCTTAATGAGTTCTGTAATATCCCCCCTCCATCCATAATGACTTCCTCCCCGCCCTCCATTTACCCTCGACTCCCATCCCCCACTCCTTCACCCCTCCTACACGTTTGTATACCAAGTGTGGGTACTTTTAGAGTTCAGAATTTCAAGTGGAAGTCAATTTTGGGGGTTGTGAGTACTTTTTTGAAAAACTCAAATTTGGATGCCCAATTTAGGAAAAATTCAAAATTACACCAAATGTGGGTACTTTTCCGGTTCAGGACATCATGTAGAAGTCGTTTTTTCAAGGTAGGTACCTACCAAATTTTTGTTTTTGGTTTATTATCTTCGATAATGAACCATTGGAATCGCCCAAAGAAAAAAAAATTTTAACCCCCCCTCAAAATTTGTTGGTTTACGTTTCAAGATACGTAGATTCAGAAAATCGAATTAAAAAAAATCCGTCCGTCCGCCGTACGCCGTTTTTAAACTTAAATTTGGATGAGTCTAAACATGAGTGGCACAAGTAACAGGTGTCTCAACATAAATAAGGACATTTGATACGCCCCACCCCAAACCGGAATCCACTATGTCAGTGTGGAGTAAACAAAAGCGTGGAACGTCATTTTCGATGCCGAAAGGGACAGGAATTTATTAAGGAAGGATCTTCCAATTGCATTAGTTTCATTTGCTGGTATTGCTAGTTTGCTAATTGCTATTATTGCATACTAAGTCATTTTAAGCCCAAAATGGGCTAAAGCATTGGCATAGAATGGGGGTTTTTGGCTTTAAAAAAAAGTCACAAATGACAAGAAAATGGTAGGCATACGCTCTTGACTTTTGATTTGATGTTTTGTCACTATTTGTTATCGATGGGTATCGAATACTCGATGTTTTTCTTTCAACATCGATGTTTTGAAACATTCGATGTTTTTCTTCCGGTGTTTATCACACATCGACGGTTTTCCTTTCTCCCAAAAGCTATAATCTATTTTACATTTCAGTTTGTAATTGTATTATTTCAGTGCCTTATTAGGGACTTTACTTAGCTACTACGAGTTCATTATTCCTTATTTTACGTGGTGCTTTCGCCTTTTATTGTTCTAGCAGCTGTAATGTTTAGGTTGCATAATATGAAAAATATTATTTTTCATATCAGTCATGATTGACCCGAGATAACATAGTAGGAATGAAACCAAAACTAAATGGGGCCAACAAGAAATAATTGAAAAATTTCATAGGTATTTATTTAATCCTTTAAAAATAAGAACAAAAATTACCAAAAGATTTACAGCTAGGTAGGTACTTGTTGTACTTGTTCTACAGTAGGTAAGGTATTTTCGAAAAAATGTTCGGAAAAATTTTCGGAAATGTTGTTTTTCATATGATGTTTTTCAGATATCGATATTTGCAGTGGAAAAACATCGATGTTTTTCCAATCCCCTACTATTTGTCACCTATTGAAAACCAAAGTTTTCCGCACTTATATGAACATACAGTGTGCTTTACGTGAATATACCTATAACTAGAGTAATTGAAAAAATCATCTATTTCCACTGAAATATGAGTACCTACGAAACGTGTTAGGCCTGTTTCGGTGATTGAACCATCGTCAGTAACAAAAAATACACACACCAAAACAATTCTGACATTTTGGTGTTTGTGTGTATTGTTTTGTTACTGACGATGGTTTAATCACCGAAACCAGTCTAACAGTGTACTCATATTTCAGAGGAAATAGACGATTTTTTCAAATACTCTTGTTTTCCTTAACATGGGTTTCCAGGATTTCGTCGCGTGTGATTTAGTGTGTATAACTTGTTGGTAAGAAGTCGTTCAACACACACTCCTTATGTAACGTATTCTACCGATAGAGAGAGCACACGTTGCTGCTCCTTTTATGCTAATATCTAACGTAATTCACACAAACATGATATCGATATCGCCCTCCATCGCCGTGAGCTCGACCAGTGTGATTCACAAGTAAACGTACGTTCGATTAATTATTCAACGAGCTCTTTCATGAATGGACCGAGGCACATTAGCCACCAAAGAGACGGGCAAGGGTATGCAAAACGTGCGAAACTCGGTCACTCTTAAGCTGTGTTTTTTCTCCACATTCTCAGGAGGTTTCATCACTGGTTTACAAATCAGCTGGTGATTTTTGCGCAAAAGTCTCCCACACCCGTGCTCTGAATACGACTGGAGAGACGGAGGGACAATGACCGAAACCACCCAAAACTGATTTGTAAGAGTTTGAATTGTTTGAATTGTGGGCGTATTGTTTATATAATATATCAAAATATTATGCATGTTATGCAGAAGTCATTATTACCAATATAAATTGTAATTGAAATTACCCAAACCGTACAGGTTGTATTGAATCACGCCAGACTAGGTAGGTAGGGGAGACTGGGGCGTGTTGGCATAGATTTTGGTTTAATTTTTTTCAACGATATTCAGAGAGATTCCGATTGATGCTGGTGCTCGCACAACACCTTGGCTTCAATATCCTCTATAACTTGGTAATTCAAACCGATGCTAAGGAGGCCATTCAGCCCTTCTCCCGAATGCTCCCAAGTCTGCCAACTAGCCCCACCCCTGGGGTGAGTTGGCATAGGTACTGCTAATAAGTCAATTGGGAAAAAACGAATTCAATGTAATTTTAATTGTTAGTAAATCATTTTCAAGTCAAGTCAACTTTTATTTAAGATAACAGTATACAATACATAATATGTATTATATTATAACAAACGTTTTTTACAGAAATAATAGCTGGGTGCCAACACGCCCCGGTCTCCCCTATATATCTCCTGGTTTTCTCACCCATTCTATTTTGGGTTTCAACATAACCTCGAAAGTCAACTATCGAATGTTGAGGGACAATATTGAATTCCACGTTTGAATGGAACGAACCGAAACCACAGTTTGCGAGGAGAAATACTATTGTGTGTTGCTCTTTAATAAACAAGTCAACGGAAAAGTGTACACAATAGCGGGGGAAAAATAGAAACAAGGCGTGTCAACGTAAATGACGCCAAAACAAAGCTAACAAAAACTGACGAATTGAAACTCTGGACATCTGATGTGTTCAACGATTTTTGGAACACTCAGCGCTGCAACGCAGAAATGAAAATCATCAATCATGCAGCATGGCTAAAGGAGCGAATTTTCGAAGAAATAACACGCCTCCATTTTACTGTATAACAAATTTTCTCTCCATTCTTTGCCGCGTACGATTCATATAGATTTTTCAACGCTGAACACGATAGTGAACTCAGAATTGCGATATCTCATTCCGTTATCAGATTAGAGCAGTTTAACCCATGAAGAACCTATAAGATGAGGAGTCACTTGTCAGACCTGACTTTTGTGTTGTATACCAGCCTAGTCTCTGAAGCTATTCGAATCTTATGAGTATTTAAAAATTGTCGTATTTTCTAGCCTCCGAAGCCAAATTAATGTTACCTCAAATACGTGCAAGTTTACTTCTGACAACTCAACATTAAATAAATTTTATTGTTCATCTAACTCTCAAAGTGTATGAGTAGACTACCCCTAGATAAACCCCGTTATCTTAGTCCTGAGAGCGGGATAATTAGAGATTCTTCGGTTGAGCTGGTGATCGCATCCCAGAACTGAGTAAACTGGTTGGAGTCAATTCCTGGCATTGAACGCATCTTGCACATCTCCAGGCACAACTACCAACATAAGGTATCACAGATTGTAATCTAAACATGCAGCGCGCCATTGAGAAGGTTTGCCAACCTCATCTCTTAGGTAACTGTTGTAAATAAATGTAATATGTTGAGTATTCGTGAGAGTTGACACATTTTAAAACGCAAACGAGTGTTAATGAGATAGCGACTACCTACGTTTTCAACGTAACCACAAATCCACAGCAGCGAATTTATATTTCAGATAGATTTCTAAATATGGTGCAGATACCGTTAAGAAGGTACTCATACCGTAGAATTACGGTAAATTTAGAGTAAACGAGGTTATACAAATTTCTCATAAATATTAGTTGCGTTTAGAAGGTTATCACAAAAATTTAGATTCCAGACTACCAACTGTTATTTACAATTCATTTAGACACCACGTTTCAAGGCAGAAGCGATTTAGGACGTAAGTAGGCCATGTCAGTCGTTACTTACGTAGATGTTTACAATCATTATAACCACCTTATTTCATCACCGTAGGCCCCTTATTTATAATTTAAGAAAATATGATTTCGAAAAAATACTTGAAAACGCTATTTATGTGATCATGCCTCTCCATAAGTTATGGATTTTGTTTTTTTCTCAAATTGGCTCGGGATTGAAAGGGTTTGGACAAAATAATCGTGAGCCCCGTCTTGGTTCAGTTGTAGAGATAAACATAACAAAATTACGGTCTTCACGTCGAAAATTACGTGATCGGGGTCGCGAAAGAGGATGAGCCGACCGCTTATTGGATGATGGGATGTGAGAAAAAAAATGAAGTCCGAGACTTTCTCCAAGAGGTCCTTCAGGCGCGCTCACACGGGATGCCATTGACGAAATGTGAATTTGTAGGGTATTTTATCATACGATCACTGGATTGTCCAGTGAGGAATCACTAGTGTACATCACTGTTAATGACTAAATCACTGGACGATCAGTGATGCATCATTTGTAAGAATCACTGAACTAGATGGACAGGTAAATGTAAGACACTCACTCTGGCTTACCCCGTTACTACTGTACCCACTATCTTATCTCGCTCCTAATGTGCTTTAAAAGCACTGCTTTTCGTTCTGTTACGATCAAACTCTCGTTTTAAGTACATCCCGCCCAATGATTCAATCACGACAGTGATCCGCCAAATAATCACTAGTATCACCTCAGTGATTAAATCACTACATTTTTTTTTAATGATTCCAAGTTATTCATTTCTATAAGGGTTGTACTGTATTTTGGTGGGTGTGCATTCGTACATCGTCGGACTATATGAGCCAAAATAGCATTTTGGGTTTTTTGGAACAGTTGGATACAGAAGAACTGGACGAATTGACCTAATGAGACCTTGTAACTGTGAAAAAATTCCTCGCGTCTTTAAAGAGCGATGATTCAACTCGTGAAATCACGAAAAAAGTCGACATCATATCGAATCAAGGTGTTGATTTGAGATCGAATCGACCTTCAAGAAGAGCAATCGTCAACTCAAATGCGTCGAGAAAAACGAAAAAAGTCGACTTCATATTGAATCGAGGTGTTCATTTGAGTTCGAATGGATCTTCAAGAAGAGCAATTGTCGACTCAAATACTTCGTGAAAACGAAAAAAAGTTGACTTCATATCGACTCGACGTGTTTATTTGATTTCGAATGGACCTTCAAGAAGAGCAATTGTCGACTCAAATACTTCGTGAAAACGAAAAAAAGTCGACTTCAAATCGAAACGAGGTGTTGATTTGAGATCGAATCGACCTTCAAGAAGAGCAATTGTCAACACAAATGCGTCGAGAAAAACGAAAAAAGTCGACTTCATATCGAATCGAGGTGTTCATTTGTGATCGAATGGACCTTCAAGAAGACCAATTGTCAACTCAAATGAATTGAGAAGAAAGAAAAAAGTCGACTCCATATCGAATCGAGGTGTTGATTTGAGATCGAATCGACCTTCAAGAAGAGCAATTGTCAACTCAAATGAATCTAGAAAAACGAAAAAAGTCGACTCCATATCGAATCGAGGTGTTGATTTGAGATCGAATCGACCTTCAAGAAGAGCAATTGTCAACTCAAAATGAATCTAGAAAAACGAAAAAAGTCGACTCCATATCGAATCGAGGTGTTGATTTGAGATCGAATCGACCTTCAAGAAGAGCAATTGTCGACTCAAACACTTCGTGAAAACGAAAAAAAGTTGACTTCATATCGAATCGAGGAGTTAATTTGAGATCGAATGGACCTTCAAGAAGACCAATTGTCAACTGAAATGATTCGAGAAAAACGAAAAAAGTCGACTTCATATCGAAACGAGGTGTTGATTTGAGATCGAATCGACCTTCAAGAAGAGCAATAGTCGACTCAAATACTTCGTGAAAACGAAGAAAAATTGACTTCATATCGACTCGACGTGTTTATTAGAGTTTGAATGGACGTTCAAGAAGAGCAATTGTCGACTCAAATACTTCGTGAAAAAAGAAAAAAGTCGACTTCATATCAAATCGAGGTGTTCATTTGAGATCGAATGGACCTTCAAGAAGACCAATTGTCAACTCAACTGAATTGAGAAGAACGAAAAAAGTCGACTCCATATCGAATCGAGGTGTTGATTTGGGATCGAATGGGCCTTCAAGAAGAGCAATCGTCAACTCAAATGCGTCGAGAAAAACGAAAAAAGTCGACTTCATATCGAATCGAGGTGTTGATTTGAGATCGAATGGACCTTCAAGAAGAGCAATTGCCGACTCAAATACTTCGTGAAAACGAAAAAAAGTTGACTTCATATCGAATCGAGGTGTTGATTTGGGATCGAATGGACCTTCTTGAAGAGCAATTGTCAACTCAAATACTTCGTGAAAACGAAAAAAAGTTGACTTCATATCGACTCGACGTGTTTATTTGAGTTCGAATGGACCTTCAAGAAGAGCAATTGTCGACTCAACTACTTCGTGAAAACGAAAAAAAGTTGGCTTCATATCGACTCGACGTGGTTATTTGAGTTCGAATGGACCTTCAAGAAGAGCAATTGTCGACTCAACTACTTCGTGAAAACGAAAAAAAGTTGGCTTCATATCGACTCGACGTGGTTATTTGAGATCGAATGGACCTTCAAGAAGAGCAATTGTCAACTCAAATGCATCGAGAAAAACGAAAATACTCGACTTCATATCGAATCAAGGTGTTGATTTGAGATCGAATGGGCCTTCAAGAAGAGCAATAGTCGACTCAAATACTTCGTGAAAACGAAAAAAAGTTGACTTCATATCGACTCGACGTGTTTATTTGAGTTCGAATGGACCTTCAAGAAGAGCAATTGTCGACTCAAATACTTCGGGAAAACGAAAAAAGTCGACATCATATCGAATCAAGGTGTTGATTTGAGTTCGAATGGACCTTCAGGAAGAGCAATTGTCGACTCAAATACTTCGTGAAAACGAAAAAAAGTTGACTTCATATCGAATCGCGGTGTTGATTTGAGATCGAATGGACCTTCAAGAAGAGCAATTGTCGACTCAAATACTTCGTGAAAACGAAAAAAAGTTGACTTCATATCGAATCGCGGTGTTGATTTGAGATCGAATGGACCTTCAAGAAGACCAATTGTCAGCTCAAATGATTCGAGAAAAACGAAAAAAGTCGACTTCATATCGAAACGAGGTGTTGATTTGAGATCGAATCGACCTTCAAGAAGAGCAATCGTCAACACAAATGCGTCGAGAAAAACGAAAAAGTCGACTTCATATCGAATCGAGGTGTTAATTTGAGATCGAATGGACCTTCAAGAAGAGCAATCGTCAACTCAAATGCATCGAGAAATACGAAAAAAGTCGACTTCATATCAAATCGAGGTGTTCATTTGAGATCGAATGGACCTTCTAGAAGAGCAATTGTCAACTCAAATGAATCTAGAAAAACGAAAAAAGTTGACTTCATATTGAATTGAGGTGTTGATTTGAGATCGAATGGACCTTCAAGAAGAGCAATTGACAACAAAAATGAATCGAATAAAACGAAAAAAGTCGACTTCATATCGAAACGAGGTGTTGATTTGAGATCGATTCGACCTTCAAGAAGAGCAATCGTCAACACAAATGCGTCGAGAAAAACGAAAAAGTCGACTTCATATCGAATCGAGGTGTTAATTTGAGATCGAATGGACCTTCAAGAAGAGCAATCGTCAACTCAAATGCATCGAGAAAAACGAAAAAAGTCGACTTCATATCAAATCGAGGTGTTCATTTGAGATCGAATGGACCTTCTAGAAGAGCAATTGTCAACTCAAATGAATCTAGAAAAACGAAAAAAGTTGACTTCATATTGAATTGAGGTGTTGATTTGAGATCGAATGGACCTTCAAGAAGAGCAATTGTCAACTCAAATGCATCGAGAAAAACGAAAATACTCGACTTCATATCGAATCAAGGTGTTGATTTGAGATCGAATGGGCCTTCAAGAAGAGCAATAGTCGACTCAAATACTTCGTGAAAACGAAAAAAAGTTGACTTCATATCGACTCGACGTGTTTATTTGAGTTCGAATGGACCTTCAAGAAGAGCAATTGTCGACTCAAATACTTCGTGAAAACGAAAAAAAGTTGACTTCATATCGAATCGAGGTGTTGATTTGAGATCAAATCGACCTTCAAGAAGAGCAATCGTCAACTCAAATGCATCGAGAAAAACGAAAATAGTCGACTGCATATCGAATCAAAGTGTTGATTTGAGATCGAATCGACCTTCAAGAAGAGCAATCGTCAACTCAAATGCATCGAGAAAAACGAAAAAAGTCGACTTCATATCGAATCGAGGTGTTCATTTGAGATCGAATGGACCTTCAAGAAGACCAATTGTCAACTGAAATGATTCGAGAAAAACGAAAAAAGTCGACTTCATATCGAAACGAGGTGTTGATTTGAGATCGAATCGACCTTCAAGAAGAGCAATCGTCAACAAAAATGCGTCGAGAAAAACGAAAAAAGTCGACTTCATAGCGAATCGAGGGGTTCATTTGAGATCGAATGGACCTTCAAGAAGAGCAATTGTCAACTCAAATGAATCTAGAAAAACGAAAAAAGTCGACTTCATATTGAATTGAGGTGTTGATTTGAGATCGAATGGACCTTCAAGAAGAGCAATTGAATAAAACGAAAAAAGTCGATTTCATGTCGAATCGAGTTCAGCGTTGTAAAATCTAGAAACTGAGGTGCTACTTGGCAATAAAAGGAGACAAACTTTGTTATAAATTCAGTAAAATGGAGACATTATACATAAAACCAGCTATTTCTACGAAAATTTGCTCTTATAGCCATGCTGCATAACTGTGGATTTTTCATTCACAAGGTAAGTATCACATCCAGGCCCACGATACGTCGTGTATTGGAAAAGTCGCATTTAGAGTGAAATGAAATTGACAATTCTGAGAGACACTTTTTGTTGCAAATTAGTTTCATAATTGACCCTTGAACTCGTTTGGACTTGAGTTGAGACATCTGGTGCACTAGTGATTTTAACGCTTTTTATGAAGTTGACTGGAAAATGTAACAGAATGTCGGTATTTATCATCTGAAATCACGTTTTCATTCCGTTCGAACTACTTATTTTGAAGGTGCAGCACGCGAAGATCATCTTCGAGAAATTGCGTGCGATCCCGCGGGCAACAATTTCATTGGGGCGAAACCGCTTTATAATATCAGCGAGTGAAGAAGGTTTCGCGGCTCAGTAGCGGACCAACGGACTTCTGATAAAATGTCATAGGTGTAGATCGTGATGGGGCCGCGGCGGTTGCGGTTGTGCAACTGTTCCAAGAGGAAGGTGCACGTGAACGGTCCAACCTGTTCGCTTCGGTTCAAAACCGTAGCTTGTAAACGGTGTTATTGGTGTCCAAACGCGAAACTGATTCCATTTCCTCCCTGAAATACGATTCGTTTCGATGAATTTCCTGCTTGTGCGCTTATGATGATGTGATGATTATTGGGGGTCGTATGGGTTTTCACACGATGGAACACCACAATTTTAGCGTTAGAGAAGGTGAGAGAGTGGGAGAGAGATTGAGAAAATATTCATGCGATAACACAAACAATGCTACTTACCAAACAATCGTTAACTAAAAATCCACTCATGCAGCATGGCTGTCTACAGGGGCCAATTTGCCAAGAAATATCTGTTTTAGTGTAAAACATTTTCATTTTACTGGTTTTACAACAAAGTTTGTCTACAAGCTCTCGAATATATGAGGAGCTTTCTTTCAAACGGGTTTATATCTACTTGGAACTTTTTTGGGAAACTGAGAAAAACAATAAGTATAATATGGTCTTATTAACATTGCTAAGTAGAAACTATAGGGGAAATTTGGGAACCTTGGTTCCCGCGAACTCAAGGTTCCCAAATTTCCCTTATAGTTTCTACATACCAATGTTAATAGGACCATAAATTTTCAAACATCTACCTCACATTTTGGAGACGATACGGCCATTCTCAATTTGGATATAAGCCCGTTTGATGAAAAACCGTGGACGTGAGCTATTTTGAAAAAAAAATCTGATTTTGGGACTCTTGAATAAAAACATCACACAGCTCTGCTTGCAGCAAGGAGGCGGGCATTTTGAGCAACCGTTTTGAAGTGTATCTTTCATGTTTTCCCCCACAAGATGGTAATTTTATTTTTATTTTTTATTTTAAAGGAAGTGTTCGTATTTATTTTCTTTTAACTTCGCCATAGCCGGTCCCCAGCCCGGTTGAGAAAGAAGGAGGGAAAGGAAATGGAATTTAGGCCATTATTTCGATGAAATCGAATCAAATCGAGAAACTGATAGCACCATGTGAATCAGCGTTGAAAAATAATGTAAATTCATGTACCACACTTGGGGTTTACCCAAATCCATGTTTCGCGCAATTTTGCACGCGGTCAAAATAATCGAGTAAAGGGTCATAAATTCATGAAATTCTTCGTAGAATTTGGGTTCCCATTTGATAAGACAAGGATGGTGCCGATTGCGCAATGATGCGCGATTGCGCAGAGTGCAAAAAGATGATATTTGAGGTCTTTGCCCAAAAATAGGAAGATTACTCACATTTTGGCGATTTTAAGGGGCAAGGGGGGTGGGGGTGGGGGGCTCGATCGTCTCGCGGAACACCCTATAATATGTAAGACATGTACGTATATGTATAAATAAGTACTGGCTCAACTACTAATCTATTATCCAAACAAAATGTTCATCACGACAGGCACCTATGTATAATAATTATTACATTACAACACGTCTAAACACCTAAGCACTGAATTTATTACAAATAACTTCCGTTTATTCCTCACCTCCAACGTTCTCATACATGACCTTAAAAGAATCATACGGAATCCGGGATTGTTTCTGTTGCAGGTAAACTGTTGTAACGGAACTCACGAGGCAATGGAACGTCCCCTCGGGCAATGAGTCGAGCTCTGAAGGAAAACTTGACTCACTCCGGTGACGTCAATTCAAGATAATCAAAATGAAAAGCTGCACGTCATAAGACTGACATTCCATAACGTAACCGGCCGACAACATCATTTCGGGACGTTCAGCATTGAAATTATTTTCGTCCTGAGCCACAAAGCAGATAAATATAAGTTACATACTGTGAACCCCCTTTAAATCGCCAAAATGTTAGTAGTTTTCCTATTTTTGGTCAAGGATCTCAAATATCATCTATTCGGACTCTCAAAATTGCGCAATCGACACCATCTTTGTTTTATCAAAATTTTAATGGGAACCCCATTTTTTATTTTAGTTTTGGATTGTACGAAGAATTTCATGAATTTATGACCCTTAACTCGAATGTTTTGACCGCGCGCAACCCGTTCCGCGAGCGAGCAAAGTTGCCCAACTAAGTACCAAAATTGCGCAAAACATGGAATCGAGTAAACCCCAAGTGTGGTACATGAATTTACATTGTTTTCAACGCTGATTCACATGGTGCTATCAGTTTCTCGATTTGATTCGATTTTATCGAAATAATGGCCTAAATTCCATTTCCTCTCCCTCCTTCTTTCTCAACCGGGCTGGGGACCGGCTATGGCGAAGTTAAAAGAAAATAAATACGAACACTTCCTTTAAAATAAAAAATAAAAATAAAAATACCATCTTGTGGGGGAAAACATGAAAGATACACTTCAAAACGGCCCGCCTCCTTGCTGCAAGCAGAGCTGTGCGCGCTGAATCCAATGCTCGTTGCGTGCACGCGCAATGGAACAGCCTTCAAGCGATCGAGCTGCTGCGAGGATTCTTCCTTCCACAGTACGAATGGGCGTAAGATCTGCGTAGACCTTGTTAAAAATTAAAAAAAACCTCTTAACAGGGAATTGATCAAAATTTTGGCTGTCCATTAAAATGACCCATTTTTGAGTTCCAACGATAACTTTGTTAAAGTGGTGTTTTAACTCACGTCCACTATTTCTATCGAGCGGTTCAGTAGTTTTCCCCATCGATCAATAAAGTCGAAGTCAAACTTTCAATATTTTCCCCAAATTTTGGCTTCGTATTCAATTATAGAAGATTTAGGGGGGCGTTCAATATAAATTACCCTGTGTGAATACATAGAGATGAAAGTACGAGTTATAACGGATTTTTATCGAAAAATGTGTCTAAAGAAGAAGATGTGTAGTTATGAATTTCAACGCCATGGCTTAGCGTATTGTCTCGTTAGCATATTTTTATTTCCGCTAACAATTTAAGTTGCCCCAGTTTGATAAGAGGATTACGTCACGTTGAAGGGATGACATAACATGGAGTAGTTATATGATCTCAATATGCGACAGATAGACAGCTTTTGTATTGTTCGGGTTGGGGTTCTCATTAGTGAACGCAACTCTGTTACAGTAGGTAACGTTATTACTCAGTACGAGGAGCGGCCAACCAATTATTCAGTTCATTTCGGACGTGGTGCGGTCTGCAACGGTCGTACATTGAAAAAAAAAAATTTGGTTTAATAAACGAAAAAAAGTAATAGGGTTGGGTGTTTAGGGAGAAGTATCGAACGGATAGTGCGTATTAACACGAATTACTCAACGTTTGAGGTTTATGTAGAGAAACGTCTGCCTAGCGAGCGAGCAGATTAGCTTTCCCACGTCGTTACGTTGGATCGTTGTAATTAACTGGTGATTAAATTTAGCACCGGAGAATACGATTACATAAATAAAGAGTTGGGGGCGAGGTCAAGGTCTAAAATGAGTGTTTGAATGCGCATACTACGTAGATGTTATTACCTGTATGGTATGGGAATGACCCAGGAACAAACCAACTCATCGATGGCATCGAGCCAAAAAACTGATCAATTCCCAATCGAATTTCCAGAGATGTTTATGGATACTCAGTCAGCCTTAGCGAATATCATCAACAGAGGTCAGGGCGATATTTCAAAATAATTGTAATAATTATGATGCCATTGTATGAAGCTACACCTTCACCTGAAAGCCACCAACATTTCATCAAAAGTGGCGAATTCTCCCAAGCTGAATGCACTTTTGCTGTTGTTGACTAAATATTTACTTATTGCTTTTATATTCATTCCGTACCTACATGAGATGAATCATGGTTGTCATTGAGATATAGCATCTCAAAGTCAAATTTAAGAGTTTCCAAACCAAATTCAAGATTTTCCACACCAAAAATCAAGATTTTCCAAACCAAATTCAAGATTTTTCATACCAAATTCAAGATTTTCCAAACCACACTCAACCCATTTTATTAACATTTCAATCAGCCATAAGTTTGTACCATGATTCGAAATGTGGTAAGTGAGAATAAAGCAGGGAAATAAACCATATGTATTTAGTAGGAAAGGAAGCTTCATCATCAAGTCCATGACGTAATTGGCACAATCGGTTCTATTAACAGTAGAGAATCTTGAATTAGGGTTGGAAAATCTTGAGTGTGGTTTGGAAAATCTTGAATTTAGTATGGAAACTCTTGAATTTGGCTTGGAAAATCTTGAATTTGACTTGGAAATGCTATATTTGGTCGTTATAATAATATTATTATTTCGCATTGGCAAATTTTGAAGGGATAAAAGTGCATATTTTTCGAGCTCTAATGATTCGACAAGATAGCGTAAGGATTCAGGAACCTTCTGGATATTGTTGCACAAGTTGTTGAATGAATATTTGATGGTCTCTCAACGTCCTCAGGAGCGGTCAACAAAATAAGGTGAGCAGATGTGTATGAACTGTGTGAGGATACAATAAGACCACGAGGGAGCCAGCGAGATAATAACGGATAATCTTCAGGATTCATAACAGCTGTGTCCACAAAGAAGGAAAGGACGCAGACAAGAAATTATACAAGCGCACTTGCTGTGAATGGAAACACTGCAATGCTATTAATAATGGAGAACCCAAACATACGGTTCTTCTGTTATACGCGTAGGTGAGCGAAAGAGACAATTGAGTTTCATTATATCATATACGATGATGTTACACAGTAATTTCGTTCAAGTTGAACTGCCTGGTATCATGTGCGAATAAGAATATGAGGTTCGCGAAAGCGGATTGAAATACTGAATATTATAACGGTTGTGAGATCGCCCGTAGGGGTTTCATACAAGATTATCACACGAAAGTCCGATATAAGTTGAGCTACCGGTGCTAACGCATAGTAACCACAAAAGGCTGATTGAGGGGTTTGAGCCTGGTAACAGTAATGGACCGGAAAATCTTTGAAACGAAACGACTCAGCTTCCACGGCTTTCATTCGCGAAATACCATGGGAAAATTAATATTTAGCTTTCTAAGGAGGATGAGAGGAGCTCAGTCGATTTCTCATCTTCACAAGGGGGGACCGAGAGCTGTGGATGTCGGGTAATGAACCAAAAACCTTGAAACAGGTTTTCTGACTGAGATTTTACGATTTGGCAAAGCGTTTAAAGATTTCTTGGAACGAATCCGACGGTGACACAAGTTGAAGGCGACTGCTTAACGCATATTTGAGTCCAGCCAAGAAGTTCAACAGAAGGTTCTATATGGGTGAATCTCAAATAATTATAGTTATAACTAAACTCTCCCTGTCCCTCGCTCTCTACTGTCAACATATTTTAATATTTTTTATGGCAAGTACTAGCTCCGTTCTACTTGAAAATAATAAAATTTAGAACCTAAAAATAATTTCAGGGATGAAACACAGCTCAAACATCTCCATTTCATCTCTGTTCATTTTGCAACGCGGCTTGCAAAAGCAATAATCATGTAAATATTCTTTATTTTAACTTTTGAATTTTCCACCTTTTTTTTTTTTTTTTTTTTTTTTTAGAAAAATGTAGTTTTTATGTTAGTAGACTGTAGTGTTTTCAAGCATGTACATAATTATTACGTAATTAGTCATTTATCACGGTCTTAAATTATTCATATTTCATGAGTTATTTTTTTCAATAAATTTGAAATGAAAATATTCAAACTTATTTTTTTTTGGATCCTTTTAGCACCTCATGCGTTGTCGTTTGATTCAAATTCACATGTCCATCGTTCCATCAAAATTCATTTTGCATTGAAGTATTTCAGTGTTTCGATGAGATCTACTACATCCCTATTATTTGTACTTATCAGTCGTGTTTTTGTACTAAAGAACAAATCCATAAAAAAATACGGGTAGGAATAATAGTAGGGTTCTTGGCAGATCAAGATCACAGTTAATATCACTCACAGTGGCTCTAAAGATAATTATTTAGTAACCTCCTTGTCACTTATGTAACCCTCCATGGCTGTCAAAATTTAAAGTTCGAATTAAAACTCGAAAAATTAGTGATTATTTACTTTCTAGGAAGGTCCTAGCAACATTCAGAAATGTTTTCAAATATTGTTGAACGAGTCAATTTTTCAAAGCTTATCAAGGGGAAAGATGTTAATTGTCTGAGAATCGCCCATAGGGTTGAGTATTGTTTGATTTAAGTGGAGGAACGAGGCTGACAATAAACTTGTCTACTACAGCTGAGTGTGGAAGATGTCAGGGTGTGACAGAAGATCTCCATCACATAGGTAGTTTTGGAATGCCCTGGACTAGCTGCAAGGAGACTCCGCTTGTATGCTGAGCTGGCCTCATGCACGCAACAACCCTGCAACCTGCCCTGCCTCCAACCATCAGCAAAAGTGTTTAATGTATTATACAAATTTCTGTCCGAAAGTGGAATACCTGTGTGATGAACCAAACAATCTATTTAAATCTTGAGTAGGAATAACACTGTATAGATGAATAAAAATGTGACAATTCACCTTGTGGCTGTGTGGGCAACCAATGCCAAATAAAACCAAATATTAAAAATAAAAAAATAAAAACAGGTCATAAGGGCTGGGCATATTGCCGAACTATTAGACTCGGTACATTGGGGTTTCTGGCCGATGATAAATTCGACGTTGGTCATTATTACTAGACGTTGGTCATTCTTATGCACTGAAAACCCCCGTTTTATGTCATAAAATATGAGGTAAAAACATCCGAAATATGTGCTTCAATATGCACTGACAAAATCAGAATTAGCCTTTTTTTTACCCAAGTTTCATTGGTGACAAATAAAAAATGCTGACCAGAACCACTGAGAGAATAAGTATTTAATTCATTTCACTCAAAATATCCACTGAAACATTGGCATGTACTCTCTCTAAGTCGTCAATTTCTTCTTTTCTACACTAAACATTGCTTCACTTGGAAAACGTTTCATGGAATAATAGAAAAACACTCTTATTAAAACACATAACTACATTTTTAAGACGAATAATGTTGACACAACCAATAAATGACTAATCTGTTGATGAAATAAATTGAAACGAAATTAAAGTTTGTGAAAAAAAAAGAAATTTAAACCCTTCGTGAAAAATAAATACCAATATGCACTTTAAATTTAATTTCGGCCTTACGACCTTCGACTGTGGTTCATTTCACTTTTCAGCCTTCACCTTCATCTCCTCCAGCTAAGAAATAGTCACAGTGACCATCTTCAGGTTTTCAACGGTTCATCTTCATCTCCTCCTCTTCCTATGAAGGACGTAGGCGTCCCTTTCCCACATCTTGTGAGTTAGGTCGCTGCCTACACCGCTCCTTCATTCTCTTGAGAGAACAATTCTGGAGGAAAATTGAGCTTTTTCTGTTTGATTTGAAAATTTCAAAATTTGATGTTTAATGTAAGCTCTTTAAGCCTTGCTGCATATTTTTCCTCAAAACAAGCGGCTGGCCATGTAGGTAGGCAAAATATGCAATTGAATACACTTATCTAGTGGATATGCTAATATTGAATATTTTATGCGCTAACCTTCAAAATATGCAATTTTATGCAAATTAAAATGGGTGTTTTTGGAAACAGAAAGACGTGAAGCGGGCTGATCACTGGATATTTCTTCGAATATGCATTTGTATAAAAATCCGCCCTCTAGTTATCACGTTATGCCGTTATCACATCTCAGACGGGTTTGACTCTCAGAAGCCATTGTTTCTCAGTAAAACTTCGGGGGGCCCCCGGTGGAGTCATTACCCTCTTGACGGGAGCGGTTTGGCCCAGCGAAAGGGAAAAGCCCTATCCTGCCAGCTCGATGAAGACTAAGGTTAGTCTTGGACTTCCTACTCGGCAGGTCCGACGGAATGCTAATGGCGGTTGGAGAATCGCCGAGTGTTCTTCGAACTCCTGAAGTCTCTTAAAAACGTCCCTAACTCATAAGTTAAGAAGACAACTAAACATAAAATCCCAATTACATATGAATACAAAATTACATACGTTCCGGACGGCACAGAAAGACATAGGTAAAATCATTAGAACTTTTTCATAACGCTTTCTTCGTCACACCGTCAATGTCACACGTTTTGAGTTATGTGCCATAGTAAAGACATAAAATGTCAAAACTCCCCAAAACCCCCCTCAGTTTGTGGACATTTCAACGCTGAACACGACGATGAAGTCAGAATTGCGATATCGCATTCCGTCATCAGATTAGAGAAGACTAACCATGAAGAACGTATTCTTCATCTTCGAAGTACTCAGGTTTGCGAACGAAATACGACATCGCAATCCCGACTTCACGATCGTATTCAGAGTGTAAAAACCTTTAAAATTTGGTGTCACTTGTCAGACTTTCATTTTTGGGTGGACCCCCCCCCCCCTGGATCCCCAAAACCGCTGCCGTTGAAAAGCGCACAGCCTTCCTCAATGACCATTGAAATGCGCACACCATCCTAAAATGTAAGAATTGAAAAGCGCACACGGTGCCCATTAATGCCCATTTTCATCCCCACTTTGCTTACATAATCAAGTCGACATAAAGATCCACCTTGATATTGATGGTATAGTCTGAAGAGCTCAGCGTCTTTCTCCTGCTTTCCTGATCAATTCTAACCTGTGCGCTTTTCAACACAATACCACGAAATAGTCAGCCCCCTCATGTGCCCTTATTTGTGCGCTTATTTGCTTACATTCCAAACAGATTCGTACCCATGTGCGCAATTCAATTGTAGCCCCCAAAACCTCCCTTTTGGATATTTCAAATCTAAACACGACGTTGATGTCAGAATTGTGATATCTCATTCCGTTATCAGATTAGAGCAGATTTTGTGACGCAACGTACTGATCGGTAGACATTGGAATCTCACGGGATGCGTATCGCAGAGGGCAACGTATATTCGGGAACGTAAACGGTACTTTTCGCTTCCCTATTCATCCAAATCCAACGCCCCGCAGTTCCCTCTCGCCAGCCTCGATGAAAGGCAGGAATTCCTATAAACGATATCGACGAACCTGTTTTCAATCCTTGAAACGGACGATGCCTCTTTGTGCCTGATGGGTCGATTCCGTTTTTGAAAAGGGAAAAGGCGCGGGCTCGAAAAAGGATTTCACGGCCAGCGTCGCATATCGGTTGTTGATGGATATGGGGAATAGAAGCCAACCTGGGTCATTTCCGACAATGGATCGAGAAGGCCTTGATTTTCACGGTGTGAAGATACCGTACTCACACACCGAGGTGCTCCCTCCGCTCGTTGAGTGGTTTTCGGGATGAAGGTTTTCACGACTGCATAGTCACTACCTTTCACTTAAAGGGGAGGAGGCGCCCATGTGCTTACACTCTCTCTGAGTCTTGATACCATTTCCCTGACTTCACGTTTCGTTATTTAAAGAAGTCCACAAGGCTGTCATCCTCCGTGTCCCGAGCTTTCACTGTGGACATTGTGCGAAAGACGCGGAAGATTACGAGTCCGATCGCCGACAGTTTCTCCTTCGGCTATGGTTATCGGGTACCTGTCGATTTCCTTGCCAATTTTGTTGTTGTCAAGTGTACACTTCGTACCTACACCTTGTTGTTTCTGATCTCTAGAAGCGCTATGAGGGGCTTTAAAAAAGCGTCCACACCATTTTTGAACATCGATCCAGACAAGTAGTGACGAGCCTGCGATCTACAGGCCTCTTCAACCAATCGTGACAGCGCAGATTACCAACCTACACAAACCTGTACAAGTGATGTCATTCCAGAATAGACAAACACAAATTCCACTCAAGATCCCACATGGGCTAACTCACTTTTCTCAACTTCACAGGATAGACAAAAAACGTGTTCCCAGACTTGCTATACACTTTTCTGCAATTTTGTTTATAGTTAATCTCATCACAGACTCGTATGGAGACCCAAGAATAGTAGAACAAAATTGCAGAAAAGTCCATAGCAAGGCTGGGCACACGTTTTGGTTTATTATCTTCGATAATGAACCATTGGAATCGCCCAAAGAAAAAACTCTGCAAATTCTTGACACAACGGTTCATTATCTTCTTTGTACAGATCACCCTTCTGTCTAGATCACTAGGTCTAAATGTCTACATCCTAAATGTTAGATTACTTATTATTATGAATTATCACTAATTATTAATAATTTTATCAAGTACCTAGTGAAAATTATGATAATTAATTGATAGGTATTAATAATTTGTATTTTATGGTTTTAGTGATGTCGAGTTTTTTGTTCTGAGGTACGTTTCGTGCTACGGAAATGAAGGTAATTTCGAATGTTTGTTGGTAGGTACTTCTTTTACGAGTATAGAAAAATTATTGCCGACGTAGTATTAAAAACCCCAGAATTATATCGGTACATTTTATTTGTAATTTATTCATCATCTCTATCATTCAAGTTCTGCACAAAGGAACCCAGTCGATTCCAACAGTTGGATATCGTATTAATTAATCATAATAATAATAATTATTATTATTAATAAATACAAATTATTCATTATAGGAGCACAAGAACCTCCTTTTAGCAAGAATAGCCTCCTTTTCTTCGAAAATTCGCTTAAAGGGCAAAAATAGGTGATGGCGTAAGAATCTGTACGAATGCAATGCGCTATCAAAATCCATGTCGCTGTGATTGGCGTAGATTGATCGGTACCTACAAGTATACGATTGATCAACGTAATTTTCAATAGCATCAGCATTGTTTTGGACGGCATGGTTTGGGTTTATTGGTCTCCATCAGAGGTACCTTTGGCAGAGGTACCAAGCCCTGAATTGGCCGCTTGGGAGATGGACTTGTAGCACTTTTCAGTGTGGTTTTCGAGTGTTCCAGTCATTTTTCAGGCCACCACCCGCCACTGCAGACATCCCAAACCACTTTCCACGTAGCGCATCTCGTCGATTCGCGCCAATCAGACACTGAAACGTTCTAGAATCCCATCACCGCCGAAACCGGTCGCACCTGGTGGAAAATAGAGCCAGACGGCGGACTTCCCAACAGGCGTAAATGTTTTCATTCATTCAAACGCACCTGCCTCGGGTCGTGGGGCAGTTCAGAAAGGCGAGTGGCCCCGCCCGGAACTACCTTTGACTGATTCCACTTCCTCTGAGCCGGACCCCTCGTCTAATGGGGGAGAATCAAGGACGAATCCACTGGCTTGAGACCGTCTCGAAAATTGGACTGAGAAAACGACCTAAAGCGTACAAATATCAGTCAACTTTCATCGAGTTATTGTACGATACAAAGTGTTCATTTGTTATACAGTACTGCCCTGTTAAATAAAAACGCCTCAAGTCCAATGGGGTTTTTACAGAACCACCCACAGAATTTCAAAATTCGAACCAGAAGTGGGGGAAATTCTGACCATAAAACGCCGCAACTCACCAAAATATTGAGATGAGGCGTTGTACATACCTACAAAAATGAACATTGTCCTAACAAAATGTCTGTTTGATTGGTGACTGCCTCACGAGCAAGTTGCGGCATTTTACCTAAAAAAAAAAATCCCATAACGGAAGATGGAAATTTTAAAATCGCCTTAACTTGAAACGAATGGTTTGCTGAGTTTTCCCTGTAGACAATTTTTCAATAGAAAAATCATATTTTTACCCGCAAAATTTGGTTGAAACTAGGAGTAAAAATGATTATTTGATGGCTGTGCCATTAGTGAAGACAACTTTGACGCAACAAGCATATCGAGGGTCTCAGGGCAACACCCCACACCGTCACTTTTGGCCAAAATGAGTTATGCATACCATTCGAAGCGTCTTCCCCCGGCGGATCGATCTAACTAAGTATAAATTATGTACCTAAGTTAGGTAACACTATATCTCACGAGTTATTTTTCTGAATTAGGTACTCAGTAAACATAGTCATTGGCAGATGGTTTTTTGGCTCTGCTGAAAAGTCGTCCAAATGACGATGTGGGAAGTTGCCGTGAGACCGTCGATATGTATTGCCTTATAGGAAGTTAACCTCTGTGATTTGCCTCCGTTGTACACTGAAACAGTGCTTATTTCGAAAGGAAAGGCAGTACAGCAGCTGAGTAGTTGAAAATTACAGCACCACAGAAGAACAAGCATTTGTGTTGACGATTCATCATGAACAAGAAGCCAGTGACACGAATGGCGATCGTTCTCTTCGTGATTCCTGTGGAACATTAAATTTTTGAGCTCAATACTGTAAATATTCGTAACCCTCAATCGTAAGTACAATATCTGAGACTATCTGAAGAAGGAAGACATAGCGGAATCATTGAATGCGGGCAGGAAGGGTCCTGTCGCGTGACAGAAATTACACTACTCAACTTTTTCACACCGGACCCGGGTCACAATTACGGGGGAATTTCCGGTAGAAATTGGCCCCGTCCAGTTATGCAAGCTCTCATCAAAAATATCGAGGTCAAAACGGTCGTGTGAAACAGTCAAATAGTTTTGAGGAAATAGTTGGGATTCTGCGGGAATGTGGACGTCCTGAGGGGATTGCGGGAATACTTAGTGGGGATAGGGGCATAATCTCACATGCTACCTCCTGCTACCTCCAGATGCCTAGAATTTATTAGAAGCCTCTTGCACGCTTTGTCGCCCTCCCTCGTGAAACTTGGGTTTTCTGAGTGAAATTCAGGTGCTGTGGTCAGAGTAGACATCAAGCTGAGTGAATTCGAAAAACACTTCAATGACAGTTCGCTTATTAAAAAGTTCGGTGAAATGACACCCGAATCCCCGAGGATCTACTCGGCCGAATGCACTCTACTCCTCTCTCTGTTCTACTGTACCTACTGTACTCTGCTGTACCTAGTGTACTCTACTGCACCCGGTGTACTCTACTACTCTCTACTGTACCTACTGTACTCTACTACTCTCTACTCTACTGTACCTACTCTCTACTCCTCTCTACTCTACTGCCCTACTCTCTACTCTACTGCTCTCGACTCACCCTCCCATTCCTCGTGAGGAGCGCAACTACAGTTCGATCAGTTGGTACTCAATCGTTGGCAAAGACGAGACACGTCATCAGGAAGACTGACGTTCAAACATGACTATAAGAGCGAATTTTCGAATTTGCTTTTATGTAAAATGTATCCGTTTTATTGGTTTTATAACACATTTTGTCTCCATTTTTATAACACATTTTGCCGAGTAACACCTCAGTTTATAGATTTTTCAACACGATGATGAAGTCAGAATTGCGATATCTCATTCAGTTATCATATTAGAGCAGAACAGTGAAAAACATTTCAAGTATCAACCACGTTTCTTCATCTTCAAAGTGTTCAGCGCGAAAAAACCTTTGAATTTGAGGTGTCATGACAAGCGCACTTGTCAGACTGTTTCATTTTGAGAATTTATGGGTACCTAATCCCCCCCCCCCCCCCAAAAAAAAAAAGAAAACTTCCCAAAGCGCTCCCTCAAGTTGCCCGATTTTGGCCATACCTATACCAACATAGCCTTTCGGATACCAGGACGGATTTTTTGTGCAAATTTGAACTTTTTATCTTAATTCTATCGACAGTTTTCGTCTGGAATTCGTTAAAAAGATTCGACATTCCATTCATTCTGTAATTGCATCTTAATAATAAAAGAATTTTAATAAATAGGTTAACTAATGAACTATATTCACTATCAATCTTACATCTTTACCTGAAGGAAGCTCAATGTCACTTTCCCCTTGATTTATATACAACCCCCCCCCCCCTAAAATTAAAAATTAAAACACAACAACGTTATCTATGAAAAATGTACTATCATATAAATTTATATCATATAAATTGTATAATTTAATAAATTGTTAAAACAGTTTCAGTGTCACTGCAAGGGCAATTTCCGCACGAACGGCGAATTTCACTAGATATAGAATTATGGCCCCTTTTCGGCGCGCTCTAGCGGCGAAACGGTTTGTGTTACAAAAAAACGTCACGTATAAGAAATGTAGGAAATATTTTCGACTTCAGTTTTGTATGAAATGAGTTGGTCGAAAAAACGCTTTCTTTTTTAAATATAGGCCAAAAACTGGATAACTTGCGAAAATTTGTTCAACAAGTGCCCGAAAAACAGAGTTCCTGGCCAAATTTTGGCGAGTCAATATTGAAATTCGTGTTCAGCAACCCAAAAAAATAATGGGTGAGAAAATCAAAACAAGAGCAAAACTTGCCTATGAACATCCCAATATGACTAGCCTGAATGCGAAGTCTTAAGGATGAAACTTTTGAATCCTTAAGGAATTCGAAAAACGATATTATTTATTTATTATGTCAGTCCGGTTTATATCAGTCTTAAATAGTGAGTATGGTTTGATATGTCGAGGTAATTTGAGAAAACGAGGTAATTGAAGATCCAACTCCATTCTGGACTGATAACCACCAAGTTCTTGACATATTCCCACTTAAAATGTAGAACGACGTCAACGGAGCGATTTTCGCAAGACTCGGTCCGATTCGGTCGTGTTCGGAGCTCCGGTACACTTTTTGGTTTTGGTTAGTTGAAGAAGTTGATGGCGGTTGATGGTTATTCCCTCAACATCCGTTTCTTTCCGTACAATCAGTCCGTCGGAGGCCGATCCGTGTTATTAGGCACCGGAGCTGGGACTCGAGTGTGGTCTGTAGTTTCGTCCGTTTCCTCCGTCGAAGGGTTTTATGTGCTGCGGCGAACCGACCGTGGACAAGCCCATTCAGAAGAACGCAAGGTTAACTTCGTCATATACAAGTTACTAGTGTACAACAATAACGAGAGGATGCGGAACGTAATGATAATAATAAACGGTAGACCGAATTACCTTATACCTTATGACCCAAGTACCTACTTCGAATTTTTACCTGAAATATACTAGGTACTAAATACAAGAAATAATGGTCAGGAAGCAAGATGAAGGATATTCCAAAATTAACGTTTTTGGAATTTGGCATGTATGGTTTAAAATTTAGGTGTTCTCTAAACTTGCCGTTAAATTCTCTACAAACTTGATTCCGAAAGTGTTTTGATAGGACCGTACGCTTGATGCTACACACGACAGAAATGGTAGAATTTTTGCCTGAAATAGTATTTCATATCCATACATAATATATATTATATGTATATGTATGGGAACAATTGTCGTTTTTCAGCCGTCGATTATTACCCTATAAATTGGTCCACTTTTAAAGTGGGGGTCAATCGGTGCAAACATCGATGATCTTCCAATTGTCTGTTGGTGAGGTTTTTGCTGGGATGCGTTGTCTTTTGGCAGTGGATTCAGGATGGTCTGAAACGGATTTTGGTATGAAAAATTTTCGAAAATTCGAGTTTTAAAAATGTTGGACCGAGAACAATAGCTACATTTTCTTCGAAAATTCGCTAAAACAGTATGAGAAGGACATCTAGTATATTTTATATTGTTCATCTCACCGGAGAAGTGATTAAGAATCGGAGAGTGATTAAGATGATCGTTAAGACCGTATTCGGAGGTGTCGGCGTCTCATTGGACTAGGCGTTTCAACTTATCATTCTGTAGACATTTCAATGCCCATCACTTCCCGATGTTAACCCTGCGGCTTCATCCCAGATCAGGTTAGTCTCGGACCTCATAACTTATTGTGCAATTCGAAAACACTTTCAATTTTTTTTTTTTTTTCTCTGTTCTCTTTCCAAGTTGGGGCTTTCGTTCAATGGACGTATGTGTAATCCTTCCGAGTTGAAAGATTTGACATGCTCATCTCCCCCCGTGAAGGGATGAGGCAACCATCGAGGAGGTGTACGAGTACAATTCAAAACCAGCGTTTCTTCACTGTGTAGTGATTTCTATCACTACAACTATCCAACAAAAGAAATACGACCGTAGATTGAAAACTTATATAACCCACACGTATCGAGATATTAGGTACTAGAGGAGGGCTTTTAATCAGACGGGCGAGTTAATTCTTCTCGTCAAAACCTCCTCGGTGGATAACTTTACCGTGGGTAGTTCCAACTTGAATGTAACTATTGAAGAAGTCTACATTGCATAAGTTTCTACGGTTGTTTTTTTTTTTTTTTTCGTTATAAGTAGATCTTTGTCACTCTTATCCCGATCTGATACACAGTGAGATTATGAACTTCCTGCTAGTTCAATGTTGATTATCGGCTTGTCTAGTTGAATTGGTAAATGTTAAAGGGGCAATAGTCCATGAAAGCTGAAAAAAAAAACCAAAACGAAAAAACTATCCTGTTCCGAAAATATTGGCAAATTATTTAACGATGAAACAATGCGGCTGCTTACATAGAACCCGAAAATGCAAAAAAATTAATATCGACAAAACATGGACAACTGCCCTTTTAACATTCACCGATTCAGTTATTTTTGCGGCAAGGGCGTAGCCAGACTAATTTTGGTTTATTATCTTCGATAATGAACCATTGGAATCGCCCAAAGAAAAAAAAATTTTAACCCCCCCTCAAAATTTGTTGGTTTACGTTTCAAGATACATAGATTCAGAAAATCGAATAAAAAAAAATCCGTCCGTCCGCCGTACGCCGTCCGCCGTCCGCGCCACTTTGCCCAGTTAGCGTTGAGTTAAAATTACGAAATTTTTTTTATGGGTTTCGACCAACCCCACAATGGTCCTCGAAACTTTTCAAAACCCTAGGTCAAGGGGAAGGGGTTCAAAACGAATTTTGAAATTTTGAAAATTTCATATCTCGAAAAATTCATATAGAACGGTATGTTTTTTATTTCATATTTAGATAGAGTTTGTTCCGTAGAATTTTTTAAGACCATCCGCAGCTTTGTACGACCAGCCGTTCGTTCACAATGACGGCTCAAAGATTGTGCCTCACTACAGGATCGTGAATCAAACTGTTGAAATACAGGTCCATTTTCATACTAACAAGCTCTTTGGAACATCATATGGCTTAAGTGATATCGAGTTTGTTGTTCTGAGGTGCGTTTCGTGCTACGGAAATGAAGGTAATTTCGAATGTTTGTTGGTAGGTAATTCTTTTATAGAAACTGTATTACCGACGTAGTATTAAAAACCCCAGAATTATATAGTATTAATTAATAATAATTAATAATAATTATTATAAATAATAAATACAAATTATTAATACCTAACAATAAATTATAATAATTTTCACTAGGTACTTGATAAAATTGTTAATAATTAGTGATAATTGATAATAATAATTAATCTAACATTTAGGATCTAGACATTTAGACCTAGTGATCTAGACAGAAGGGTGATCTGTACAAAGAAGATAATGAACCGTTGTGTCAAGAATTTGCAGAGTTTTTGTACTGGGGCACATAATTTATTATGTATATATTGGGACGTTTCACGTCAACCGGATCACTTCTGTATCTAATATGGCGGCTGGAATCATCCAAAAAACGGCGTACTTACATTGAAAAGCTTTGTAAAATTGATAAAAAAAGATATCGTAATTCTGACTTTACCATCGTGTTCAGCCTAGAAAAACCCTTAAAATGAGGTGTCACTTGTTAGACTGTCTAATGTTTGGAATTTGTAGGTAATTCTCCTCCCCCCCCCCCCCCTTAGAGTGGCCCGATTCTGCCCGTCTACGAACTAAGCCTATCGATGTCCAAGACAGATTTATTGTGCAAATTTGAACTTTTCAACTCAATTCTATCGAGAGTTACCGTCTGGAGTGACGTATACATAAGTATGTAGGTATGTAAATATACGATAAGATAAGGAAGATATATGATACGATTTTTGGTTCTTTTGGCAGTGAATTCTTTCAAAAGCGTTTTTCGGAAATTCCAGTTTCAAAAATTTTGGACCTTGGACAATAGCTTCCTTTTCTTCAAAAATTCGTAGAAAATTGTAACAAATTTCTTTGAAATTCAGCTTGAATTGTAGTTTAGTTGTTTAAATTTACATCCAACTCGGTATACGTGGTTTTCGAGGTCGGCGATTGCGGTTTTGAGGTGAGATATGCAAAATTCAAGATCGCGGACCAATTTTTTGAAAATGGACAGGGAAAACTCGCATTTTGCAAATCTCACATCAAATTCGTAATCAATTACCTCAAAAACCCCCTTATACCAAATTTGGATGAAAGGGGTGGATTTTTTGACATTTTAACAATAAACAGTGGATATGTCCACCAACTTGGGTCCGCCATTTTGAATATGGACTAATTATGCTTCAGACCTTCGAGGGACGTCCTTGAACTACAATTTTAGCTCAATTCTGACCAAAGTGGTTACAATTTGTAATTTTACAAAACATTTTAATGCAGATACGCCTTGTTTCGGAGGATTCCAGCCGCCATATCAGATGCACAATATTATTGGATTTTAAAGAACACCACCATTGCTTTCAAAGCTCTTGCCAAGGCGAACATTTTGGTACGTTTAACACAAAATTCTATCAACCCAAATTTTGGGTAAAGTTCTTTTGATTTGGTGGGTATTTATTGAGATGGTGGTTTATTTATGTACCTGCAGCTGCATCATTGTTTTCATGTTAAACGGTGTCGTTTCGATTGCATCAAGTCCGTTTTTGTTTCACTAAGATGTACCTACGGGAAACTCGTCATTAGTCCGCCCACTTTTTACGATCATCTTCAAGGGCGTTCCGTTGAGAAGGCGATAAGAGTGAAGTTTTCCCGGAAAAACTATTATAAATCTCGAGACGGTCGGGCGACTATTATAAAACTCTGGCTTCCCTCCTTTTGAAGAACTCGCCGGGATATAATTATTCTGGGTTTTTGTTCGTACGAATTTACTTGTGGCCTTGAAAGGGGATTTTATGGTCGGCGATTGAGGTGAACAGCACAAAGAACGTCGAACTGGTGAGTTTCACGGTTTCAACGCCGATAATCAACTGGGTGCAGGAAAAGTCAACTTCGCATTAGTCTACTAGTCGAAAAAAGTCTACTAAATACGTGGATGTTTCGATATGGAACTTGTTGTTTGATATTCGACACTCGTGCTGAGCAGAAATGAAGGAGCATTGATTAAAGTAACAATTTCAACGTTGAATCAAAACTTGAATTGGAGTCCAAACTTTCAACTTCCCTTTGAAAAACTGCCTTAAAGACGACAAAAAACTAGAGTTGGAATCAAATTGTGTCCTATCCACTTGATGGGTTGCGTGATAGGTTGCTCCAAGTGGCCCATCGACCAATCAGGTGGCTATTTACCGGTTTGAACCCTCTGTACCTATTTTTGCGTTTTTTATATTATTTATTTCCATAATTTCTAATTTCAATTAACGAAATACCTATTTTTTTAATTTTGAAATTCGGGTGAATAGTTTTCAAACTAGTGAAATGGAAACATAGATAGAAACACTGCTTCCTACAAAGTCCACTGCTGTTTGTCTTTTCGGCCGTGTTTCAGTAGTGGAGTGCTCTAGTTTCTTCAAAGTTTAAAGTGGTGAAGAGAAGTGCGCGAGTAACGCGATTATTCCAGATGAAAACGACTAAAACTCCTCAACAAGAAGGAAAAAGTACGAAAGTCGTTCCTCAACCAGAAAAGAGGAAGAAGAGCGTCTTCGAGAATTTTTCTGCGCGTATTACCATTGTTTTCTGGTTATATTGAGTTTAATGTTTAGGTTAACTCGTTGGATAGCTCTCGATTTACCTAACCATATTACGTTAACCACTGCGGAGTGCGTGGCCGACAAGCTGCGGTATGAGCGTGATTGTTTAAATAATTGTTTACACACAGGTGATCATTCTCAATAATTTATATTGTCTTTACGAATGCAAGCTTCATAATTTATGATGAACCCTACAATTAAGTATAACAACTACGCTACTGGGGTAGGTGATGTAGCATTGTTCGAAGGTTCTTGAATCACTTCTTTAAAGACATAAAATGTCCCAATGTGTTGCAGACTCGTATGCAAGCATTTAATTCTCGACTGTATCAACAACAGGATGGAGTTGACATTCTTTTGACATTTTCATGTCTTTGCTTTGGCACATAAACTGAAACGGGAAAAATTTGTTTCCTTGATTCACCCTTTCCCTCAGATCACGTCAGAACACAAGCGACAGGCGGGCCACTACGTCAGACGCACCTATGACGCACGAGCGTATGACGTCAGACGGCTGGCCGTAGGCCAACTAGTACGTCAGAGCCTATGACGCACGAGCGTATGACGTCAGACGGCTGGAAGGAGGCCAACTAGTACGTCACAGCCTATGCCGTAAGAGCCTATGACGTCAGAGGGCTGGCTGTTTGTCAAAATTTGAACTTTTAATCTCCATTCTATCGAGAGTTGAACACATCAAAAAAAGCATCACCCTTATTTCCCCAGAAGCGTTCGAGTTTTTTGTCACAAAGCGTATTTATCCGAGTGTTTATTAGGCTATTTCCACAATAGCTGAACCCTTTTGACGATAATGGCGTCGTCCGAACGTTCCTACAAAGCTCCTGTGGAAGAGTGGAATAAGTTGGACCAAAATGCAATGAATCACACGATGCCAGTACGAGTGCAAGCGTCAATTACAGTTAGGGGTGGTAATACAGACTACTAACGTCATTTTCTATTAATTTTAGAGGATTTTTTTTGGGGGGGTGGGGGGGGGATGAGCGTTGCCTTTGAAGACAATTTTCATCGTTTTTAAAGAAATGAGCTCTGGCTGTATCTCAACAGGAATTTTTTGCATTTTGTTCATGTTTTCAGGTTTTCAAAACCTGAAAATAGTGTAGGTACCTGACTGTTAAATAATTGAGTTTTAGGCATAATCCCGCAACATTCTGTACCAAAGCGCGACCTACCCACTCAACTTGGAGTCAAACTGAACCGAATCATGATTTGATAATCAAGTTGGTTTTCAGTTAGTGATAAGTTAGCTTTAAGTTAGTGTTAAGGTAATTTTAATTTAGTTTCAAGTTAGTGTTAAGTTAGTTTTAAGTTAGTTTAGGTTAGTTTCAAGTTAGTTTTGTGTAAGGGTGGATGGGATGCGTTCCGATTCTGGCCAACTCAAGTTAGTTGGTTCCTAGTTAGTTTATGTTAGTTTTAAGTCAGTTACAAGTTAGATTTAAGTAAGTTGTAAGTTAGGTTCAAGTTAGTTTTAATTTAGTTTAGGTTAGTGTTAAGTTAGTGTTGCGTTAATTTATTGTGACTGATGCGAAATTCGAACTAATGTGAAATTAGTTTCTAGTTAGTTTTAATTTAATGTTAAGATAGTGTTAAGTTAGTTTTAAGTTAGTTTAAGTTAGTTTAAAATCTGACTGATGAGAAATTCGGCCCAAGTCATTACATACAGGTTAAGGGGCCATTTCATCGCTTCCCTATGGAACACACGTAGCTGATTCTGTCAAACACGTGTACCAAAGTTATGAGCCAGACATTGGTGGTCGGAAGGTGCCAAAAACAAAACACCTGCAAACTGAACTGATTTCCACGAACCGCGACGGTCACATAAAAACGGTATCTCGGATCTCAGCTCGCTCCGGGTCGACGAAGCCTCCGGCTGATAAATTACATTTGTCGACTCGTCCATTCTTTTTGGCGGACAGAAAAGGGAGCCAATGAACTGGCGACTATTCCGCCTTGAGGACATCAAGCGACAAAAGAGCTGACTGAAAACAATGCCGAGCACGCGCAAGCATCTCGACATCTTCACATCTTCCACGAAGTTGTGGCTCCGACGGAGGAATTTCATTTTCGGGAGAGTTGACAGGTGTTGCCGCACATACGCGGTGGTATTTTGTTCGTCTCGTATTGTTTTGAGAGTTTCGAGAAAATTCTCACCTCTCGACGGTCACATTGATCGCTTGTACTCGTACGTACGAGCTGAGACGACAGATTCCCCTCACAAGGGGACGAGCTTGGAGGAGTAGGTACCTAACGCAGTAGTCCAGTAGGTGGAGCAATTGAAGAGGCCGTACCTACCTTGCAAAGGTGATGTAAAAGATTTTATTGTTTTAATCGGTCTGTGTGGGACCCAATAACACGAATTCAGAGTTTGCACACAAAATTTCGAACGGCGAAACTTTTGGTAGCCAAAAAAACCTCGACATTTACGGGCTTTTTTCGGTTTTTGGCTAATAACTCCAAAAGTCACTATATACGAAACTAAAGTTGATGAAATTCCGCGTCGATTAAAAAAAGAAAGTCCGAAATCGGCTGAAAATGAATGGTTTACAATCGTACAAAAAACGGCTCTTTTTTTCCAATTTTTGCTACAACATCAAACCCAATCGCCAACCCCTCGCCCTGAAATGTGTAGAGCATCAATCTGAGAGTTGAAAAATCCCCAACATTTTGAAATTAGTCAATTTTTTGACATTTTAGAAACTATTGGCGATTTTTGAAAATCAGTACCGCAGTGACCCCTATAAAACGTACCTACCAAGAAATTGTTGGAAAATTACTCGTAAATGCAAAAAACCCAAGATTTAGCCCTAAAAAACACGTTTTTTCCCATTCACAAACAACTTCGTTTTCTCTCTTAATTAACAGCAAAAAATGTTCTGATGAGTCCGCTAGAAAGCATGTAAAACGCATCCATTTTTATAACAATTTTTGTCTTCTTTATTTTGCCGAGTGACACCTCAGTTTATAGAATCGTCAACGCTGAACACGATGGTGAAGTCAGAATTGCGATATCTCATTCCGTTGTCAGATTAAGAAGACTAACCATTAAGAACATCTCAAGTATCAACCACGTTTCTTCATCTTCAAAGTGCTCCAGTTTGAGAACGGAATAACAAATCGCAAGTCGGATTTCACCATCTCAGCGTAAACAATAACCTTGAAAATTAGGTGTCACTTGTCAGACTGTTTCATTTTGGGTAATTTCATATACATGACATTATAGAAGGCATAATTTGAAATAGGTAGGTATTGACTGTGGTGTCTTTTGGCAGTGAATTGAAGATGGTCTGGAACGGATTTACGTATGAAAATCATTCGTAAATTCGAGTTTTAAAAATTCGTTAAAATTTCTTCGAAATTCGCTAAAAACGAAGTATTTGACAAAAACTACGAAAAATGGCGAACGCAAATGTATTTGAAACATTCAGTTTTGCGGGGTGACCTTGTGTTTTGCACTCAACCGCACGTCACCTCAGTGCAAACCATTCCCTCGCTAGATGTTCCTCAATAGTGCGACTAAAACCCGAAGGCGTAACTGCACTGAAACTGCCCTTGAAAACGAATTGTCAGTCAAGAAGTAGATAAGGACGTCACGTAGCTTAAGTGAACTGCGGCAAATACCAATCGGCGGTGGGTCTTTGACGTAAATCCTAACACTGAACGTTGGGTCATAAGTTCCGTCTTTACCTCTGACTCACTCGCCAATATTGAAAACTATTCTCGGGTTTCGAATTGTCTCTTTATGTACGAGTCCGCTCGATACGGTTTGAAACGTCGAATACTAAAACTCGTTTGGAGGAAAAATATGCAGCAACTAGTAAAAGGGAGACATGTGACAAACCAGTTGTTTCTTCGAAAATTCGCTTTTATAGCCATGCTGTATGACTGAGGATTTTCATTTTTTGTTTAAACAATGAAGGTTGTCGGTGGATGTTGGGAGCAGATTCACAAGGTGAGCATGATTGAAACGAGCTGTTATTGGGATGGATTCAAAGTTCAACGCATTTAACCAAGTTTTCCTCATCCCCACGTTGTGAATTAGGTACATCGTTACCGCGGGGTTCGACCTCCACATCACATTCTCCGTAGCCTTCCTCGCACGTCAACACACGTCACAAAAACCCAACTCGCAAATCACACTCGACCTTTCCCTCACAATTATGGACCCTCTCATCACCCATTCGATCCAAACATTGTACAACCTGTTGCGTATAGGAACACAACAACGGACCGAGAAAAAAGCCCTTTTCCCGTGTTTCGGATTTCAACTTGGAAAGTCGGTACCAGTCGGAGCGTTACCTCATTTGAGGACTTCGAAACGTCCAGGATCTCTCAAAGCAGGGACCAGATTGCAGGGACCTGGCGTGTATGAATCTCGGGAAACTGTGATTAGTCTGTTGAGAAATCTGTCGTGGCGCGTTCCAACTTTTCGTCACGTTTGAAAAAAGATGGAAATGATCTTAGTTTTGGAGGTATCGGTGCGTAACCGTGATGACGTGAAGGTGTCCCACTTTGGTTAAGGGGTTCGCGACAAGGGGTGAACCAGGATCATCGACCAGTTAGTTTCAATAAACGAAAGTAACTGCTGGGTGAGGGATCGAATAGTTTACGTATCAAGTAGATAATTCCCTTCAACCAACAACTAAATTGCACTTTTCCGCTAATTCCTCACCTGTTTCCACTGAGCTGCTCCAATTTCGGTGGACCTGTCGGAAATCAACAGGCCACATCGAAAAACGACCGGACCTTATGATCAGGAGTGATGTTGGGAGTATCGAGGGTTGGTCCAAATAAAACCATTTTTCTAGACCGACGTTTCGCAATAAATGTATTGCATCTTCAGGGCTACAAACAGGTGGAATGAACATTGGTATAGAAACATGGCTTGCCTGCACAACTTACTAATATCTATTACTTATTTCTTATATTACTAATGACTATTACTTACTAATGACTATTATCTACTTATCAAAATTATGTGGTTGTTCCATAGTGAGAATTACCTTGGTAAAGTTGTGGGAGCTGTTTAGAGTGGAGGGTTAATAGCGGGTAGGTAGGATCGTCAGAGTCCCCAGTCATATTCACATCTTATTCAATAGTTGGGACTCTGACGATCCTACCTACCCGCTATGAACCCTCCACTCTAAACAGCTCCCACAACTTCCCCAAGGTAATTCTCACTATGGAACAACCACATAATTTTGATAAGTAGATAATAGTCATTGGTAAGTAATAGTCATTAGTAATATAAGAAATAAGTAATAGATATCAGTAAGTTGTGCAAGCAAGCCATGTTTCTATACCAATGTTCATTCCACCTGTGTATTCCTCCTCTGTTTGTAGCCCTGAAGATGCAATACATTTATTGCGAAACGTCGGCCTAGAAAAATTATTTTATTTGGACCAACCCTCGATACTCCCAACATCATTCCTTAGAATACCAGTGGTCAAGAACCTTTAACCTACTTATGATCAGGGACCGCCCTAAAATGTAGGCGAACTAGGCGCTGCGAGTTGAGGGGCACCAAAATGGAAAGAGAAGAGAAAAAAATTGAAAAACATCCACAGTCATTCCAAAAAAGGAGGCAAAAACTGTTATAAAAATGGATGCATTTTAGATGGAACCAGTTATTTCTTTGAAAATTCGCTCTTACAGCCATGCTGCAGTACTGTGATTTTTTTTCCCTAGTTGGTATTACATTACATCTCGCTATGTATTTATCTCGAGTCTGAAGGGGTTCTATTTAAGATAAGATAAGATTTATTCAGCAAAAATCAGATAATACGAAGGTACACTTGCACATGAATTAAGTAAACAAAAATTCCAAAATAAACTCAAGCAACTTCAAAAATGAAAATAAAATGTAATGAAGATAAAATAAAACATTTCTTCAATGAATATAAAAAAACGCTTGCATACGAGTCTGCAACACATTGAGACATTTTCATGTTGTGTGCAAACAAACTTAGTATCAAGTCATGCGCATATCATAATTCGAATTTAGAGTTCCCTCAAGAGTTTGTATACCGAGTATCAGCTTTCTAGGATGATCAGGGCCGAAACTGGGAAGTAATATCAAACTGTAAAGTACCTACCGAATTCCAATAACGAACAACTTCACTTCTGATGGTCATAATTTTGTCAATATAAATTATTGAGAATGATCACCTGTGTGTAAACAATCATTTAAACAATCACGCTCATACCGCAGCTTGTCGGCCACGCACTCCGCAGTGGTTAACGTAATATGGTTAGGTAAATCGAGAGCTATCCAACGAGTGGTGAACGATTTTTGTACGATGATAACTGGCGAAGATAAAGTTCCGTAGCAACGAATCGGTTGTAAGCGAAAATCATCAGAAATATCAAACTGTAAAGTACCTACCTAATTCCAATAACGAACAACTTCACTTCTGATGGTCATAATCATCATTGTGGCGACTTGGGACAAATTTCGTTAGCAATTTTCGTTAAGTAGCAAATTTCGTGACGATTTTCGTGACGATTTTTTTTAATGTGCCATATGAAAGACATGAAAATTTTCGTGACGATTTTTCGTGACGATTTTTTTTAATGTGCCATATGAAAGACATGAAAATGTCAAAAAACATTTCTTCTTCAAACATTTATATTGAGGACAAACGGCCCTCTCGCAAGTTTCTGATAACGATTCCTCCTCAGACTGGTTTGTGGAGGATGCGGCGAAAGGGTTTAAGACCACGCGATTATCCGTTCGGTCACTAACAACGGCTGGACCTATTACGCAAGAGATGACACCCCCTTCGGATCCTATCACGTTACCCACAATTGATCCCTGGATCCGACCGTCAAGGGTTCGTGTGACTAACCAACCTTTTTACGGCCAACAGAACAGGAGACACGTATCTCCACACCAACGCCACGCAGAAGAGATAGAAACAGACTAACCCAGTTTTGCACATAACAAAAAAAAAAAAAAAAAAATCCTTGTGTTCTCATAATGTACAATCTTTTTCGGTTCAGTCCTTTGAAACGAGCAAATGACTTCCTTCTGCCATCATCGGGTTTGTCGTCCAGTCCTTTTCCTGGTGGCGTTAGAATGGAACTTCTTTAACAGAAAAAAAGTCCGGTGAAAGCTTTGGCGCCTCGAAATATCTTACGAGTGAAAATTAAGTTACTTCCTGGGATCCGCGACCTACCTCCCGACAAGAATCATTTGTCTCTCACTAATTGTCGCAGTTTTGTCATTGTTTGGGTTTCTTTCTCGCTGTCATTGTAACGTTACTCAACGTCCGCAGAGCTCACTAGAACCAACCGGAGCTGTTACTTCGGAAGTTTGAATTTCGGAATAAGAATGAGGGCAAGAAAATTAATTAACATTCATTAGGTTTTCAATGAAATAATACGTCCTTTATAGAACAATCCCGAAGAGTTTAGTTGGAAAACTAAAGAGACCACCACTGAGCCAGTTACCGAGGAGACGGTGACTATCTGGCAGGCGCGGATCTAGCTCGATGTTGTGGGAAGGGGGGGGGGGGGCAAAAATATCTTATACAGTTTATTTTTTCGTGGTGATGGGAGCACTAGTAAGTATTTGGTAACAAAGTGGTAACAAAAAACTCTGCAAATTCTTGACACAACGGTTCATTATCTTCTTTGTACAGATCACCGTTCTGTCTAGATCACTAGGTCTAAATGTCTAGATCCTAAATGTTAGATTAATTATTATTATCAATTATCACTAATTATTAACAATTTTATCAAGTATCTAGTGAAAATTATTATAATTTATTTTTAGGTATTAATAATTTGTATTTATTATTAATAATAATTATTATTAATTATGATTAATTAATACGATCAATTATCAATTATCAATTATCAATTATCAATTATCACTAATTATTAACAATTTTATCAAGTACCTACCTAGTGAAAATTATTATAATTTATTGTTAGGTATTAATAATTTGTATTTATTATTAATTATGATTAATTAATACGATATAATTCTGGGGTTTTTAATACTACGTCGGTAATGATTTTTCTATAAAAGAAGTACCTACCAACAAACATTCGAAATTACCTTCATTTCCGTAGCACGAAACGCACCTCAGAACAACCAACTCGACATCACTTAAGCCATATGATGTTCCAAAGAGCTTGTTAGTATGAAAATGGACCTGTATTTCAACAGTTTGATTCACGATCGGGTTGTGAGGCACAATCTTTGAGCCCTCATTGTGAACGAACGGCTGGTCGTACAAAGCTGCGGATGGTCTTAAAAAATTCTACGGAACAAACTCTATCGGAATATGAAATAAAAAACATACCGTTCTATATGAATTTTTCGAGTTATGGAATTTTCAAAATTTCAAAATTCGTTTTGAACCCCTTCCCCTTGACCTAGGGTTATGAAAAGTTTCGAGGACCATTGTGGGGTTGGTCGAAACCCATAAAAAAAATTTCGTAATTTTAACTCAACGCTAACTGGGCAAAGTGGCGCGGACGGCGTACGGCGTACGGCGTACGGCGGACGGACGGATTTTTTTTTATTCGATTTTCTGAATCTACGTATCTTGAAACGTAAACCAACAAATTTTGAGGGGGGGTTAAAAAAATTTTTTCTTTGGGCGATTCCAATGGTTCATTATCGAAGATAATAAACCAAAAATTGTATTTGAAACGAAAAACCCAGAGATAGGTACACTTTTACAAAATGAAGAGACCAAGACAACAGTCAGTTACACTGTACGAAATGTAAATCCAAATTAAATAAGTCTGCAAAACAGACATTTTTTTCCCCAAAAGTGCAAATTTGATGTTACGGTAATTTTTCTACTCGTACCGGCCAAACTACTGTTACTACAAAAAGGTCGTGAGATAATAATTTGAAGACAATTTATTACGCTTTAATTTAAGACCAGAATGGTGCTTCAAGAACGAAAGGTTTTCTCAAAAACTAACAATCTAACTGTCGGTCTATTTTGGCCGATCCAAAACTTTCCTTCCGATCCAAAATTTCTTTTTTTCTTCTCAAAGCTAGTTAATTTTACATTCAGACCCCATATATGAAATGTTACTCAACCCCCTTAAAATACCCATGTCACCTCGCTAAAAAACCCCGTACTGTTGTGAAAATTTGTGGATTTCACAGTGAAATCCACGTGTTTTTGGACAACTGTTCGCTACAACTCCGAAAATATCTGTCCAACTCAAAATTTCTTTTCTTCTGCCCAAAAGCTGGTTGAATTTACTATCAGACCTTATATTATGAGTACGGGTGTTTAGCGTGCCGGCATGGGCATTTCAAGGGACTTGATTAAAATTTCGTATATGGAGTCTGCAAGTCAAATTAACTAGCTTTGAGACAAAATAAAGAAATTTTGGATCGAACGAATAGTTTTGGAGCTAGGTATATCCAAAAGAGTCCGACCCCAGAATTTAACACTTTTTGAGAAATTAAAACATAAAACATTTCAAATCAGTTGGTTCCAGAATACCGATTTCCCGCTTTTGAGAAAACATTTCGGTCTAGAACCACCATTCTGATCTATAATTCTGTATTAAATTGTCTTCAAGTCATTTTATCATGACATTTTGTAGGACAAGTACTTAGTTTGGCCGGCACGAGACTAGAAACACATTACCGTAACATGAAATTGGCACTTTTGGGGGAAATGTCCTGTTTTACTGCTACTGAAATTGTAAACATACTACCACTGAATACTTAGATTTTAGCATACAGGAATGAGTATTTTAAGGGACTTGATCAACATTTCATATAAGAGGTCTGATAGTAATTTCGACTAGCTTTAAGACGAAAAAATGAAATTTTGAATTGGAGTTACAGCGAACAGTTGGCCAAAAACACGTGGATTTCACAACAGTACGGAGTTTTTTTTAGCGAGCTGGCATGGGTATTTTAAGGGGCTTTAGTATTTAGTAACAGTTCATATGAATTATGAATTATGAATATATTCATATGAATTATATTCATATTCATATTTATATTCATATTTATATTCATATTTATATTCATATTCATATGAATTATGTCCATAATAAATTATTAAGGACATATTCCCTTTGTGAAGTAAGGTATCGATATATGGGGTCTGAATGTACTAATTTACTAATTATCTTTCTCGAAATAAAATTTCATGTATATATACTCCCGTTAGCACACGAATCATCAAACCCCATGAAATTATCAACTATAAAGCGTACATTGATTATAACGTGCAATTATAATGTACCAACATACCCACTAATGGTAAGAAGTTGGGTGTGAATAAGGACCCAATTCCTTGCCAGTTGTAGAAGGTGGTCCTGAACAACGTACCTGAAATAGAAACAAGTAGATAATTAATCACTGACATTTTCTTATATAGTACAGTAATGTGGAAAGGTGTCTTTGGTTGGCCGAATTGGCTGCTCAAACTCACTAAAATTTCGATAGTGGTACTTGTTCATATTGTTCTAGGTCTTGAAGAATGAATATTACGAGAGAATTGTGAGCGAGATCGGTCGTGTTCTTTGCTTCCAGATTCGTTTTATAAAATTGGTACATAATAAACGGTTGACCAAACAACGTGGGCTTTGTGGGGTTTTCTAACTAGATCACAAAAAAATGCTCTGTATCTCGAACCGTGTCTCGTTGTACGCATGCGTAATTTCTGATGACAATATGAAAATAGAATAGAAAAAAAAAATCCGGAGAAATGTCGACAGAAGTGATAATTATTGCGTTGAAAGCCTGCGGTAAATGTTGCGGTAACTCCGCTTTCTCAGGCTGCTGAACTGGTCGCTGCTTGCGCTCGGGCGAGTTCTATTTAACGGCTTTTACGACAAATATTCCCTCGCTATTCGCCGTTTATGGTTCGGAGTTGTTAATGTCGGATAGCGAGTTGTCTGGGTGGGAAATGAAAGCAGAGACGAGTTCGGAACGAAAGTGTCGCACGTTATGAAATTCAGATGACCAACGGTAACGAGATTGCGTTTGAACGTCTAGTGTTGGTGTGCTTTCCCGATAGCAGGAGGAAAGAGTCGACAGAATTGAAAACAGAAGGAATCAAGTGGAAGTGGACAACTCTTTCATATAACACTAGTCTCAATGTTGCCAATACCATCAATAATTTAATTATTAACAGTGTACTATTATACTGCCCTGTGAAACAGAAACGCCTCATCTGTAAACAGTGCTGTCAGATTGGGCGGTTTACCGCAAATTGGGCTATTTTGAAAGGTCAGTTGGCGGGTAAAAATGTTTCCCGGCGGTAAACCGCCGTTTGGCCTATTTTGAGTCCGGAAAAACCACCGCTATTTCTCTCGTAAAGTCGAAAATCCAACATATTTTCTCTGCTTAAGTAAGGTTAAGGTAAGTAACCAAAAGAAACATAACCTCTGCAATATGTTTTTACTGTTTAAAAATTGATAAATAGCCGTGCCTTCTTACGTAAATGCGTGATTTCCCTTCGTTGTTTAGCATGGATTACTCGTACCTCCGATGAGGAGCGTCAAGAACAAGGCGGTCAAGAACAGCTTGAAGGAGTGGACTATGAAGTAATTTCCTTGATCGATGCCACACATTTCAACGAAGTTGTTTGTTTTTGAAGAAAATTCGATTGTTATGTGAAACAGTTTTAGCCTATGTACTCGTAATTTCATTTTAACTGTGAATCGCAATAATGTGATTTTATTATCCAAAGATTTGTACTAAGTTGGTGAATTATAACATTTGTTCCTGTTCCTTTCACAAATTTGTATTTTCTCCTCACCCTGTCCCGAATTTGTGGACCAAAACCGCCAAATTGGACTATTCTGTATTCAATCCGTGCGGTTTTGAGCTATTTGAACATTGGAGGTTTTTGGGCGGGTTGCGCGCGCTCTAGCGGCGATTTCACGAGACAGGCATCTGGCAGCACTGTCTGTAAATCATAACATTGCGGAAATTTGCCTCAAAACGGTCTCAATGGAAACGTCTAGTACGGTCTCCTCAGTCATTCCAATGACCCCATTATTTCGCCTGTACTTCATATTGACTTAGTTACCCAAATGTAAATAAGTATGTACAATTACAAAATCGATTTTCCCATTAAAGGAATCGATTCTTCGCCGATGAGGCGATTTTTCAAATTTTACGCTCGATTGTTTGGGAGTTTTGTTAAGGAGAAATGCCTCATCTCGCTTAAAGGTTCTTTACTTTCACCAAAACAACTATTGTTTATATAGGTAATTGAAGGAGAAACACCTCAACACCGGGGAACTAATAATTAATTCCTAGTTGTTTTGTTTTAAAAATACCTGAAGCTCCAACAGCAGAGTAAATATTTGATCGAGAAACGCCTTTCGAATCCCGACCAAAAACCACCTCAACCAAAATCTGAAGCAGTTTGGAGTAAAACGTTTGAAGGAGAATCGCCTCAATTCAATATTAACTGGGATGAGGCGTTTCACCTTCAAATTTTATCAAAATAAACGATGATGTAAGGCGTTTAGACCAGAAGATGAAGCGTTTCTACATCAAAATGCGTACATGAGGCATTTCTCACCCACCATTCATTTAAAGCTAAATCTACCATTGTACGACTATGTCAAGCTAAACCAATGTACCTACAATTTAATAGAAAGTAAGAAAAACCTACACGTAGGTGACTAAATGAATGTCAAATTGAATCGATTGCTAGGATCGATAACTCCATCGCTAACTTGATCGCAACTCATTGTAACTTGATCGCAAGGATACTTTTTAAAGTTAATTTTTAACTATGTATTGTTTTATTTTTATCATTAATCTTTTATTGTAAAATTTATTGAAAGCAAACCATAATTTGTATAGTATGTCCAAGAATATTTTTATTTTCAAAAGAAGAAAGATGTCATAGTCCTGTGGTTGAAGGTAACTAACCTGGTGACGTCAGAGTAAAATCCTTCCCGCCTTTTCTCATTCCCACTCCTATCCCCTCTTCACCCCTCTACCTCACCTATCAATGAGTTTTCAATATAGTCGCATCGATATAGTCGCAAATTAGAAATCGTATGTATAATAATATTATAGTATATTATACTATATATAATAAATTATACATACGATTATATAATATATAATTTATATATACTATATATAAATATATATTATATATAAATCCTAATTCCCGAAACTGTCGCAACGTTACACAAATAATAGTTGTTGTGAAGCAGCGTAATTTATTTCAGTTTATTACCATTAAATGGTAATAAATACAATTTATTTATATTTTTTCAATTTACCTCCTAACAAAACCTCCTCTGAATCGGACACATTTCGCAATCCTTCCTCCGTCACGGACAACTCTTATGTAATTCCGTTTGAGAGCACTTTTCAATATCAAGAGGAAAAACGTAGAACTCAGAACAACACGGTATTGACATGTCCTAAGATAAATCGCCTGAGGTGAAAGGATCCGCGCGGGAGGAAAGTGCTAATACCGCAAGAACGTGCTTCTGGATGCTTTTTTTCTTTCCCTATTTTTTTGTAACCTTCCCTACAATATTCCTCTTCGATTTCACTTGGAACCTTCCTTCGTAATTGGTTACTTTTTCTTCGTTTTTTATCCTTCTCCAGGCCGTTTTGCGGGCGCATTCCGTTTACGGTCGCAACAGCCGAAGAAGGCGATTTCAAGCTCGAAACCCAACGCGTGTTTACTGTACTTGAAAGTCAGATCGTGTTAACTATGAACAGCAGCCATTTTTTTAAATGTATGTTAGGATACTGATGAAATGCAATTCGGCACTTCCAACCTCATCCGCCGCTTGACGTTAGTTTGAAATAATTTGTTCGTGTTTATGTTAGGTTTTAAAAGCGAACTTTCTGCACAACCCCATTAAGTATGCGTATTTTAATACGCACGTACTAGTCACAGTCCAATAGTTGATGGTCAAAGGTGGCTGGCGAGAGAACCAACAGTCGGATATTAGAAATTAAGGTATTTCGTACTTCGGTGGTGGTCACACTGTTCTTTCTGATAGCGCTTTGACCGCTCGTATGTCGTCGTTGTTACCCACGCTGTTATTTCATTATTATAGTGTTTGGATAGAGTAATAAAATTGAGCTGAATAGACCAAACACTCCTCCAAACCATATCTAAATCCTCCCAAAACCATCCCTAAACGCTCCCTAAACCATCTCGTAACACTCCCTAAACCATCTATACACACTTCCTAGACCATCTTCCAACACTCCCTAAAACACCACTAAATCCTCCAAAAACCATCCCTAAACGCTCCCTAAACCATCTCGTAACACTCCCTAAACCATCTATACGCACTTCCTAGACCATCTTCCAACACTCCCTAAAACACCACTAAATCCTCCCAAAACCATCTCGTAACACTCCCTAAACCATCTATATACACTTCCTAGACCATCCCCAAACACTCCCAAAACACCACTAAACATTCCCTACATCATCCCCAAACTATCCGTAAACACTCCCTAAACCATCCCAAAACACTCCCTAAACTTCCCTATGCACTCAAAAATCATCCCTACAAATTCTCCAAACATTAAGGAAAACAAGAGTATTAGAAACAATCGTCTACTTTCACTGAAATATGAGTACTTACACTGTTGAACCGGTTTCGGTGATTAAACCATCGTCAGTAACAAAACAATACTGGTATAATCACCGAAACCGCTCTAGCAGTTTACTCATATATCAGTAGAAATAGACGATTTTTTAAAAATACTCATGTTTTTCTTAACACGGGTTTCCTAGATTTCGTCGAGAGTGATTTAGATCGTCCCTAAGCATTACCCAAACACACCCTGAACACTCCCTATACCATTCCTTCCCTGAACCAACCCTAAACACTCCCTACACCATTCCTTCCCTGATCCACCCCTAAACACTCCCTCAACTCATCGGATAATCCAAAATTCGACTAAAAAACGTCGATAAAACGCGAAAAAAAGTTGATTTTGAATCGAATTGTGGTATTTATTAAGGATGAAATGGACCAATGGTCGACTCGATAACGCCGAAAAAAATCAAAAAAGTTTATTTCTAATATAATGACGATAGGAATGCACTAAGGATTAATGCTGACCATAACCAATGTTATTATTACCAACCATAACACGTACTGAACACGTGGTTCTTTTCCTCCATCATAGTTTAACGCTATTCAACTACACCAAGTTTGTAATGATTGAAAATATTTCTACGTAGGTGAAATTACGTAATTGTATAGAATAATACGCAATACAAGCTGTTGAAATATCTACAATACGTGAGTTATCGACCCAAAATAAAACTGTAATTGAAGAGATTGTGTCCATCTACTCGTTACCTGTATGAATATGAATGAATGAATGAATATATTTCTTGCCACTTTTTATAGTACCTATGTTATAAAATAATTACCTTATATTACCTTATATAAGTGTACATTTAAATTTTTTCCCTCGGTACATGACGAGTTACGACGAAAATAAAAGTTACCTACTAGTTCGTTGGGAAAAAGCTTTATCCTTAAAGCTCACCGAACTTTATCCTTTTCCAGGAATCATTAACAATTAGACCGCCTCGCGGCGAAGGTTAATCAACGTTACCCGCGGTGCTTAATAGCGCTATTTTCTATTCAAAAGGCCCGCGACCTGATATGCTAATGACTTTTTGAATCTTTTTTAAACGGATAAAGGCGAGTGAAGAGCCCGGTTGAGCCACATTAGTCTCAATCTTTACCTAAGCTATGATTGGTAGTTCTTAAAAGTAGGTATATCTTATAAATCCGTACTTACTTGTGATTATTAGATACAAATACGTTTTGGGGCATTTTTAGGGGAGTTTTGGGAAATCTTTTGGCTGCTTGGTTTTTAGATATCGAAATTAATGTTTTTTGGAACCCGTGGGTACTCCCCTCTCAGTCAGAACAACGAGCACTCCCATGTTGCGTTTCTCTTATACGTAAGATTTCTTAAAAATTATCAACTCTTGTTTCGTCATGGGAATCTCATGCCGAGGGCGGTAATCGACATCATTCGAAGTCCACTATTACGAATTCAGTCCCGATAAAAGGTGAATAGATCGAAATGTCGTAGTAAGAATGACAACAGAAGGCGGTGTTGTGAGCGAAATTCCATTCGAATATCTCCGATCGTGATCCATCGAGTAGCTAATATTGACACGTCCTAGATTTTCGGTTCCGCAAGGTGTTGAAGGTTTGAACAGGCGAAAGGAAAGTTTTAAATATAAAATCGCTCTCACAGCATCCGAGTCGATCTGAGTAGGAACGCCGGTTTCGAAATTGCCCGGGGACAATGCATGAAGTTACTGATGAAGTATTGGAAATAAGAAGTTTATTGGAAATAAGTTTTTCAACACTTGATGAATCAAATAAATGCAAAATCCATCATCCTTAAATTTAAATTTAGAATTCATAGTGACCCACAAAAATCCAATATCCCTATATGTAAAATTGGAATAACAGAAATGTACTACCACAACGACCTTCGCTAGACGTTAAGTAGGTATAAGTACCTTTTAGTTTGTTAAAAGTAGGATATTTAGGAAGTAATATATAAGAACAATTCTTATAATAATTATAATTATTATAAACTAAAATGCATTACCGAACGTACGCACACCCAAGCTGAGCTGGGAGAGAACGAGCCTGGACAGGTCACTGACCTTAGGCTCAGATATTAAACAAACGAACGTTGCATTCATAATTTGTACTTGTGAATATATCTGTATTATGTAAAATGTGTAAATAAACGATTTATATTGAAAAAAAAGAAGTGTCGATATATATATCAATTATAAATCAATTTAAGAGAGTTACAGCCGTTTTGCTGAGACAAGGTCTAAAACACACAAAAATTCCAATGGTTCATTATCGAAGATAATAAACCCAAAATCTAAAAAGTGAAAAAAGTCTAAATAGTGAGAAAAAAAATTTTCTTTGGGCGATTCCAAGGGTTCATTATCGAAGATAATAAACCAGAAGTGAAAAAAGTCGAGTTTTTAATTGGGTAATGAAAAAATTCCAGGAGGCATTTTTGTTGCAAAATCGATGTAAAATTGATTCCTTGAGTTTGTCCCATAATTTCTGTGGACACCCTGTACCTATAGCAGTGAATTCAGGATGGTCTGAAACGAATTTCGGTATACAAATTTGTCGGAAGTTCTTTTCACTTAGAAAGTGTGGACTCGGCTTTAGGCTCAAAACGGAAGAAGTGTGCGGCGTCCAGGGGCGAGTCAGGGTGGTCCAGGGGGGGAGGTCCCGGAGGGGGGGTCCAGGGGGAAGTTAGACGTGGTCCAGGGTGGAGTCAGAGGTGGTCCGGGGTGGAGTCAGAGGTGGTCCAGGGGGGGAGTTAGAGGTGGTCCGGGGTGGAGTCAGAGGTTGTCCACGGTGAAGTCAGAGGTGGACCGGGGCGCAGACCTCTCGGCGAGGCCACGCACAAATCTGTCAGTTCGTCGCCCATTTAAAATAAACTCAGAACAATGAACGTTAATGAATGAATTTTGTCAACAGGAAGGTGCACAAAATAGAGTTTCCATTTTGAAAATATTATTTCGGAATTGTTAATGGGACGGTACAGTTTTTCGAACGATTTTGAATTTTCAATTTGGAGAAGATTTCATGACCGTTGGTTTTGTATGGTAGTTTTGGGCCCTCCTATAATTACATTTAATGTTAGAATAATTGTATGTACACCTTTAGAATAATAATTAGGAGGTTTTATGTACCTGAAAATCTAGAACGGAAGGCAGGGGTCGTTTACAAGTACACCATTTCAATGACGAACACTGAATACAGCACAACACTTCAAATTACAGGTTCGACGATGGGACTGAAACTGAAGAGACACGAGAAAGAAAAATGTTGGGGGATGTGGTGGTCTTTAGATGGTAGCCAATCAGATTACAAGATTTCGGTAGCCACTCTACTGCGCAGGCTCACAACCGTCCACGACCCTGTTGTTACTGATTTCTGAGAAGGTTGAAGGTTCTAGAAATCTTATTATTCAGACAATGTCATCCTCACATTTGTCTGTCAATCAATTTCTAGTTTTCAGGGAAAAATCCTGACCTGACAAAGGGGCCTTTGACGTCTTTATGAGACGGGGAATCAGAGAATCCAGGAAATGGGACAATAGCCACAGCAGAGCTGCTACCTGTGAAACGGAATATGTTTGTATCAGTCGCAGGTTGGTGAGCATAATTCACAATAATTGTGAATTATTGAATTTTATGGCGAATATTCGAAGACAAGGAATCTGTAATCGCTATAACAATTTTAAAACTTGGATTTCCCAAAAATTTGTACACCAAAATTCGATTCAGACCATCCTGAATGTACCTAATTCTAACGTGGTCGACCAGGTTACATTCATAGGTTGACTCAACCTAATACAGGTGATTGAATGATAATAATAACTTTTTAGTATTTACTGAACTACTAATGATGCCACATCTTCTCCCCCTTTGGGAAGCTCTTCAATATTCGCCCTTCTCCTCATTTGATCTGCATGCTTCCTCCTTTCAATTCCCTCAACGTCTTCCAGATATGAGTGTAGTCCAGTTCTCTTTCAAATCAGTCCTGGAACGAATGGTTTTCCATTGGCGTGGGGGTTCTGGATCCACATATACAGGGCGGGCCAGCAAATACTTCAGACGCAGATGATGAGTGGCCCCGGCAGTACTTCATGAGGCAGTACTTCATGCGGCTATGGAAAAGACAGCTTCGTTCCAGGTCCGACGGACTGTTGACAGAAGTCGACAGGGACACGCGCAGTACGCCCGACCGCAGTTCCAGGTCCCTTTTCCGTCCGACATTCACTGTTGGCAGCTGTTCCAGGTCGAACTCGTTGTTGACAGCAGTCCAACCGCTCGGAGGGTGACAGCTGTCGAACTGTATAACCGTATGATTTTGAAACCTCCGTCCTACCATTTTGATTTGATTCGTGTGCTCGCGGAGTCAACGCCTCTCACTCTACTTACTACAGACTCTTGAGTAATGTGTTTTCTATTGAAAATTATAGAAAAACTATTATATAAAAAATTCTATAGAAAATTGAACGACGAATCCGAATATACCCCGATATTGTGGTCCAAACTGCTCCCTTCAAGGGTATTAACGAAAGTGTTCAGGAAATCACGATTTTTTATGATTTGTTTTTTTTTTCCCACTTCGGACGCTTTACCTTCCAAGAAATATAAGTGACAGTTCATATTTTTACCCTAAACTTTAAACTTGCCTGCATAGAATAGGAACCGCAACTTTCCAGGCTCAAAACTAACATAGCTGTGATTTTTTTAATTTAAATTTTCTAGTTTTTCTTTGTGTTGATCAAATCTTACTTGTGAATGAAAAATACATCTCCAGTTGCCATCATATCAGTTCAACTAAGTACGGTGGTCTAAAATGTAGACAGAAAGAAATGTTATGACTTTTCTATTGACCAATAAAATGGGGTTTGAAATGACTTGAAATAAAAGGCAAAAGTCAAAACACTTTCAAATGAGGTTATAAACATGAAAGGTTACAACAAATCTTGGAACTGGAAGCAACTAATACTATGTACCTACGGAATAACATTGTCACACCACTTCATTAGTGAAATCACTTTGAAAGTGTTGATGTTTTAGTATTAGGGTACTTTTTGCGATAGTCCTTGACAGCCAAAAGTAGTATTTAATACTGTGTCTGCACTTCGTCGTTGGTGAGTACAATGGTGTACAATGTATATGCTCGATATTGGTATGAGGCATCGTGGAAGAGTACAACAAAATACTCACCAACGTGGGTATGACTACAAAAATCGTGATTTCCTGGACATGTTTCGTTAAATACCCTAGAAGGAAGCAGTTTAGACTCCTATATGGGGGGTATATTCGTAGGAGGTATAATTTGCGAAACATCAGACTCTTCTAATTAGATACTGACCCCAACCCTAGAAGGGCAACTAGATCGGAGAACATGACCTAAATTTGAACCACCCTATTGTTGACCTTCAAGCCTATACAGTCATTTCCGATTTAACGGTTACCTATCCCCTCAAATACATTTACAAGCAGTTGGCGATGCTGCTGAGTTTTCTGAGATTTCATTCACATTACCAGAAACATGTTAACCCCAACAGCACTTTTAGCCATTCCGTCATCATAATTATCAATACATACACGAGTATATAAGTATGTATTGTCCCCAACCGTTGCAGTGCATGCTGAACAAAACTAAGGGATCACTGTAGAAAAAAACTCAGTTTCGGATTTATTCGGATGAGTGATCCACGAAAGGTCGACCTGCAAGCTGTTCAACAGACAGTCGACAACGATCAAGAAGGCAGTGGACCGCTGTTGACAGTGGTTGGACAGCGCTGTCGGACCTGGAACGAAGCGCAGAAAATATTTTCTCTAGGCATGAAATCGTGGAGTCTTCTAATCAGAAAAATGGTGCTATTTAGTGATTTGACCAATTGCTTACAATGGACATTCCAACGCAATTTGGGATCTAACTTAGTTCCTAATACTGTCAACTGACCAGGGTTGTCGAAGGGAGAGAGGTCCCTCCAGCCCGAAAAACACGCTATTGCGTCTTGTCTGTATTGACAACCAATTTGACCTCGGTGAACCATTCCGAAGTAGACTTCACTGCTTCAGCACATTTAGCTTGAGTGTGTCAGCATCTCTATCGCATGTTACAATTGTAGAGTCACCGGCAAAAAGAACATTAAAACTATTACAGGACTGGGCAAAATCATTTATAAAGAGAAGGAACAGGGAAGGGCCCAACACGCTACTCTGGATCAGAAACTCCGAAAATCAGACAGTTCGTCATTTCGACGGACTGCCTGAAATCTGTCAGTTAGGAATGACTCTATCAAGGCTACTGAGCCCCGGCTAAAGTTGATAATTGATCAACTAACCTCGTTATAGTCTAAACAATCGATTTTCGTAAGGGTGATAAACGGACCACAACATTTCACTTACACAACGTAATGTTATGATTCGACAGTTTTGATTTCATTCCCGCTCTATTACCCAATAGAGCTCTTACTGTCATTACACGCAATGAGAGTTTCGACGTTTCGTTTCGGTAGCCGACTTCTTTAGGGACAGTTTCCTACTTTCTGGGAGGTCCTTCGTAGTAAAACCACCTGCGTATTCACTTCTCAGTCGAGACGGATAATTAACACAACAAACGAAAGTTTTTTTCTTCTATTCTCTTTTCTCTTACACCATTTCCCTTGTCCATTTTCATTTTCAAGGTCGAATGACCACGGAACGGTCGGCTGAGCTTTTTTTTGGAAAATTCCTACATCTTCCTCAAGTTCAAGCCACCCATTTTGGTTTATTATCTTCGATAATGAACCATTGGAATCGCCCAAAGAAAAAATTTTTTTAACCCCCCCTCAAAATTTGTTGGTTTACGTTTCAAGATACGTAGATTCAGAAAATTGAAAATTGGGGTTTTAAGGGGAGTAAAAAAATATAAGTCATAGGGCATTTTTAGTCACAAATTAGTTGAAGACTTCACCCCCGGCAGGATGTCCACCCTGTGGGATACCCTGTATATCACCTTAAAGTATCTATATGAAAAATAACCCTGCAGGGAAACACTAATGGGGGAAATGATGAAATTGAATGGAATGATATCGCTCACCCACAAGAAAAGTGGCACAACTCAAAAACAGTTCATTTTGTTCAACATGATATGTTCCTATCTTTGTTATAATATAACTATGGTATAATATAATATAGTATACCATAGTATAATAAAGGTAGGAACATATCATGTAGCGCACACCAAGAGGGAGCATTGTTGCGGTGGGGCCCACAAGATGAATTTTATATAATATTTATATAATATTTACTTGTAGTACTAAATGTAGATATAAATATTTACATATTTGCTAAGAAGATCAACTAATGAACTACATTTAAAAAAATATATATTTAGTAAATGAAAATTGTGTAGTCTTCTCGATATCCCTAGATGGATGAAGACAGGAAAGGACATCAGGAAGTCTTCTAGTCAAAAAAATGTGCCAAGAATAAAAAAAAAAAAAAAATTCCTGGTGAACATCAATTTTTGGAACAATTTGGCAGATAACCTGTTCCATGTTCTCATTCGAGAAAATTATGATTAGGCACATGGAAATATGGTCTTCTTCAATTTCCGTAATTCACCGCTGACCCGATTTACACGGACGTTCCACTGACTCCTGTGATACTTCGCAGGGAAAAAGATCGGACGTTGGGGGCAACCGGCCGGCTCTGATCTTATCGGAGAGAGCTATGACGTTTCCCACATCGAGAAAATTTTCTCCGGAGGAGTGTGAAGTTCTATGTCAAGATCTTCGGGGTCGAGTCGAGTCGATTCCTGCGGTCGATAAGGAACGCGGTTCGGAATTACAACGGGATCGGTATTAGAAGATGAGACTGCTCTGCGGTTGTTTTCCGGATAACTGGGTCAATGTTCGATAATGTAAACATGAAATTAATGTTACTGGCGACTTAGCAACGAGATTTAACAAGCAACGATATCAATGAGTTTTCTAACCTCTAAAAAGCAAAGGCTGCAGTATTCTGCCGTGCTAAGCGAGAGTGCAGTAACTCCACTCTTTGACAGTTTTGAAACCTCTGGAGGTTTGTAGGTGGGCAACATAATATTTTGTATGGGGCAATATAATATTTATCATGTGGGTGCGAAAAATGGGTTTTTTCCCCGCTCAATTTGGTTACGATTTTTGCCAGTTTTGAAATGCCAATTTAAAAGGCAGTACCCACCATACTACGCTTGACTGTAGTATTTCCAGGCCACATTTTTGAAGGTACTGCAGTTGAGCGTAGCAAAGAGATTTACTGCGAATTAGCTTAGTATGCCATCATTTTTGTGGCACTTACTGCGAAATCTTGAGAACGATATTGCTGAAGGATACTGCTTAATCAACCACAATCTACTGCCGCTGATGATAGTAACAAGGCATGCATTTTGAAAGGGCCAGCGGCTGTCCTGACCTGAAAACATGTACAGAAGATTGACTCCCGATTATTATAATTTGGACCTTTTAAATACGCTTCAATTTTCTTTTAATATTCAATATTTTTGATGTGCTGCTACCAATATACTATCTAATCGTTTTAGGTCCTTTAATTATTTTAATGGACTAGAAGGAACATTTGTGAGAAGTTGACGGATCATCATTTTCCTCGCTGCCGGTAGTCATGTAGACGTCCGAGGAATCACCCAATACGTCGAGTACACCCATCGAAATTCGCTTTTAAACGTCGCCAGTGATGAATTGGCTCTCGAGAACGGGAGGAACGGAAAAAAAAAGAGTGAAGCATTTCGAATTCTTCCTTATTCGGGAGCAAAACGAGAGTGGAAATGCCTTGAAACCCGTTCCATTAGCCAGACGTTGCCTAATACGCCCTCATCCCATTGAGATACATCACGTTCCCGACTCGCACACGTGAACTGAGGCCTCAATCGCGATTAAAAACAGGTTTCGTTCCCAAAGGATTGATCGAGAGGGTTCGTCTAATTCAGGTTTTTTTGCGCGGATCCCTTTCAGGATCGGCCTTGACCACAACGAATCATTACAGACCGTTTTGTGAAAAATACACTGTTTGTATACAACGTACCTTATCCAAGATTCTGTGCTGCTAGTTCAAAGTAATTATGAACAAATTTAATAAGTTCCAAGGACTAACAGCTTCCAAGAAATTATGGTCTTGTTCAATACGTACTTGTTCCTACTGTGGGATTGCAGATAATCAGAAGTGCTTGCCTACCCCAGACACTATAGTCCAGGAGTATTCTACCTGTACTCAATTCCACAGTTAACGAAATGTGAGGGATTGTTTGGAGATGGTACACTGTATGGTATACTGGATAGTAGCTACTATGCTAGCATTCTCATGTTTTAGACCCTAAGACAACATTTTTCAAAATTTCTGATTTTGACTGCTCCAAATGTTTTTTAAAGACTAAATGGACCATCCCCGACAACGTTTGTTCAATGCAAAAAATCTCTTAAGTGGATACTTACCTCGTAAGTAATTGAGTACCGTCAGGTCCCAAAGGGCGTAATTACAAGTGCGTTGCGGGACCCCCTCCGGTGGTCCAAAAGTCCGAAAACGTAATATGAGTACTAATATGAGTACTAATACACAGAGATATGTGTGTAAAAATAATTTTACTATCCCAAGACCTGCATTTTCCTGTAATAAAAAATGTTTGCGGATTTTTGCCCCCCCCCCCCCCCCTTCAACAGCAAGTTCAAAAACTCAGCAAACATACCCTCTGCCATCCCCCAAGCATAAAATTTTTGTTAATCTTTCGTATTGGGTCCAACCAGCCCGTTTTATTTTCATCTTTTATTTTTGATTTTTTTTGTAATTCTAGAACTGATTGTTATTAATGCAGAAATGATCAATTCAATTGGAAATAGGGTTTTTGAAACATAAGCTACTATTGTGTATATGTAATCTAAGAGATGCCTGAGCATTCAAATCACAGCTAATTGGAATTCAATAGTACCGTTCCAATCCACATCACTACAATAATACCAGATGTATCCCAAAGTAGGTCATACCTCGTCACGTTGATTAGTACCTACTCGATCCTGCCTATTGAACAGAATCTCTTCAACCTGTTCGAACCTTTCGGAACCTTCATTTCATTATATTTCATTGTAGAACATTGTGGTGCTATTCAAGATTTACTTCTCGGAAACTTTGAAGTTTGAGTTATTACTACAAAATCAGCAATTCGTGATCAACGAATATGATAATCGTCATTAGACAAGAAAATTTGCGACATTTTGACAAGACGGTAGAAATATCTATAAGTATAGAGACCACTGCTGAGACGAATTGACTTTTGAACCGTTTGCGAAATTGTGTAACGATGTTTGGAGTTATCGCCGGTACGGTTGCTTAATAATGATAAAACCAGAGGTTTAAACTGTAGGAAATGTATAAATGAAGGGTACAGGGGAAGAAGGGTACGATTCCAAAATTGGAAAATGTTCAGGAGAGCGAAAACTAACTTAACCATCTCATGATACGTTGCCAAGGTATGAAAAAAAATTATCAAATATTCCAAACCATCATGGAATGAAATCGTTTTTCACTAGTACCGACCTACCACGTGAAACTACTCCCAGAAAGCCTCTTGAAGGCATTGAAACCTCGAAATCGACAAATAGTGGAATTATCCCCTTCTTCCCCTGTACCCTTCAAATATGTGGTACGAACGAATTTTACGCTGGTATATAAAAACTCTGCAAATTCTTGACACAACGGTTCATTATCTTCTTTGTACAGATCACCCTTCTGTCTAGATCACTAGGTCTAAATGTCTAGATCCTAAATTTTAGATTAATTATTATTATCAATTATCACTAATTATTAACAATTTTATCAAGTACCTAGTGAAAATTATTATAATTCATTGTTGGGTATTAATAATTTGTATTTATTATTTATAATAATTATTATTAATTATTATTAATTAATACGATATAATTCTGGGGTTTTTAATACTACGTCGGTAATAATTTTTCTATAAAAGAAGTACCTACCAACAAACATTCGAAATTACCTTCATTTCAGTAGCACGAAACGCACCTCAGAACAACAAACTCGACATATGATGTTTCAAAGAGCTTGTTAGTATGAAAATGGACCTGTATTTCAACAGTTTGAGTCACGATCGTGTTGTGAGGCACAATCTTTGAGCCGTCATTGTGAACGAACGGCTGGTCGTACAAAGCTGCGGATGGTCTTAAAAAATTCTACGGAACAAGCTCTATCTAAATATGAAATAAAAAACATATCGTTCTATATGAATTTTTCGAGATATGGAATTTTCAAAATTTCAAAATTCGTTTTGAACCCCTTCCCCTTGACCTAGGGTTATGAAAAGTTTCGAGGATCATTGTGGGGCTGGTCCAAACCCAGAAACCAAATTTCGTAATTTTAGCTCAACGCTAACTGGGCAAAGTGGCGCGGACGGCGGACGGCGTACGGCGTACGGCGTACGGCGGACGGACGGATTTTTTTTTATTCGATTTTCTGAATCTACGTATCTTGAAACGTAAACCAACAAATTTTGAGGGGGGGGTTAAAAAAATTTTTTCTTTGTGCGATTCCAATGGTTCATTATCGAAGATAATAAACCAAAAGCCGTTAAAGTACGGCACGATCATCATTTCCATTACGGATGGTGCTATGGAGGAATTGGAAAGAGCTAAAAATGCGTATCACGAATTTGTTTTGGTTCTTGCTCGTAACGTTTTTCTTATTTCTTTTGGAATTCAAGTCAAACAAGAAAAATGCATTTTAATACCAAAACCTATTTTTCAGGATTTCAGGATTTGTGCGATCGAAAATGCAAAATTCCAACGCATCTTTTAAAATAACCCTAAACGACCTACGGACGGTTTAATCCATTAATCAGACGCTACTTACGACGTATGTACTCGTTAATTCCGACTCTTTCCACAACGTTCTGATAACGGAGGGAATCTATCGTGTGAAAGTCCGCTTACCACACGAGAAGTTCACGGATGACCTTCCCGCGCTCATTTGCTAATTGGGTGGAAATCGCTTTCTTGCTCAGCCGAACGAATCCATCTATGGCGATCCATCCGTTTTACTTCGGATATTAAGAAAAAAAGAAAAAAACCACAGCTTCTACGGATCGGGTTTAGTCCAAAAATCACGGCCCACTTCGCGCTGGTTTTGGTTCAAATGGTTTTGAGGGCGATTCCGATAATGTAAACAGCGTACAACAATGACTGAAGAGTCTACATTGTAACTACTCAACATCGAAAATTTTGATAGGTATAGTATCTAATAAAACGATATCTAGATAGGTAAGTAATATCTACATAATCGAAATAATATCCAGATAAATATTGACATATTATCTAAGATGTTTGCATCACATACCAGCTTATGATCAATGAATTTTATCTTTGAAACAGTTAATTACTACTCTGTGCTTCATGACCTATGGATAGCCTAACACCGATGCAAGATTAAGCCACGCAGAAGGAAAAAGGTGCTGAACGGGCGATAAAATCGAAGATAAGATGGTTTGTGATTATGTTCATATCATCGGATGTTGCAAATATACATGTTGTAATTTTGAATGGCCCACGAGCTCCGGATGGACTGATTGTTCTTGGTCCGTTATTGATAACCATGAACCAAAAAACTCTGCAAATTCACCCTTCTGTCTAGATCACTAAATAGGCAGATTAATTATAATTATTGTTATTCAGCAGTATAGGTAAGTGATAGGTAAGGCATTACGTAAGTTCCGGGATCTTGTCAATTTAGCATTTATGTCGTAAATGGAAACATTGTTAAGGCCTCAGCAGAGTTCATTCTCTTGTAAAAGAAGTCTCAACAAAAACTCGACATTCTTTGGCCTTTTTAGGGCTTAGAGTCCTCTACCAACAAATTACCGATTACCAACAGGATGATGGATTATGATGACGCCATTAAAAGTCGTAGAATGCTTATTTCTTTAAAATATTTTACGCCGGCATCACGTGAAAAAAAACTCTGCAAATTCTTGACACAACGGTTTATTATCTTCTTTGTGCAGATCACCCTTCTGTCTATACCAGACTGTATTGCAAATCGGCACCATACCATATTCTCACCGTACTCATACCATACCATACGAATTTCTTTCCTATCATACCATACTGTATTATACCAAATCATACATACAATAATATACCATACCATACTCATACCATGTCATACAAACCGAGTGAATAATGAAATGTCATCCATTTCAGACCTATATTTAAAATTTCAAGTATCTAGCTCATCATCAACATTTAATTTGGTTAAACAAATAGGTATTATTTAAACAATTTTACAGACAAGAAACCGAGTGAATATTGCATTGTGATCCAGTTCTGACCTACATTTAAAATTTCAAGTCAATAGCTCATCATCAAAATTTAATTTGTATTATTACAAAAAGGTATTATTTAAACAATTTTACAGATGAGAAACCGAGTAAATATTGCAATGTGGTCTATCCCCGACTCACGGTTAAAATTTCTAGACTGTAGTTTACCGGGAAGATGTAAAAAGGTAGTTTTATTCTGGGCGTCTGGGGCTGGGTCACATAACGGCCGTTTTCGACGCGAAAGTTTAGTGTTTTTCCTAAAACTTTGCGCGGTCACTGTGAACGAACGGCTGGTCGCACAAAAATCCAATTGGTCTTAAAAGATTCGTAATTTTTCAGGTCATTCAAAAGTGGACTAAAATTTACACGGTTCAGTTAAATATTTGGAGATAAGACATCGTCGAAATTTTAAATTTCGTTTTGAACCCCTTCCCCTTGACCTAGGGTTATGAAAAGTTTCGAGGATCATTGTGGGGCTGATCCAAACGCAGAAACCAAATTTCGTAATTTTAGCTCAACGCTAACTGGGCAAAGTGGCACGGACGGCGGACGGCGTACGGCGTACGGCGTACGGGGGACGGCGTACGGCGTACGGCGGACGGACGGATTTTTTTTTATTCGATTTTCTGAATCTACGTATCTTGAAACGTAAACCAACAAATTTTGAGGGGGGGTTAAAAAAATTTTTTCTTTGGGCGATTCCAATGGTTCATTATCGAAGATAATAAACCAAAAACATAAAAATTCTCAATATGCGCACGTTTGCGCACGATTTTTTTTTTAAATCGTATTCTTGAGACCCCCCATTGGAATCCGACCTTAACCACGCTTAACAGGTCTACAAGAGTTATCAAAAATTTGAAATGAACGAATTAAACGTTGTGAAAACAATTTTTCTAGTCTTAGTACTTAGTACCTATGAATCCTGAGCTGAAATCAAGTTCCTGAGCTGAAATCATTGTCATTTTCCGTGTAGAAGTACTGATATAAATTCGTTTCAAAGTTCGAACAGCAACATCTTGATGTCCACCCGTAAGACTGACCGTATTTCGAAGTCAACTTGAGCCAAACATTTCCCTGTCTGAAGAGTGCGGACCGGCTGTTGAACTCGACGCCTCGGGAGGTCAGGGATTCCTCGGTTTCGTTTTGCTTAGAAAAATGTTTTGGGGTGACAAGAGAACTAGTAGTCACCTGCGAAGTGGGGGACTGGGAAAGCGATGAAGCAAATCGCGATTCCCAGACTTCCCGATTCACTTGGGCGACCCTCGAGGCCCCCGACAGCTCCCTTTCCGAACTGAATCCTGTCGCACGAAACGGAATAAGAGCCATTCGCGGGTAATGGCGAACGAAGGCTCGGGAGTTTAGATCACAAGTTCAGTAGGTACAAGATTTAATAATATTCAAATGGAAGAACCAACCATGACAAGAAATTAGCTCAGGAAATCCTCCTTTGACAACACCCTATCTTCCATAAGTAATTTGAAATACTCGTACAACCACTTTTCTGTATCTCACGTCCCCCTTACATAATTAATGCTGTGGTGCACAAGCCTATGAACAGGCTGCAGTTAATGCCAGGTGTGAATGATGACTTACGTGCCAAATAGACGTAGGTTGTCCGAATTTTCTGGTTTGAAAACCCACCTCTAGCCCCTATGACAAGAGATGGACAGGTTTCGATATTTCCAATATTTGTACAAGATTCTCGGCTACATATGATCAAACGTTATTTCTAGCACATCATCTTGGATATATGTTGCAGAAATCTCACAAAAACGGTCATTGTATCTGAACAGTGATAGTAATACTATCACTGTTCAGATATCTGTGCCTGTGCCTGTCATAGTATCACATGCACAGATATCAATTTTTATGAGGAAGCCTTATATCTGGTCGGTCTTAGGCTACATCGATGTACCCCGACTCTCCGTGAAATCCACTTTGGCACAGGTCGTCTGGTGGGAGACTTGGAAACCAGAAGAGACCATCACTGAGCCAGTGCTGAGTGTTCGTGATGGATTTGAGAAAAAGTAAGCAAAGTAAACACGACAATTATTTCATTACATTTAGTTCAATGTCGAAAATGACGTACGAAAATCAGCAAGACGTCATCATTCGTGCAAGAACCAACCTGTAAACACCAAATGCACTACTACAATGTCTGCACCTGTTGCGGAATTCGCTCTGGATGGCATGATGCAAGGACGGCAATTTCTTTTAGTCCTCATCAACACAGTCAAGACAGCAGTAAAAATCTGCTAAATGGATAGATGTCTCTCAGTATTCCGTCTAAGTGCCCGGTTACGAAACGTCTCGACTGCAGCGAAGTCAAAGCAGCCTGTAATGACGCTTTGTTCGGTTCACCTCATCCCTTTTTTATCTTTTCCAATTCCTTGTAGATAAGATCCGATTTGTAATATGCACGGGGTAGAAATCCCATTTACAAAACAAAACATTCTACAAGATTTATCATAAACCAGTTTATATTCCTCTGAAGAGGGTTTTGGCAGTTCGTGGTTTCGTGGTGCCTCCAATTAAACATGAAGATAATATGAGTTCAGGTTGCTTCTGCAAAGCGTGAAAACGATGGTATCATCAATTATTGCTGTACCATCCAGCTCTATTATCGAGGTGGATGGTACAGCTATTTTCAGGAAACTACAACAGACTGTTGGTGGTCCAAAATAACAGTTGTCAAAAACTGCAGTAAGTAACAACCAGTTGTTTTGGTTTATTATCTTCGATAATGAACCATTGGAATCGCCCAAAGAAAAAAAATTTTTAACCCCCCCTCAAAATTTGTTGGTTTACGTTTCAAGATACGTAGATTCAGAAAATCGAATAAAAAAAAATCCGTCCGTCCGCCGTACGCCGTACGCCGTAGATTTTCTGAATCTACGTATCTTGAAACGTAAACCAACAAATTTTGAGGGGGGGTTAAAAATTTTTTTTCTTTGGGCGATTCCAATGGTTCATTATCGAAGATAATAAACCAAAAATCCGTCCGTCCGCCGTACGCCGTACGCCGTACGCCGTACGCCGTACGCCGTCCGCCGTCCGCCGTCCGCCGTACGCCGTCCGCGCCACTTTGCCCAGTTAGCGTTGAGTTAAAATTACGAAATTTTTTTTATGGGTTTCGACCAACCCCACAATGGTCCTCGAAACTTTTCATAACCCTAGGTCAAGGGGAAGGGGTTCAAAACGAATTTTGAAAATTTGAAAATCTCATATCTCGAAAAATTCATATAGAACGGTATGTTTTTTATTTCATATTTAGATAGAGTTTGTTCCGTAGAATTTTTTAAGACCATCCGCAGCTTTGTACGACCAGCCGTTCGTTCACAATGACGGCTCAAAGATTGTGCCTCACAGCACGATCGTGTATCAAACTGTTGAAATACAGGTCCATTTTCATACTAACAAGCTCTTTGGAACATCATATGGCTTAAGTGATGTCGAGTTTGTTGTTCTGAGGTGCGTTTCGTGCTACAGAAATGAAGGTAATTTCGAATGTTTGTTGGTAGGTACTTCTTTTATAGAAAAATTATTACCGACGTAGTATTAAAAATCCCGGGAATTATATCGTATTAATTAATCATAATTAATAATAATTATTATTAATAATAAATACGAATGATTAATGCCTAACAATAAATTATAATAATTTTCACTAGGTACTTGATAAAATTATTAATAATTAGTGATAGTTGACAATAATAATTAATCTAACATTTAGGATCTAGACATTTGGACCTAGTGATCTAGACAGAAGGGTGATCTATACAAAGAAGATAATGAACCGTTGTGTCAAGAATTTGCAGAGTTTTTAATTCTCAAACCGCACCGATAACAGTCTAATTAGACTAATAATTATTAATAGTTTTCAGCGTTTCAACGGTGTTTTGGATGTTTTGAGCGTTTCAACGGTAATTTCAGTGAAATACACAGGGGGTTTAGAAGACCACAGTAACTCATACAAAAATTTCAATTTGGCTTCAAACACTGAAACTGATGAGCCCATGGAATTATAAAGGTAAGATCGTAATTTCAATCACTTTTATAATTCCATCGTAATTTAGAGCTGGAAAAAATCAGATGATGACAGTTCCCTGACAAAATCACTAGGTATTTATCAATAGGGTGTGCGCAAGATTAAAAAAATTTTTTTTTTCGTAAGAAGAAGTTTCAAAAAGGAGAAAATTGCCTTCTCCTAAATTCATAGAAAATAAACGAAAATGGCAGTTTATAAAGTCGAGGGGTAAATAAAGATTGACGAAGTCAGCGCTCCAAGCGGACGTTTTCAGGAAGTTTGGCAACTGTCCCGCGTAATCTTGACGAACTAAACATTTCAAACGTTCGCTTCTTTCTTGTGAATTTTCACTTTAACTTTAGGGCTGCTTAAATGTGTTCCTGTAGTTTTGAGATCAAGTTATCTGTTTTGGCAGATCTGAGAAGACAGGACTCCGAAGTGAATTAGTGATACGAATCAATTATTGATATGAAGAAACCCTGTTTTTGTAATGGTGCTGCGAGAGATTTTTTGGCATCGTTTGTATAATATACAAAGATATTATCTTGTCCACGGATATCACCGGTCAATCAGTTCAGTGGGGTAATACCGAATCGTATCGACACCCTATTGAGCTATCTGAGCGACAACACATCAACGAGTGGTTGCTCCATCGACGGAAAATCTTCGAACCGCGTGCTTTATGATCTCCAGCCATCCACCAGGAAGAAATCTGCCGGTCTAAGCATTTCCCAGCTCGAACGCAGGACGGTTATCCAACTCTCCGCGAAATGCTTTGGCAGTCATCGTTAAGGCGTTACACCATCTGCGCTGGAGCCTCAGAGGTAGAAATGATCTGTAACTGTAACAGATCTGAGAAGTAGGCCTACCATAATCCGAGATAATAATATCGTCTAAGGCCCATTACCGCCGGCACCCCGAAGGGAAAAATGGTCGCAGATACTTCTTAGTTATTCGAGAGAACAAAAAAAAAAACGGACAGTTTCACCTTTTCCTTACGGGGGTTTCGGCGAACGTGTTGGGGAAGCCTCAGGAAACTCGGTAATCGCATTTTAATACGAGAGATTTTCATTCACGTCGAACGAAATGGTTCAGGCGCACAAGCACGATTCCTCGGTTGTTGATGGGCGGTTTTCACTTTTCTGCCCCAGTCATTACTGAGTTTCGCGGATCACAAAGGGCCCCGAGGGTCTGGACGAAGTGAATATGAGATCGCTCCCTATCGCTCTCCTACTCAAAGCTCCTCCTGATTGATGGACAAATTTTTATTCATTTAATATTCATTGTTGGCACAAATACAAAAAAAACCACACAATGCAGATATTGTAAAAACATCCCAAAAAATTACAACTTAAATTGTCTCCGTCTATTTGGAGGTCAGAAACTGTCGGAAAATCGCAGTCAATCATTGGTAAGGTAATGCAGGGAACAGGTGACGCAGTTTCCACCTTATCAATTCCTGGCCACCAGACCGATGCTTGTGCTAGTCGACGACACAACTAACTGCCAAATCGTAGACGGGAGCGAAACGAGCAAGAACTTGCCTCTTCAGGGGAACACAAACCGATTTTGTGGCTCAGCTGAAAAGCTGTGAAAAATCAGATACAGAGGAAAGAAACAAGCATGTTTACTAAGTAAAGTCTTAAAGACGCACGGATTTCTACGGATATCTGTAAGGATTTCTACGGACTTTATTTCCTGCAGGGGCTGCTTTTTTGCACCGCTTTCGGGTGCCAATCAGAGAGCGGTTTACGTAGCCGGTCTACGTACTGCTCTCTGATTGGCCTGAGAGGTAGAAGACGTACATTGCTGCCCTCTTCCCGCTCAATACGACTTCAAACCTCTCCAGAAAAATAAATAACTTCCTTAAACATTTGTTTACCACAGTCTTAATTATTCTGAAAGTGAGTTCTCAGGGGAAAAAAACTGTCATTCTTTATTCTGGCCTGTTAAGGTAAAACGCCTCAACTCAAAATTCAAAACATTGCAGAAATTCGCCACAAAGTTTTTCACTGAAACCTTTGATGTAAGTTGACTGCAACTCTCTATAAAAACCCATTAGATATCGATATGACTTCAACCAATTCAACGGTGAAAAAAACGTGCAAATTAATCGATTAATTGCAGTTAAGGGGATTGCTCGTGAGGCAGTCACCTTAACGTAAACAACTCAATCAAACGGATGTTTTATTAGAAAAATGTAAATTTTTGTAGGTAAAACGCCTCATCTCAATATTTGGGTGAGTTGAGGCGTTTTATGGTTTAGGGTCAGAATTTTCCCCAATTCCGGTTCGAATTTTGAAATTTGGACATCACCATCGAAGAGGCCAGGTCCAAAGTTGGGGGATTCCGTAAAAACCCCAATTTCGTAAACATTGGACTTGAGACATACCTATTTCTTTAACAGGGCAGTATTGTCTGTATTTGGTTCGTACTGAGGGCGGAATTATGAGAAAGCAGAAGTCGGCTCTCACGGGAAAGTCGGAGGAAGGTGATACCCCCTTAGTTTAATTATCAACGAATCTCACGAAACGCGTGACGCGATAGGACCGGACCCTACGTGTATGAAAGCCAGAGGGACTCGGTGACAATCGGTCCTTCGGACATGACTTCTGTTGAAGGGCGTTACAGGCCGAGGAAGACGCCACGATTATCGCTCAGTCGAGGGCCCAGTCAGTCGAGAATTCTTCATTAACGCCCTCAAAGCTCGACAACTGCTTGTTCCGTATTTTAGCGCAAAATACAACGTGATCCGCTCGTAGATGCAAAACATTTTTTTGCGTAAAACTACATCAAAAATGGAATAAAATGCCACCAACGGCATATTTTTTAATCTCAATCCCTTTCTCGAGATATGATTTTTTTAAAATTATTTCAAAGGAAAAAACCATGTTCTTTCTCATTCAACTCTAATATCTCCACTTTAATCCATTCAATTTCATTTTTTGACGACATTTTCGGAATCCGGGTTAAATTCCCTATAAGAATAGTGTACTTCAATTCTTGAGAAGTACCATCTAATGACCAAAATGCAGCTCGAACTATGTATAGACTAATTTGAAAAATTCTAAAAATCTGTATCTGTATCTGTTTCTAGAACGTTAGGTATGACTCTTCCACAAAAAAAAACATCTTGGAAACTGGTAAATTGAAAAACCCTCATCAAAAAAATTCAAGTGCAAAAAAATTGGGTGATTAAAAGTTATTGTCGTAACAAGAGCTGTGGGTGGGCGATATATATCGATATATTTGTCCGGTAATACCGGACCGGTATATCGGGTCTTTCGATATACTCGTATATCGGAAACGAAGAATTGGTGCACCGATTCTCATGAGATCAGAGGTCCAATCGTCATTAAGTAAATAAAATTTCAAAATGAATAGAAACGTCAAAGCTTCTAAATGAAAAATTATAAAGATAGATAGAATGTCGATCAGAAGCCCAATCAGACCAGGAGGGAAAGTGGGGGGAGCATTGAGACATGTCCCACCCCTCCCTCATCTGAGTGCCCCAAGCCTCCCCCAAACACGAATAAACAAGAAAGTTAGTTTACTCATCACCAAAGAAATATCGATATACATATCGATATATCGATACCTTAATTCACAAAGGGAATATGTCCATCATAAATTCCGAAGGACATATTCCCTTTGTGAAGTAAGGTATCGATATATCTCTTGATATATATCGATATACATATTTCCATACATCCCTCCTAAGGGCCACATTATTTATAACAAGGCGAGCAAGTTTGGAAGCAATTCACCGGTTCAATCGATTTCATTCATAAGAACATTAACAAACATCTTCTTTGACGAGTCGTGAATATAATTTCAACGGTTTTCAAGACGAGTCGACAACATCTTGAATATACATGTAGCAACTTGAACTCCCCGCGGCTCTTGTCCGACGCATAATGGACCGCCATTCAAAGCTTTTAGACTCTCATTAGTCAAAATCCTCGACTCAATCGACTTTCAAAACCGACTCGTTCACTATGTGCATTTCCTTGGTTCTAATTGCTCAAAGACGAAACGAGTAGACGGAAGATTGTTGTAGAGCACAATCTTTTACCTTTCGAACATTGAGGCGTCTCTTTTGTGTTCAAGTTTGGAGTACAACCACGAACCCAACAACTCAGAGAAATGAGGAATAAAGAACCTCATCCTCCTTATGGTACTATAATATAGTCAATATTATATTGCCAAACTTGATTAAATTCAACAGTATTTTTGAAGTAGGTACAATAAAGCAACAATAAAATAATATTAGGTTATGGGCCCAGCTTCCTATGAATAAAATTGTTCTTTCTTTCTGTGATATCAAAGTAGTTGAAATTGGAAAAAATTCGAACAGTTACGTAAAACTTGGTATTTGTCGAAGTGAGGGAAGTTCATCACAGAAACACTCGACTTCAATTCTAATCAGATTCGATTCGATTGCAGATTGAGCCGTTTTACCAAGAAGTTTCATTATTTCTTGGCTCATTTGTAGATTCGGATCTCACAATCTCGCTCGTTTTTTTCTTCTGCTACTTTGATACGCCCGTAATTGACTGGATCGCCCTTGTCCTCGCTCTTTGATGGTTTCGAAATAGCTACTGAGAACGGTGGAAAGAAAAACAAAACACAAAACAAACCCAATCCGACAATTGCGTTCATTTAGGCCTGTTCGGTGCACCTAATGGCAGGAACTGTAGCGGTCGAAGGCCGTTTCTCCGGCGGAATGACGGGTATTGTTACAGGATGTGTACAAGTGATGGGTGTAGGGTTCGAGGGCGGTTCTTTGAACGGTTTCATTCGGTTCCCCCCGTATCAGATTTGTATCGTCAATACGGCGGAACGATACGTTCCGAGGAGGCATTTCGATCCGTGAGATTAAACCAGTTCGGAGGCTCAAATGAGAAACGGGCGGAAATGTTCGGGGCGTCTAACGATCAATTCGGTCGGTGAATATTTCGAAATACCCGTTTACAAGGTCAATTTCGCCTTTAATGAAGCACCACAGCTTAACCCACGATTTGGATAAAGTGAACTTGGGACACGTACTTATTCCAAATTTCGTGCTGAATAACGTGGCGCCGTCAAAATGTCGAAAATCGGCCGCAAAAAGCGCAAACATCACAAAAATTTGTAATTTGTTCCCAGGCAGAACTCGACATTGGCAGGATTGTTACATCATAAATTACAAATTTTGGTGATGTTTACGCTTTTAGCGGGCGATTTTCGAAATTCTGACGACGCAACGTTATCCAGTAGGTACGAAATCAGGAAATAATATTTGACGTAAACAGGGAAATCCATCCATGGATACAACTTCAGTACACGATCTTCATGTGTATCAGAAGTACAGTTCTTCTGATACACTTGGCATGAAGATCATGTGGAGAAGTTTTATGTATGAATGGATTTCACTGGTTATGTCAAATATTAATTACAGCTTGTAATTATAACTTTTTAACAAAGGTTATGGGCCCAGGATTACCCTGCTAAAAATGGAAGAAGAAGTACATTACAAGGTAAAGATAAGTGGAACTGTGAAGTTTAAACCGAAAAATTATAAATCTTAGTCATTCAATCTGCAACTAGAATTAGAAGACCAAACTTTATGGGAACTGCAGATCTGCATCATGTATGACACCAAATATACGAAATTCTCAGAAGAAGAAAAAAAAATCAATGTACTATGGATGAAAGAACGATTTTTCGAAACAAATAACTGGTGTAAAATGTAAAATGCCTCCATTTTTCTGGTTTATAACTAATTTTGACTCATTTTTTTGCCGAGTAACACCTCTGCAAAAGCGGTCACCTGACCGCTGAACGCGATGGTCAGAATACCGATTGGCGATACCTCGAAACAATATAGGTAGGTACTTATATATTGCTAAACAATGGGCAATTCCAGTCAATTTTTTTTATTTTTTTTTTCCAAAGTACCTTGTCTAATGTTAGCGAAAATCGGGTCCATTTGCCAAGAAATTGTTCACAAAAATTTAGGAAAATAAAAGAAAATTGGTAGTTTGAAAAACAGGCGGGCGAGTGACCGGGGTGTGACGTCAAAAACTTCACCATTATGGATACTAGATTATGAAGCAATCCCTGCATAAAGCATCCACGGATTCCTGTGGCGTGCGGAAGGTTCAATCCTTGTTACCAGAGCGCCTACCAGCGAAGGTTGTGTTACCAGGTTCAAATCCGTCTTCGATAGTATTTTGCCTCGGCTTTTTCACACTAGAGCTGGATGCCATTTAAAAGAGATGAAAGAGATGAAAATCAATTTGTTATGGCGAACGGCGATAATCAAGCGATAATGCAGAATAGAGAATGCTGGAGTGACGCAAAGATGGAGTGCCGCGAATGGATCATTTTTCTTGAAACATCGTGGATACTAAAACTAACTATCCATCCTCGTTTGAGGTGTCCGATGACGTCAAGGTTTGAGCGCGCGTAGTACGAACAAGTACTAGTTTGATTGCATTTCCTACCAAACTTAACGAAAAAACTGATCAACTCATGCTATTTTCGTAATCTTCACACGTCCCTTGACCGAAAAATACTGTCCTATTGTAAATTTTCGGACACAATGGAATTGCCCATTTTGATAAGGATTACTTAAACATTTTGATTTATAGAGACTTTTCAGGTTGATGTGATTTTGTTTATTCTTGGTAGGTTCTAAGGTAGCTAACTTATTGTACTATTGTATTATTCTCCTAAATGTCAAAGCTGTGGTTGTTGAGATCAGCTCCACCAGCCCCCACAAGTTCATATCTGAACTTGTTTGGTTGGTGGGCAGAAGAATATTTCTTTATCATTATTGGCTTGTAAATATGTATTCTTTATTCTGTCAATAACCAATTATTATGATTATTTCCAGGTAATACCAGGTAATAGTTAACGGAAAACGAATGCGTGAAAGGTGTGCGATCATAACTGAGGACAAGTTATTTGAGTGAGTAGCGAGTTAGTTTAGAGTAACAGTGACCGTCTGGTAATAGGTTGTGGTATTAGGTTATTTTGGTAATGGGTTCCCGAATAGCCGGTAACCTATTAACAAAATTACCTAATACCACAACCTATTAGGTACCAGACGGTCGCTGTTACTAAATAACCTATTACCAAGAAATAACCGTATTAGCCATGCCAAGCCTAGCGTGAGTATCCTCATACTTGTACGGGGAACCCCACGCTCCAAGGGTCCAAAACGCCTGTAAATCTACCCGAGCCGAGAAACGAGGTTGAGAGGATTATCCGGAATGACTGGGCGATCGGATGAGTAAGATCATTGGAGGCGATGATTCGCCTGGCGAATTGGTCGTTATTTCCGACGTTCGGGAAATGAGATTGAAAGTATCGGAAGTCGCCTTTCGACTCCTCAAAACGTCTCGGAGTGAAACGAAAGCAAGTGGAACGGACAGGTGGCCCAGTTTCGGGAACGGGGATTTTTTCAATCGGTTCGGAAACGATTGGATCGGTGCCTTGCGGACTGATTATGGGAGACGGTCCTGTTTTAGTGTCGCCGTAACCGCCGCCGTAATAGAAATATACGTATCATTGATACACGAGAGCGTAACAACCACCCATTAAGCGAAATCATTTTCTAAACTTGTAAAGGTGTCCAATATTTCGTAACTCAAAATCCATTAATTCCTCAAAATCGGGTCATTTTTGGGAGAGTTCCCAACCACAATCCGGAAATGACCTCATTATTGCTACTAGTCACTTTTCAATAATATCATAATCCCGGCCACGATTCGCCTCTTCAAGTATCTCCGACCTGCCCAACCTGCGGTTTGTTGGCCACTCCAAACGTCCACGAACAATCACCTGAACGTTCTCGCAAGTAAATAGAGAAAATTTTCGAGGACGAATGCAATGCCACACCGATTCAGGCTTCTAGGCCATCATCAGTAACAATCTAGAACCTCCTTGGAGTTACAAGTAAAGCACCCGTAGAAACAGACTTTTACGTAAAATCACTTCTAGGGAGAAATGAAACTGATTAGATGGTTTCGAATGCCAATTTGGGTTCAAAATATTGTTGTCCATGAAAACCCTGGACTTTCGGCCATTGGGAGCAGTGTTAGCCCAATGGATAGGCGAAATAGGAATACTGCATGGTTAAGGCCAATAAGGCCTAGTCTGAATCAGGAAAACCAAAATCGAATAGGTATTGATTATTTTGGTTTATCTATCATCTTCGATAATGTCAATATCAATTTTCAAATTATATCAATATAGTATCAATTTTTTTTAATCCCACCTCAAAATTTGTTGTTTTACGTTTCAAGATACGTAGATCAGAAAATTGAATAAAACAAAACTCTGCAAATTCTTGACAACTTTTTTAGTTCACATTTAGTTAGAGTTTATTTTTTGACATTTTTTGAGACCATCCGCAGCTTTGTACGACCAACCGTTCGTACCGTTTAAATCTGTCAACACGATCGTGAATCAAACGGTTGAAATACAGGCCAATGTTCATACTAAGGAACAGCTGTTTGGAACATCTCGTGATTTTTGTGATGTAGATTTGTTTGTACTGAGGTACTTTTCGTGCTACGGAAAGAAGGTTATATATAATTACCTAAATTATTTCGAATGTTTGTTGGTAGTTATTACCGACGTCGGTGGAATTAAAAACCCCAGAAATATATCGGTACATTTTATTTGTAGTTAATTCATCATCTCTATCATTTAGTTTCTGCACAAAGAAAATAATAAACCGGTGTGTCAAGAATTTGCAGATTTTTTTTTTTTTCAACATCGATATTTTTGGCCCCTAACGATGTTAACATCAATATTATTGATCCCCAACATCGATATTTACTATAATCGATGGGTCCTGATTGAGAATGAACGGCAGAGAAATCAGTAGGTAGTGGTAATTGAATTTTCACGATTTGAGGTTGTGAAAATTTGAAGCCTTGAAATAGGAGCATTCATTTACGCCGGTTTCATATCCCCCGGGTAAGGAAAGTGTGACTATTAAATAGGTGACAAATTTTGTTTTTACCTACTACCCATCCAAAACATTATAAATTGCAGCAATGAGTGATTGAGGTATTCGGTAAAAATAGTAAACGGAATAATTTGGAAGATGGCAAAATCACTTATGTCAGGAATCTGCTTGGGAAAATTTGTTCCAATTTATAAGCTGAAATTGAAATCCAACACATAATAATATTATGTCATAGGTATTATGTCAAATTATCTCACGGTGATCACGAAAGTAGTGAGGAAGAAATGGGGGTTTCAGATATCTGCCGCCCTCTGGCCCCTCTGACGTCATCACCACCTCCCTTCGCTACCACCCAATCACCTAGCCAGCCAGCCGTTTAACGTCATACGCTCGTGCGTCATAGGCTCTGACGTACTAGTTAGCCTCCTGCCAGCCGTCTGACGTCATACGCTCGTGCGTCATAGGCTCTGACGTATTAGTTGGCCTCCTGCCAGCCGTCTGACGTCATACGCTCGTGCGTCATAGGCTCTGACGTATTAGTTGGCCTCCTGCTAGCCGTCTGACGTCATACGCTCGTGCGTCATAGGCTCTGACGTAGTGGCACGACCCGACCCGTTCTCCCTGCCCCGTTCCAGGTCCCGATCTCCCTGTCGGCAGGTCGTTGCATTTACACGACCCGACGCCCGACCTGGTCCGTCGACGGCAACAGTAGGTGCCGAGCTCCTTCATTGTGTGTCTCTCCCTCCAGCATTTTTGGAGGGCTGGTAGAACTTTGAAATTGCTTTCCTGGGAAGTTTATAAAATGTGACGTAGGTATCACACTTTGCCATCTTTCTACCAACATCCAAATTCCACCGGTTTCCTACTTACAAGGATCTAATCTATGATTCATTTTTAATTCTCATCATTTGCTCTTATGACAACATCATGTTGTTACAATTCTTCCATACTGATGCATGTTTCTTGACGCTCTTATTGCAATAAGTACAACAGCGAAAATATAGGCAGGTACTTATAGAAAAAATAAGCTTGAGAAATACAGCTGAAATCGCAACGAAAAAAATAAGGTAGGTACCTTCTTATTGAAACAGACACACAAATTAATGTACTCAATATGACAGTAAGAATGGAATTTTCTGGCGCTTCCCTTCACCACAAGAGCTGGTTGGTAACTAACTCAATTCTCAAATAACTTGTCGATAGTTATGATTGCACACCTTTCACGCATTCGTTTTCCGTAACCTATTACCTGGTATTAGGTCCCAGCCAACCTATTGCCAGGTAGTGGTTATCACGGAATCCCATAGTGCGGGTATTCGGCCGGCGGTAGAGAGGCTCTCAGAGGCCTTTCGTCCAAGTTTCCAAAACAGTTATTCCAGTAATAGGGTTTTTCTAGTAATAGATTATCTGGTATTAGTTTAATGGGCAGTATTAGGTAATTTGAAGCGGTTACGTTAAATTTCCCCACCCCTAATGTAAGATCAGCTTCTTGAGCGAACAGCTGAATTCTCTCTGAATTCACCGTAGGGAGCTGAAAATTGATATAAAGCCTCTTGAGGCCATAGGGGAGTAATGCACGTGGACCTGTGCATCGCACGGGTAACATCTAGTTTCAAATACAATAATACAACACTTCTTGGTATGAAGAATATAAATATTAAATGCTACGGTTCCTGGTCAAGTAAACATGAGCTGGGACCCGGAGAGCCATAAAGCTACAACTTACAAATTCGAGAGAAAATGAACCTTTATCTTTGTTTTAAACATTCAGTGAGAAATTCGACTCAGACACGGGTCTCATTAGAAGATTACATGAGGAGTTAAGATTGGTATTCACAGGACGAAGGAGTTGATTGTACATGTACAGTGTGGTGTATTGTAGACTGCATTTAAAAGCGATAGTGCACCAATAATTGGCTTACGTCACAAAACCGGCGTCGAATCTCTTTAATTTCCTCCCTAAACGAGGGCACAGACGCATAAACGGCTTTTCAGAAGGCCGTTAGTGAGATGTTGGGAAGAGGGTAATTTATAAATGGACAGAGTGAAAGGGCTCGAGTTACCGCGTCCTTCGAACAGTCTCGTCCTCCGGAGAGCGAAAATATTACTGTCGAGTTGTAAAACGTGCTGGGGAATATTTGAAAACGAATAAAATGAAAAAAATTGAGACAATAAACATTTGGTTCTAACATGAGAGCAATAATTGTTGGTCATAAAGTAGTAATAATCCGAGGATGCAACTGCACAATTGGCTAACAGAGGGAAAGGTCAAGAATTGAGACGACATTTATACTCAATGTATAATGGCTTCATCGCATAACAAATTATTGTCGACCTAGAGACGACCAATTTGTTGATCTTTGTGGCCTGCGATATTACACGAGGAAACTGAAGTATTATTATGAGTACAAGTAGTTACACGGAATGGCCAAATTACTAGTGAATGCTGTACTGAACTATGTGGATAACACAAATCGACCAGAATTAGTTCTTTGAATCGTGTAGAACTACTAATTTTAGTATGAATTATGAATTACCTCGCTTCGAGTTCTATCCTCCGTAGATCCGTTCTGAATGTCCTGAAAATAAAACGACATTTAATAATACACTATAATGGAAAAAGCAATAAAAAATGAAAATTATATAAAATTAAAACTTCCATTCACCACTTTTGGTTTATTATCTTCGATAATGAACCATTGGAATCTTTACTCTTAGTACCACTGTGCTGCCATATGTATGATACCGAAACCCAACAAACCAACTCATCCACCCTCATCATATCGTCCTAACAGTATTCTCTCTTTGCTTTCGAAGTACTTCGAACGTATTTTTCTCCCACATCTCCGACGCTACACTGACCCAACTTATACCAACAATTTGGTTTCCACCAGGACCACTGTTGTTCGCTTCCATCTACTTATTTATACTGACAGAAGTCTGTGGGGGTTCAGTTTAGCTTGCTCACTGTGGATTGTGACTCCCAGTACGTCAACATCGCTTGGTTTCAAAAGTCGTCCAAGAGTTGACCGTTCGTTGATGTTCCCTCTTTCTGCATTCGAATCTCCGCCCCTTTTTCCCTTCGGCGGAATCCGTTGCTCGAAAGAAATCCGAAATCAGTAGTTGTTTCTCTGATTGATACCATCTGAGTGGCATCCGGGACACACAATGGGGCCCCCGCGGGCGCGACCTTGTCTCCGTTTGGCAAGGATTTGGAAACAAACGTGTGGTTTCAGAGCTGACCAGAGGTTTCTGTCGGTCGAAATTGCTCATTTCTCCGTTCGACGGCCCCAATTTCCCTTCGACAATTTACGCGAATTCGTCAGGCTGTATGAAACATTTCACGGTCATCAAGAAAATACCAAGTATTTGAGGAGTCCCTGAACTCGAAAAATGTCGAAAAAAACGGGTCGAGTCCATACTTGGCCCGTTTTTTTCTCTCGATATTTTTAATTAATAGACATTTCTAATTAATAGCAGAATATATTCTATATCTCTATAGAGAAATGGAGATTACAAAATTATAAATCATTTAACAAAACATTCCTCTGGCAACACTGTAGATAAGATAACGTTCAGGAAGAGTTGCCGCCCGTTTATTTTATCCTGTATCTGTACAGATACAGATACAAATTTTGATATCCCATTGATGTAAAATACATTAAAATGTATTAAAATGTATTTGGGGGAAAGTAGAGTATTTTGGGTCAAAATGGGGTAAAATAGGTAAATGGGCCTAAATACTCTATTTTACCCCAAACATTTAAAAAATATGTATATATATTATACATTAGTTGAATACCTACTAATGATTGGAAGGTTTTAACCATTATTCATTATTTGACAGGATAGTCATTGGAAATTCCAATTGAAATACCATCACAGGGAATTTAACGTGAATAATATCTAATCAACTTTCTCAAAGGTTTTTTTTTTATATTCACTATTAATTTGAACACAAAAGATTGAAAAGTTTTCTCTTTTTTGTTAGATTGCAATTATCACACACAAAAGTTACTCTTTTATTATGAATAACATTTTAATAATGATTTGCATTAGGTACCAAATGATTTTCGCCCATAGATCCTATACTCACCTAACAAACATTGAGGTATTTATAAATTGAATTCGCATTTTGGAATTTTGAAATTTAGGTTTATTCCGTTGGAAAAAATTTGACAAAAAATAAGAAAAAAAATCGAAATATCGATATTTTTCACCAATATATTGAATTAATATTTCGATCTCTTTTTAAATAATATTTATACAGACATTGTTATCCGAGAGTTGCATCCCTACTCTGAAGGTTCAGCTCGGTGATAACAATGGCGCAACGAGCCCCACACGATCAAGTTATGCTGTTGAATATTATTTATTAAATTATATATTATTAATATTATTTATTGTATATTATTAATATTATATATTTATAATAATTAGTTATTAAATTTGAAAGAATTCCATTCAGTATACCTACTTAACTTGACAAATAAGGACATTACTAGGACAACAACTTCAATCAGCGCTAAAGACCACTTTCAACGAATTCAAGACGTTTTGGTTGGTTGATTTTTGCATCGTTTTAATCAGTTTGGCAGTATTACTTGATCGTGTATTACTTGATTGTGTCCATGTTATCACTATCATCACTGTTATCACTGTCAATATCGGAGTTGTTGGTGTAGGTACGAGTATCTCTCCTCATCTTCGGGTCGCTCAATGCCCTTTGCTTGCCTCGGCTTCGTGAATGTTCACCGGCGGAACATCGGTGATAAGCGGCAGACAAGCTGCAACAACAGCTCAACCCATTATCTGGACGATTTCCCGAGATTAGACTCCTGTCGTACCACGTTTTGTTGCCTTTTTTTCTCTTTTTTTTGTCTCTCTCTTTGAGCCCTTTTATTTTTCTTTCTCTCCAATCTTACAGCGGGTTAAAACTTATTGTCGGGGAGCCCATTCCTTCTCGATGTGGGGCAAAACAAAAAGTCCCTTCTTCCTCGGGACGGTCCGTGGGGGCGTCCAGGGCTTCCAGCCGGCCGTTCCTGCCAGACAATGTGGGTCATCGAGGTGACAAGGTCTGAAGAGCTCTTGCAGGAAATGGCCGCTTCTCTTCAATTACTGAATTGGGTCGACGATGAACTTCGGTTTCTACTCTCGAAAGTGATCGAATCATCAGATTTGAAAACATCCGGTGACGCCCCATTTATAGAACATTTGAGACGTTCTTGTAACACTTTCCTGAATTGCAGTTTCCGAAATCGTCCACAAAAGCCACACATAATACGAGACATTCTCGTAACCTTATGACACTGTCGCGATGAAGTTATTACCCATAACAGCAAAACAATAAGAGCGAATTGTCGAAGCGAAATGTTGTTATATAAAATGCCTCCGTTTTACTGGTTTCTTGACCAATTTCGTCTCCTTTTTTGCTGAGTAGGATTATCTGATTATAGCAGATGAAGATTTCAAGTAACAACCAAGTTTCTGCATCTTAAATGAGCTCCAGTTTGAGAACGGAATAACATGTTGAATTTGTGACTTCACCCTTTTATTCAGCATAAAAAGACTTTAAAATGGCCTGTCTCTTGTCAATCTGTTTCATTTAGGTCTGTATCAGGCTGGTTCATTTTGGCTATTTACGGGTGGGTAGTTCTCCCCCCCCCCCCCTTAACCCCCAAAAACTACAGTTCTATCGAGTCCCACTACCTGCTCTTATGATAAGTTTGATCGATACTTTATATTTTGGTTCATTTTTTATTACAAATTTGGAATAATTTTTAATGTTCCATAATTCCTACTACTGATTTCGACCATGAATCTTGAAACACTTTTCTGATGTGAATGATAAATTTGAATTTGTATATTATCCCAGCTGTCTTCATTATCTGACATATACAAACTTCACCTACCCATCCTATTAATAGAAAATAGATTTCAAGACCCAAACATACTAGTAAATGATAAAAATGAATGTGCGGTACAGAGTACCGCTAGCGTCCACTAACGTGACACTCGTCATAGCGCCCACTAGTGGTCTCGAAGGACATTTTATATCCCTGCGAGAGATCCACCCAAATCCCCATGTATGATGAAAAATACAGGGATTTGAGCCACCTCAAGTAGTTTTTTTCGAGAAAAAGCTCCGAAGTATTTTGAGAATTTGAGAAACTTGAGAATTTGAGAAACTCAAATCGAAGTATGATCAACAAAAAAGTCGTTACCTTCTACTTTTTTCCACTGAATTTTATGTCAGCAAATATTTGACGGCACAAAACTAGATATTATAAATTTGAGTTTTGGTTATAATATAACGCCGTTAATATAATTAACGCCGTTAAATGTTAGCTGATCAACTACATAATAGCTAACATTTAACGGCGTTAGAAGATGTCCGTTCTTGCACTGTTTATTAAGAACCTTGACTATGAACCTTGAGACTATGTGGTGTATCTCAAATAGTTTGAACATTCTTCCAAGTATTATCAAGATTCCTCCAATGTTTTAAATTTTTTGTAGGTGGAGTTAAGGATTTAATCGGTTTTTTCGGATTAAAATGAAGAATTGACGTGAAGTTACAGTGACAAGGGGCCTTGGTTTAATGACTCATGTAGTACGAGTTAATACATTTGAGTATTTGCCTAAGAGTTTTTCTACTAAACTAAAATCACCATTAGGGGTTGACTTGAGATCGTGCTCTTATAATCAATTCTGTTTGTGATCTCAACCACTGATCGCCCCGGAAATATCCAATTCGTCCTCCTTAATCTTCTAATCAGCCAGTCGTTATTATCTTTGAATCTTCCTCCTCCCCCATCCGAACCGGAGGTTATCCCTCAGCCCGTTGTCCAATTCCAGACGTCATCCGAGGGAGCTCAGCAGACTCCGCCTGACAACGAAACCCCGTCTGTAGATGGTAAAGAGGAAAAAGTCGGCCAAGATTTTTATTCGCGCTTCAATTACAACCGGGAGAATCCCCTAATCAGGGACGACGGGGCCACGCCGAAGAAGTCCGGGGAAATAATAGAAGACTCTTGTTTGTAGAGGGATCGTGCTGTACCGTTGCCCCAATCCCAGAGTTGCCGTTCATCTGAGGCTTTGAAAATCAGAGATCGCCATCTCATCCCGAGCAGGTTTCTTTTTTCTCCGAGGTGTTGAAATCTCGGGCTGACTACTTCCTTGCACCCAAACAATGAACTATTGAGCTCAGAGTCTGAGTCTCAGACTAGGGATAGCCATCGTTAGCCATCATATCGATATTTCGATATTCGATAGTATCGATGACGATGTTTATGGTATAGCTCAGTACCTATCGATAGTTTTTGCAACTGATTGTATTGATAAAAATATCGATATTTACTAAAATATCGGTTGAAAAAACATTCAATTAAAAAACGGTGTAAATAGTTACCTAAGCCCAACTGTAATGTCAATTTTTGGGCAATGAGTTTTCATACCGATTTAAACATGAATATGTTTACGACACCGACAAATTAAACACAAATTAAGACATAGACACCTACACTCACCCTTATCAAAATCAACACACAAAGGGTTCTTCTTCGTCTTCTTTCCATTTCCCTGTTCAGGCTGACGCCATCATGGACACATTATTAAGCTCTACTAGTTCACCCACAACACTAAAACTCGGATTTTTTCGTTCGACTCAAGAATTTTGGAAATGTTTGATATATCCGATTTAAAAAAATATCGTCAGAAACTATTGGTTACTCAAGCATCGATAACCGATACTATCGACTATCGATGGCCATCCCTAGCTCAGACCAGTGTCGTCCTTTCAAATTAAATGTATGATGAATGAAAGAAAAGTTTATTTCTGAGAAAAAAGTATAGTAAGCTATAGTAGCACTTAGTCTCTCTAGTGGTAAAAGCCCAGATAGGGAAAACGAGTTGATTCCTTATATATTATATATGGAGTAGGACTACAGTTCTTCAGTAATAAAATATAAATAAATTACATGTCACCAGCCATCCATACTTATTTTACTGATTTCCCGATGTTGGTGATAAAAAAATAAATAAATAAATAAAATAAAAATCCACAAAATGCAGCATGGCAATAAGAGCAAATATTCGAAGAAATAACTGGTTTTATGTAAAATGATTCCAGTGAAGAACTCCATGATGAACATCTCATGTATCAACCACGTTTCTTCATCTTCAAAGAGCTCCAGTTTGAGGACGTAATAAGGTATCGCAATTCTGATCTTAGCATCGTGTTCAGCGTAAAAAACCCTTTAAAATGAGGTATCAGACTGTTTCATTTTGAGAATTTTTTGGGTAATCCCCCCCCCCTCCACTAAACCCTCTTTAGAGTAGCCCGATTCTGCTCATCTACGAACTTAGCCTTTCGATTGGCAAGACACATTTGTTGTACAAATTTGAACTTTTTATCTCAGTTCTATTTGGGTGTTACTTGAAATGTTTTCACGTTTCATCTGCTCTGATCTGATAACTGAATGAGATACCGCAATTCCGACTTCACCATCGTGTTCAGCGTTCAAAACTTCACAAACTGAGGTGTCACTCGGCAAAAAAAAGGAGACAAAATTTGTTATAAAACCAGTAAAATGAACCTATTTTACATACAACCAGTTATTTCTTCGGAAATTCGCTTTTATAGCCATGCTGCATGACTGGATTTTTTTTTTTTTTTTAATCACCTTCTATAAATAGGGCTACCTTTCTATTGGGGAGAAAACAGGCTTAGAATGATGATACGTCAACATTGAAGACACAGACATTTTATTGCTTCTATTAGCTCGATGAAACGATTCGGACGTTAACATTTCCCCGCATCTCTCCCGAATGACCGAACGTTGAATCTTATTTGACGGAACAGGATGCGGCCGAAGATTAAACGGTGACATAATCGCGGGGCTCTCGAGCTTCGTCGGTATTTTCTGTGTTTCTCGACGTTTTAACTAATGCAGTCGAGAAACGTGTTCTACGCCCTCGACTCCCTACACTTAACCGCCATTACGACTTAACCTTTATCGTTCCAGTGGTAAAAATCTAACGGTGAGGTCCCAACTTCTTTTTTTATGCAACTCGGCAGTCCCGCGTTATACAACACGATACAGAACGGAGTTTATTGGGGTCTCTTGTTGGGAGGACGGATCCTCCATATATCAGACCCTTCTTGGAAGATCCGACGAATTCCGTCCTGATTGGACAAAAAACGCGAGCTTTGATCACAATACGATGCTAAATTATAATAGATATTATCTCACAGCGAATGTTTAATGGAAATAAGGAACTGCACGGTATAATTATTATGATGTTGAGGGATGTCGAGGGTCGGTCAAATGAATTTCATCTCAATTTCATTTGACCGACCCTCGACATCCCTCAACATCATTCTTACTGACGGTCAAACTAAATCACATATAATTATTATATTACAGTAAACATGATAATTATATCAATAACATAACAACTGAGCTGCAGCCCATCAAGTTAATTTCCTATAATATTATAAAGTGTTTGTTGAGTGTTTAGCTCAGTGGCTGTAACTCAGGAGAACACTACATCACTACACTTGTCACATTGTCACATCACAAGTTCTATCAAGCCGCCGTGAGACGTTGCTGTTGCCTAGGAGATGAAGAACTTCCAGAGTCATGTGTTCATGGAGCCGCTGTTCGTGTTTTACAGCATGTTGCTTTGCTACTTTGCTGATAGATTCTATCTTGAGGCCTCGATGGAGGTCATCGTTTCTGATGTACCAAGGGGCGTTGACAATACTCCTAAGTACCTTGTTCTGGAAAGTTTGAATAATCTTGCTGTTTGTTTCAGTAAGGCATGATTTCAAAATTGGAGAAAATGGCTTCGGATGGTATCTCTCAAGTTCTTACTCCAGCCCTTAATGCAGGCACGACTTTGTCAAATGCTTGGGAAACATCCTGGAACACACCTGCACAAACCTGTTTGTTTTCCAGACAACGCTCTATTACATCAGTTATGCGATGCACTTGTTCTGTGGTAGAGTGTTTTTCTCTGAACCCAAACTAGTGGTCGGGGATTAGCTCTTTCTCATGAATGATTGATTGTAATCTTAACACGATAATTGACAGTTTTTGCATTCGAACTGTTTGTTTGGCTGAAGAACCTCAACTGGACGTTTCGTAGTAAACATCCAACATGAGATGGCAGATGGCATATTCGACTCGTCGAATATAATGAGCAGATTTAAGACGAATCTCGTCTTCGAAAATGTTTTCACGGCTGGAGCCCAACAAACCAGAAACGGGTCAAGGTCTCTGCTCTTTTACTTGGATAGAAAGGTGAGTCAGGGATTGATGCACGTTTTCATTCAGACCAATTGCCTCGGGGAACGGGGATCATATCGTACTCGAAAAGTCGCCGGTCCTTGAAGATGTTCATGTGTTTTTTCGGATCTTCTTTCGCCCCGAACGAGTAGAATCATGACAAGTGTGAGTCACTGGTGTCGCGTGATCACATTCACCGGCGCCAGATTCTTCAGCTCTGTCACCTTCGTTCGATCATGATGGCTCCAATTTCCAGCGTAACTGTAGACCAACCAGAATTTGAACAAAATGACACTTCAGGAGCTTGAGTGGTCGACCGTGTTCACTCGGAACCCAGAAATAACTTTGCTTCCGTACGTCCATTTGGAGGCTGTCAACGAGGCTGTAAAGTCGTATCCATGGATGGATTGCACTGTTAATGTCAAATATTGATTACAGCTTGTGACATCGTTGAGATTTGTTAATGCTCAAATAAACTTTATAACAAAGGTTATGGGCCCAGCATGCTTCGAGGCAGAAAAATTCTTGATCTACCAGATTTCAGTCTTAGGGTAATATTTATCTTCCCCATTTACGTACAACTGTTTCTTTAAATGTGTATTACTCAAGACTTAGTGGAAAAGAGTTTTTAATAACTTTCCGACCAGTGTCAAAGTTCGTTAAATGAATCATCCCATAAAAGTAAATGTTATTTTTAAAAAATGTTTTTACGTATACAAGATATTGTTTAAAAGTAATGAAATAAGTCAATTAGAATTTAATTGGGTAGTGATATTTTTGACTTGTGTATTTCTTTAGTCTCGTTTCTTAGGCTTCTTTGGGATTCATTTCCTCTTCAAGAGAGCGTTAGAAAGTGACTTTCGATTTTCGGTTCATTATTTTAGCCCCAACCGATACATAGGCAACACCATATTCAAACCGTCCAACTTCACCTTCGAAGGTTTTCGTATCATCTTGATCTTTCCAAACGCGGAGAACTCCCCGAATTACAAGAGCTTCCGAAACGCGATCTTCTGATGGGTTTTCTCTCCGATATGGTAAACGATTATGTATCTTTTCCCATCTAAAGCCGCCACATCCGACCCTGACCGGTCCCAATCAAAGATGTGGCAAGTTTTATAGAACAGCCCTCGTCCGAACCGAGAGAGAATTTAATGGTAGTGCGATAGCGAAATACCGTTCGAAAAAGTCTGAATTTACACCCTACACCACCATGCAGCTCTAAAATAGCGACGAACTGCAACGTTACTGAACACTGGAATTCTAACAGCCAACAGGAATTCTAATAGGAATTCCAAGCTAATAGGAATTCTAATTATACAACAGTAAATTATGCGCTAACGTAGTGATGCTGAATGTAGTATGCGAGTACGTGCTATTTGTTCTATTGAATTTTCAAAGGCAACACACACTTGTACAACGAATTCGTTGATTCTTCTGAATCGGTGGCGAGGATCGCTGAAGGATATTCTGAGTGTGATGTATGGCGGTTGAAGTATTGCGTATTGTACGGCTAAATGTTAATAAACACGTCATGCAGCACTAAGAGCGAATTTCCGAAGAAATAACTGGTTGCATGTAAAATAGGTCCATTTTACTGGATTTATAACAAATTTTGTCTCCTTTTTTTGCCGAGTGACACCTCAGTTTGAACGCTGAACACGATGGTGAAGTCAGAATTGCGATATCTCATCAGTTATCAGATCAGAGCAGATGAACCGTGAAGAACATCTCAAGTATCAATCACGTTTCTTTATCTTCAAAGTGCTCCAGTTTGAGAACGGAATAAGGTATCGCAAGTATGACTTCACCATCGTGTTCAGCGTAAAAACTGTAAACTGTTTTATTTTGGGAATTTATGAGTAATTTCCCCCTTTCCCTAAAACTCCCCTAAGCCTCAATTAGAGTGGCCCACTTCATCCCATCTACTAACTTAGCCTTTCGATTGACAAGACAGATTTTTGTGCAAATTTGAACTTTTTATCTCAATTCTGGTATCTTTTGGCAGCGAATTCACGATGGTCTGAAACGGATTTTGGTATACAAATTTTTCGGAAATTCGAATTTTAAAAATTTTTGACTAAAAGAGAAAGGTAAAAATCACTCTCTTTTTGGGGAAGATGAAGATTTTTCAGGAGCAGAAAAAATTGAAGGGAAGCGAAGCTGTGAAAACTTTGTGACCTTCATAAACCCGTTACTCAACTGAGTTGTCGACAGTTGTGAACCGTGTAATCACATCTGTCGGTGGGTTTTCTGATCTAGTTTACACAGCCTTCTCGGTTTCGCGTTCGGCGTTTTACGGGAGGTGTGGAACGCTGGAACAGGTTCGTTCCTTCCGCTCTATTTTCCGGTACGACTCGATCATTGGGCGGATTTACTTTTGGTCGTGTTTTTCTCTCGATCGTGAAGTGAAGATGTTTCCGTCCCCTGAGAACGCGTTCTCACTTCGGGATCGTCATGCAGTAGAGATGCTGGGTGAGGGCAAAAACGTACTTTTTCGGGGTTATCTCGATTTTCTGAAGACTGAAATCCCGAAATTGGACATTTATTTCCTAAACGTTTTATTCTGACGTCTCACTATTCAAACAGTAAGTAAATACAGGATTCCTGTTAAAAAAAAATTAAATTAATAAAAACAAAAATCGATCGATTTCAATGGTCTATCCACAACCATCCAAAAACTAGCGAATTTGAATAATGACCCATTTATCTTCTTTTTTGCATCTCCGAGCCCTGAGCTTTTCATTCATTACAACACAATACATTACAGAACGAATATGATGAAGTAGTGACCAGTGGATACCATTACCTACCTCAACAGCACTATCATGGAGCCGTTACTGCTTACTAGTAGGTACGTTTCACGATTGACAACTCAAAAAACTCTGCAAATTCTTGACACAACGGTTTATTATCTTCCTTGTGCAGATCACCCTTCTGTCTATACCAGACTGTGTTGCAAATCGGCACCATACCATATTCTCACCGTACTCATACCATTTCTTTCCTATCATACCGTACTGTACTATACTAAATCATACATACAATAATATACCATACCATAGTCATACCATGTGAATGAATGAATGAAAAATGAATGAATTTTAACTCAACGCTAACTGGGCAAAGTGCCGCGGACGGCGTTTGGCGTACGGCGGACGGACGGGTTTTTTTTTATTGGATTTTCTGAATCTACGTATCTTGAAACGTAAACCAACAAATTTTGAGGGGGGGGGGGTTAAACTTTTTTTTTCTTTGGGCGATTCCAATGGTTCATTATCGAAGATAATAAACCAAAATGAAGTACGAGGTACGCGGTGTGGGTGTGGGAGGGGGCGCAGAGACATAAAAGGTCTCGTCGTATGACGCACTAGTTGGCCTCCTGCCAGCCGTATTATGTCATACGCTCGTGCGTCATAGGCTCTAACGTACTTGTTGGCCTCCTGCCAGCCGTCTTACGTCATACACTCGTGCGTCATAGGCTCTGACGCACTAGTTAGTCTCCTGCCAGCCGTCTTACGTCATACGCTCGTGCGTCATAGGCTCTGACGTACTTGTTGGCCACCTGCCAGCCGTCTTACGTCATACGCTCGTGCGTCATAGGCTCTGACGTACTTGTTGGCCACCTGCCAGCAGTCTTACGTCATACGCTCGTGCGTCATAGGCTCTGACGCATTAGTTAGCCTCCTGCCAGCCGTCTTACGTCATAAGCTCGTGCGTCATAGGCTCTGACGCACTAGTGGCCTTCTGCCAGCCGTCTTACGTCATACGCTCGTGCGTCATAGGCTCTGACGTACTTGTTGGCCTCCTGCCAGCCGTCTTACGTCATACGCTCGTGCGTCATAGGCTCTGACGTACTTGTTGGCCTCCTGCCAGCCGTCTTACGTCATACGCTCGTGCGTCATAGGCTCTGACGTACTTGTTGGCCTCCTTCCAGCCGTCTTACGTCATACGCTCGTGCGTCATAGGCTCTGACGTAGTAGTTAGCCTCCTGCCAGCCGTCTTACGTCATACGCTCGTGCGTCATAGGCTCTGACGTAATGGCCCGCCGGTCGCTTGTGTTCTGACCTGATCTGAGGGAAAGGGTGAATCAAGGGAACAAATTTTTCCCGTTTCAGTTCATGTGCCAAAGCAAAGACATGAAAATGTCAAAAAAATATGTAAATAGGTACCTAAGCCCAACTGTAATGTCAATTTTCTGACAATGAGTTTTCGACTATAGTTTTCATACCTTTTTACTTAAGTACTTATTGCAATTTGAGACTGATAATGAGCTGTTTGCAAATAAAAAGTCTGATAACTACCTACTTTATTACATCTTATTAATCTATTTTCAAGTTCCGATTCACAGTTGAATGTATTTTATTTAGATGTCGTAAAATTCGAAAACGATGGAATGACGAAACCTGTCGACTACTGACTCAAGTGATACTGTCGACTTCTAACACATGTAGGTCGACTACTAGTGCCAAACCATGTCGACTACTGAAGAAAATGTTGGTCACTGGTATCGACTACTACCTAGAGCAATGGGATTTTTTACAAAAATATTTTTTCCTTTTTCAAACCATGTTGAATAATATTTCCCGCTGCCAGGTCTTTTAGGGAAGGATCTTGGGTACACAATGAACAGGTTTGCAATGAGAAATAGTTGATAATAATAATTAATCTAACATTTAGGATCTAGACATTTAGACCTAGTGATCTAGACAGAAGGGTGATCTGTACAAAGAAGATAATGAACCGTTGTGTCAAGAATTTCATTATCTTCTTTGTACAGATCACCCTTCTGTCTAGATCACTAGGTCTGAATGTCTATATCCTAAATGTTAGATTAATTATTATTATGAATTATCACTAATTATTAATAAGTTTATCAAGTAGATACCTAGTGAAAATTATTATAATTTATTGTTAAATATTAATAATTTGTATTTAATTAATACGATATAATTCTAGGGTTTTTCATACTTTTTAATTTATCTATAAAAGAAGTACCTACCTACCTACCAACAAACATTCGAAATTACCTTCATTTCCGTAGCACGAAACGTACCTCAGAACAACAAACTCGACATCACTAAAACCATATGATGTTCTAACCAGCTAGTTAGTATGAAAATCGAGTCGACCTGTATTTAATCGACCTGTATTTCAACCGTTTGATTCAAGATCGCGTCGACAGGCTCAACCTTTGAGCCGTCATTGTGAACGAACGGCTGGTCGTACAAAGCTGCGGATGGTCTTAAAAAACTCTACGGAACAAACTCTATCTAATATGAAATAAAAAACATACCGTTCTATATGACTTTTTCGAGATATGAGATTTTCAAATTTTCAAAATTCGTTTAGAACCCCTTCCCCTTGACCTAGGGTTATGAAAAGTTTCGAGGACCATTGTAGGGTTAGTCGAAACCCATAAAAAAAATTTCTTAATTTTAACTCAACGCTAACTGGCCAAAGTGGCGCGGACGGCGTACGGCGGACGGCGTACGGCGGACGGACGGATTTTTTTTTATTCGATTTTCTGAATCTACGTATCTTGAAACGTAAACCAACAAATTTTGAGGGGTGGTTATAAAATTTTTTTCTTTGGGCGATTCCAATGGTTCATTATCGAAGATAAACCAAAATCTGCAGTTGGTGTCTGGTCTTTCCGATTTGACTACGACAGTCATTTTGATTCGCAAATCTCATGGCTCAGTATTCTAAATAACATACTATGTGTTTGGCAAGAAGCTACAGCAAATATTTCGTAAAACGGATGCAACATTTTTTCAAAGATCCATTTTAGATAAAACCAGGTAATTCTTCAAAAATTTGATCTTATAGCCATGCTGCAAGACTGTGGATTTTAACCTTCTTTTGGCGAATTTTCGAATAAACGGAAGCTGTTGTTCTCGCTCGAAACTTTTTAAAACTCGAATTTGCGAAAATTTGAGAAGCTTTGAAAAATCCATAAACTGAGGCGTCACATGCGGATTTTTTCAAATTTGAATCAGCTGAATTTATGACAAACTTAGAAGATATGGATTTCTGCACTTTTTACAGCAGTACAACTTGGAGCTGTCATGCCAATCACGTAGCTGTAATTTCGAGCTGAATCTTTTTTTATCCGTGAATCGTCCACTTTGGTTCATCATCATTCCAGTTCTCAGAATCCGCAAATCGTTTCAGGGATTTATGTGGATTGGCTTACCGTTGTTTGACGACGCTCAAGGTTGCGGTTGTAAATGATTCAAGGTGGATATTGTTCGAAGAAAAATTGGCCCGTAATTAGCCCTCGTTTCTCACTTCCTAACTCATTTAAACGGATAGCGAAGAGGCGTCAAAAGGAAAAAGAAATAGCGGCGTGAACGGTGTAGGAGCTACGGATTGATAGCTCGGGGTTCGTTTAAGATACCAGAAACGACTTAAGTGCCAATCTCTTCTTAATAATCACCCTCGACAATCCCTTTGTAATAAGCCGTTAGAATCGTAGCAATCAACCAATTGCAATTCCCAACGCCCCGCAGTTGCCTGAAGATCTTGATGAGGCCTCTAATGATATGACGCATTAGCGGCTGCACGGTCGTGTCATGTTACCGTGTTACCATTGTTTCGTTATTACCGGCCGTCCGTGTAAGAAATCCGACGATCATTTTATAACTTCCAACTTGCAAATAGGGTTTCACTTGATACTGTGACGACAGGGCGATTTGTGACGGTCGTTATTGCTCGGTGTAGGTTTCAACATGTGCAGCTCCGTCAAACTAGTACAGCAGGGGCTGCTGACATTTCCCAAACGAAACGACAAATCTCAGAAACTGCAGAGTGGTGTAGTTTTGGCGTGGAACATGGTCTTAGCTTTGGTCCTGAACAACAAAACGCAACGAAATTTGTTTCGGCAGTTTGCTGATGATACGGCCATGCGGTTGGTGATTCAGTAGAAGGAGCAACAAGGAAATCACAGCACTAGGAAATCACAGCAAACGCCTGGACAACAAAAAGTTCGCCTCAGGCTTAATGAAGGACATTTGCTCACTAACCTTATGAACAAGTCAACGACACCAGTGATGATAAATGAACATGAAAGAACTTATTTCAAATAAGAAGATCCGAATCTCGTTCGAGAAGAATCTGAAGCCAAACGCAATTTCCCCCCTTTAAATTCAATTAAAATTGATGTTTATCCCAGGGAATAAAACGGTAATGAATAACGATCAATGAGGAAATTGATCGGTACGTAATTTCTCAAAACTGGGATCAACACAGATAAAAATTACACATAATATGTTTGTTTTCGCTGTTTGCCCGAAACGTTTACACTCAAAGTTGTAGAACATTGAATTTCCTACAATTCTTTGTAAGTATATAAGTTTTTTCCAACAAATTCACTCAACAAACTCAATACTATACAACTTTGAGTGAAAACGTTGTGGTCAAAAAGCGCTTAGTTTAGATTTTATGAGCGAAAAACCGAAAAAAGTCCAAAAATGTAGAGGTGTTTCGGCCTTGCCAAGTTAGAGGAATTTTCTCAAAATGGATAAAAGGTGCAAAAGAACAAAGGTTTGGGCACTCTATCAATTACCATCAGTTAATTATGGTAATCACTATTCTATGATAATTATGGTAATCACTCATCAATATGCTGAGTTTGCTGTCACACTTTGAGAATCGGTTTTGGAATTTTTTCATAGAAATTTTAGTAGATTTGGATTTTTAGTAGAATTTTAAGACCATACGCAGAGTTCACGCAAGGCAACGAGCTCGAAAGATGGAACCGAGAAAAAATCTATAGCTGATAGTGTCGAAACTATCGAACTACCGACATCCCTACTGACTGACTTTCGGGATTTAGAATCGTTTTGGGGTTTGGTATGTCCACAGCACTAACTAAACTCGGTCGACTTGTAATTGGCTTATCTGCTGCATAGAAGGCATTTTGGATACAAGGGACGTGAATCACACAGAGCACGGAAATAAGTGCGTACAGTTGGAGCGTTTGTCTTCAGATCCGCTCGGAGGATATCGTTCTCCTGGACGTTGTTTTCTCGCATTTTGAATCGTTTTCCCATTGGAATGAGCGTCACAAACTATCAGGTACCACCAAAATCTCATCTTTGAAATTGAAGTGACTTCAATGGTTTTGCCCTATTTAATAAATGGACAAATTGTGTAAGTACGACTCGTTGACGTATCTGATACTGTCAATGAAATGCACTTTATAGGACACCTTGAGCCGGTTCGAAACCATTAAGTAGGTACTCGTACGTTTCCTGCTGTAGGTGAAAAAGGACGTCAAGTTAGACGTCAGAATCAACGGGGATTTAGAGGTTCTCAGGAGAGTTGCGTGACTTGAGAGGATTTTCTTCGAGGAGTCGAGGGTTTTAACGTGATCAAATTATTTTGTGAGGACCCCAAAAACAAAAAAACAAAACACCGAGGTAAGTCCGATCGAAAGGAGCGCGTTAAGTGGACGGTTTGAAACCGTTGAATAATCCTAAACTGTACCCACTCGTCTGATATAACTGGTGTTGTACGATGCGTGATTGTACGTTTTATAACGTGTCGTGGTGTTGAGAGCGAACGGTTGCTAGGGTAAATATGTGGCGTAACATGCGGGGGATGAATCACAATTGTGATTCACCTGCTGTGAACCGAACAGACCCCAATCCCCCTTTTGATTGATCACTTGTAATAAAGTGAATGGACGTATTCCGAATCGATAGTTTTTATTGTAGAAGGACCTGAAACTAATCGACTAAGAGCAGTGGAATAAATAGTGAATCACCGATATGTGATATTGTATGCTCGTATTGAAAGTCCTGACTGGTTCTTCTGCGGTTGTACAGCGGTATCCTTCGGTTTCAATTTTAATAGGATTCCAAGCCGTGTAATTGGTGGTTTCTATGTTATTCAATTGAAAATAGAACACCCTAACGAGTTGTGACTCACACTCAGTGACGTCATTTCTCAATTATCTCGTATCTTCTAGCTTTTTCCATTGAATAGAGACCAAAAAGGGGGTTTACTCTACATCAAATGCGGGAGTCCTGGATTTTTGACATGTTATTTGGGGCTATTAGAAAGTAACAAATCCACATTTTCGTATTCTGATCGCTGTTGCTTCTTCCGCAATCATTGAAAACCCATGAAATATTTTCGGTTTTTCGCCTGTACCTCCTTCGCATTGCGTTTTTTCGCTTTTAAGTTTATCTAAAAACTCTGTACAACATGTTAAATGCAAAATTGATCTCATGAATGTTTGTGTAAGAGCGATCGTTTCGGAGCTACGGCGCCGCGAAAAAGGGCTAAAAATCGCAAAATTGCGAATTTTAAACGTTTTCCCCACTTTTCACGGAGAAGACATCGTCGCAGCGAAAAGTGTGGGGAATGAAAGTTGTAGAGAATTTAATTAGCTTTCTAAACCTTGTTTTGAATTTGTTTTGGACCCGCCTGAAGGAGTAGGAGTAAGTTTGAAGGAAAAAAAAGAAAAATAGCTATTTCGTGATATAACCCACTGAATGAACGGTTCTACTCGTAATAAGAAATAATTCCTTATTTTTTCTTATTCCAATAAGAGATTATTGCGGAGGAAGCAACCGCGATCGGAATACGAAAACTTGGATTTGATACTTTCTAATAGCCCTAAATAACATATCAAAAATCCAGGACTCCCGCATTTGATGTAGGGCAAATCCCCTTTTTGGTCTCTATTCACTGGACTATACAGAGCTAGAATTGACGTAGAACCGTGCAACGCACGGGTAACCGGCTAGTATTATCATAGTATAATATATTATTCAATATTATTAAAATCAGAATTATGAGAGTTTAATACATTTTAAGTTTTCCTCAAATGGGAAGACAAGGTGAAAATAGACAAAGTGAAAAAAATGTATGGACTACAGAACCCGGTAGTCCATACAGGGACTATAAGGTCCGGGAATGGACTATAAGGTCCAGGAAAAGGACTATAAGGTCCAGGAAAAGGACTATAAGGTCCAGGAAAAGGACTATAAGGTAAAATAAATAAATATGATTTTATTTATTTTGTAATTCTTTTGTATTTACAACCTTAAGGGCCCCTAGAGGCCTATTGTAAATGTTTATGCCAATAAAGGTCTAATTTCCTTATTAAGGTCCAGGAAAAGGACTATAAGGTCCAGGAAAAGGACTATAAGGTCCAGGAAAAGGACTATAAGGTCCAGGAAAAGGACTATAAGGTCCAGGAAAAGGACTATAAGGTCCAGGAAAAGGCCAATGGAGCCAAAGAAGCTAATATTTTATATCCATAAAACTATATTTCCTACTGATAAATAATATATACCTATATATTCATTTAATGGATAAATATTTTCACAGAAGGAGAAATTAGAAGGAGAGAGACACTTAATATATACAATTGGAAAGCTTACGGAAATTTTCGCAGTTACAGCGTCATCAGCCCCGGAAGAAAAAGGATATATATATTAAATATAAAGTACCTAGTTTGCGGGTGAGGATGACCAACACTAGTCGTTGTTATCATTTGTTTATTGCAACGTTTCAATCTTGCAATAAACAAATTACCTATAACAACGACTAGTGTTGGTCATCCTCAACCGTAAACTACTCTACTGTTTCCTAGTAAAAAAAAACCTCCACTATTAAATATATCTATATATTCATAAAATTTGGTGTACGTATGCGAATTTACTAGGTATAAAAGAAAGATATTTTCAAATTTATCAATTTTGATCTCTAATCATCGCAGGAATGACCAGTCTTGGAACGTCCGATTTTCCTCAGACTCACGAGCTGTGTAATAAACGCAGATAGTCGAAATGTTAGACGGACTTTCTTAAAAGAAACGAGGTGTTTTCAAAAAGAAAAAAGGTCAGCAATTATTATTAACGGAGCTCAAGGTCCCGTATCCGGGAGCCCGACGGACCACCGCATTGTCCGACAAGTGTTGGTTTTTACTCAGAGACACAATGGAGGCGAGTTGACGCTGCTGTAGTACGAGTCCAAGTCGGTTGGAAACGGGAAAGCAGTTGAATAGGATGTTGATGAGAACTTGAGTGAAATTCCGCTGTTGGGTCGTGTTTGGACTCTAAGAGCGTTTTCACTTGTCGAAATTAATTCGCATAGAGTGATTGAGTTGAAAAAATGCTTTCAACATCCAGATGTATTCGAAAACCGATTAATCAGTAATAATAATCGATTAATACAAATTAAGACGAACCGTAGTTGTTATTGTTACTTCCTCATGAATGAAGGATACCTCCTAAGGACAAATCGTCATTATTATTGTTAGAAGGAGGTTCACCTTCTAGCAATAATAAAGACGATTTGTCTTCAACCCCGGGGTACCCGCCTACCCCTACCACTGTGGTGGGGGGTCTAGATTTTACAATTATAATCTACCGTTTCAAATGAAAGTTACTGACAATGGGATTTGAAAAATTAATGTTTTATGAACCGCAGGTAACCCCCCCCCCCCTCCTTGAGGTGGGAGACAATTTCAAATAGAACGGTATAGTTTTTAGTTCCCATTTTAGAAGTGTTTTTATGGGGGGGGGGGGGGGACACAAATTTTCCCTTTGGTCGATTCCAAACGTTCATTATTGAAGGCAATAAACCAAAAGTATGTTGCATCTCTGGCCACGACAGTTCCTGCTGAGAGATTATTCTCAAAAGCGGGACTGACGCTGAACCAAGAGCGGAACCGCTTGAAGTGTGATATCCTCTCAAAACTTTTAGTTTATACAAGATGTCCCAAAGCACTACTTATAATATACACTTTTTGTCGGTTCAATATAATATATTATGGTACCCTCAATTTATAATAACATTTTGACATTCCCTTATCTTCATTAGCCTTGTAATTTAACAATAGGTCGTCACCTATAGACGAAGAAAACCATCGGAAAGCCAATAATTAGGTTTGAAATAAGTACCTACTTGAAAAATCGATTATTTGCTTTCGATTAACCGAACATCGATTATTTAATACCGATTAATCGGTAACATCAATTATTAGCTAACGATTAATCATTCGATGTTATAATCGATTATTTGGCTCCGATGTTACATCCCTACGCTGAAGCCAGTTAAGGTCAATTCGAGGTGCGCAAATTGAATTGGAACATTTACGTTAAAACATAAGTATTCAATCTACGTTTCGATCGAGGATTCAGCAAATAAAATACCTCCTGGCTTGCCTAACCATTCCTCTCCACATCAAGCGCACGCTTTACCTCTCTCTTCTTTGACCCATCTGGCTATATGCGTTTGATATATGGAACTCAGCAGCCATCACGCAAATGAAGTAAATCCAGAACCTTCAGAACCGCATATTACGCATAATTACACAAGCCCCTTGGTTTGTGCTGAATATTTTCTACATGACCTATAGATAGGTGAGATCTCACTTTTTGCTACTTTACAGGAGACACAAAAAACTGCCTATTATGCCTAGATAAATATGCAATTTTTTGTGTTTCCTGTAAATTAGCAAAAAGTGAGATAGGTCATATTGCCACTTGAACGGCGAGATGTACTGAACCAATGCTACAACACTCTAGCCTACCACATGAGCCTCCACAGAAATCATCTAGTCAACTCCATGCTGTACAAACCCAGACCACCCAGAAATCGACGTCGACTAAAACGAAAATGGCACAGGGATCTATTAACCCTAACGGTCACACGGGAGTCTGGGAGACGTACTCGGGATTTTTCATTGCGAGTATTGGCAACACTGAGCGCGTTCTGCATGTAAATCTCCTTGTAAATTTACCCCACGTAAATCTCAATCAGCTAACACAAACTTTTCTTAAGTTTCTGGCATGTGTCTTCTATAGGTATAGTTCTTCTCTTTCATCTTTGGTTATGTTGTTGTTTCGCTACATAAATCAGTTGCTAATATAATTGTACCTATCTGATTTATTTTTGAGTTCCAAAATTCTATCAGGGTAAGAAAATTTCAAATAATTAAATAATTAATAATACTGCAAGTGACAAGTGATTTGTGTATGCAATATATTATTCACTCGGTTGATAGCTACTATTAAAAAAAATAATAAAATGAAAAAATAAAGAATTATTGAAATATTTTGATTGTGTACCTAGATCGATTGTTTGGCTCAGTACGATTAATCTATGAAAACGATCTTCCTGTAATCATTCCAAATTCTGCGCCTAATTTGGTGCACTCTAGCAATCTGAATGTAAACAATACACCTTTGGGATGCAACTCGTGTCAATTTTGACCTTTTTAGACGGTCGACAAGTTTCTTTCCAGGCGGTACCCAAATCCTCAGGACGAGCTCTTGGAAGGTGATCACGCTTGGGGGTCCCCGATCCCTCTGTCGAAATCCGTCGATTTTGTGAAACCATCCGATCGTGGAAAACCCTCCATCGTGACAAAACTCTGATGACAATAAATCCCGAGAGATGCCGTTCCGACGGAACATGATAAAGCAGGTTGCAGGTATTATACTCTATAACAGGGGTACTGGGAACGTCAGAAACCGGTTTTCGGAAATTAGAGCCCTCGATATCCTACTGATTTTGTCAATAGCTTACCCGTACAGTAGGTACCTCGCTATTGTGTTGAAATCTGAAACAAGAAAAAAAAATTACTATGTGTCTGCGATTTTCGTTCATTTCCAGCCATTCGAATTTTGGGTTACTTCGTTAAATCAAGCACCACATAAAAGTTTTATACTTCGATATTTATTCGACTTGAAAGCCGTAACTTAGTATTTACTTGCTATTCAAGAAACACGTCATTTCATTTTAATAGGTGGTAGGTAGTATGTTCAATTCATGAAGGTACTTACCAAATTGTTTGGAAACCTACAATCACAACTTCTTGCTCATCCGTTTTCATAACATCCATTTCATCCATTCTCAACACCTGACAACACTCCTATACAAAGCTATTATTATAATAAAACTTGGAGGTATAATTTATTATATGAACGTTGCAATGGGTTGGCGGCAACATTGAGTCCATTTTCTCACTTCTCTGACAGAATGAAACCGTTTGTCTCTGTGACATTCGCGAACTCCGAGTATTAATTAATTTAATTCGAATTCATTTATAAATCATTAATTTAATTCTAATTAATTCAAACGCTGTGCACATAACCGTCGGACAAACATTAATGATTGAATGAAATTCAATGAGAGACTAGGAATTGGATTTTGGGGCCTACATGAAGTACAGGGGCGACTCAGGCACAACTAAGTCACAATTAGTTTTAGTCGCCACTTATTTGAGAGAAAAGTAAGCATAAGTATTATAGGGGAAAATCATATTATACGAATATTATGCTTACCTTTTTTGTAAATATGTGATGCCTTGAAAACAATTTTGTCTTATTTAAATAACTGTATCACTTACCCAGAAGAAAAATATTTATTACCTATAGTTTAAATATTAATACTCATTAATATTATTCAGAAGTATTTTAGAGAAAAATCATACTATACTGATATTATTTAGAATTATTTTAGAGAAATATCCTATTCGAATAATATTTAGAATTATCATAGAGAAAAATCATATTTAACTAATATTATTTAGAAGTATTTTAGAGGAAAATCATATTATCTGAGTATTATGTAGAAGTATTTCAGAGAACAATCATATTATACAAATTTTATTTAGGAGTATTTCGGAGAAAAACTATATTAAACGAATATAATGCTTACCTACTTAAAGTAAAAATAATATTCGAAAAGTAAGCATAATATTCGTATAATATGATTGTTCTCTGAAGTACTTCTGAATAATATTCGTATAATTATTATACGAATATTATTCAGAAGTACTTCTTATATGGGTAGTTCTTCAAAAATTGGGCATTTTGACCTCTGTTTGTGATCAATACAAATTATCATTTTTTTGCGGATTTTTTTTACGATTCGTCTTCTTTACAAACTTACCTGTATATAACCATTGTAAATCATTCATTTACTTGCTTAGTATAGCTTATATTGCACATGTTTATGATTACTATGGACAAAGGAGTGAAAAATAGATTGGATTTTTATAAAGAACTCTATTCAATGTATTCATAAACTCTGAATATTAGCAGTTAATAACGTTATAGAACTCTTAAAGTACAAAATAACAGGTATCCAAAGTAACAGTTGTCTGGAACACTGTAGAAACCAGCCAATTGTCAGTCTTTTCAAGAGCGATGTTCTCGATGAGTCATGTCAGCAACGAGCTTGACTTGTTGTTTAGCATTCTTCTTTGCATACTGAAGCTGTTGTTTCTCATACTCCATCTTCCATAGAATGGGGTCATTTTTTTATCCTTGCGCGGCGGAGTTTTGCTGCCTCCCTCTTCTGTGTTAAAATTTCCTCACGAGTTTGGCCATCACACTACACAAACAAAGGAAAAATGAACATACTTAACAGGTTTTACCAGTAAAAAAAAGAGTTGGCAATGGAGAAAAAACCCCTTTTATTTACCCAGCAATTATCAACTATCAACATTAAAAATAGAATGGATTGTTGGTCAAGTGGTTTAGAGCATTGCTTCCACATCATGAAGGTTGGAGGATCTGGCCAAGAAACTGCAATAAAGAATTCCAGGGCTTAACATTTTTACCCACAGTGATGTGATGGGTCAAACTTGGGTGATATTCTTGCCAAAAACGAGCTTTCAATGTTTTAATCTTTGAAAAACCCTCAAAAATGGAATATGTTCACTCCTATGCCAATGGTTTTCACTCCTTTGTCAAGGCTGGAACAAAGGAGTGAAGCACAAAGGAGTGAAATTTTCGATGTAAACAAGTGATAACGTTGGTCCTCTTTCATCTAAAAAATACAGTTTCTAGACTATTCCATGACAATACTCAATATCTAGTTGCTAAGATAATTACTAATGCAAAATTGCTTACCAGGAGGTTGTTCTGATGGGAACGGGAGTGAACTGAAATGAATGCACAACTTCACTTTTCACACTTCATGATGACTTGTAAGCCACTAATCTCTTATCAGGAGAGTGGCAAAAGGGTCAATGGTTTTGAGGCCATTGAGCAGTGTCGTCAACCCACTGCTTGATTTTACAGAACTCAACGCCTGTTGTTGGCGGTCAATTCAAACTTGAACAAAGGAGTGAACTGCAAAAGTAGGGACGCTCATACTTGGGACTGTAAATCAGTCTAATGAAAGCAATAAATTTTCCGTTTTCCTCTTATCGTGTACAACCTCTCTCTACTGAATAAAAATCACGAGGAAAAACTCTCAGAGTCACTACCGTTTTCCCCCTCAAGACCTAGAAGTGAGAGAATCGTGGTTAGGGACATGACAAAGGAGTGAAATTTAGGTACTTCATAAATTCGGTTTATGGGTCAATTTTGATTATTTTCATATGAAAAATGACCCATTTGGTAGGGGGAAACGCAACCTTTAATTAAAAAATGTGAAAACCCAAAAAAATTACAAACTGACACCTCAGGACTCGTAAGACATGGAATGCCCTATTTTTGAAGAACTACCCATATGTTATTATATGTTATTACATATTATATGTTTTTCCTCTATAATAAATGTGCTTACTTTTCTCCTAGATAAGTGGTCATTAAAACTAATAATTATCTAAGAGAAAAGTAAGCATAAGTACTCGTATTATAGAGCATAACAATAATTATTATTGTGTCTTGATTGTGCCTACACGTATGTTATTAGGGAGCTGATAAAGTATAAGAATACTAATATAATCCTGATATTACAAGGTAGTTTCTCAATAATAGTGTTTCTAAGTTTGGCCAACGTAGAAATTTCTGTAACTAAAGATACTCGTGATGAAAAATTTTAATATTAAATATTAAAATTTTTGTGATTGATAGGTATTTCATGACAGTTTTTATCACGAGTATCTTTAGTTACAGAAATTTCTACGTTGGTAAAACTTAGAAACACTATTATTGAGAAACTTCCTTGTAATATCAGGATTATATTAGTATTATATTGATATTAATATTAATAAAATATTAAATTTTAATATTATGATATTTAAAATCAACCAGATTTTCAGGAGTTCTATGTAACTTGATAACTCAAGTGTATTTCAATGAAATAGAAGAAAATCTTACCAATTAAAGTCTTGTTTAATGATCTCACAATCAATAAAGAAACAATGATCAAATTCCAAATTTATAACCAAATTTAAGGTTCATCTGAGGATTGTAGAAATCAACAAGGAATTAATCAACAAACGAAATCGTATTTTATTTTCATAAAACAGTCACAGGCATTTCAACGGTACATGGGAAAAATGTTAATAAAATGGTTGATAACTAGCGGTTTTGATAGTGATGATACCTGCCAGAAAATAAAATATTTAACAAATATAGAGAAAGTTCAATGGGTTGAATGTCTACGAAACAAATAGGACCTGATCACTTGAGATGAGCCATTTTCACTGTATGAATTTGTATAATCATCATGGAAGTTTGAATGGGGGATCATTAATGTATTAAATACATTAATGAACCGATTTTGGGCAGAAAATGCGCTGTGACATTGTAATTATGGACTTTTATTCTTCTAACAATTCTCCCTCACATACTAAATTTTAGTACGAGTATGTGAGGGAGAATTGTAAGAAGAATAAAAGTCCATAATTACAATATCACAGCGCATTTTCTGTCCAAAATCGGTTTTGGGTCGTTACAGTTCAGGTTCTGTGATTGACGATATATTTCCTGCTTTTAGAGTGATCCTCCTTTTGTATGAGAGCCAAGAGCGAACTTGGACTTTGGTGAGTCCAGTCGCTGACGCCAGAACGGATACTTGGTCTCTGTCGGGATAAGGAAAGCTCAGATGTTCGTCATACCAGGATTTCAGTATCGCCGTAGATTCGTCGGGGAACTTGCCGCCGGAACCCGGCGGTCGACCTCTCTTTTTGGGGTGATGCGAATTTTCTTCGGGGATCGGCTCCCGGCGTTGGACGAGATTCTGGACGAACTCCTGTTCAGCTGGATCACTTCGACAGTCCGCCTTCGGACATGAGCTGCTGACCAGTGGCGTTGAAAAGGGCCTCAGGAGATGCAGATTGTTCTTCGTCTTCCGTTTGGAAGTCGTCAGTTGGTTGGAGTAGTCCACTTTGGGCGTCAGAGACACACTATCGCCCCCTGTAAACTCAGCACCAGAATCCCCGTGTGTAGTTCCTACAGACGAACCAGTCGCAGTTTCTATACCAAACGTTTTACCCTCAGCGAATTCAGCTGTAAAATCCAAGTTGTTCACGACAAACGTCTGCCCAATATCCGAACCAGCCTCCTGTCTCACAAATTCTGTACTGTTAAAACCATCAGATGTAGCATCAGGTCGATAATGCGACGCGTAAGTGTCATTCACTGTGTTTTCACCATATGGCAGCAAAGCATTCGTTGAATTCGAAATGTCAGTAAATTCTGAATGTTCAAGCGCCAGAGCTCTGGAAGTAGAATTTATTGTTTGTGCTTGAACTGTAGAAACAGAATTCAAAGTTGAAGTTTCATCAGAAAAACCAGAGTTCATTTTTTGTGATGGAACAGTGGAATCAGAATTAATTGAAGATATTTGAGCAGAAAAAGCAGAATTCATTGTTGGTGCTTGATCGGAGGTAGAATTCATTGTTGTAGTGGATCCTGGAGTTGGAGTAACTGGATCTGGACTGCTTACAGTTGACTTTGTTTCATATGTTGATGCAATTATTGGAGAAACTGCAGCCTCAGTACCTGACACGCCTGAGACAGCTTCAACAGCCAACTTGACTTGATGATCATCTCCTGGATACCTCCCGTTGACTTCGCGATGAACCGTGGAATTCTTGTACTTTAAAGCACTACCAACGTTAGTTGGGTTAGTAAATGCAGACATCGTTGATTGTGATAAAACAAACGGTTTCGATGAGCTTAAAGGTTTGGTTGCATCAACAGAATAGCAAGTTTCTCTTGTCGGCATCGTATTTGGGTAGTCAACAAAAGAAGGGGCAGTCGAAGAACTAGTACTTGGTTCAATATTTTCGTTGGTGTATTTTACTGGTGCTGGAGTGATAGAACGGAGACCGTTTTCCAGAACATTGGCAGGATTCCAAGTCAATTTACGGTTGTTGCGGATTTCTTGAGAACGAATCTTTCGTTTTTGGTACTCAGCTACATGCTGCGGGACTGGAACTGGTGCCAGAAATGAAGGGTTGTCCGTTTCATTCTCCCAAACAACGTATTCAACAGATCTGAAAGCCGTGCAAGAGCCTATGCTTTGTTGTATGGGACTTTGAAATACCTCGGTGGCGCTGCACTGCACCACAGGTTTGATTGGAATTCGATTGAAGCCACTGGCTGAATCCGAAGGCCCTTGCATGGCTTTAGTGCGATTTTTCCCACTACTACTCATAAAATCAGGAATAATATTCGAGTACTTACGAATCCAGTCGGTATCGAGTTTAATCTTTTTAGCTCGTCGAACGCGTCCATCAGTGATTTCGTCAAACCACTCGTCGTCATCTTCTGAGTCGCTGCTGAGATCCGAAAAAATTTCACTACGACCGAAAATGTTGTCAATCGCAAGGTTGCGTTTTATATTTGTCTCACAATTTGAACAAAACGAATCCACCAACTGGTCAATTTCTTCGAGAATAAGCAGGTGAGATCGCAGCTCGCTGATCGAAGACAAAAGCAAGGAATCCACTTCTCGATTCTGATGGTACGCGGGTTGGTTTTTTCGAGCGAACTCGACGAAAAACCGAGCGTCGTCTTCGAACGTTTCCGCGGCGGGTTTGAGGCTGCGCAAACCTCCGGTGGCTCTGTGACAATTCTCGAATGTGCGAGCCAAAAGGGGAAACGCCGGATGCCAGTAGATGGACGCTTTACGGAAGAAATCGTCGCTGTACCGAATCGAAGGATCCGCCATGAGGTCAGTCGAGTTGGGAGACACGAGGTGTGAGCAGAACGAAACGAAAACTTGAACTGGCGGCCGGAATTGGGTTTTCGACTTTGGATGAATCATTGGAACATTTTGACTTTAAACTGCTACAACGACTGGGCGATATCGCCGATAAGAGAGCAGGGCCCAAATGAGTCGACCGAGATAAGAACGGGTCCGATTGCAGAATGATCAAATGCAAGAATGTGATACTAAGTCCGATCAGATCGTAAACATTGGAGATCAATCAAACAGGCCGAAACGAGCTGATTCAAAATAAGTCCTTGTAAAACTTCAACATGCGCGATGACAGTATCGATATTCATACTGGTAGTTTTACAGCGATTTTTATCTGCTAACAACGCGCATGTTAAAGTTTTACAAGGACTTATTTTGAATCAGCTCGTTTCGGCCTGTTTGATTGATCTCCAATGTTTACGATGGGAACCTTAGGTATATTCATTTTTCTAACTTAACCGAAAAAAGTCGTGAATTTTCATTTCTGGGGGGCTAAGCGGTCAAGCCCTCAAAATACATAATATGTATTTTGGGGGCTTGACGGCTTAGCCTCCCAGAAATGAAAATTACGACTTTTTTCGGTTAAGTTAGAAAAATAAATATAACGCTCTTAGTTTATCAAATATTACCTCAGCTTCCGGATTTTGATATCGGGTTCATTGTCATTCCTGAGAGAGGAGAAGCTTCTGAAGACGATGCCGTTTCCAGATTATCAATATCTTAATCCCTTGAAAAGTTATCATTTTTTGAACCTCTGAATTGCAAAAAAGCTGTTTTTGAGAAAAATTGCAATCAAAGTCTTAGAAACTGTTTTGATGTAGTTTTCTCATCTTTTCAACCTGGTTCTGATTTGTTTCTTTTTTATTAGGACTAGTGCTATTGTTAGGGATGTATTAGAGTAGGTTCCCATCTAAAAGATTGTTTTGTTTTCTTTTTGAGACGGGGAAAATCGCAGAAATTCGTGTTGAATGTTACCACAGTCGTTTTGACTTCTTTTTATTTAATTTTGAATTGTTTTACTACCTACATTCCTAGTTTTTTGCAAATATAATAATTATTACGCCGCTGAACCGGGCCAAATAAATGAGAAAGAAAGAGCAATAACTTCGATAATTGAAAACGAGGTAGAAACTGCCCTTTTATTGTTTTATATACTCAGCTGTTCACATGCAGGGTAGCCAACCCTAAGTAAATCGCAAATGAGATAAATAATTCTTCTAAATTAAAGTCTTTAAGGAAATAAAATGATTTTCACAAAATAATAAAATAACTAATTCATTGAAATTATAACAATAATGAAACCAGAATGTGGGAGGGGAGACCATTTTTTTTAAACAAGAGTGCAAAAAATAATGAAAGAAAAAGGTTAATAATATTTTTTTGTAGGAATATTGAATCAATTTTTCTTTGAGCGTCGGTGTACTTACTTCCTTTTTGCTGGAGATGAGGTCAATGGAGGTTCTACTTCATTTTCAGTTGAAGCTTCAGCAACGTATCGATAATCGCTTTTTGCGAAGTAGGTATCGATGATTCTCCAGTGATCGATTTGTAAAACAGCTTACAGATTCAGAAACTACGTTAGATTTCCTATACTAATCGATAATAACAAAAAATGTCGATTTTTCGACCCCTACTTCTTTTTTCGTTCTGGTGAAAAATTTGCTTCCGGAGGCTAAGGTACTCGTAATTACGTTTTCCTGTGGACGGTCACATATATGTGTATAGGTACATAATATTTTATATAGGTATATGATTTCATTTGTATATAGTTATTAATTTATTTATATTGATATGTATACTTATTTATAAAATTTATAATATACATTTAATGTATGTGTTATTTCAGACGATAACTCATGATAGAATTGAGATAAAAAGTTCAAATTCGCACAAAAAATCTATTTTGGCAATCGAAAAGCCAAGTTCGTAGATGGGCAGAATCGGGTCATTCTAAGGGGGGATTAGGGGAATTTCAAGGAGGGAATTCCAAAAATGAAACAGTCTGACAATTGATCATTGAAAAGGTTTTACCGCTGAACAAGATGGTGAAATCAGAATTGCGATATCTTATTCCGTTCTCAAACTGGAGCACTTTGAAGATGAAGGAACGTTGTTACTTGAGATGTTCTTCACGATTCATTTGCTCTAATCTGATAACGGAATGAAATATCACAATTCTGACTTCATCATCGTGTTCAGCGTTGCAAAATCCGTAAACTGAGGTTTTCGTCGGCAAAAAAAATGGAGACAAAATGTGCTATAAAACCAGTAATATGGAGACCTTTTACGTAAAACCAGTTATTTCTTAGAAAATTCGTCTTATAGCCATGCTGCATGACTGTGGATTTTACGTAATTGTACGTTTACTTTCTGCTTCGAAAATTCGCTCATACGATCATGCTGCATGGCAGGAATTGTTTTTTTTTTTTTAGGTAATAATTATTATGTTTGCTGGTAGCGTTTGAGTGGGTATTGTCGGTCAGTTCTAAGGGCGTACGTTATTTAATAGACATTTTCTTATTAGGATGTTGAAAAAAAAAGAAAAGAAGAAATTGTGGAGCTCTGAGGAGTTGGATTTAAGATCCTTCACCGTTAGTGGGGCTAGTAGTTAATTGTCACGCTTGCCTGGTGAGCAACATTAATTTCATTGTAGTGGACAGAAAAGTAGCAGTGGACTCGGGAGGTTCTTACTTTCTAACTTATTAATCCCGTAACCAAACGCCTGGTCGGGACGCTCTGTACCTTTCATTTTGTTCATTCTGACGTTATAAAGGCGAAGGGCCTCACCAGCGGGGTGCATCCGCCTTCACACTCGCACTACACACTTCACAGTGTCTTGAAATGGACCGCTCCAATATGTTACATTATGTATTACATTCATTCGGTACATCTTCTAAGTACAAATAACTCGGGACTCGAGATTATATTGTACTTGTGATCTATCGCATGTTGGAGTCAGATCGAAATGCTAATACAAAGCAGGAAGGACCTCCGTACTCTTTAAATTAATATTCTTTTTCAATACACCTCACGGAGACCATCTATCTCTCGTGCTCGTATCTCCTCGTAAGATCGTACGTATCCTACCGTTATCTCATTCGCTTGTCTCACCGTCTTATCTCCGGTGGAGTCCAATTCTTCAGGGTGTACTTAATCATATTGGAACCTCCGTTGATGAATCGTCCGGTGATGAATCGTCTGACGAGCCGGCGGTCATCCATTCACTTAACCCACACCCACAGCCCCGCATTAGAAATGCCTTTCACATCTTTATTTATTTATTTATCTATTTATTTACAAACAAGGAAATGAATCCCAAATACAAAAATTTAAATGAAAATGAAAAGCCACTGGACAGAGATGGGCGTATTCATATTCATAAATATGAATACGAATAAAATTCATAAATTAGAAAATATTAATATGAATACGAATACAGATATGGATGCAAATACGAATAAAGCCATAATATCATCTTTTTGTGAATTTTCCCAGCAACTCACATTTTCTTGTGAATTTTACTAAAATCAACTACATTTTTTGTGAATGTCCCTCAAATTTTCCTATTTTACTAAGAATTTCACTTAAATTCAATTTCTTCCACAAAAATTCACTTTTGTTCTGTGAATTTCCCACAATTCATTTTATTTTTTTCAAAACTTTTGCCATTTAGGATGAATTACTCAATGGATGAAATACACTATCCTACACTAACGTAATTCATGCCTATGGATGAATTACACTAACCAAATACAATGGATATTAGCACCATTCAAGTAAAAAATTGGCGTTTTCTCTCAAATTTATGGTAAGAAGGAAAAATGTTGGTGAAATTCACCCATAAATAGCTAAATGTCTTATAAAATTCACACAAAATTGTGTTAGAACCTGTTGAACTTACCAACCTTCCTGCATACAATTTTTATTGTTGGCAACACTGCAGTATTCGCTGTGCTCTCTTGCCTCGCGTCGCGTTGCTCCCCCTTCTGTCTTTCGCTTTTGTAATAAGTAAATAAACTATTCATTTTATACTTAAATTATGCATTCTTATTACATTCCACTGCCCCATCATTTTGAAAAACAACTTGAATTTCAGTAAAAGTCATTGTAAAATAGGAAAATTTGAGTAACATTCACACCAAATACAGTGAATTTTAGTAAAACCATGTAAAAAATTGGCTTTTTTGTCAATTTTTACAGTAAAAAGGTGAAAGGTTAGTGTAATTCATCCATAAATGGCAAAAGTTTTTATGAAATTCACAAAAAAAAAAAAATTAACTGTGGGAAAATTCACAAAAAACTGAATTGTGGGAAATTCACAAAAAAATTGCATTTTTGTGGAAAAACATGAATTTAAGTAAAATTCTTGGTGAAAAAGGAAAGGAAAAAGTAACATCCAGAAAAAATACAGTAAATTTCACTAACATTCACCAAAACAAGTGAAATTTCGGGAAAATTCACAAAAATATGTGATTATGACCTTATTCGTATTCATATTTATCTGTATTCGTACTCATATTCATATTTTCTGATTTATGCATTTTATTCTTATTCATATTTATGAATATGAATACACTCATCTCTGCCACTGTTCAAATAATGTAGTACAAAAAATTGAAAAGGTTGAAGGTGTCACAAACTAAAATTTTCAGTGTTCAAATAAATGTGTCTTAAATATTTGATGGTTATATACATTTTATTAAAAAAATATGTGTTGAGGTATTTTGATATCAAAACATACAAAACATGCAAACCGTTTTTTGAATGAATATGTATAATGGGAACAAAATTTACATGGAAAGATAAGTAAGTGCAATCCTTCCTATGCTATTCACACTATTTACCTAGCTGTAGTTTGGTGTTAACCTCCTCAGGATTTACACTTTAAGCAGCTTAGGGCAAGGATCAGCTGAGTGGCTCCTACAGCTAATTTCTATGCTATTCACTCAATGAAGCTGTAATTTGGTATGTAGCCGAATATGCCCAGGTTCAGCTGTTATCGTTATTTGTTTTATTTGAGAAACACAACAAATCTTTTACGGGGATTACAGGGAGAAAATTAGACATATCCATTTACCGCTGTGTCTGCATGTAGTGTACCTACATACTCAACCTGAGAATACTGAGTTCTTCAAGTACTTTAAATTTGTATTTCTTCAGTAGAATGGGATCTACTTAAGATCACTTAAGATCAAGAAAATTGAATTTTCTCCAAAGTCCATTGGGTTCTCTCACTCATGTTCATTTTCAAGATAAATATGCGCGACGATGCCGTCTCAGGGTTAATAAACAATAACCTTCCCGTCCGAGATGAAGATCTTCCCTTATCCGGCGACGACGAATAATCGGACAGGCCACTCCGTCACCCGCCAGCTCTGTTTACGCTCTCACTAATTGTCACGCCTCCCTCGCTTCAGCGTCATCAATTTTCAGGCTTCCACGATGAAACATGAACTTCGGACCACCTTCGCTTTCTAATCGTATTAATCATTTTCGAGACAATCTCACGAGGGCAATCTCAATGAACGTACTGTACTTTGTCAAGTGGGTTATTCTATTAAGCTTTCATTTATCACCGAGACGGTCCCCAGTAATAATATTTATGGATACGCCTTATCTAAGAGATGTGTTATATAATATGTGACACAAAGTCTTCGATGCTCATATTAATAATCGGTTGTTGTGACCATAATGTACCCATATTAAACAGAATACAGGATAATATCCTGGCATTAAACAGGAAAACCAGGATAACATCCTGGTTTTGAAACTGGAGGCCTCTAGTTTCAAAACCAGACACTTGCAGAAAACCAAATTTTACAGCAGACATAAAAACTAATCTCATTATCGTAGGTAACGCTATGTTATTGAATGCCTACCTACCTATTTGGCAGTATAGTACACGGTCGCAGTAGGAAACCTTCCAAGATACGTAATTTTTATTTTTCCTGTATTTAATTATTGCTGATTGAAACATTCAAAAGTCCGTTTTTGAAACAAAATTTGCGCATAGCCGGTTTTGAAGCTCAGCCCAACTGTTCCTTTAATTCTCACTATCTGACGGGCAGAACTCGGGGTATGTCCATCTACCTTTGTTACCTGTCCCGGACGGGCAGAACTCGGATCAAAAGGGTGAAACAGGGAAGCAACAAAACCACTTGAACGGATGAAAACATTATATTTTTAAAACTTTATTTTGCACTTAATTTCTAACCGTTCAGAAATGGATACCGAAATTTGAATGGCAATTCTTCAAAATTATTTGTCCAGAAAATTTTTTACGGCCAAAAAATAGTTCTTTTCATGAAGTTGAAACTTATACTCGCAGGTCGAAAGCACGAAAAAATCTTGAAAGTGGAAAAAATCGGATTTTGAGTGGATTTTATAAAAATTATCTACGAGTCACTTTTGGTCGGAAATTAATAATAATAATTTAATGTTGAACACATGAGAGAGGTAGCGGACCACTCGCGTTACACCCTGTATGAAAAAATATTCAAAAATAATTAAAAACCTCAAGGACAGTAAAATATTGCCCCAACGTCATAATGTAGTTGGGCATCCAAAACACGGCGGCACTCCAAGCGGCCAAACGCTCAACTTGTAAATCGAAGATAATAAACCAAAAGTCCGGTTTTGAAACTGATATTAACAGGCAAAATTTGCTGGTCTCATCCGAAAAGACTCTAAACGCCAAAAATGTCGCTTAGACCCATGTTGCGATATTTTGAATGACGGTTAGCCCGAGCCTATGTGACATAAATTAATTAAATATTGAACATCCGAAATCCTGATAACCATTTATTTTTTTTCCATTAGGTACGTAAGTAGGTACGAGTATTTGTAAATGAACCATTTGACAATCAAAATCGTAGTAGGGAGATGATTACCCTTCTACAGTGTTTTTAGAAGCACAACGAGTGTAATATCGGAATTCTCCCTTCAAAGGTGAAATAAACGGTTAAATCAGCGGGCCTTGACTGTCACATAGGGGTTTCTTATCTAAGACTGAGGGCACGCGGAACTGTATAGAGATCTCATACTGGTACCTTCATCCCATTACTACCGAATGTAGACAACGAACACAAACGGGCGCTCAGAATAACGTACCGTTTTTTAAAAATTACGCGTTGATAAAATTATTTAAAATTGAAAGAAAGTGTCTTTTAGGGATGGGAAATCGAAAGAAAAGTATCGATATTGGCATCAAATGATAAATCGAATATGAATATCGAAAGAAAAGTATCAATATTGGCATCAAATGATAAATCGAATATGAATATCGAAAGAAAAATATCGGTATTCGATATTATCGGACAATAATATCGGAAAATTAGTTTTACAGTAGGTAACTCTTTCTAAAGTGACAGAATAATTCCCTATTTTTGGCGAACACGCAAAAATGTTCCAGAAAACTTGGAAAGTACGCAGTTCCAGTTCTTACTGGTGTAACAGCTCATCTCCCCAATGAGCCCGGAACCAGACACTAAAAAGTGCCCTCTATCATTTTGGTGCAAAGCTTCTGAAACTTATTCGGTTCTAAGTGAAGTGGCCAAACGGTACTTGTCCGCCACTTCAACATCAGTTCCACCAGAGAGAATTTTCTCTCAAGCGGGGAACATCATAACCCCTTCGAGGAATCGATAATGAACCATTGGAATCGTTTCCACTCATGTTTTTTAATACTTACTTATCTATTTCATTATTTGCTTATGATAAAAAAAGACCGATAATATCGATGAAAAAATATCGATATTGAAATATCGGATATCGAAAGAAAAATATCGATATTCCAATAATAACGATATCCCATCCCTAGTGTGTTTGTAATGTTTTCAGACTCCAACGCCTCCGTCATCTTGAGATTCGCCATCTTCAACTTGCCCACGTGGACGAAATCCTCGTTTCTAAATTCTGTGTAGGCGCAACGCACGGGTCATACTTGTAAAGGCTTGTAGATTTGGCCTTCTGATGAAGACTATTATGATCTGTTATAATACGTTTCAAGTGAATTGTTGATACGTCAAGTTCGGATGAAAGCTCCCTTGTCCCTATGATAATCCGTTTTTTCCTTTTTCTTTTTTAGAAAGTCACAATTGAATCGAGAGAAGGTTTCCCAGGGGGACTTCTACCCCGAAAACCGCTCAATCGGGAGTTTGATGGGAAGGCCATTGTCAGTCTTCTCCCCCTTCCCCGTCAAATCCCCAAAGGTCAACATCTCCCATTCGGAAGTAATGGATTCGTACCTGCTGAAGGGCGGAGATTCCTTCGGAGAGTTTCACTTCGGGGAGGAAAGAAGAATGAACTTTGAGCCCATAAATAACTGAGTCCGCTGGTTCACGGATGAATGTACCTACACCAAGGTGACTTGTTACTGCTCACGTCACAACATTTATTTATTTATACATGATTGTGAATAGGTACCAAAAACGTAAGTAATTTGTTTGAATTCCCATTAACCAGTCAAAGGCGATGCGATACGTAACGCTTATCTCAAAGTTAATTATTCCAATAATAAGCTTTTTTAATCGGCCACAACATTGTTCATGGTCACTCATCATTGCAATTTGTTGGTTAACGTTCAAGGTATCCAGGATCAAAAAACGGCAAATTATCACAAAATGGAAGTGAATGGGTTACAACCTAACCGATGAGGATTTGAATTTTCCATTTACGAGTTTTTTAAATTCCGAAGTACGAATTTGACATTTTGGAATTTAATAACGGAGACAATCGAGTCATACTAAACCCACAAATATTTTCTTTTCTAACGAAGACTATTCGGTAGAATGTTTGCGTCCTAATCCAAACTGGTGTAGAGTGTTTCTTGATGTACCTCAAGTTGGTACAGGAACTGCTTAACATGTTACCACACCAATTCAGTCAAATCTTACCTCACCCACAGATACTGCCTGAAAACAGAGGATAAGTATTCTCGACTTAACGTGCAAGGAGGAGTACCGCAGGGGAGTGTGCTGGGACCACGGCTTTACAGTGTACGCACTGTAGGGGAAACAGAGAAACTACCATAGCGAAATTTGTTGACGATTCTTCACAATTTGCAGATGCTGTAGAAGAATCGACAGACTGATAAATAATGGCAATATTAAAAGAAACCAGGTTCAGCTATGTAAACTTTACGAACAAGAAAATAATTGACACACCTCTAAAATTTGTTTAAAAATCTCCAACATTTTGAAATTGGTCAATGTCAAATTTTAGGGCGAGGGGTTAGCGATTGGGTTTGATGTTGTAGCTGTACAGCACATTGAAAATCGAGTAGTGTTAGTTTTTGCAACAATAGGAAAAATCGCCATTTTTTGATCGATCGTAAAACATTTCCTATTTGGCTGATTTCGAACTTTCTTTTTTAATCGACGCGGCATTTTATCAACTTTAGTTTTGTATATAGTGACTTTTGGCGTAAGATTGACAGTTTTGGATTTGTAAGCCAAACACCGAAAGAAGTGGGCAAATGTTGAGGTTTTTTGGCTACCAAACGTTTTGCCGTTCGAAATTTTGTGTGCAAACTCTGAATTCATGTTATTGGGTCTCACACAAGCCGATTAAAACAATAACATCTTTAACGCCACCTTTTGCAAGATAAATTTCTATACCGATTGGACTAAATATTAAAATTATCTATTTATTCCATAACAAGATGCTGAAGAGCATACTGAATTCGTAGTGAGTGAATCTTCGAGTAGATGGAGTCACAGATGTTATCAAGAAATACACCAGGAGATACGAACAGAGGCTCCTGGTTGATATAAATCCCGAAGGAATTCAGCTTCTTGCCAGTTACCAACAGACCACTGAAGATAACCAAACCACTGGACCTTGAGGTGCTGATGACTGGGCGTGCAGTATCAGTGGATCCTATTAATTTTGTAAGAGAAAAAGTTGAATTCCAACGGAAGAATCCGATTTAAATGTTATTAAGTCACTTCTTTTACACCTCCAGAGGCCGGTTCCCAGGTGGCAGATCTGGTACAGGGGTGTGAGAACAGTTAGAAAGGCTCACCTCTGACCCTCAACTCTCTACCCGTCTTATCTCATACCTCAATAACCTCGATACCGCTATACGTTGTTCCTGAAGTCGAAAAAAAAATTCAACCAAGTACGTTGAAGCTGTGGTCGTACATAAGACTCAACTCGAGTGCAACGTGATAATTTACGATATTAACACCATTAGGTAGAACAAAATTGAGTCTAAAGCATCCAATCGATATTTTCCCACCTCACGAAAGGAGTTTCGTTACAAAGAGAACGACCTAGTACTTCACTTAAGGGAGGAGAATTTCTGTACCTAATTATCAGAGACGAGTAAATGACATACTAAAATGACATAAAATGGCAATTTTTCGATTAAATGGCATAAATTGCCAAAATTCCGAATAAATGACATAAATCGGACGTTTTCGGGCATTTTTTTCCCCCGAACCTTATGAATATATATATTATATTCAGTTTGTTAATATTTGTGCTCTCTCTATGTCATCGTCCTCAAACTCCGTTACGAGGAAGACAGAATAAGAACCCCATCGATGAGGGGTTTAACGGATTAGAATGGCCCAAGACTGGAATGCCTTCCTTCAATCAATTGCTCCGGCTAAGGAAGCGTTGGCGGCTTCTGAATTGGAGACCCAACTACACTACATTGACAGCAATTTTGGGGCACTGCCAGACAAGATTGAATCGCTCCTGCGGCAGAACACGCTCCTCATCGAAGCAGTGGAAACCGTTGAAGAGTTCTGCAAGGAGAAGTGGGCTGGGCAGATGGGGAAGAAGGCAAAGGACAAGCTTGAGGCTGTACTCAAACGAAATCCAGCTTGGGAGGACATCCGTGCAATAGCAGCGAGGATGAGAGGTGAAGAAGAAGGAACGTTACCTGAAGGATGGACGGCAAAAGATGTTCTGCTTATGAAATATGCTCCTGCATCCTCTGCTGATGTTGAGAGATCATTTTCAAAATTTAAAATGCTTTCAGTGAAAAGAGAACTAATTTTACTGTTGAAGACCTAGAATCCCATATGATTTTATATTTTAATAATGATTTAAACTTGTAAATAAGTAGTTCTTATGATTCTAGAATGATTTTCCTTGTAAATTTTGTAAATTATTCATAACATTATTACCTATTGTGTTGAAATAAATCGGAATTATGCCTACAGAACATGTTTGTGAGTTTTCCTTCCTTTTTTCCAGGTTTTACAATGATTTAGGACTTACTAGGATAGCCAAAACTTGAAAAATAAATGATATGAAATAATTTATAAATGACATAAAATGGCCATTTTGGTAGGATAAGTGACATAAACCACTAAAATAAATTACATAAATGACATTGAATAAATGACATAAATCGCAATAATAAATGACAAAATTTAATGTTACTCGTCTCAGCTAATTATCGACTGCACTTGCGTAGGTTAAATCCCTCAAATAGACCTCAACTGTCGCAGCAGTTCGATTAATTTGTTATAATGAATAAGTGCTGACATACCTATTCTCCGGACTTGAGAATGACGAAGAAATAATATTATACCGAATCGATTCCAGTGCACCGCGGATGGTTTATAGTAAATTGTTGTCACATCGAAAACTTCAGGCTTGAATTAGATAGATACCTAGATATTTTATTTCACAAAAAAAGTAATATAAGGAAAATAAATACATCACAAAACCTCTTAGAATAATATAAGAAATGAAATGTCACCGAAAAGCTATGAAGCTAGCGTTCGGTGATAGCTGCGTTCATCCGTTCCTATATAATATAATACATACGAGTACTTATTTATTTATTTTTGTTATAATTAATTTAAGATTTAGGCTGCTATTGTACAAAGGATATAAGGTGCTGAAAAAGAAATTACATATACACTTCAGCCTATTTGTCTGGGAATTCCGAGGAGAACTCAGTCTTAACCTAGGTAGTTCCATTTTATAAGGTTGATTCCTAATGTAGCGTTCTTTGCATATAGTTGATAAATATTCAACAATTTCAATTCACAGATGAGATTATCAGTGGGGTATCGCATTGGTCTCTTAAATGCATATTTAAGAATTCTTTTTTGCCCCTTCCCAGCGGATCGACCAAGGTCCTATATGTGCCACCCCAGATTATAATACCGAACTGCATCAAAGACTGTACTAAGGCGGTATATGCAGTTTTCTAAATATTTCGGGGCAAGAAATTTATCGAGGTTAAAACAAATGAACATTTCTTCAGTTTATCCCACAGAATTTGTATGTGCGTATCCCACTTCATCAAATAGTCAAAATGTACACCCAAATACCTCAATGACTTAACTTGCGACATAACAAGGCAGGAAACACAGAAATTGTTGCAGGAGGCGTGCATATACAAATCAAGATTGTCAGGGTAGCCGCTTGGAGTCGTGACTACTGGCATATGGATACATTTATTCAAATTAACGGTTAAGGACGATTCTATCAAAAACTGGTTGATGTCGCGAAAAACTTCCGTGATATCCTTCAAACAATTCTCCCAGGTGGACCCAGTACTAGTAATGCGATATCATCTGCGAATAAGAACAGTTTTCCTTTTAGTTTTAAATGACTTATCTCATTTAAGTACAATAGGAAAGCTAACGGTCCTAGGGCTGTACCTTGGCTCACACCGAAATCCGTTCTGAACAGTTCTGAATTCTCGTCGAGTTGAATTCAGACTCGTATCGTCCAGCGACGCCGTTGTCCGGGCGAGTGCACTGCCCTTCACAGGCCCTGCACATCGTTCTGGCCTTCTGCTCAGGAGGGAATTATTAATGCATGAGATTATGATTCCAGTTAGTTCACTTCACATCTCATCTGCGAAAACTCAACGGGACCCTTCGGTCGAGAATCCCCGCTGCCCAGACCTCGCAATTGCGTGGAAGACTGCCGTAACTGTCTTGTACTCGTATTAACTGAATGACTAATTATTAATGACTTAGTGATTCTTACTGCGGAGAATCTACCTAAGTCGTTGGAAATTCTTCCACAATGGATTTTTTTAAATTACCTATTTCCTGTCTAGATTACTGTTCTTTACTATTCTTCATTCTATAGTTCTTTCTATGGCCACGCATCTGCCCCAAGGATTGAGCTCTCATTGAGTCAAATTCCAACAGGTCATGACTATAATAAAATCTCTCAAGCGTTCCAAATCTCCAGGTTGGGACTGAATTCCAAATGAGGTATTTCAGTTGCTCCCTGAGGCCTCATTGCAGAGCTGTGTGACAATTTTCAGTCGAAATTTGTGGAAGTGTACCAAAGAGCAGGGGCAGGATTCGACTTCGACTTCTATACAATAGGGGTGAGGAATATGCAACGTAACCGCTTCAAATAACCTAATACTGTCCAGTAACCTAATACCAGAAAAACCCTATTACTCGAACTGTTTTGAGAACGCAAAGGACCTCATTGTCGCCGACCATTCGGGATTCCGTGATAATAGTTTGGCTGGGACTATTCCTGGTAATACCAGCGTGAAAGGTGTGCGATCATAACTGTCGACAAGTTATTTGAGTGAGTATTGAGTTAGTTAGCCACATAATATTCATTAAAAGACAAGCCACTCTAAAACTAAAATCCCGTCATGCAGCATGACTATAAGAGCGAGTTTTCGAAGGAATAATTGGTTTTATGTAAATGGTCTTCATTAAAGAACATGATGTCCATGAAGAACATCTCAAGTTACAACCACGTTTCTTCATCTTCAACGTGCTCCAGTTTGAGAGCGGAATAAGATATAGCAATTCTGACTTTCCCATCTTATTCAGCGTGTAAAGACCTTAAAAATGAGGTGTCACTTGACAGACCGTTTCATTTTTGGAATTTATGAGTGACCCTCCCCCCCCCACCCCAAACATCCCCAAAACCCCCCTCAGCTTTTCGATATTTCAACTCTAAACACGACGGTGAAGTCACAATTGCGATATCACATTCCGTCATCAGATTAGAGCGGAATTACCATGAAGATCATTAAATGATCTTCAAGAAACGTGGTTGTTACTTGAAATTTTCTAGTAACAACCACGTTTCTTCATCTTCAAAGTGCTCCAGTTTGAGAACGCGATGAGATATCGCAATTCTGATTTCACCATCGTGTTCAGCATAAATAAACCTTCAAAATGAGGTGTACCTTGTCAAAATGTTCCATTTTGGGGATTTATGAGGAATTTTTCCCCCTTAAAACTCCCTTAGAGAAGTCCGATTCTGCCCATCTACGAACTTAGCCTGTCGATTGCCAAAACAGATTTTTTGTGCAAATTTGAACTTTTTATCCCAATCCTACCGAGAGTTATCGTCTGGAATGACACATACATAAAGTATAATTTTTGGTGTCTTTTGGCAGTGGATTCAGGGTGGTCTGAAACAGATTTTGGTATGAAGATTTTTCGAAAATTCCGTCTGGTAATAGATTGTGGTATTAGGTTATTTTGGTAATAGGCGATGCGAGAACCTTTCCAGCCCCCAACGCGGACTGGGTTTCCGAAGGCGGAAAGGTTCTCGAATCGCCGGTAACATATTACCAAAATAACCTCATATCACGAGCTATTACCAGACGGTCGCTGTTACTCGATAATCTATTACCAAGAAATGCCATGTCTACACCCCTGAGGTAGAATGGCGTACATGGCTCCTGGACTAGTAGTGAAGAAGTCAAGTCAATGAAAGCTGCGGTCGCCCGCAGACAAACAGTTGTCATTCTCTAGATATCAGATACCCAGTGTACTCTCCCGGTAATAACCCGCGAGTTAAACAACGAAGCAGGGCAGGTGGATGACCTCACCTCTCACCCACTGGGGCACAGGACCTCTTCAGTACTCGGTAAAAACATTGTTGGGATCTCCCCACTTCGTCCTGTCAGGATACGATCGCTTCCGGAGCAAGACCCGGAGCGTTATGAGGAGCGAACAATGGGTCAGGATAGGAAATGGACGGATCCAGCTTCCAGTAATAGGGGTCTCGGCAAAGGTTCGCTTGATGGCTCGTTGCGTGTAACGTTGATATTCCTACGCAAATACTCGTAAATTAGGTTATAGCGATCCGCTCTAGATGGTCGTTGAGTAAATCGGCGGAGCTCGAACTACTTTCGGCCACCACAACCAAAATGTGGGCATCCACCAGCCATTCACCAAATTTAGAATTTCAAGAACAAATTCGATCACAATGACAGTTAAAATCCGTACAAACGTAAATATCCCGGAAATATTTAAACGTACACCTGCTCTACTGTACCCTCAGTATGCCCGATGTAGAATCCCCTAACTGGTCAGCCCCCAAAAAAACATTAATCGCAACGTTGACTATTTCGCCGATTCTTTCAAAACCCTGAAGAATTCATAAATCAGAAAATATGAATATGAATACAGAAAGGAATATGAACACGAATAAAGCCACAATCACACCTTTTTGTGAATTTCTCCAAAAATTTACATTTTTTGTGAATTTTACTAAACTTGACTGAATGTAACTCAAAATTTCCTATTTTACGATGAATTTTACTGAAATTACGGTTTTTGGTTTTCAACATAAATTCTACAGAAATTCACATCATTTTGTGAAATTCTTGTAAAATTGTCCCATTTTTGGATGAATTCCACTAACATTTCTCCTTTGAAATTGAAGCTAGGAATGAACCTATTGCTCTCGGTCAAAAAGTTGAAAAAATCGAATTTTCAAATTTCTTTTGTACCAAAATCCGTTCCAGACCATCCTTGATTCACTGCCGAAAGACTACAAAACCATAGCCCTCGACCATTACCACCATAACTAAAACAAGACCAAGACCGTAACTCTCCATGGAATTGAGATAAAAATTTCAAATTTGCACACAAAAACCCGTATTGGCAATAGAAAGGCTAAGTTCGTAGATGGGCAGAATCGGGCCATTCCGAGGGGGGATTAGGGGAATTTTAAGGGGGGAAAAATTACCCATGAATTCCAAAAATGAAACAGTCTGACAAGTGACACCTCCAGCGTTGAAAAATGTATAAACTGAGGTGTTATTCGTCAAAAAAGGAGACAAAATTTGTTATAAAACCAATAAAATGGAGACATTTTACATAAAACCATTAGGTAGGTATTTCTTTTAAAATTCGCTCTTATAGCCATGCTGCAAGACTGTCGTTTTTATTTTTATGTTTTATTATTAACCCCAAAATATTTGTCCGATCCAAAATGACTTTTTCCCAACTAAAAGCCGGTTGAATTTACTATCAAACACCTACGACAACACTCTACATGTGTATATTTTGGCCAAATAAGACGATTTGACATGTTTAGTGGGCTGGTGTGTGTATTTCTGGGGTTGAATCAAAATGTCATATATATATATCTCATATATGAGATGTGATAGTAAATTCCACCAGCTTTAAGGTAAAAAAAAGAAATTTGGAATCGCACAAATATTTTTCGGATTGTAGCCAAAAACTGCAAATACTTGACACAACGGTTTATTATCTTCTTTGTATAGATCACCCTTCTGTCTAGACCAGTAAAATTTACTGGTCTAATCTATAATTTAATGATAGATTAATAATTATTATGAATTACCATTAATTATTAATAATTATTAGGTATCAATTAAGTAGGTAAATCATTATTAATTATTGTTAGTTACCTATTAATAATAATACAAATTATTTGTATTAAATATTATTGATAATTATTAATAAATCTTGATATCTGAAAACCATGTGCCGTTCGAATCAGCTGGGCCAGTATGAAAATAGACCTGACAGGCTGCCTCTCGATTCACTCTCATGTTGACGATTTTCGTTCTGCTCCAACTTTAAGCCGCCATTATGAACGAACGGCTGGTCGTACAAAGCTGCGGATGGTCTTGAAAAATTCTAAAACATAAACTCTATCTAAATGCGAATTAAAAACTACACCGGTCCATTTGAATTTTTCGAGAAGTCAAACTGGATCAAAACTTTCCTATGAACCCCATAGAAATTTTTAGGTGGGAATATTTCATATTTGTAAAAAGGTTTCAGGATTTGGCTCATGAAGGAGATGATTCAATTTTAAGATGTTTCATTCAATTATTGAGATGTTTCATAAAATTTAGAGGTTTCAAACTTGAGATTATTAATATTGCAGGTAGTTGTGACAATTTAATAATTAAAGTATTTTATATTTACAGGAAGGTGAGACACGAGTAATTAATGCGAGGTGTAAAAATTATAGTTTTCTCTGGTGTGAATACAAATATTAAATATTTGTATTTGTACGACAAATTTTGTCGTATAAATCAACAAAAAGTTGTAACAATTTTAATTTTACAAAAAACTCCTTACCCGATTTACCGGTGCGTTGGTCAGGTAATCCAAATATATCGAAAGTTGTCACAGGAGAAATTCACTCGTGAACACTAAAATTCAGGGTAACAATAGGGTTGAAAAATACCGACAAAACCGCGGGAGAAGGACACGCGACTCCGACAAGTGGCGAAAGAAGACTGAAGACCGAAGACGCGGGAGAAACGCACGGGAGGTTTCCAACGGGAGGCGACAGGAGAAGACGTTGGATTCCGGCCTGCTGTGCCACTCCACTAGCGCTACCTCGCGGTCTGGACGTCAACTTGTACCAACTCCTTCCTTCGCGGTTCGTTTCAAACCGTGCAATTCAACCTAAAATGCCCAATGATGATCACACTTCTTCGGTGTGACCAACGGTGAACTCCCCGCCCAGTGAACTCGATTATCGAGATAATCGAATGTTGCGATTATATATAGATTTCACTTGTTTCTCCCAAACTGACATTATATTATTTTCATTTTTACAATGCAATATACCTATGACTTTAGATTGATCTATATGTCCAACTAATCTATATGGTACTAATCAGTTGTTTGGGGGATGTTTTATTCTAGATTAGTTGGACACATAGATCAAGTGGACGGGGTTGCGGAATACAAACATCCCCCAAACAACTGATTAGTACCATATAGATTTGTTGGACATGTAGATCAAGTGGACGGGGTTGCGGAATAAAAACATCCCCCAAACAACTGATTAGTACACAACTGTTACCATCGAATGTGTACATCATCGATACATAATCGACTTCATCATCGATATATAATCGAGGTTGAATTGCACGGTTTGAAACGAACCGCGAAGAAAGGAGTTGGTACAAGTTGACCTCCTGGCCGCGAGGTAGCGCTAGTGGAGTGGCACAGCAGGCCGGAATCCAACGTCTTCTGGCGACAGGTGCAAGGGAGCGCCAGGGGTGCCAAAATGACGGACATTTCTGTTTTCTACCGACTTTTAATGGAATCTACTGACACATTTGGATCTACGGAATTTGGTGTGCACAACAAGGGTGGAGAGGGGAAGGGGGGAATTATTTTTGAAAAACGTGGTACTAAATAGAGGGATTAAATTTTTAATTCATTCAATTTATTTATTTATTTCCAACCAAAAATTACAAAAAAAATATATAATTAACAGACTTTAAAAAAAATATTAATGCTCCACTCTATTACTAGGTAATTATCAACATGAATAATATATAACGCTCCTCATTTGGCATAAATAATAATAATATAAGATTCTGGAAATCAATTCTCCATAGGGGGTTTAACTATTTCTATTCTTTATTGGCATCGAAATTATTTATACAGCCAAAACATTTTGAATAGTAAAATAAATACGGTTACCTACATAATAAAATTAAAATACACACCCAGTTTGCCTAATATAAAATAATGTTTCTCATTCACAGGTTTCGATTTATTTTGCAAAGAAATGAGAGTGAAACGTCGGCCTAAATGTGATATGTACCTTAAAACTTATAACTGATGTTGAGCATCTACACTACATGCAGATACATCGGTACATGGATATGCCTCATTTTATCCCTGTAAAATATGTGTTTTGTTTCTCAAGTAAAACCAAATAACGGTAACAGATAAACCTGGGCCTATTCTGCTTAAAGTTCAAGTCCTAAGGAGGCTACATACCAAATTACAGCTTCATAGAGTGAACAGCATAGAATTGCCCGTAGCTGTTGTGTTACATTTTTAATTCCGTGTTGCAAAATTTTGGCATGGCCCCCAGCGGTAAGACATATCTATGGCTAAATCTGTTCAAAAAATTCCAAATCTAAATGTTCGAATCTTGTTCAAAAAGAAGATTTTATTCTGAATTTTTTGGGGGGATATTGAAAAAATGTCATCAAAGGGTGATTGGCTGAGTTTAACCTGTTCTTGAAAGTTGCCATGGTCTGGTGGATGGGATGAATTCGATGACTGTTCTTTGATTTCCTAAGAACGCTTTGATAAAATATAATAAAATGCCTCTGATTATTGATGAGTTACATAATATGTCACTTAGTGCAGGAGGAGGCACTTGAACGTAACTGATACACAAACTGAACAACAGTTAAGGCTTTATTTTTACAATATAAATTTTATTCATAAATTTTGTTCATAAATTTTTTTTTATCAATTTATATTAAATATAAATTTTATAATTTACAAGTACACAGGCAAATAAGGTTGTAGTATGGTCAATAACTAGATTGGTACATCAACAAGAGATAATTTGTTTGTTGGTGGTTGCGTTGCATTTTTTGGTGTCGCAAATTTTTAAATGACCCCCAGCCCAAAAACATGTCCATGTCAAAAACCTCCTTTCAGGACGAGCGAAAATCTAATTAACAATTTGAAGACCTCAGTTGATCTGCAATAATTGCAGATCAACTGAGGTCTTCTTAATTATTAATTGAAAGATTTGGCAGGGGTAATTTTCTAAGGTTTCTAAGATTTGACAGGAGTAAGGTTTTTAACATTTAACACGACTAAGGTTTTAAGGTTTTTAAGATTTCGCAGGAGAAAGTACGTTCATAATTTTAATTAAAAGTTTAATATGTACTAATATTTTAGCCCCCCTCCCCCCCACCCAACGCTGCTGGAGTTGGTCTAGTCAGTGTGGATCGTTAACGATAGTGAAATGACCATCGCACGGCTTTATTTCTTTAATTTTTATGAGGAGGATCTTGGAAAATATACGGACAAAATAAAAGTTGGGCCTTTGCAATTTCTGCTCACAGTTCTTACATTCCCTGAAAGAAAAAAAATAAAAAAATAAATAAATAAAAAATAAAAAATCCTGTGCAAAACTTACAGTTTTAAGAGGGAAAATTTCGACGGATCCTTTCACAGGTTTCCAGAGGACAATCCAAGGAAAATATTATTTTATGGGTTGTCCTCTCGAAACCTGTGAAAGGATCCTTCCAAATTGTCCCTCTCAAAACTTTAAGTAAAAATTAAGAGTACCCGTTGGTTGGAAAATTTCTGTTCCATAATATAATTTCGATAATATTATTATCGAACGTTCTACGGACATTTTGAGGCGAGCCCACTGAAATTGAACGATCTCCGGAACTGACACTGAAGCAGGCAGAGACCTCTCGCGGGACACCGGTGAACTAAGAAGGACTTTCTGTGGGATCGTAGAGTGAGCTCATGGGAGACCGCAAGACTCTTAAATCCATCTGAAATTTATCTTCGATGTAAAACATCGGATCTCAGCATCGATGTTTATCGATATATCACTTGAAAACATCGGAAATTTTCCATATCGAATACTTTCGACAAAAGTTTAATAGGTATTACATTTGTCCAGTCAATGTAGAATCAGAGATCAGAGACCAGAGTAACATGACTGCACAATTATTGTTATAATAGTGATTTATTATGAGGTTTACTTGAATAGAATTTTACTGCTAAGACAGGGGTGAGATGATTGAGGTGAATTACAGATTAAAATTTAATCTGTAATTCGCCTCAGTCATCTCAAAACATTGACTTTGTAAGTCAATGTTTTGTGAGCCAAAACAAAAACCTTTTTGTAAGGTACCTAAACAGAAACGACAAATTAATAGATATATTTTATTACACATAGGTACTAGAAAACTTCAAAACAGTGAAAGAAAATTTCTTATATTTAATATAAGACACAGATATTTAGTACAAGCCTCAATCTACATGCAAAAACGTACTTTCACTTTACCCATTTAAGACCAATGCTCTATAGACAAACGTTTACTTTTACAAACAGTTTACTTAATCTTTTACATTTCATTCTATTACGTTGTTGATTAACTAGTTGAGCAGCCTTTGCAAATAAAACGTTCGGATGGACCAGAAGTTCCGACAATAGTTAACTATTTGAAGGCAATCTCACAAAACTTAGAAAATAGAGTTTTTAGATCTTGCCAAATCTCTAAAGGATTCTCATTGGGCGTTCCTGCTACTGGAATACCCAGGCAGATCTATAGATTCATTATCATTCATCAGGTGTTGGACGATCTTAATGTCCTTTTGAAAATGAGGAATTTTCTTGATTGTAATGACCTTTACAGACCAGTTTAAGCAGTTCGATCCTGAGCAGTTCGAGCAGTCAACATAACACGACCGACCTTCCAATTTCACATTGACGAGTTGAGTGTGGCAACGAGAGGGTCCTGTTGGGCAGACAGGGGTTCTCCCCCTAGAATTTTAAATAAATGACTGTTTATTATCCTTTGTACAGATCACCCTTCTGTTTAGATCACTGTTCTGTATACAGTATCCTTGTGAAAAACTGTATGATACAAATGGGGGAATGACCTAAAATGTTGTTCAAATAGGGAAAACAAGGTTATTTCCAAATATAGTGGACAATGGTGGTGGTGGTAGGGGGCTATACGAGGGAGTTCGTAAATACAAATTCAGCTTAATTACCACAGTTATAGGTACAGTAGGTACGAGTGTATTGGTCAATTACAAAGGTTTTGACACTTATATCGTACGATTGATTTGCACTTAACGTGACATGAGATTCCATTGATATAAATCAATTAAAGACGACTACTGAGCTTGTTCCCCTAACTGACCCCCCTAATTGACCACTACATTTGGAAATACATAACCTTGTTTTCCCTATTGGAACAGTATTTTCAGCCATTTAGGTCATTCCTCCTGTTATTTCGTACAGGATATCTGTGTTCGCAAGGATACTGTACGCAGAACAGTGATCTAAACAGAAGGGTGATCTGTACAAAGTATAATAAACCAGTTTCCTGGAATTCGCACAGGTTTTTATGTGTTAGGGAAGGTTTACTTAATGTTTAATTGAATGTAAACGAAATTTTTCGTTTCTGAAATATCCGGCCACACGCCAGAGATTCTAAAATTCATAATTCTAAAATTGAATACTTACGAATAAAATTCATAAAGCGTAAAATATGAATATGAATACAAATACATATACTATCTGATTATGGCTTTATTCGTACTCATATTCATATTATGAATATGAACATTTTTAAAGAATTTCACAAAAATTCATATTCTTGTGAATTTTACTAATATTTAATATCAATATTTCGAGGGTGAACTGGCAACATGGCGTACCTCAAATGGTGCTGTTCAACATGGCCTAAATGTTTTTTTAAAAATTTACAGGAGACACAAAAAACTGTTGATTTCTAAAATTTGGGAACATAATATATTCCGTGACGTATAATATATTATCACGTATAATATATTATATTATACGTGATAATATATTATACGTGACTGTTTGCAACTATAGACAGTTCTGGGTGCCAATATACTATACAAACAACTCACGGGATGATGAATCATTTTAAGCCCAAAAATGTCAGTTAGGCCTTGTTATTCTGCACCATTTGAGGTAGGCCATGTTGACCAGCCCTATCTCAGTAGTAAGGTAAGTAGTAAATGTGAATTTTACACAAATGTTCCTAGGTATTTTACAATGAATTTTACTGAAATTCAAGTTTTTTTACATAAATTTTACTAAAATTCCCATTTTTTGTGAATTTTTCCAAAATTCACATCTTTTTCTGTGAATTTTATTTAAAAAATTGTTCCATTTATGGATGAAGTTCACTAACATTTCTCCTATTTGCTATAGGTAAATTAGACTAAAAATTTCAATTTATCAACATGTTTCTACTGGAATTCACATTTTGGAATATTATTTCGAACAACAAGATGGTTGTACCCCTCCCCATCACCCCTCTTACAACCCAAACATTTTCCATCCGTCGTAAATACATTTAGCAACACTCGACTCCCTTCAGACCTAGCGACTAGCAACTTTCAGAGCTTATGCAGTATGTAAAATTGTTTGAACAGTACCTATTTGTTAAAACAAATTAAATTTGGATAATGAGATAGAGACTTTAAATTTAATACATGGGTCGAGGATCGATGACAAAGCAATATTCACTCGGTTTCTTTGTCTGTAAAATTGTTTAAACAATAGGTTTAAAGGGGTGTAGCTATTCTGCTCTGTTAAGGTAAAACGCCTATTATTTATTTATTCGTAAATTTTTTACTGAAACTTTGATGTAAGTTGACTGCAACTCATTATAAAAACCCCATTTTATGGTGAGATATCGATATGACTTCAACCAATTCAACGGTGAAAAAAAAGTCGCAAATTAATCGATTTATAATCGATTAATTTCAGGTAAAGCGATTTTAAAATTTCCATCTTCCGTTTTGGGATAGTGTTTTTATGTAAAATGCCTCAATTTGCACGTGAGGCAGTCATTTTAACGTAAACTTAGAAAAATGTGGTAAAGTTTTGTAGGTAAAACGCCTCATCTCAATATTATGGTGAGTTGAGGCGTTTTATGATTTATAGTCAGAATTTCTCCCACTTCCGATTTGAATTTTGAAATTTGGACTTCACCATCGAGAAGGCCAGGTCCAAAATAGTGGAGGGGGGGGGGGGGGGGTTTCGGTAAAACCGTTATTTTCGTAAACATTGGACTTGAAGCATTTTCATTTAACAGGGATTGGGGTTTTTTTCATTAAATTAAAATTTTTATTACAAATTAAATTTGAATGAGACTTGAAATTTTAAATATAGGTCGAGAATGGTTGACAATGCAATGTTTGCTCAGTTTTTATAAAATTCACAAAAATATGTAAATTTTGGAAGAAATTGAGAAAAAAGTGAATTTTGTAGAATTCTTAAACAAAATGTGATTATGGCTCCATTCGAATTGATATTGATATTTTCCATATTATGAGTTTTATTCGTATTGATATTGATGAATACTGAATACGCCCATCTCTGCCACACACCGGCAGTGGCTCGCGTGCCCCGGTCGGTTCTCCCCGGGTAAGAAGGGCAGCAGCGGGGTCACGCCGCCGCCTCCAGCCGCCCCCAGTCGTACCCACCGCCCCCCGCCGCCGCCCCCACATCAGTACGGAGAGCGCATGCCTCTTTCGTAACCCCCCGTCGTCGTCGTATTTTCTCCCTTTTCCGAGCCACAGGTGATTTTCAGTCTCTCCCCGGAACCCGTTCCCGGAACGTCCGAAGTGTTAGGTGAGTCCCGAAACCCTCTGACCAAACAACAAACAAATCTCCGTCTCCGGACCTCAAAACATCAACAACAACAACTCGATCTCGAGCTACACCTGCTGACTTCTTCACCTTCTTCTTCCAATCCCGATTTTCTCTACCAACGTTTTTCCACATTCAAAACTACTTTTACATCCTCGAAAGACCGAACCTATTACCTTTTACTAAGAAAACGCTCGTCAATTCGACCACCTGAAGCTGACTCTATAAAACCACATATGCACATATACGTGCACATATACGTTACAGTGCATTGCACCTACACATATGTGCATTGCATATATGTTGCAGTGCATGTGCAACGTAACTTCAAGATATCGCCGCTCAAGAAGCAAGACAGGCTGAATTTTTACAATTTAGACAAAATGAAATTGAGACACTGTCTTATTCCACATTTCGGGCAGGGTACCGTGGCGTCGACAAAATTTCCAAAATTGCCCGCTAAAAGAGCAAAAATCACAAAATTGTGTGGTTTTTTGTGAGGCAAAACTCCAAATTAGCAGTATTATACTTAAACACTGATACAATTGACTGTGAATGGTAGTTTACCAAGTTTAGTCGAAATTTTACCGAAGATTTCGGCCCAGCAAAACCCTTTAATTCTCGAATAAACCCTATAACTCGAATTTCCGAGAAAAAAAAAGTATAGCAAAATCATTCTGAATCCACTGCCAAAAGACACCAATACACATACACATAATGTGTTTGTGTCATTCCAAATCTTCTAACTCTCGAAAGAATTGAGATAACAAGTTTAAATTTGCACAAAAAGTACGCCCTGACAATCAACAGACTAATTTGGTAGGTGGTCAGAATCGCGCCACTCTAAGGGGAGTTGGGGGGGGGGGGGGGGGGCATAAATTCCCAAAATGGAGCAGTCTGACAAGTGAAAAGGGTTTTTTAAAGGTTTAAAGGTAGGTAATTGACACCTCATTTTAAGGTTTTTTCACGCTGAACACGATGGTGAAATCAAAATTGCAAAATCTTATTCCGTCCTCAAACTGGAGCACTTTGAAGATGAAGAAAGGTGGTTGATACTTGAGAAGTTCTTCAAGGTTCAACTGCTCTAATCTGATAACGGAGTGAGGTATCGCGATTCTGACTTCACCATCGTGTTCAGCGTTGAGAAATCTATAAACTGAGGTGTAACTCGGCAAAAAAAGGACACACAATTTAATAATAAGACCAGTAAAATGGAGATATTTTACATAAAACCAGTTACTTTGGAAAAACTCCCCAAACCCCCCCTCCCCCCCTTAGACTGGCCTGATTCTGCCCCTCCACGCATTTTTTGTGCGAATTTGAAGTTTTTATCTCCATTCCACACAAAAATTTTGGAAATTCGAGTTTTAAAAATTTTGGACCGAGAACAATAGCGTCATTTTCTTCGAAAATTCACTAAAATCTCAAAATTATACGAGTATAAATGAAAGTGAATTGTGTGTAATTTATGGTCCCCTATTCGTTACTTATTTTAGCGCGTTACTTCATTTGTTTCGTACAGCTGTGGGACTCAGAAGTAACAGTAACAGTAAACAGAAATCACTCGTTATCTTTGATCAAACATAATAAACCGAAAGTAAACATTATTCACTTCAGTACTATTAGTTTAGAAGAACGATAAAACACCATTTGTTTAAGTTGTCCTGAGAAATTGATTACTCTCTTTTACCTCAAATAATGAAATTTACAAGACTAATCAGAACTGAATTCCACTTCTACTGTTCAGGCGGCTTTCTTCAAGACGCTAGTCGATCCACAAGGTTTCATTGGGTACCTAAGAATAGTGAGTTTCTAAGGCCGGTTTCTTCACCTCAAATTAGATCGGAAGCCCATTGTTGTATAATACGATAAAGAACGGAAAGATTTCAGGAAAATGTCGGTTAGAGCTTGTTACGTTTCATTTGCTATTCTGTTGTTCCGGTTCCTATTCAGTTATGGATTTATATTTATTATTTTTAAACTTTAGTTTTTTTCTAGAACTTTATTGAACTTTAACTAATATGTCACTTTACAATTTTATCGATGTGAGCTGCAATATGTACTTGAGTAGGTAGTGTGGAACATGTGAGGGGGTGGTTGTCCAGTGACAGTCCCTGTCAATCAGTGGTTGAATCAACTAAGGTAAAAATAAGATATAGGTACGAGTAACAGTAAGAATTAACATTATAAAGTGAATAGTAGGTTCATGGATGGACTAGTAGGAATTATGTTACACTAGGTGTAAAACCTAGTCTAACATAATTCCAAAATTTGGTTTGTAGGTACGATTTCAACTGTTGTTTTAGTGAATTTTCGAAGAAAAGGAAGCTATTGTTCTCGGTATAACATTTTTAAAACTTGAATTTCCGAAAACTTTTTGTACCAAAAGCCGCTTCAGACCATCCTAAATCCACGACCAATGAATGACTACTAGAATGACTAGAATGACTACTGGGTCATTCTCCCGGAAAGCGACATTTTGATGTCCGGAGCGTTTTCCAAGCCCCGTCATAATTTTTTGAGCTGAGAATCTGTTAGAGTTACGTTAAGACACCAAAAATTATTTATATACACAGGTTGTCCACATTACGATCCTAAAAACTTCACCCACGTGTTCTACAACTAATTTGCGACAAAACGTGCCCCTTAGAGTTTTTTTTAAGAGGCTTCGTTTCCGAGTTATTCAACTTTTAAGACCTTATCTCTTAAAAATGGTCGTAACTCCATCGTTTTCAAAGTATTCGCAAATCTGAGTATACCGTTGGAAAGAGCGTCGAGTTACCCATGTACTCAATTTCTAACAATAATTTTCTAAAGGGAACTAAAGGGTGAGAAATGGGCCCAAAAAGTAATTTTCGTCAAATCTTGAAAAGAACACTTTTTTAAAGGCTCATTACTAATACGTTATAGCCTGTAAGCCTAAAACATGCAAAAAAGCCTTGGCTTTCCAACGGTATACCTAATTAGTTTTTGTTTTTTAGGAGGAACGTTTTTGAGGAAATTGAGTTTGTATGCGGAAAAACGTGTATTTCTGACACATTTTCACGCTGAATCGAATGGTGACATACCCAGACCTCCCTAGCAAAGAATTAAATGAGTTTTCAGTCGCAATATCTCTATTTCAGGGTGTAGAAAGTGTCAAGTCAGCGGCATTACTTAGGAAATGTACTTATTTTTGAGGGAGGGCCTTCATAAAATGAAATTACACAAACATTTTACATACAACATACAAACATACAACATACAAACATTTTATTTCTTCGAAAATTCGATCTTATTGCCATGCCTTATGACTGGGGATTTGTCAATGGATTTTCATGGCAACTCGTTTGCTCAGACAAAAAGTGCAATGAAGGTTCTGGAGGCATTATTAAATGAAGACCATATTGGCACTAACCCCCACCTGCCCTCAACATTGTGGGTCTTTAAAACGAATTATTCTCTACTAATTCAATGAAATTCAGTTGTACAGTTCAGTAATATCTCAAATTCATGATCACCGTGAATTCAACCGATTTCCCTCCAAAACGCAGCTCATTCACACTGTGAAGTTTGTCTAAAAAAACCCTCATTGAGGAATTCTGGAGTACAATTCAAAAGTTTGTAATCGTAAATATTCCGCACTGAATGGGAGTGCAATATCGGGCAATAAATATTGAGTAAACATTCGAAAAAAGCTGGTAGAGTGTCGAGCGCCGAGATAATCTTTCCCTAAACGAAATTACGAGCGGGGAAATTGACTTGAAAAATATGCGCATACATTGTCTGCGTTGTTGATTTTCTTCTCCGTTCTTTCTTCGGTGATTTTTACGAGGTAAATTGAAAAGATGTGCTTCGAGTTAGACAATTTTCCGAGGTTATTTTCCTTTCTTTTTTATTTTTTCCTCGTATCAAGTTTTCCGGAGGTGGAAAACTCGCGTGATTGAGGCGAGACGGTGGAGAAGGGCGTGGTTTTGACCTCGGAGACAACTCTGTAGACAACTCTGTAGGCCTGTTACGGTCTGCCCCCGTAAGGAAGAACTTCCCAAGTCCATTTTTGCGATTTCGACGAAAACGAGGTTAAGCGAGATTTCTTCTGCCATCCACCCAGTTCAATTAATTCAAGCCCAACTTCTTCGATCGTGTCTCGATAATGATCAATTTTAGCGCAATTATACGCACATAGGACGGTCTAACCTAGTATGCACTACATCGGACAACTTGAACGTATTCAAGTCATTCAGGTCATTCTCCCAGAATGCGACATTTCGATGTCTGGAGCGTTTTCCAAGTCCCGTCATAATTTTTTGAGCTGAGAATCTGTTACGTTAAGAGTTACGTTAAGATATACAGGAAAATCCATTTGTTCCCGTCATTCTCCGTCCACCCGTGTTTCATTGAAGGACGGAGAATGACGAGGCTGACGTTAAAGACAATAATAATTATTATGATGGAGATTTTTATACACCATCTTTGTATACAATATGATGTAAATAATCATTTTTGTCGACTTAGTTTTAAAAGCTACGTGACGTTTGCTTTTAAATTTCAAGGACGTTTATTCTTAAATTGAGTTTGAAGCTCAACTGGCTTTTTAAGACTAAATGTGTAAAATATTGACTATCTAGTAATTGATAATTCAAGTAATATGTCATTATTTAAACATTTAAAGGTGCAAGTCTTTGACCGCTGATAGGTCTTTAAAAAATAATCTAAAATGCTTAAATATAATTCCTATCTTCTGCATTCAAGCAGCGAATTAACCTTGAAAATTATCGCGAAGGCTAATCAGTCTAAATTGGTAACATCAGTGTTTGCATCATCGAGGGACTTTTCTTCATGACTTTTCTTCCTAGAGTGTCCTAAGTAGAAATCATTAGGTTAAAACGTCCCATTAAAGTCAGACATAGGACGATCTAGCGTAGTATTATATAATTAGACAAAGTGGTGACAATGGACTTAGGACGAAGGGTTTTTCACTGCTTTCTACTAAATTTCGGACGTTCTAGCTTAGCTCAAAAAACGCGTCTCGTCGAGCTCCTTAACTCAAAAACTTAAAAAATGGACGTTCTTTCTCACGGGGGCAGTGTAACTCTTGTCTTCAGGTTAAAGGAGGAACCCGCGTTTTATTCCGTGATGAACGGCGATAGAAAAACCCGTTTCGAAAAATAACGTACGAGGGTTGAGGGTTTAGAGGAACGGACGAGGTCGGTTCGTGGGGTCGTTTTCGCGAGTTATGGTCAGCCCCATCAGCGATATGGCGGGAACAGTTTGTTTGGATGGTTTCATGTTGAAAATCTGAAAGGTGCGATAAATGTAGTTTTATCAGGGTGGATTCTACAACATGATTGTGTACACCATATAATATTAAACCTAATTTAACCAACCTCTGCCTTCGAACAACTTTGATTATACATAAATCTAAAGACCCAGTTCTGTGGAAGTATGAAAAGGGAGGACCTCTAGAGAGAATATCAACATTAACTTTCAATCAACAGACTGTACAGGGTGATCAAAAATGAAGCAAAACGCCTCCAACCGCATATTTTCTATCTCAAACCGTTCTCGTGATACTTGCAGAATAACCATGTTTTTCCCCGTAAACTCGAATTCCTCCACTTCATCCCATTAAATTTGACCTTTTTCGGAATGAACGTTAAATTTGCTATTAGATTAGTGTTCGAACTAAATCACTCGCGACTACATCGAGGAAACCCATGTTAAGGAAAATAAAAGTATTAAATTCAAATTTTGAAAACAATCCACTGTCATGCAGCATGTCAGTCCAGAACCAGAAATAACTGGTTTTATGTAAAATATCTCTATTTTACTGGTTCTATAACCAATTTTGTACGAACAAAATCACTCGCTCCAAAATCGTGGAAACACAAGAGAAAAATTTGAAAAAATCGTCTTTTCCACTGAAATATCTAGAGACACTTAGGATAGAACAAATATTTTCGGGGTTAATGAAGAAAAAAAACTGAGTCATGCAGCATAGCTATAAGAGCGAATATTCGAAGAAATAACTGATTTTATGTAAAATGTCTCCATTTTATTGGTTTTATAACAAATTTTGTATTCTTTTTCTGACGGGTTACACCTCAGTTTGTAGCATTTTCAACGCTGAACGCGATGGTGAAGTCAGAATGGCGATATCTCATTCCGTTATCAGATTAGAGCAGGTGAACAATGAAGAATATCTCAATTAACAACCACGTTTTTTCATCACAATACATTATTTATGTGGTGCGTAGAAATTTGCCTTCCAATCTGAAAACACCTAGTAGTACCTCAAGAAATAGTTACGAAAAGATGGTAAGCGATTGGATTTTAACATCAGGCTCGAACACTGACTCAATAATTACGAGCATTTAACAACAGGAACCACCATTCACTTGATCTAATTATTAATTTCAAACGTGCCATGGCATGCATCTAAAAGTTATCTTGTTCTGATCACAATACGTCTTCACTCATTTACCTATATTGATTTATAATTAGTACTTACCTACTATGTTTTATTTCTTCGATAACTGACTGAACTCATTGTCAGCAATAGTGAGATTTAAATGGAGCAATTAAATGGAGATTTGGGTTTTCACTATCAATAAATTGTTTTGCCAAAATGCGTTTTTTTTTTGTTTTTTTTTTTCATCAATGAACTCCTTGGAGCATATCCTAGCGATTCAGACATTCATAGCGGCGAAAAGTGAATAAAAACTGTTTAGTTCCCATTTAATGTGTTTTTTAGCGTGTAGTGATAATTAAAGAAGAAAAAGTGATTACCGTTATCTACCTGACTTTATCCATACTACGCCTAAAAATTTAAAATATAAAGCTGAATGAAAAGGGTTCAGAAGATATTATAAACAATTTAAGCGCGAATTTGACGAAATGAAACAGTTTTTTGGGTCTCCTGTAAAGTTGAGTTTAGGAGTTACTGGTTGTCTCTCGCCCATCGTCGTGATGTTATTTTGATTGTAATAATTTGTAGCTAATTTGTAGCCGGAGAGCTCCTTGACAGTGAAAAATGCATGTTTACTGGACGTAACGTAGAGGAAAACCTCAGTAAATAACGACTGTTTGTAGAGCAGAACCATTTCCAGGAGTTAGGGATTAAAGTAGCAATATGGCTGGAACAGGTTGTTGAAATGGTGTAAGTATGTTGGTAATAAAAACTCTGGACATGCGATGAAATGTTATCACTGCGGCATTCATATAAGGGTTGTTCGTATAACTTTTTAATTTAACTAACCCTTCGACTAAAGGGTTAGTTCTTTTATACGAGTGAGTTGGTGTAAGATAAACATCCGCCGTATATTGTTGAAAGCTAAAATAATGGCGGCCGTCGTAGCGCAAACTGCGTGTCGTACGAACAAATGGAACGGCCATGAGGACCACCAATAAGGCGAGAACAGTTTGTTTTGGTGGTTTATGTTGAAAATAAAAACTCTGAATGGGCAGCGGGCGCTGAGACAACGGGTATTACAACGGTGTAAATATGACTTTATAATCTCTTCAACCCCCTCCGTCGATCCTTGTGATCCAGTTGGCAGTCTGTCCGTTGTACAGAGGGGATACAAAATGAATCGTTCGTATTCGATTGAGGTTGAGTAGAACGACGTTAAATGTCCAAATTTTGGACGTGAGATCTCGATTAGCAGTTAGGCAAAATTTGCACAACTCGAAGGTTTTGCTGTATAGTATAACTTGACCGCCTCGAACTGGGTTCTTTAACTATGGGCAAATTCGCGTCTACCACCTGTCAAATTTCACCCATTGTACCTATCCTCTTGATTATTTTCCTCAATTGTAGGTTCTGATGAGCTCTTTAATACCTTTAAAAAATCAAAACTCCGAAATACATACATGAAAAAAGGTGAAATCTGGGAGCAAGAAGGTACGCAGAGACCGGGCTACAACGTATCGTAATCTAAACAAGCAAAAACATATTGCAGGTGTTTACAAACGAATGGCCCTAAAATATCAATAACGATAAGTACTCCCGATTAATCAACAAAAAAAAAAAAAAAGAAAAAAAATGGATCCACCCCCAGATCCAGCACTAATAAATTGTATAGAACTACCTATCATGTATAGAATTATAATTATAACCTGCTGCCTTCCATACCAAGGTGGGCTTGCTGGGCTAACAAAACACAAAATATCACTCAAAATATCACTAAATTCAAAATCGAGTGATTTGACTTCGATTACTTTTTGAATTACTTTTCGAATCATATTATATTATAAAGGTGCCCAGCAAATCCACCTTGGTATGGGTGGCAAAGTCGGTTTTTTGAACCCCTATAACACCTACTGTTATATGGTTCAAAAAGAAATCGAAGTCAAATCACTCGATTTTGAATTTAGTGATACTCTGAGTGATATTTTGTGCTTAGCAAGCCCACCTTGGTATGGGTGGCAGCAGGTTCTTTTGAACCTGCATTTCACCTACTATTTTATGGTTCAAGAACTATTCAAGGTCAAAATAATTTTGAAGTACTCAAAGTGATATTTTGACTTTGGTCTGCCCAGCAAGCCCTCCTTGGTATGGTGACAGAGTAGATTTTTTTGAACTTGCATGCCACGTAGTATTATATGGTTCAATAAGTAATCGGGGTCAAATAACTCGATTTTGAATTTCTAAAAGTGATATTTTGAGTTTCATCTGCTGAGAAAACCCACCTTGGTATGGGTGGCAGAGTGTGGTTTTTTGAACCTCCATTACACCTAGTATTATGCGGTTCAAGAAGTAATCGGGGTCATATAACTCGATTTTTCAGGTTATTGGCCCTACGTAGGATTAACGCCACGCGACTTTCTGAGCTGGCAGAGTGGGTGATTTTACTCACTCAGTAGGTATAATATTCATAATGCACCTTGGAATTTGGGGTCAAATAACTTATGGTTTTGGTCACGGGTTCTTGGGCTCCTAGCGTAATAACTAGTATAATAACTCGAATATTTAGAGACCGGATCTTTATGCAATTCCATATACCTTGCTTCATCTGAGGCGTATAAAAATGATATCATTATTCAAATTTGAATCTGCATATTTTTGCATATTTGTACTATAAATGCACATTTCTGTATACGGCGGTCTCCCCTACTTATCATTCCAGCTGTTAACTTACATTAACACTCCCTTAACCCTAATACAACATGTACGTACACTTCCGTGGTCCTCTAAACTCCACTAAAAATTCTATTTGTTTTGGTATTCTCTGTTTATGAAAATATCAAACATTTCTTGGTCGAAAAGATGAGCGTTCCTCCGGTTCATTATCTCAGCTCATTTCCCATTCGGTAGAGAAGGGTGGAAAAAAACTCTCCATTAATTCTTCAACAGGAACACTTAGTAATTAATATCAAAACAGGCAACCGTTCGAGTCCATTATCCTGCACTAGGGATGAACATTCGAATTTCTTTCCGCTCCTCTTTTTTTTTAGCAATTCTTCGAACTGAATAATTCATTGCGACTGCATTCACCATAAAATTTGTGTGGAGAAGAGAAACTCCTTGTGGGGTAATTTATTGAATTATTCGACCGATAAACATACAGGTTTTGTAGTTTAATTAGTAGGTATGTGTAGGTTTATAATAACCGGATGTAAAAACAAACGACAATTTCAACAATAGAAATCCACAGTCATGCAGCATGGCTATAAGAGCAAATTTTCGAAGAAACCACTGGTTTTATGTAAAATATCTCTATTTTACTGGTTTTGTAATAAATATAGTCACGATTTTTTGTTTTGCTGAGTAACTCCAAGTTTCGAAGTATAAGCCAAAAATATGAGCATAATGTGGATGTTAATATGACAAGGCTGACCCCATTGAAATGCATCTACTACTGATCAAAATGAAGCCCTCCGACGACTCAGTGGGTAGTTAAATGCCAATTAAAAGTGGATAGAGAACTACGTTTCAGGAAAACTTTAGGAAGGTAGCGTTCTGAACTAGAAAACAAATTTACAGTGATACTATTTGAAAGTTTTCTGATATTATTCAGATTTTGGTCCAAATAACATGAATCAATTAAAAGAAACGATGAAATTAGTTTCAGTTTTTCGATTTATTCGGCCACTAAAAACCACTCTAATGAAGAGGCAATTCAACTCTGTAACCGTATCGGTGGAAGCTGTGCTGGGAGGTAGTTGGATTTCCCTCGATATTTGAACTAGTAATTATTAAAAGCTTCCAGTACTGAGAAACGCGATCGGCCAGCTCCATTAGAGAAATGGGAGGGATCTGTACAAAGCTGAACCTCGATGAGCTAGATGACCTGACCGGAAAACGGTATTCAGTTATAAATGAGGAATGACATGAGAGGAGGACTAGGGTTAAATTGTCCCAAAATAGTCAGCCTGTTCCCTGTAGATCCTGTACCTTCAACTATCTAATGAATTCGTGGAAAAGTTTCATTAATGCAGCAGGGTAGGTAATTCAATTGAAAATTTAAAATCCACCGTCATGCAGCATGGCTATAAGAGCAAATATTCGAAGAAATGACTGGTTTCGAAGAAATTGCCTCGATTTTAGTTCAACACTCAACAACCTACTTCAACACTGTGGGAGCATGTGTGCAGGCAAGTACGCAAAAGTGTCCGTAGAAAAAATACCTTTTAGCATCGAAATGGTAATCGTTTTGAACAAATCTTACTAGATTTGTAGAGTTACATATATTTGCGAATGTTTCACTTTGAAGAACTCTCTATTTCTCAACAGAAACTACATGGATAAAGTCGTTCATAAAACTACCGTCGGCTGAATTACTGGAACCTTCAATGTACTAGCCTTGAGCGAAAATGAAAAGGAAGAAGGATGTAGGCAGTTCTAGATGCGGTGAGAGGAGGATTTATTGGACGCAATAACAAACACGCACGGTTCAGGGGTGCCATCATGACAACATTAAATAACCTGAGAACGACGGATTGTAACGTAGGTACTTTTTTTCCAATTAAGCCATTTATTAACATAGTACAGAAAGAAAAGTATTGGATACTTAAAGTAAAATTGTTCACAAGTAAAAATTTATGTACATTTAGCAATTTCTGATCTCCAAAATTTAAAGAAAATGCCCGGAGATCAGGAGTTGCATACAAATTAATAGTACATGAAACTTACGTTAATGATCAAAAAATCAAATCAAGTCCTAGAGAAAAGGATTCAAAAAGTAAATAGACAAACATATCAATGAAAAAAGTTCAGTAACGGAAAATGAATAAAGGAATTAAAATACTGCTGCATCAGAAACTCATTTATGTTCATAAACACTTTCTTTAAATTGGCTAAATCTTTTGATAAGCTTAATGCTCCTAACATTAATGAAAAAGTCTGGGACCTAAATAGCGTACGCCTTAGATAAAAATTACACTTGGGATAAGGGATCGGTACCCGAGTGAAGTCGAGTGACACCATGTAATCGAGGGATTTTAGAAAGTTGATATTTATTTAGTAGTATTGGAGTAAATTTGGCGCATAAGTAAGTCGAGGGGTAAGAATTACAAATGTTAAAAACAAAGGTTTGCTAGGGCTTCGGTATCCAGATCTAAATATAAGTCGCATACTGACTTTATTGCCACCTCAAATTATATAAACGTAGCTCAGAATAGAGTACACGAATGCATGAAAAGTAATTTTTAGGGCAGATAAGGGAGGACATTTAGGTATTTCAAAATTTAAATTTAAGGGTGGTAGATTTTGCATTTATTTGATTCATCAAGTGTTGAAATGTTAGCTTTTTGAATGCAGATACAGAATTAGTTGTTTTGATTGCTAATGGCAAATTTTCGAAAACCGAGGGGGCTAGCTAAGGCAACTATCTAGACTAAGTGTAGAAGTCATTGCTTGGGCGTGGTATTGATAAAATACTTTGTGCGTTCAACCTGGTACTGTGCATGTTATTTTGTATTTGATCCGTAACCGGTTCTCCAACCAACAAAAAATACTTCAACAAGTAAACGAGGTCGTTCCCACACTCACCTCATTATTTTCCCATGAGCGGACCGTATGAAAGGAAGTTGTAACTGACCGTGGAAGTATGAAACTGAGTGGTGGGTTTCATATGAAACAGCGAGAAGAGGAAGCAGGAGAACGTTCTGAACCGAGAAAATTAAATAAAGATGCAAACGTGCGCGGGGGCACTTGGGCCTCCACACCCTCAATTTGGAGGAAGCGAAGTCCGCCAACAACCGGACGTTCCTCCGAGAGCCTTTTCGGCGGTTTGGGTGCTGGAGGGTCGAGCGGTTGATGAAACAAAACGGCGGTCGTAATAGGAAATATATTATTCTGGAAAAGGAGTCGTTGTTGAAATGTTTTTCCAAATGAGGAATCTCCTTCGTACATATCAGAAAGCGAAGAAAGGAAGAAAAAGAAATCACATCATGGGCGTTCTTGAAGAAGAGAAAGAAGAAACTCTGCAAATTCTTGACACAACGGTTCATTATCTTCTTTGTACAGATCACCCTTCTGTCTAGATCACTAGGTCTAAATGTCTAGATCCTAAATGTTAGATTAATTATTATTATCAATTATCACTAATTATTAACAATTTTATCAAGTACCTACTGAAAATTATTATAATTTATTGTTAGGTATTAATAATTCGTATTTATTAATAATAATAATTATTATTAATTATTATTATAATTATTATTATTATTATTATTAATTAATACGATATAATTCTGGGGTTTTTAATACTACGTCGGTAATAATTTTTCTATAAAAGAAGTACCTACCAACAAATATTCGAAATTACCTTCATTTCCGTAGCACGAAACGCACCTCAGAACAACAAACTCGACATCACTTAAGCAATATGATGTTCCAAAGAGCTTGTTAGTATGAAAATGGACCTGTATTTCAACAGTTTGATCCACGGTCGTGTTGTGAGGCACAATCTTTGAGCCGTCATTGTGAACGAACGGCTGGTCGTACAAAGCTGCGGATGGTCTTAAAAAATTCTACGGAACAAACTCTATCTAAATATGTAATAAAAAACATACCGTTCTATATGAATTTTTCGAGTTTTGGAATTTTCAAAATTTCAAAATTCGTTTTGAACCCCTTACCCTTGACCTAGGGTTATGAAAAGTTTCGTGGATCATTGTGGGGCTGGTCCAAACCCAGAAACCAAATTTCGTAATTTTAACTCAACGCTAACTGGGCAAAGTGCCTCGGACGGCGGACGGCGGACGGCGTACGGCGGACGGCGGACGGCGTACGGCGGACGGACGGATTTTTTTTTATTCGATTTTCTGAATCTACGTATCTTGAAACGTAAACCAACCAATTTTGAGGGGGGGTTAAAAAATTTTTTTCTTTGGGCGATTCCAATGGTTCATTATCGAAGATAATAAACCAAAAAACACTGCAAATTCTTGACACAACGGTTTTATTATTATTATGTAAAATACGCAAATTTTGTAAGTACATTAGGTAGGTATATCGAGAGTTATCGTTATACAGTAATCCTTCTTATATCGGATCCGGTTATAGCGATCACCCGCTTATATCGATCAACATTGTACCCATACAGCGGATGTGTGACTCCTCCCCCAAGCACGAGGTTTTCCTCAAATGGGGAAGTACCTAACATTCATAAGCTGCATTGTTGGTTATTTTCAAGAGTAGTAAAATTTTTTGTATTTAAATAATTTCCTATTTATTATTTCTTTGTAGATATTCTTTTTGTAACTTTATTGAAATGTACCACAATGCTCTTTACTTAGTTTTTTTGTTTTTTCAATAAACGAATGAATGAAATGCCAAGAACGGAACGGATCGACATTTTAACGTTGAACATCCCCCGCTTATGTCGATCAGTGTTTCTGAACCTGGGCGTTTGTTAGTGAACCTATCTGATGTCAACAAGTACAAGACACACAACAAGTGACAAGTACGTACTCCGATTTGAGTAAAATAACGTTTTCTAAATTTCGCTTATAACGATGTTCAGATTGTGGTCCCGTGAAGTGTCAGGAGCAGCAAAGGGTCTCCATTCGAACAATATCATAATAATATTATATTATATTATGCGGCCCGATGGGTTAAGGGGATTTTGCTGTTTTCGACTAGAGATGTTAAGCTTGAGCGTCACATGTGTACACAGTGGAAGGCGACGCACTACGTGTACATGTACATGTATTTCTCATATACGAATTGGAGTATTCAAAGTTAAACGCGCTCCAACGGACGGGTTAGTTACTTTACATGGAGCTAAACGCCATCCGGTGCTTGGTCTCCCACAACAAGGTTTTCACTACAAGAACACTACCGGACTCACCTTCCTAACGATATGCAAATGGATTCCAACCCCTATTTCGTCTATCTATTAAATATTGGGATTCAAACTCCGATGTACCTCGAACCTAACTAACGAAACTCAAGATTTCCTCGTGATCGAGTCTCTGCGTGGGTCGACTCGGATATTGGTTCGAGGTGCCGTCCATTTCCAAGCGGTTTTACCTTTTGTTCTGCGGCAAACTCCACCATCCGAGTTTCGCACAGGCTTCCATTCTCAGACCACTCCCCCTTCCATTTTCATACTCTTCCCATATTAACCTTTCCTCCCTTTATATTCCGCAATACCGCCCCACTTTGAATTATTGTTTTAATACGTTTTCAAACTGATCGATTCCGAGTTTCCCCCTCGTTAAAGGACCTTTTCCCGCCCTTGACAAGGCAATTTCATTTATAGAAGTGAACGTCCGTTGTTAATTTCCCAAAAGCGCTCCTTCGTGAAAGCCTCTTGTTGTCAGCCTTTCTTCCCTTCCTATTGTCGAGGGATGTTTTTAACGGTTCCAGGTTTTCATCAACGCCCTCCACACCACAGATTTCCGCCTTTGCGAACTCTTGACCTCCTATCGGTTGTTGAAAATAAGATTGCAATCACTTACTACAAATTGACTCCATGTCGACAAATAAATATATTCAGATATTTATACAGGCCAAACATAAAGATAAGAGATCCCCCCCCCCCAAAACTGCAAATTCTTGACACAACGCCAGTGTTAGTTTTTAATTATGACTGATTAATGTTGAAAAATCTATAAGCTGTTGGGTTTTTTGGGGAGAATGAATGGGGGGGGGGGGGGGGTTTCACCCATCAGGAGCGTAGCGTAGCTCTGGACATAGAGGTACTCAATTCAACCTCTTTCTCTCCCCCCCCCCCCCCCGCCAAACCTACACTTCCTAAGCCCCTCACCCTAAAAACGAAAAAAATGAAGCAGTTCATCGGTTTTCCATTGATCGGAGTTTTCAACAATATGATTGCAAAAATCAACAAACAATCCACGGTGCTCTTTTACCATGAAAATCAGCCTTGAGGCAAAATTCCACCTAGTTTGAGCTAAAGAAGAATTTATTTTCTCAATAAAATGACGTAAAAGGTTTTGCCTCGCTGATGAATGTGAGAAAACAGAAATCAATCCATTTAAAGTTTGCAAAAAACTCGACTCTCCCTAATACAACAGGTAGTTTGTTGTAACACCAAGTTTAGAGAGTGAGCGTAACAGTGGACAAACAAAGCCTCAGGATATTTTACTACAACTCTTGACTGTAATCCTGTCAAATGGCCTGACATCACCGCTGCTCCGTGATACGTTTGGCCTACCACATTTCAAGAGAAAAATTATTTTCAAGAGAAAATCTAGTGATTCCCCTGTGGCCTCAACTGGTAGGTGGCCTCACTGCCATCAGATGTTTTTAATTCTTCTTCTTCTTCTCCCTCTTCTCAAATAACTTGGCTTCAGCCATGCTAGTCATTGGATTCGTGATTCCATTCAACCATCAAAGGTCCGGAGCTGTAGGTAACTGTGCCATAATGAGCGGGCGTTTCAAGTTTTCAATTGAATGTTTTACTGTACTCTCAATAAATTTACTCATCATTCAAATTCTACCTTCATTCTTCATTTCTTGTGGGGAAGTTCCGCTTCCTGCGCTTCCTCTGACGCTACGCCCTTGTTACCCATCAATTCCCAAAATGGAACAGTCTGACAAACGACAACTCATGTTTACGCTAAACACGGTGGTGAGCACATTAAAGATGAAGAAACTTGATACCTGAGATGTTCTTCATGGACATCATGTTCGTTAATGGAGACATTTTACATAAAACCAGTTATTTCTTCGAAAATTCGCTCTTATAGCCATGCTGCACGACTGTGGATTTTAATTATTTTTACGTTCAATTATTTAGACTGATGTAGATGGCTCACCGTATGAACACCATTTTTTGCGCATTTATCGATGGATATATCAATTTTGGTCAACATTCTCGGGAAAAAACCACCTCCTTCCTTCTTCCGAACAACCCGACGTTGCACCCATCTACAAGTTCCGTGTACCCAATTAACTCGCGAGTGGGACCCGTAATTAGCTTCCACTAACCTCTAAATAAACCCCGGCACCCTCTCGCCAGCGTAACCTCTTAACATGTAGGTGGTTCATAGCGGCCCCACTCGTTTTTGTCATGAATTCTTAAAAGGCCTCGTCTTGATTGATAAAGTATTTAATATTAGATCTGCGAAACTCTTAATTAAAACTCGTTTACCCGAGGGGTTTATTATTATTTCGTAGCTGGTGAATTATAGAGTGCCTCCAAGACATCTTCGAGATGACAGTACGAGTGCAAGGCAGAATTTTCATATTTCCATAAACTTTGGTGTTGTCTTTGGTTTCTCGAATTATCCATGATTGGAAATGAGATACACTATCCAAATTAACTCCACCAGAGGAAACTGAGAGATCCACTAAAACAAAATTTTTAGTGACGGAGGTTAAACTAATTTTAATCGTTCATTACCCAAGATAATAAACCAAAATGGTACGATCAAATTTTATAGAACATATTGAAGTGGAAATTGGTAGATGTTCACATTCACTCCATTAAATCTCAATTTTTTTTTAAATCAGTATATTTTACGGTTTAAAGCTATGCAATTTATCTGTTCAAATCGACAACAACATGTTTACAAACCTGATTGAAAATACGAAAATGAGCCAGGCCGATGCCTTACACCAGGGGTCTCCAAATTTTCAGCCTCGGGGCCTTGAGTTCCAAGGGCTAAGGTTGAGTTTTAAGGGCGATATGTTTGCTAAATTCGCTAGTATTCTGAAAGCCGATTCTGAGGTGAATTTGAGGTTGCTGGGAGAAAACCAGATTTCCTCCCTGATTTATACAATAATGTAATATCGTTCCGGTAGAAAATAATACTGTTCCAATCAAAATTGCTTGAAAAGTATTTGACTAATTTTAAAACAAGTGAAATATTCAGTCACACAAGACTCCGTTTCCCGTGGATTTGGCAGTCGAAGCTTTGAGTGCTTTGAATATAAATTTTGATACTCAATTCTCAGACGTTGATGCCATTGCGAATGAAATTAAGATTTTTCAAAATCCTTTTGGTACCGACATTGAAACTTTAGCCCCTGAACTGCAAATGGAAATTATTGATCTACAGTGCCGTGAATTAAGAACAAAATTTGTTCTTAAATATCAAAGATGAATTTTAATCAAAATATAAAGTTTAATATCAAAATTCATCTTTGTTGGTTATAAGAGTCTTCTACTGGCACAATTTGATAATTTACATAAATTTGCTCAAGGGCTGGTTTTGGTACTACATAATTGTGTGAGAAAACACTCTCCAACATGAAGGAATTTTAGAGATCTAAGTTAACCGAAATAATCTTAAATCTGTTTTAATAATTGGTACCTACAAAACAATTGGTCCACAAAAACTAACTAGTGTTAGTGGAAAATCACAACTACATATATCTCACTCGTATTTTATATGTTACAATATTTAGATATAATAAATATACATAAATATGAGCCTGTTCGAATCAAAACCTGTTAGATTTCTTGAAGATTGGATAAAAAGCACAGAATGACAATAACCTGATTTTATTTAGTGTACCAAATTAAAAGGAGACTAAAAAACATTAAAAATTTAAATTTCCAAAAGAGTCTGCGATATTTCTCAATCAAACTGGCATCGACAAAATTTAACTCAAGCACTCAAGTCAAAATTGCTATATCTTATTCCGCTCACAAACCGGAGCACTTTGAAGATGAAGAAACGTGGTTGTTACTTGAGATGTTCTTCATGGACATCATGTTCTTTAATGGAGACATTTTGCATAAAACCAATTATTTATTCGAAAATTCGCTCTTATAGCCATGCTGCATGACTGGGTATTTTTATATTGAGTTGCAGTAAACTTACATCAAAGGTTTCAGTGAAAAACTTTGAGGCGAATTTCTGCAATGTTTTGAATTTTGAGTTGAGGCGTTTTACCTTAACAGGGTGGACCTGTCATTAGCTTTACCTAGCAAGTATATAAAATCAAGTTATTGTCACTCTGTGCTTTTTATCCAATTTATCTCAACAACAATAAGCCAATTAGCTGACGCGGGCCGTAGTTTGGAGTCCCCTGTCTTAAGGGAGTAACAAAACCACTTTGGTTGTGTGGTAATAGTAATGAAACGATGTCATGTTTAGGGTTAAACTTGTGATGTTGGTCTATTGTTTCAGTTCTATTTTGCCTACGACCCGGTGAGAGGGTCCTTACTTGACGTTTAGAGTTCGTTAGTTATTACCGGGCGGGTGTCGAGGAAAATTATGAAAACGAGCTCTTAGGAAATGAGCTTGAAAAGGGCTGAAGTACGTTTAACGTTTGAAATTCGTTTCTTTTCATCTTTCGAATGACGTTCGTTTGACACAATGTCCAAACGGGTATGAAAATCATTTAGCGCCGGTGGGGGGGAAAAAACGTAAATTGTGGAGTCATTTGAAGAGTTTTTCGTCATGAAACTCTCCAACGAACTACCGCTCTTGGGTGGTGTTTCACCCTGGAAGCAATTATTTAAGTGGGGACTGACAGAAAGGACTAAATTTCCCTCTCACTTGCAGAGGGGTCGGAAAACCTCATACAAATCTAAACACCGTCGCCGCCCCCGCCCCGTTCTGCTATCACATGTTTAGGTCTTGCCCAAGTTTAACCCAACCCTTGGAATATTTGACAATGCTGAGCTCCCGCGCCGACCATTTCGGACGACTTTCTACCGGAGTATGTTTTTCTTTGGGGGGGTCTCCTGGTACCTCTGAAAAGTTGAGTACTGAATCTAATTATAAAGAGCCTGAGAGGTTGAGAAGGGAGCACGTCACGTCGGTCACCGCGGGGTTTTAGGGTGACAACGTGACAAGTGGACGTCACGTCTATTGGTGTGAGCGTAAATAGATGATGGACAGATTTGCACAGTGGACTGCTGCACAGTGGGGAAAACTGCTGATCTTGAAGTGCAAAAATGATAATTTTTTTTGACATTTTATGTCTTTACTTTGCTACATAAACTCGAAAATGTAACGTGGGAATGAAACGCGGGACATGTAACGGAGTTTCTGATGATTTTCGCTTACAACCGATTCGTTGCTACGGAACTTTATCTTCGCCAGTTATCATCGTACAAAAATCGTTCACCACTCGTTGGATAGCTCTCGATTTACCTAACCATATTACGTTAACCACTGCGGAGTGCGTGGCCGACAAGCTGCGGTATGAGCGTGATCGTTTAAATAATTGTTTACACACAGGTGATCATTCTCAATAATTTATATTGTCAACACGAATGCAAGCTTCATATAAGTTTCTGATGGGAGGGGGCGCAAAGACATAAAATGTCCCTCGTGGTTGCGTACCTACTTGTACGAAAGCTGTACCCACCGTTTGTGTTTTATGCTTATTAGTAGTTTAGTATTTGGGAAATAAAATGGATCTTTAAATAATTCACATAATAAAACGAGAATGCAATCTGGAGGCGGTGGCACGAGACTGTGCACCTGCTGTAGTTTCAAAGACCGATATGTCACATGGATTGACCGGAAATTGAAGGCATTTTGCTTCATTTGACTTAGGTGCTCCCATTCGCCATCAACTTGTACTTGATTATACATTTACACAACTACAAAACTTAATAAATATACTTATACTAATCTATATGATTAATTTACAAAACAATATGGGATTCTTCTAAAAATTGCAGGATTTTTACATATTCAGTTATTTTAGTTCTATTAAGGACAGAGGTTAGTGTTTTTTCTCCTAATATATCCCCTATCATCAGCTGTCTTGTCTCTTGGTATAGCGGACACTCAACAACAACATGTTCCATGTCCTCTAGTACGTCGCAGTGCGTACATAGTTGATCTTCTGCACGGTCGTAGAGTTAGAGCGTTCTCCTTATGTTGTCCTGTCCGCAATCTGATGATTTGAATGAGGCATTTCCTAGATATTTTCCAGCTGGGTGATAATGTCCACAAAAACGCTTCAAAATGTCTGAATGTATTCTAAATATGTAAAATCTTGTTAGTTTCTCCGGAATCAACATAACTTAAACTGTAAAAAACCGTCCATAACATCCTAATAATACAAACCAAACTCAATTTCAGCCCAATCTTTCCATAATTGGGTGATAATAAGGGCAAACGACTTTTGACGAACAAATGCTAACGATTTATTATTGGCTCTACCTTTAAGCCCTCATTGTGAACGAAGGGCTGGTCGTAGAAAGCTCAAGATGGGCTTAAACCATTTTTTGCACTAAACTCTACTCAAATTCGCACAAAAAGCTATATCGTTTGATTTAAAATTTTTGAGATATGACGTTTTAAACATTCAAAACTCATTTTGAACCTCTCCCCATTAACCTAGGGTTATGAAATTTTTCAAGGATTATTGTGAGGCCGGTCCAATCCCTTAACCAGAATTTTATAATTTTAGTTCTATTGTAACAGAAAATAAAAATCGTTGAATAAAAAGTTTAATAATAGTATTCCAGCTGTAAGACCTTAAGCGAACTAGCAGCAGTTTATAATTATACGGTTTACTATAGTAGATGCCTAATCGTCATTGGTATAACGTTTAATTGTAGCTATATTTTGATTTGGCGAGAGTAAATGGTGAAAAACTACGATTCCAGGTAATAATTCACGTCGGACTAAAGCTTTATATTGTGGCAGAAGCCTCACAATCTCTTCAACAAATTCCCTCCCGAGTTATGAAAGCTTTAACCACCGTTTATTAAAATAAATTCCCCTTAGGGATGAACTTTCCGACCTGAAAATGAAGGGTTTCCCTCGTTTACAAAATATCTCGCCTTTTACAAAAATAAAACCTGAGACAGGGTACAACCCCGTGTACACGCAATCGCTCATTTCAACTAAACCGGTATTTGAGTTGGAAATCGTTAACGACTGATGGAATCATCCATTCAATATTTCAACATCTGAAGTAGATGATGGCGGAGTGGTCGAGAGAGAACTACTCGGTTATTCAGGGGCTTCTAGGAAACGATACATTCATTGGGTAAACATTAATCGATCAAATCAATTTTGGAGCGAGCAAACTTGGATGTTGACTTCCAAATCGCTGAGTTCAGTCTGTCCCTCGAATCACGACTACCTTTGAGGCGTAATACGAGCTTCAAATATGTGCCTTTACGCATAACTCCGCAAGTCATGAATAGGCTTCAAAACATGCATACTATCGTGTCTTTTACAGGTTATTGCTTAGTTGTTTAAAACTTGTGACAGTTGAAAATTTTTCTATAGAACCACCAATAAGGTGTATGGGGATAAGCTAGTTTTCCACTCAGTCAAAAACTCTCTATTAAATACACATTTAAAACTGATGTGTTAGAGATGCACATGAGTGAACTTGTTTTGTGGAAGGACTGACGAACGGATTTTCTTTACATTTACACACACTGGAACGGCAGTGGCTTGAAAAAAACGCTCCAATATTTCAGATCCTAAGCTTTTTCCGACGACTGCTCCTCGTATAGTGACTGCGACTGAACAGTGCGACTGAACAGTGCGACTGAACAGTTCGAAGACTGGCAACAACAATCGGGTTTCGTTCAGTTTGTGGTGGGTCTCGAATAAACTCTCGGGTCCTAAACGGCTCATCAGCATCAGTCAAAATCAAATCACAATCAAAAACAAAATACATTCAGCATGATAATTATACACATACTTACACATTCAATGCCTAATCCGTAATATTTATTACCAACTTTGGTTTTGTTGCAGTTGAAAGTGCAAAGTGAGATCGACCCCCCCACCACCACCTATCGCAAAAACCGTAAGTTGACATTATTTCAAAATTGAAAAACCACATGAAAATTAAGTGACCACGAGCATGATGATTGAAGTGATGATTATGATTCCATTCGTTGTTGCGTTAGGGGGGGGGGGGGATATTTAACGTAACCGCTTCAAATAACCTAATATTGTCCAGTAGCCTAAGTACCAGAAAACACCTTTTACCAGGAAAAATCTATTACTGGAATAACCGTTTTTGAGAACTTGAGGTAAAGGCCTTTGAGTGCCTCTTTGTCGCCGGCTACGTGATAATAGGTTGGCCGGGACTATTCCAGGTAATAGGTTACGGAAAACGAATGCGTGAAAGGTGAGCGATCACAACTGTCGATAAGTTGTTTGAGTGGGTACTAAGTTAGTTTCGAGTAACAGCGACCGTCTGGTAATAGATTGTGGTATTAGGTTATTTTGGTAATAGGTTACCGGCGATTCAAGACCCTTTCGAGCGCCCAACGCGGAACCAAGGCGTCAGTATTGAGCGTTTTCTACTTCCCCATGCTGAATCGCTATAGAGCTTTGTAATGCTGATTTTGAACTGAGCGTAGGATAATTGAATGAAACGCCCCCATAAAACCGGGAATCATCTTCCGTTGGCGGAATATCAGTTATGTAAAAGCGATTCTTCCGTGAAAAAGTTATGGAGACCTTAAAAGGATCATAATATGATACAGTATTATTGGATTCTCCAAGGTACTATCTGAGAGTAATAACTAAGGTTCACGAGGGCCGTAACTTGTATCTCTTTTATTGAAGAACTCGAAAGCTTGACTCGTACGAACTCACCAATCCGCTATTATTATTAAAAATAAAATTTTAAATAACTGGTTAATTTGAGAAGAGGATGGGGATATTGAATTTTAATATCCCCATCCAATATTTAATTGTCTACAAATTGTGTATTTCTCATATTATTACCATGACACCAAATCACAAACTAACAGGAGTAGATGGAGGACCACCTAATGACCGGGACTGCGCATGCGCCAGGAGTTTTATGGGGGAAAAATCACTCATAAATTCCCAAAATGAAACGGTATGACAAGTGATCATTGTAAAGGTTTTTATGCTGAACACGATGGTGAAGTCCAAATTGCGATATCTTATTCAGTTGTCAAACTGGAGCACTTTGAAGGTGAAGAATTGTGATTGTTACTTGAGATGTTCTTCACGTTTCATCTGATCTAATCTGATAATGGAATTAGATTCTGACTTCACCATCGAGTTCAGCGTTGACAAATCTATAAACTGAGGTGTTACTCGGTAAAAAATGGAGACAAAATTTGTTTGAAAACCAGTAAAATGGAGACATTTTACATAAAACCAGATTTTCTTCGAAAATTCGCTCTTATCGCCGTGCTGCATGACTGTGGATTTTTTGTTGAATAGTGAAGTTTTGTCGGACCGTTCATCGACACTGCTCACCATAAAATACCTTAACCCTTATTACTGTTAAAACAAACTAGTTTTTTTTCTAGAACATTTTACTGATTTCACCCATTCAACCATTAATATACAGCTTTCCAAGGTAGTATAAACGTACTAGTTTGACGATCATGATGCGGTATGAATACATTCGTAGTTACCTCCGGAGCTACACAGAGCAGACAATAAAGCAGAAGGACGGAAGAAAAGCTGTAATTCGATCCACCGGTTCTCCCGGACATCAAGAATCACAAGATCTCGGCGGACACATCGACATACCGAGTGGCTCGCACTTTATTGGATTTCAAGAAACTCCACGTTTATCAGCCCTGCAACTCATTCACTTAACGACATTGGAAAAAGAATCGTTGCGGCGTCAGTTCACAAGTTCTCAAGTTTATATTACTTGTATCACGAGGGTAAATCAACTTTTGAACGATAGATCAACATCTTATATCACATCCAATACATTTTACCTATTCACTGTCGAGTCCGTTGAATTAGCCGTTGATGATTTCTACATGTTTTCTGGAGTAAATGATCAATGGCTTGAAGCTCGTATCCCACTACATTTAAGAGGCGATTATAATTAGAAAATCGTACAAACAAAATTGCTGGTCTTTTGCTGATTGAGATGAAAAAGAAGTTTCTCTTCAAGAATCAATTGAATTAGAAGTTGTATTAGAAATATTTTAAAAAACCCACTGTCATGCAGCATGGCTATAAGAGCGAATTTACGCAGAAATGACTGGTTTTATGTAAAGTGTCTCCATTTTAATGGTTTTATATCAAATATTGATACCATTTTTTGGCGAGTAACACCTCAATTTATAGATTTCTGAACGCTGAACACGGCGGTGATGTCAGAATTGCGATATCTCACTCCGTTATCAGATTAGAGCAGATCAAACGCGAAGAACATCCCAAGTAACAACCACCTTTCTTCATCTTCAAAGTGCTCCAGTTGATGATTCTCAGAGAGGGCCCTATGTTCCTAAATATGTACAGCATATTCAGTAAACGAAGTCAATCAATCAATCAACTTAGCCTTTCGATTGCCAAGACAGATTTTTTTGTGCGAATTTGAACTTTTTATCTCAATTCTATCGATCAGTTATCGTCTGGAATAGGTCTGGTATAGGTGTAGTTTTAGCAAGTTACGAACATCATCTCTCTATTAGCGAAGTTTCGAAGCAAAGGAAGCTATTGTTCTCGGTCCAAAATTTTCAAACCATCCTGACATCCGCTCCAGACCATAATATGGTCTGGAGCGGATGTCAGGATGGCTTGAAACGGATTTTGGTTTTGAAAATTTTGGAAAATCCGTTTCGGACCATCCTGAATAATATAATATACCAAAAATCATTTTGGTGTCGTTTGCCAGTGAATTCAGGATGGTCTGAAACGGATTTCGGTCCAAAAATGTTTCCAAAATGCAAGTTTTAAAAATTCTAGACCGAGAACAATAGCTTTTCTTCGAAAATTCGCTAATAGAGAGATGATGTTCCTAACCTGCAAAAACCAATACAAATACAGTAATAATTAGAATTATTCTAAGCTCTCAAGTTATTATGTTACTAGAACTGTGGTACCTTTTGAGAAGGAGGTGATACTTTTGAGGTAGCGTTCTGAATAAAGGTTTCATGTATGTACACTGTTGAGCTGTTGTATCATCTGACCCTCCACGTATGTCATATCAAGGGTTACGTACATATCAAATACATTCTTACTATTGATTCAACTTCCCTCTCGGACGGCGGGTCCTTTTCATAGTATAAACACGGTTGAAATATTGACGGAATGTAAATCCACCTGGCGGATCCCGATCGGTGTATAGGTCTCGCGAAATAGATTTTAAATAGCTGGCAAACAACAGGATAAACTTTCAGCGGGGAGTTTTCGCTAAACACGCTTCCGAGTTTGTGCTCAAAAACCGCTCGCATATTGATGAACATATCTGCAGCGCGGTGCCGTCACTTTCAGTCGAGTCAGCGAGAGAGGATTCGGATGCTGTTCTAACGAACCTGTCCATTCACCGAGGCTTCCACAGGTTTATTTAGTAGGCGCTTTCACAGGGCTACGCCACGAAGGGTTTTGAGGGCTCTTTTGAAGATGAATTGAATACATTAGTGGGTGTTTAAAGCTTCTCATCTCGGTGCATTCAATTCAAACCAGACGGTTCTCTAACTAGTCAACCCTCCAGCTCCACAAACAGTATCACCACACATGATGATTTGAATAGTTTTCAGAATAATATCACTTTCAAGAGGTTTAATCAGCAGGTGTTAACAATCATGTTCTCATTGGTACTGGGGACATTGGTGCCTCCCATCTTTCAAACAGCACCTACCAACTGAAGTCGCGTTCTTTCGGTTGTCTCCTATGATTTGTAATGTATGGCTGCTGAGTGATCCTGCTCAAGGGGGGTTATGCAATATGTATGGCAATGTGTAGGCAATATCTGCGCAACCCTCTCGTCCACAGAACTGTATATCCCCAGAGCGGTCGAACAAAAAGATCGAGAACAGGGGCACAGGATCATGTCATCAAGACACTCGTGAGTTTTCACAGTAACTGTTGTTGAGACTCCCAAGTTCCCTGGCGAGTGTACCTTCTTTCCGAAAATACCTTACCTGCTGTAGGCCTACTCAAGTACAAGGACCTACTCAGCTGTCAATTATTTTTGGAAATTTTTGTTCTTGTTTTAAAAATGTTTACTAATTTATGTTTAAAAAAAGCACACAAACACAAAAAGGATTGAGAGACAACTTACTTTAATTTACTTTATTCCAAATATTTATTGTTGGCCTCATGCATAAAAAGCAGTTTTTCAGCCATATCTTCGGAGAGGCAATTTGTAAGAGGGTTCAAAATTTAATGATTAATTAATCGCTGGAACAGTGGAGGCGACTGCAGGTATACATTCAACTACTACTTCATTAAAGTTGTGTATCCGTCATTGAAATCTAAAATGTCAAGACGTTTTGTTGAATATTTTCGAATGGAGAGTTCCAATTCTTCTGAATCTTCTTTGTGAAGATTACCCTTCTGTCTAGATCACTAAATAGTAGATTAATTATTATTATTTAAAGTACATACTCCAATTTTGCATGTTGAGAACACAGAACATGACCAGCACAGTCAGCATGTTACATGCCCTTGAAAACACCTTTTTGCTGGGGGGGGGGTTACCGCCGATGGTATTCCCGTACAGCTTCACTGGCGTTTTGGTTTGCGAAACCATAAACCAGCAGCATGTCCGCATATTCTTGAGTCAAAAGAGTTGCCATATGACAAGTGGATGTGTAGACAGGTCACAAACTGACAATAATTGTTAAGTCGTCATTAAGGCTTAATTATTAAGTCAGTGTAGTATGTTTTTAACGTCCACCCCCCTCTCACCAACGCAATTAAACAAACCAGCTTGCTCATAATAACACAAGGTTCAGTAAGGCATCATTTAGTGATCAGTTTGTGACCTGTCTACACATCCACTTGTCATAATATGTCATAATATGCCATATTATGGCAACTCTTTTGACTCAAGAATATGCGGACAATAATTATTATTGTCAACGATAGTTATGTTTAGCTTGGCCTCAAAATCCATTTGCCGCTGAGGCCACTTCGTTCTGCCCAACCCCCTGTAGCGAAGGAATTTTACTCTCCCTAAGGCACAGAAATAATGCAATTACATATAGAAACGTAAAATAGGTTGTACGTATAGGTAATTTGGGAGAAAGAAAAACACATTGATGTCTAGAAAAAAACATCGGAAGAAAAACATACAGCATTCAATAGCCGTCCCTACAACATACCCACTTGACAGAAGGTCGGTATCAATTTTGAAGGTAGATAGGTACCGAAAGGTGGTAATTGAAAAAAATAAACCGAAATTGGTTTCTGATTTCTGATTAGCGCACCGTGATAAATATCATCCTCTTTTCCAGTTCTCATCATCAATAGATGGTTTTTTTTGTTGCTGTTGAACCCTATTAAAAGTCTTTGATCAATCAATTAGTAATTTCGTTAAAAGGATGGGCGACTGGGGATCGGCAGTTTTTTGTTATTTTTTCCCCCATCCAGAGAGAAAAGCAAGGATCGAAGGGCCCGTTGATGGATGAAAGTGGATTCCCTTTTCACACGGTCTGTTAAACCCACCGGGTAAACAGGGCGTAGGTGGACCAGGTAAACATCAGCGGGCCGACGCCGAGCAAAGTGGCATCACATGAGGGCGACACAGGACTTTTCGCACGCCCGTTGGACCATTTACTGGGACAGATCTAACGATTTTCGTTCATCTTCGAATCGAGTGAAGCTCTTGAGGTCCCGCGGAAGTACAACGTTTTCTGGCTGGAGCCTTTGATGTCGATTTGACGCTCTTTGTGTTTTCAATAAAAATCCCCTGTCAACTTCAGGGTTTTTTTTTAACGAAAAGCGTTTATTGTGTAAGGGGGTTCAGCAGCAAAAATTGCCTGGAGGGCAACCCACGTCTTCATTTGATTGCGAATCAAAAAAATCCACAGTCACGCAGCATGGCTATAACAGCGAATTTTCGAAGAAACAACTGCTTGTATGTAAAATGTCTCCATTTAACACCTCAGTTTATAAATGTCCACGCTGAACATGTCCGATGGTGAGGAAATGAAATGTCGGTGTGTTCAATATTGACATATCATCATTCTAAGCTTGTTTTTCCCCAATAGAAAAGTAGCCCAATTTATAGTAGGTGATACGAAAAATCCACAGTCATGCAGCATGGCTATAAGAGCGAATGTTCGAAAAAATAACCGATTTTATGTAAAATGTCTCTATTTTTGCGGTTTTATAACAAATTTTGTCTTATTTTCCTGACGAGTAACACCTCAGTTTATAGAACACGATGGTCTTCAGTTTTCAACGCTGAACACGATGGCTTTAAGAGCGAATGTTCGAAAAAATAACTGGTTTTATGTAAAATGTCTCTATTTTTGCGGTTTTATAACAAATTTTGTCTTTTGGTTTATTATCTTCGATAATGAACCATTGGAATCGCCCAAAGAAAAAAAATTTTTAACCCCCCCTCAAAATTTGTTGGTTTACGTTTCAAGATACGTAGATTCAGAAAATCGAATAAAAAAAAATCCGTCCGTCCGCCGTACGCCGTCCGCCGTCCGCCGTCCGCGCCACTTTGCCCAGTTAGCGTTGAGTTAAAATTACGAAATTTTTTTTATGGGTTTCGACCAACCCCACAATGGTCCTCGAAACTTTTCATAACCCTAGGTCAAGGGGAAGGGGTTCAAAACGAATTTTGAAATTTTGAAAATTTCATATCCCGAAAAATTCATATAGAACGGTATGTTTTTGGTTTATTATCTTCGATAATGAACCATTGTTTATTTCATATTTAGATAGAGTTTGTTCCGTAGAATTTTTTAAGACCATCCGCAGCTTTGTACGACCAGCCGTTCGTTCACAATGAGGGCTCAAAGATTGTGCCTCACAACACGATCGTGTATCAAACTGTTGAAATACAGGTCCATTTTCATACTAACAAGCTCTTTGGAACATCATATGGCTTAAGTGATGTCGAGTTTGTTGTTCTGAGGTGCGTTTCGTGCTACGGAAAAGAAGGTAATTTCGAATGTTTGTTGGTAGGTACTTCTTTTATAGAAAAATTATTACCGACGTAGTATTAAAAACCCCAGAATTATATCGTATTAATTAATCATAATTAATAATAATTATTATTATTAATAAATACGAATTATTAATACCTAACAATAAATTATAATAATTTTCAGTAGGTAGGTACTTGATAAAATTGTTAATAATTAGTGATAATTGATAATAATAATTAATCTAACATTTAGGATCTAGACATTTAGACCTAGTGATCTAGACAGAAGGGCGATCTGTACAAAGAAGATAATGAACCGTTGTGTCAAGAATTTGCAGAGTTTTTTTCCTGTCGAGTAACACCTCAGTTTATAGAACACGATGGTTTTCAATTCCACGATGGTCTTCAGTTTTCAACGCTGAACACGATGGTGAAGTCAGAATGGCGATATCTCATTCCGTTATCCAAATAGAGCAGATTGACCATGAAGAACATCTCAAGTATCAACCACGTTTCTTCTTCTCTGGATTCGGTTTGAGAACGGAATAAGATATCGCAATTGTGATTTCCCCATCGTGTTCAGCGTAAAACACCTTTAAAATGAGTTGTAATTGAATATATTGCTCCCTACTGCTGATTATTGCGAAATTAGCAATGTACTGAAATTTGCTTTCATTTAGTGAATTTTCGAAGAAAAGGGAGCTATTGTTCAGAACATCAACATCGAAAAAACATCAATGGTTGTATCAACGATGTTTTACAACATCGATGTCATGCGAACAATGTGGACATCGATGTTTTTACTTGTTGAAACTGGCACGTTGCATTTGAAGACCTTTCATGACTTTTCAACATTCATGGCTGTAATTTGACTGCAACAGAAAACCGCATAGAACCAGTAGAAGTGGTTGAAAATTTAAATCAATGGCGGTCGAAGTGTACACTATTAGTCTGCTTAAATACAAGTTCTACAAGTTCTGTATCATACGATTGAACCTCTCACCCTGGATCCGGTACTGAACTGAACGGTCAGAATTTTCTTTTAATTCAAACTAAAAGAACCATACGATCTCGTGGTAGACTTCACCGTCTCTCCTCTACGCAATTGCCTTCTTCAACATTTGTCTTGTTGGCCAGACGTTCGTGATATAGACGAGGGGACCCAGGTGGCCGACTGAATACTCTGTGCTTGGAAAAGCTCTTACCTGTTCCATCCTCCCTCGACATTTCTGAGGGAAGATACCATTTTCTACTCGGGAATTAGACTTTTTATTCTCTCTAATCCTATTCATTCGTTACATTTCCGTTGAATCACCGCAGTAAAACAGACTCGAAAATTTCGAAAAGGAACAGGATGATACAACATTACATCATGTGCCTACCAGTTAAGCAAGAGAAACTGAAACCAAAAAGTCAACTAACGAATCAAGTCTGGTCAGTTTTCACCATAATCCTTCTCTTATATTGCAGAGGTTCGCCACGCTCATAGAACCAGTCACTGCTAGGTTAGTTCGTAGACAACCACAGTAAGTACCTCACTACAGGAGCGCTGCGTGGCTCTGGACATGGGGGTACCACACTCAAGTCTACACTCCACCAACAAAATAAAAGGTTTTTTTTTACTACACCCTGATAACCATTGGTAACTATCGGAGTTCTCAACATTAAAAGTCGACTGTACTCACAAGCCCTTGAGATCTGGCACCTGTCAAATGTTTCGCTGAAACTGCGCAAACTAAACGACCGCTGAACAATCCATTGATGCGTCAATTGAGGACGATAAAAACGAAAACTATAAACAAAACTGGAAACTATAAACAATACACGAACAACTAAAAACTAAGAACAATCTTCTTCGATGACTTGGCTTTGGCAATGCCGATCATAGTCATTGGATTCGCGATTCAAAGCCACCATCAAAGGTAGGTAGCTGAAGGTAACTTTGGGTTAATGAGCAGGAAATTCAAATTTTTAATCTTATGTTTTACTGTTGATTATAAATTTTGTTCTTTATTTTGTTGTCATCATTCAACTTCTACCTACATTCTTCATTTCTTGTGGGGAAGCTCCGCTTCCTGCGCTTCCCCTGACGCTACGCCCGTACTTAACTACAAGATAATCTAATAATTCAGATACTGATTGAAGCTTGAACTCAAATATACCACCACCATCACAAGACAGCTGGCCTGGAATGGCTGCATTCTTTACTTTCTAGTCAACAGGTTCCAAACTAAGTTAAAATCAGAAGGATGTAAAACAGGTTTCATTCCACGTAATTATATGAAGTAGGTACATAATGCAAGAAAAATCTTAATGATTATAATTACAATTATTGTTGATAGTTGAAGATTGTGTATTGTATAATAATCCAACAGAGAATGAATGTGTAGTACCTGAGGTAAACAGCATTCAAGAAAACCTGCCCACATTTAATATAAGACCTTGCACTGCTGGGCTTCTCTAGATGCAAAGTCACGAATCCGCTCCAGGTGACTTCTCAGGATCAGTACATATTCAGTTGATGGCATTTGGACCTTCTGTGGTGGTCTCACAAGGGGTTCAGGTATTCTCAAATCCCGACCATATACCAACTGAGTTGAGGGATAACCCTGTAGTCGTATGAGGAGCTGATCGATATGCCAAAAGGAATAGTAATTTTGTCGCCCCAGTCAGTTTGACTTTGGTGCACAAAGAGGGCCGGGTGCTTTGTGAAGGTTCTGTTTAGCCTCTGGACTAGTCCTGTCGACTCAGGATGTCACTGAGTGGAGCGAGTTTTATGAATACCAAACAGATCCTCCAAGTGCAGCAGTTCTTTTCGCCAGTGTAGACTCAAAGTTCCGTCCATGGTTAGTGTGGAGCTCAAGTGTGACTCCAAACCGACTAGAAAACTGGACGACCAAGGCTGCTGCAACCGGCCTTGCTGCCTGATTTGGGATGGTAATAAGGGGCTGTCCACCCCCTTCCTATCAAATGGAGCCCCCATCGAAATCTGTTCCATGAGAGCCTTCTGTCGCTGGCCAAGTCCTTTGAAGCTGGCATGTAGGTACTACACCATTAGAACATAAAAACTATTTTTCTTCTCGTCCGTGTACATATTATGCAGACCCAAATGGAGGGTCTCTGAATACGCTATCTTAAATTACGGCATTTCCAAAGGAAGATTGCATTGCAACCTTCTTAATTATTGGCACTCCTCCGCAGTATACAGTTCCAAGTTTCAATCCCACAAATGAGAAGCTCAAAGAGTAACGGCGAAACGCCTCACGTGATCACTTTTGTAGCGCAGTTAGGTCATCCATTCTTCTCTATCAATAATTTCGGAACGGGACTATCGAAGCCTTCAACTTCCCAAAGGAGTGGGTGGAAGGTAAAGTGTGCACTGAGGAATTATTAAGGAACATTGAGAGGAGTGAGACGAAGAAAGTTTACCGCTCCCGGCACAGCCCCCGTTCATCTACCGGTCCGTCGCAATCTCTCAAGTTGGCTTCTGTACCGAACTATAAGGCCAATCAGAATTCGAGATTGTTTAAGGGGAAGTTTCGACAACAATGACGGGAGATCGAATGTCGGTGATCAATGCTGCGAGTGGGACGCTTAATTTAACACGGATTTGAGTAAAAACGAGATATTCACTTAGGACCTATAAAATCAAGTGGATGTCCGAATGTCCTTCATAAACGGCCAAACAGCTGAACTGATTTTGATAGGGACTGCTCCATTGTGATGAGCCAGTTCCAGGGATGGTAATAGGCTATTGTAGAATCTCCCAAACTTCTTTTTTCGACGAGAACGGGCCGTCATAGAGACGTTTGCAGACGGTAAAAATTTGCGTGATACTACAAAACATGTGATGATTTTTGCACAATTCCCGTGATGGTAGGGACAAAATTTGGCATGTAGCCTCCTTAGCACTGCCCACGCCCAGGAACAGCGGAGTGGCGGAGTTGCTCCTAAAGCTAATTTCTATGCTTCTATATTTCTACGAACCTGTTATTTGGTGTACCTGTGGTCAAGGTTATTCATCAGTACTCTGAGTTATCAACGCACCCCGAACAGGCAACCCAGCCCAGGTAATCTGGCTAGTTTAGGATAAATGAGACACAAAGGGCTTACAAGTTATTTTATGTTTAGTTATGTTACTCGTTCACTCGATTCAAAGGACAGGAAAGTGAACTGCGCATTGTAGATTTGTATTGAAGTTTTAATATTAATTAATCCCAACACACCACGGGATCCGTAACGTCATTAACTTTGTCTGCCTACTAAAACCCTTGGCGCCAGACATCATGATGTAAAAGTAATGTTCCGATGATTTGCTTTATTCTTAGCTTCGCCAGACGTCTGCGAGAGTTTCTAGTTTTACCAAGCAGATACAAGTGCCTTCCGAGCTATTTTCTCTTTCCGGTCTTTTATATGAGTCAGTGACTGATGTGTTTCGCTTTTCTTCCTTCATACCGCACTCCTCGTTCGTTCTGAATCGATGGGGAACAGCCAGTTTTAGTTCTACAGCAGTCGTCGCAAAACCGCCCACAACTGCCATTGAGGTCATACCCAAGAGTTGAATGTTTCGAGAAGATCAAATTCACGTCGTATAAAGTGGTCAGAGCTGTAAATAGACGTAGAAACACATACGAAATTTAGCAAAGTATAACAGACGAGTGGTGCATAGTTAAGTCCACAATGTTGTGAGTAGGTCAACATAGACGAAACATACCTACCTTAAAAAAACTTAATGTGTTGCCTAATTGCTATGGTGTACTCTATGTTGACCATCGCATCATCATAATTCACAATTATCAAGAGTAGGTGTAGCAGAAGACAATGAGAGTTTTAAGGGCTGTTGAGGACGTGTTGCTGATAACATTGTTGCTTTGTATTTAAAATTACATACACAATTGCAGCTTGTTATTGTGAATGGCATCGAAATTAGCTTTAGGAGCCACTCAGCTGATCTTGGGCCTGGGCAGTGTCAAGTTAAAGTTTTTAGAAGGCTACACACATAATTCTAGGGTCTCACGGCAACTTCCCACATCGTCATTTGGACGACTTTTCAGCAGAGCCAAAAAACCATCTGCCAATGTTTACTGAGTAATTCAGTAAAATATATAGTGAGATTTAGTGTTACCTAACTTATACTTAGTTAGATCGATCCGCCGGGGGAAGACGCTTCGAATGGTATGCATAACTCATTTTGGCCAAAAGTGACGATGTGGGGTGTTGCCGTGAGAACCTTGAATTACTGCTTCATAGTGTGAATAGCATCGAAATTGTGAATATCCTACAAAGTAGCTGTAGGAGCCACTTAGCTTATTCTGGGCCTATTCTGCTGAAAGTGTAAGTCCTAAGGAGGCTACATACGAAATTACAGCTTCATAGAGTGAATAACATAGAAATTACATGTAAGGGCCACTCACCTGATCAGGGAACCGGGCAGCGCGAAGTTGAAGTCCTAAGGAGGCTGCATACCTAATTACAGCTTCATAGAGTGAATAGCATCGAAAGTAGCTGTAGGAGCCACTCAGCTGATCCTGGACCTATTCTGCTTAAAGTGTAAGTCCTAAGGAGGATACATATCAAATTACAGCTCCTTATAGAGTGAATAACATAGAAATTAGCTTTAGGAGCCACTCAGCTGGTATGGGTACTGTGAGAAATTCTGCGGATCTGACAAGCGGAACTGATCAGCCAAAAGAATCCGCTCGTGTATGGCTAGCACACGATCCTAGCACGCTGTCCTAGCAATGTCCTCTTGATATGGAGTAACTCCATATAGGGCGGAGGGAGGAGTAGGCCGGGCGGAGGAGGGAGTACAACTGTTGTACTCCCTCCTCCGCCCTACTCCTCCCTCCGCCCTACTCCTCCCTCCAGCCGCCTCCCGCGACCCTCCAACCACAGTCCCCTTCCCCCTCATCGTCTGATTACGACCGGCGAACAACAATTTATGTAGTGATGTGTGTCAACTCATTAATGATTGACAATACATTACTTTTTTCGTAACAAACATCGTGAAAATGTGTTCAAAAAGTCAAGAAAACGTTTGTATGAAACTCATGCAGCACGACCAAATGAGCAAATTTCTGATTTAACGCTCTCAAATCTTCAACTCACTACAATTGTACTGAAATATCACCGAACACCTTACGAAAACCACAAAACTCAAATATTGAGTAAGTGAACCACTCGAAATGCCTGAATTCATCATTCCTACTGATTCAATGTAATTAGAAACTACAGTCTAGAAATTTTAACCGTCAGTCGGGGATAGACCACATTGCAATATTCACTCGGTTTCTCATCTGTAAAATTGTTTAAATAATACCTTTTTGTAATAATACAAATTAAATTTTGATGCTGAGCTATTGACTTGAAATTTTAAAAATAGGTCAGAACTGGATCACAATGCAATATTCACTCGGTTTCTTGTCTGTAAAATTGTTTAAATAATACCTATTTGTTTAAACAAATTAAATTTTGATGATGAGCTAGATACTTGAAATTTTAAATATAGGTCAGAAATGGATGACATTTCAATATTCACTCGGTTTTTTTCTCATTGCAAACCTGTTCATTGTGTACCCAAGATCCTTCCCTAAAAGACCTGGCAGCGGGAAATATTATTCAACATGGTTTGAAAAGGGAAAAACAAGTTTTGTAAAAAATCCCAATGCTCTAGGTAGTAGTCGATACCAGTGACCAACATTTTCTTCAGTAGTCGACATGGTTTTGCACTAGTAGTCGACCTACATGGGTTAGAAGTCGACAGTATCACTTGAGTCAGTAGTCGACAGGTTTCGTCATTCCATCGTTTTCGAATTTTACGACATCTAAATAAAATACATTCAACTGTGAATCGGAATTTGAAAATAGATTAATAAGATGTAATAAAGTAGTTATCAGACTTTTTATTTGCAAACAGCTCATTATCAGTCTCAAATTGCAATAAGTACTTAAGTAAAAAGGTATGAAAACTATAGTCGAAAACTCATTGTCAGAAAATTGACATTACAGTTGGGCTTAGGTACCTATTTACACATTTTTTTGACATTTTCATGTCTTTGCTTTGGCACATAAACTGAAACGGGAAAAATTTGTTCCCTTGATTCACCCTTTCCCTCAGATCACGTCAGAACACAAGCGACCGGCGGGCCATTACGTCAGAGCCTATGACGCACGAGCGTATGACGTAAGACGGCTGGCAGGAGGCCAACTAGTACGTCAGAGCCTATGACGCACGAGCGTATGACGTAAGACGGCTGGCAGGAGGCCATCAAGTACGTCAGAGCCTATGACGCACGAGCGTATGACGTAAGACGGCTGGCAGGAAGCCAACAAGTACGCCAGAGCCTATGACGCACGAGCATATGACGTAAGACGGCTGGCAGGAGGCCAGCAAGTACGTCAGAGCCTATGACGCACGAGCGTATGACGTAAGACGGCTGGCAGGAGGCCAACTAGTACGTCAGAGCCTATGACGCACGAGCGTATGACGTAAGACGGCTGGCAGGAGGCTAACTAGTGCGTCAGAGCCTATGACGCACGAGCGTATGACGTAAGACGGCTGGCAGGTGGCCAACAAGTACGTCAGAGCCTATGACGCACGAGCGTATGACGTAAGACGGCTAGCAGGTGGCCAACAAGTACGTCAGAGTCTATGACGCACGAGCGTATGACGTAAGACGGCTGGCAGGAGACCAACAAGTGCGTCAGAGCCTATGACGCACGAGCGTATGACGTAAGACGGCTGGCAGAAGGCCAACAAGTACGTCAGAGCCTATGACGCACGAGCGTATGACGTAATACGGCTGACAGGCGGCCAACTAGTGCGTCATACGACGAGACCCTTTATGTCTCTGCGCCCCCTCCCACACCCACACCGCGTACCTCGTACTTCATTTTGGTTTATTATCTTCAATAATGAACCATTGGAATCGCCCAAAGAAAAAAAAGTTTAACCCCCCCTCAAAATTTGTTGGTTTACGTTTCAAGATACGTAGATTCAGAAAATCGAATAAAAAAAAATCCGTCCGTCCGCCGTACGCCGTCCGCCGTACGCCGTCCGCCGTACGCCGTCCCCCGTACGCCGTCGTTGGCACTTTGCCCAGTTAGCGTTGAGTTAAAATTACGAAATTTTTTTTATGGGTTTCGACCAACCCCACAATGGTCCTCGAAACTTTTCGTAACCCTAGGTCAAGGGGAAGGGGTTCAAAACGAATTTTGAAAATTTGAAAATCTCATATCTCGAAAAATTCATATGGAACGGTATGTTTTTTATTTCATATTTAGATAGAGTTTGTTCCGTAGAATTGTTTGAGACCATCCGCAGCTTTGTACGACCAGCCGTTCGTTTACAATGACGGCTCAAAGATTGTGCCTCACAACACGATCGTGAATCAAACTGTTGAAATACAGGTCCATTTTCATACTAACAAGCTCTTTGGAACATCATATGGCTTAAGTGATGTCGAGTTTGTTGTTCTGAGGTGCGTTTCGTGCTACGGAAATGAAGGTAATTTCGAATGTTTGTTGGTAGGTACTTCTTTTATAGAAAAATTATTACCGACGTAGTATTAAAAACCCCAGAACTATATCGTATTAATTAATCATAATTAATAATAATTATTATTAATAGTAAATACGAATTATTAATACCTAACAATAAATTATAATAATTTTCACTAGGTACTTGATAAAATTGTTAATAATTAGTGATAATTGATAATAATAATTAATCTAACATTTAGGATCTAGACATTTAGACCTAGTGATCTAGACAGAAGGGTGATCTGTACAAAGAAGATAATGAACCGTTGTGTCATGAATTTGCAGAGTTTTTTATAACGCAACGCTTTTCGAGTCGATGTGCCAAACTAAAGACATAAAATGTCAATATCATACTTGATATGATAGTAGTACGACCTTCCGATCATTCATTGGCCGCCAGGAATCCCACTATGTCGCCAATATTCGCTGCTCTGTAGGGACTTAACCCCCCCCCCCCCCCATCATATTACCCTTCGATAAAAACCGCGAAATTCTCCTTCAACTGCATGAGATCTCGTCATACACTTGATATCCCAATAGCGACTCATACACGAGCAGATTTTTTCGGCGGGTCACTGATTTGTCCAAAAATTTAGTGAAAATCGTCAGTTTGATTCGTCCGTTAGTAGGAAAGGCCGGACCGGGACAGATCCGGCCGAAATCCGCAGACTCAACTTTGTCAACAGTGTTTAACACACACGAGCGGATTTCAAGTGCGGGATCGGATTTCGTGCGTCGCGTCGTTGTTTTTGTCTTTTAGCGAATTTTCGCAAAAAGAAGGAATTTAGTTCTGGGTCCGAAATTTTTAAAACTCGATTTCCCCATAAATTTTCATACCAAAATCCGTTTCAGTCCATCCATCCTCATTTCAATTGAAATTTGGAAAAAAAAAACATCATAACTACACAAAGCCAACTTTGTGTACTTACTTGTGTAGTTTTCAAGAGTAGTAAATCCGCCTTCCGATCACCTGATCCGTCCGACATGTTGGACAGATCGGGGTCTGTGGATCTTACGTGAAACATCCGCCGGTTTCCTCCCATACACGAACGAATCAACTCCGACGACGTTAGTGTTGACGTGTTTGGGCTACGACAAACGTGAGATCGGCGGATCTGATCTGCCGAGAAAAAAAAATCCTCTCGTGTATTGCTAGCACACTGTCCTAGCTGCTAGGATATTGCTAGGATATTGCTAGGACAGCGTGCTAGGATCGTGTGCTGCACACGATCCTAGCACGCTGTCCTAGCATTGTCCTCTTGATATGGAGTTGTACTTCCTCCTCCCTACTCCTCCTGCCCGCGCTCTTCTCAATACACAGTCGTCCCTCCTTCCTCTTCATCATCCTCCCTCATCCCTCGTCACTCGTCGCTTGTCACTCTTCCATCATCCCTCCACCTACCTCCTTCCACCTCACTCTTCACTGGTCACTCGTCACTCATCACTGGTCACTCTTTCCTCCTTCCTCTTCCCACCAACCAGCTCACTCCCCCCCCCCCCGCCATCACCAATCATCCTCCCCCCGCTCTCGCCACTTTCTCCTCCACGTCTGATTACCACCCGCGATGTAGTGAAGGTCAACTCATGAATGACAGACAATAAACAATAATATTGTTTAGTGTGTTATTATTGTGTTTATTGTGATTCATATTACGATATACGACCTTCCGATGATTCATTGGCCGCCAGGAATCCCACTATGTCGCCAATATTCGCTGCTCTGTTGGGACTTAACCCCCCCCCCCCCCAATCATATTACCCTTCGATAAAAACCTCGAAATTCTCCTTCAACTAGAGATCCGTATCAAATACCCGATGTTTTAAAACCTTCGATGTTTTTCTTCCGATGTTTATGAACATCGATGTTTTTTCCTTTCTCCCAAAATACTCAAACTTACAAACCTATTCTACGTTTCAGAAGTAATTTAACTATTTCTAGGCCTTGTTAGGAACTACACCTAACCTACTATCACCACCACCTCTAGTCTAACCGTGCAACGTTTAGGTTAACGACAACGTTTAAAGTTTGCCGATAACGAAGTGTGGCAGATGAACAAATGAATTTTGCTTGATGAGCTTCAACTATAATTGAACCTTCCACTTTAAAAAATTCAACAAAACCTCTCGGAATTTTGGATTTCAATGTAGGATACATATCCTAACCTTTATGATGTAGTATTTCGAGGGTCCCAAGGCAATTTCCCACATCGTCATTTTTGGCCAAAATGAGTTATGCATACCATTCGAAGCGTCTTCCCCCGGCGGATCGATCTAACTAAGTATAAGTTAGGTACCTAAGTTAGGTAACACTAAATCTCACGATTTATTTTACTGAATTACTCAGTAAACATAGTCACTGGCAGATGGTTTTTTGGCTTTGCTGAAAAGTCGCCCAAATGACGATGTGGGAAGTTGCCGTGAGACTCTCGAAATATTACCAAAACCTTGACAGCTTGGTAGGTACTTGTACTTAGAAAGGCCACAGCAGGTAAAGTATTTCCTGAAAAAAACATTGGTATTTCCTATACGATGTTTCAAAACATCGATGTTTTTATACGATGTTTTTTAGACATCGATATTTGCAGTAACAAACATCGATGTGTAAATCGAAAGTAGATGACAAATAGATCAAATATTTGTTTACCTTATCTCTCTCTAGTTTTCACTTTCATGGCAGATGTCCAGATAAAAATACCCGAAACCGACGAAATCTCTTGCAGATTCCAAGGCATCGCACCGTGATCTTTGAAAGATCCTTTTTAGTTCAGGGAACGAAATTGTACAATGAGTTTTTTGATTTGTTTAAATTAGAAGAACGTACCGAAACATTTCAGAATAATTTAAAGAAGAGGTTATTGGAAGAATATTGAATTTATGTTTTTTATTTTATTGGTTTTTGTATATAACATGTTTGAATTTATGTTTTTTATTTTATTGGTTTTTGTATATAACGAATTCGATTGTAAGAGGTAATATTGTAATTAAATTTCGGAACAATTTAAAGAAGAGGTTATTAGAAGACTATTGAATTTATGTTTTTTATTTTATTTGTTTTTGTATATAACATGTTGCGAATTCGATTGTAAGAGGTGATATTGTAATTACATTTATCCAGGGAAGGTGGAAGAGAGGGCCACCAGGCCCGAACCTTTCCCTGGTGGTTAAATAAAACCATACAATCAATCAATCAATCATTCTTCGTTTGCCTAGTTTGTGTTGTAAATAATAAATTATTGTCAGTATCGTGCCAATCTTCAGAATATTAGGTAAGTTTCGATTCGAGTTCAAGAAGTACAATGCCAAGTTTATACACAACTGAAGAGTACGTGGATACGATTTTCGCATATGGGGCTGCAAGAGGCAATGGTCTATGAGCACATTGCAGAATATCGCAGTATGTTCCAAAATCGGCTGAAACCGAAGAACCATTGAATACGTTTATCGCTTCATGAGGACTTGCACGATACTGACAATTATTAATATTTAGGTACAACACAAAGTAGGCAGACGAAGAATGAGAGAGATAAGGTAAACAAAGGGTAATCAAAAACTTACGTCATGCCAGACGTTCCTCACGTTTAGGTTTCAATCGCCTATTTAGTAGTTATCTTTGTAATTTACATTAAAAAAAAATCAATTAAATTTATTGGAAATAAGATCCAACAAAATAAGAATTTTCTCTCTTCCCATTCCAATTGCATTCCGAAATTGAGAGATAACTGCAGTTTCGAGTACACCTTTGGAAAGGTTATTCAATTTCACAATTTTTGTGAGATTGCTGCATGCAGGACCCCCCCCCCCCCCACAACACACACAGACGCACAGATCACGTAATTCTATGATAAAAACATGGAAATTCTCCTTCAACTGCTTGAGATCACTTTATTCACTTCGGATAACGTTATTCACTTGAGATCTCGTCATTCACTTGAGATAACGTAATTGGCTTGAGATCACGTTATTCGGTTGAAATCTCGTCATAATATGCCTTGATATCTCAATGTCCTCTCGATATGAAGTTGTACTCCCTCCTCACTACTCCTCCTGCCTCCGCCCTTCTCAGTAAACAGTCGTCCCTCCTTCCTCTTCATCATCCTCCCTCGCCCCTCGTCTCTCGTCACTTGTCACTCGTCACTTGTCACTCGTCCCTCGTGACTCCACCTACCTACTCCCTCCTCATCCTCCTCAGTCGTCACTCGTCACTGTCACCCTTTCCTCCTCCCACCAACCACCTCCCTCCGCCGCCAACACCCCCCCCCCCCCGCTCATCTCTTTCTCCTCCTCGTCCAATTACCACCGGCGATTAACCGAGCAATTCAAGTATGTTGGCATCACTACGACTGTGTCGCCAGATAAACTTGTAAAATGCTTAGTACACGTACCAACATTACCCTTGTAATGTAGATTGAAGATTCATAATGAAGATCAGATCTCCAACAATCTACATTACAAGGGTATTGTTGGTACGTGTACTTCGCATTTCATAAGTTTATCTGGCGACACAGTCGTAGTGATACCAACATACAGAATTATTTTACTCCAGAGTCTAAAACTGGTTAAAGTCTAGAACTTCGTTAAGTCCCAAGCTCGGAAATCGCACCTTAAACGCAACTTTCGCGAATAATCTCCGCTCAAGTTTGAACAAGTCTATGGCACTTTGCCCAGGGAGCGTTGTACAATAATTAAGAAATTCGGTTTACAAGTTTACGGAGCACACCCACGATGATCCTTGAAAATTTTCAAAACCCTAGGTCAGTGGGAAGGGGAAAAAAACGAATTTTGAACTTTTAGTTTGAACAAAGTTTTGCTAGAGACTTGAATGTTTTCAATACAGGTCAGAACTGGATGAAAATTCAATATTCACTCGGTTTCTTGTCTGTAAAATTGTTTAAACTATTCTTATTTGCTCAAACAAATTAAATTTGGTTGAGGGGCGTCAACGGGAGGTTAACGGGCATCACTGCGATTTACCTTTCACCAACACCGAGTTAACGAAAACTTAACGAAACCGCTTAACGCGTTCGTTAGAACTCCCGTTAAAGTTAATCGGTCGATCCTCGACGAATTAAGGGTTGGCGGGCGTCATAGGCCATTTGTACTTTGTTATTCTTTACTCTTGTTGTTCAATCTCAACTTTTGTGTGTGTGTTGGAATAAAAATGGACATTTCTCCGTATGCCATCTCCAATAAGACTGACCCACAGCCTAAAACATAGGTATTCATGAATGAATGCACGTTTGGTTATACCGTGTGACTGGAACCTCATTATTCAAAATCCGTTCATGAAGAGGATTCAACTCTCCACAAATACAGTGGCCATAATTTAGTGTATAAACAACGTTCTGTGTTACTAGATACGCTGGAAAATTGGTTCGGGCGGAACGGGGAGCCATATTTCGTTCGAATAAGAACTTCCACGGTTTGGGGACATCTGACTGATGGCCTAGCACTTTATCAAAAATCTCGAACGTCGATTTCTTTTTTTTTCTTCCATTTCCGAGTATGGAAAGAGGGAAGAGGCGTTTTGATGGCAAAAGGCTGAAATGGATTTGTATTCTGTCCCTTTTGCATTTGGAGCATCCGAGTTTAGTCTCCACCTCTCCGGAGATCGATTCGAATAGACACCCAGTCGACTTAGCAGTAGCCAGCAAGACAGTCGGCCGGCTCAAATAGACTATCGCCTTTTCAAAAGTGATCAACGGGGGTATTGTTGTGGAATCTAATGAGATTGATGATTCGGTACTGGAATAAGAGAAAGGGACACGATTTGTGTGAGGGAGAAAAATGAGCTGTTTGTCGCGAACGAGACAACGATCAATCGTAATAAATTGATTACAAGAACTCCTTCAATCTTATTGTATTCAGTGACATCCAATTAGCGAATTTTCGAAGAAAACGAAGAGCTTCATTGTTAGCGAATAGCTCTGTTGTTGTGGGTCCAAAATTTTTAAAACTAGAATTAACGAAAAAATGTTATTTGGCATTTTTTAATATATTATATTATAAAAAAATACTTTCTAGTTTTCCCGGGATGAATTATCTATGTACTTATATGAAACTTTCAATTGCATGAACCTCAAAACCAACTTTTTGGATTCGACCCAGAAAACACAAATATAAGGCGTAAAAGAAAAAATTTTATGAAACGACTGACAATGGAGTAGAAGGCCGCCAACCGCACCTTTCTATCTCAATCCGTTCCCAAGATATGATTTTTGGTTTATTATCTTCGATAATGAACCATTGGAATCGCCCAAAGAAAAAAAATTTTAACCCCCCCTCAAAATTTGTTGGTTTACGTTTCAAGACACGTAGATTCAGAAAATCGAATAAAAAAAAATCCGTCCGTCCGCCGTACGCCGTACACCGTACGCCGTACGCCGTACGCCGTCTCCCGTACGCCGTCCGCGCCACTTTGCCCAGTTAGCGTTGAGTTAAAATTACGAAATTCGGGTTCAAAACGAAATTTAAAATTTCGACAATGTCATATCTCAAAATATTTAACTGAAACGTGTAATTTTCAGTTCACTTTTGAATGACCTGAAAAATTACGAATCTTTTAAGACCAATTGGATTTTTGTGCGACCAGCCGTTCGTTCACAGTGAGCGCGCAAAGGTTTAGGAAAAACACTAATCTTTCGCGTCGAAAACGGTCGTTATGTGACCCAACCCTCAGACGCCCAGAATAAAACTACCTTTTGTCATCTTCCCGGTAAACTACAGTCTAGAAATTTTAACCGTGAGTCGGGGATAGACCACATTGCAATATTTACTCGGTTTCTCATCTGTAAAATTGTTTAAATAATACCTTTTTGTAATAATACAAATTAAATTTTGATGATGAGCTATTGACTTGAAATTTTAAAAATAGGTCAGAACTGGATCACAGAACTGGATTCACTCGGTTTCTTGTCTGTAAAATTGTTTAAATAATACCTATTTGTTTAAACAAATTAAATTTTGATGATGAGCTAGATACTTGAAATTTTAAATATAGGTCAGAAATGGATGACATTTCAATATTCACTCGGTTTGTATGACATGGTATGAGTATGGTATGGTATATTATTGTATGTATGATTTGGTATAATACAGTATGGTATGATAGGAAAGAAATTCGTATGGTATGGTATGAGTACGGTGAGAATATGGTATGTTGCCGATTTGCAACACAGTCTGGTATAGACAGAAGGGTGATCTGCACAAGGAAGATAATAAACCGTTGTGTCAAGAATTTGCAGAGTTTTTTTTTTAATACCACGTTTTTTGCCATAAAACCTACGTTTCTTCATTTTGAAACAACTTTTTTTCTACTTTTGACCACATTTTCGGATTCAGCGTCATTTCCTAAATACTACTAATGCACATTCGTAATAAAAAACGAACCCCTAAGAGCCGCAATTGCAGTTCAAGCATTGACAATTTGAAAAAAGTGTTGAAAATGCTTGACCGTCAACTGCAGTTTCAAAAAAATGTGCAGTAAGCTGTCAAATTTCATTAAAACTTGCAAATTTAATCAGCTTGCTAATGGTATGGTCAAATTTTGATTCCTAATCGATTTTATGGAGAAATTTAAATTTGAACGCGGAAAAACAGTAGGCACCTGCACAAATACGAGTACCAACCAGAAAATTAACAAACGGATTCTCAATTTTTTCGTGAAACGAAAGTCGTGTCTGAAAGTGAAGCGAAGCTCTATAACAAATTTCAAGTCAATCGGTGAAGGTGGAGAGGCTTTAGCCTTGCCTGTCTGAACAAGAAGTAGAATAAGGAGAACAAGGAGACGAAGAAGAACATGGTAAGGGCGAAAAACAAGGTTTTTGAAGTTAAATAACTCGACTCCTTCGTACCTAGCGAATTGAAACTTTCAGGGCTTTCTAAATGTCCACACGAAGAAGATCCACACCCAGTTTCAAGTTGATCGGTCAAAAACGAGCCAAGGTATGGATACCTGAACATACACTCGGTACCGTTCACATTTCTAGATATCGGAGAATAGCGTTTTGGTTTATTTTCGCCCGTGAAAAGTTGTTCGGTTTTGACTTCAAGGAAGAGTGATGTACCCCTTGAAGAGCTTAGTGGAGAAATCCGTGTTTCGAGAAATAGTCGAGGGGAACAGACAATTCCCCAACCCACTTTTCCGCGAAAAGGGTTTACCGCCATTTACTTGGCGTCATCTTTCCCAAAGGAAATTCGCTCACCGGATACCATTTGAATTTGTTGAGTCGTTAGCAAAAACGGTGCAAATCCGATGGTCGAATTTCACAGGCGCTCGGAAACCTTCGTCTTTAACAAGGATTCCCCTCAAACTCGAGCCCCCCATTTCTGGATTTATTCCAATAGAATAGCCCTTCGAATCAAAATAAATTACGAGTATTAAATGAGATCATAATGAATTCACTGCCAAAACACCCAAAAAATCAAATGTATATGATCCAATTTCTATTTTTAACGAAAAAGTGCGTTGTGGGACCCGTTCCGGTGGTCCAAAAAATCCAAAAAATTCCAGGTATCTTAGTTTTTATAACTGAACCGAATAAGATTTCATCGCATCAACATTTCGAACCTTCATGAAAAAAAACCTCTAGTGTTACACAGAGTTTGATAGATGGATTTCCTAGTACTTCCTAGTAATGTAATCACTGTTGGATTTGTGACGAAGTTTTCTTCAGCTCGCCTCCTACGAGTATATTGTTATTCGCTAACGTGTTTCATACCATTAGAAAATATTTAAAACGGCCTAACTCACTCGGTCATATTCATCGCAGATTTCGTGGAGGGTAGAAGTTAATATTGTAGAATCTCACCTGAATCTCCTCTTAACCATCTTAGGGGTAGCGGCAATCACGAACGGACGACCCAGATTAGCCATCGAAAGCCCCTTTCATGTGATAACTGATCGAAAATCAATACGGCGGATTCTGTCCTGCTGTGTCCCAATAGACGCGTTTCAGGTACAATTTCTCACTATTGGTGACAAATTTGGCGATAAAACCAAAGAACTGTCGGTAAACTGTAATATGTACTCACTTGCAGGTGCTATTTATCGCTATTCATTTATTTGACCAAGGAGCTCAGCAGTAAACACTAGTCATACCAGAGTTTAGCAGTAAGTAAGTAGTTCATATCAGGAACTATGAAACGATTATTTCACTTGTTTCATTGTACTCACTTGTACAATGAGGTGGAGTGAAAATTCTGAATTTTTGATGTTCGGAAACCTATCAATGACTATGTATGAGGCTTAGTAACAATTCTGTAAAATATTCCATTTTTACGACGTCATCTTGGGTCTGCGCATTTGACTGGAAGTTTTCCAATCTTTGAATTTTTTGGATTTTTCAAAAGGTTTTTCAAAGGATTGGAAATGAAAACAAAATTTATGTTGGGTGATTATAATCAAATGACAGAACAAAGCCTAAACACAACGAATTTTTCTAAACCATTTTAGATTATGGTTTCCGCCTGTGTAATACGCCCAAAATTCATCAAACTTCCCGATATTTTCAACATTTTTCTAACTCAATGTTTCCTCTAAATTTTGACTTAAAGGACGTCTTGATAGTAAAGACACAATAGCAAATACAATGAAAGATTGTGTAAGAAACGTCGTGAGGGAAATGACACTAGCTTATATGGCGACAGAAAAAACTTCTTGGACTTGTGCGATACAGGAGATTTGGGTGATGGTTTAGAAGAACCAGCTACCCGCCCTCCTTCAGCTACAACGGCAAATAACTAAATGAGGCTGACATTACCACCGTTTTCCTTAGTATGTGACAGGTATGGGCTGATCGTGCAGCAGCACCTTTAGTTCTTTGGATAATGTTACAAATGAGGTGTTTATTGACTGGAGTAAAGTAAGACGAGAGCGAATGGAAGCCCGATATGGAGTTATCAATAGGGAGATCAGCGTGGAGTCCTGTGATACACAAGCCCTTCATTTTGATGGAAGACTTGGCGCCGTTCGTTTAAACAAGTCGGAAGATGGCCAATTACACAGAACATCGTTACAGAACGAAATCATCAGAGGGACTGTCGCTAGTTATAATATTTAAAATATCCACAGTCATGCAGCATGGCTATAAGAGCGAAATATCGATAATTCGCTTTTATAGCCATGCTGCATGACTGTGAAGTGATGTCTCATTTTTTTGGAAAAACGGAGATAAAAGATTTTATAAAACCAGTTAAATGGAGACATTGTACATAAAACTAGTTGTTTCCTCGAAAATTCGCTCTTATGGCCATGCTGCATGACTGTGGAGTGAAGCCTCATTTTAAAGGTTTTTTTACGCTGTGTACGATGGTGAAGTCAGAATTGCAATATCTTAATCTGTTCTCCAATTGGAGCACTTTGAAGATGAAAAAATGTGGTTGTTACTAGAGATGTTCATCCCTCCATTTTATTCTTCAATGCCCTATGTTGTCTACTCCTCGCTTGAAGTTTTTGCTGCCAGTTCTCGACTTGTCTCTTTCTTTTGAAGAGTAGTGCAAGCGAATACTCACGACGGATGACCGTAATGTGGCCTGCTGGTTGTTCTATTATTTAAGTGAGGCAATTGAAATTAGACTGCTTATTATTATAATCAAAAGGCAATAAAAACTTATCTATCTACTTCCTTGGGTAACACCAAATTCATTAGTTAATGAAACACTGCCTCAGTCCGCAATCCCTACAGCCTAACTTCGATTGGACAGGCGGTCGTCTTCTAAGCCATTGTAAGGTGAGAGCCTCAATACTATCTGAATATCGGGAAGAATCCTTAACAGGATCGTGCTTCCATCAGACGTTATTGTGTTCTCGGCTTGATGAGAAAGTTCCGATCTTCATTGAAGGGTCGAACCCGATTGGTGGAGAGTGGGAAGGTTGAACTCCTAACCCCTTTATTAACCTTAAGGTGAGGTTAGGCCCCGACGTACCCTGAAATCCGCTCTTCCTTCCCCATTCGCCTTCATTCGAACTTGACGGAAAACTTGGAAGAGATAGGGACAAGGCGGGGGTGTGAACTGTGTTAGACGAAGGTGTGAACTGTGCCAGAGGCGTTGCACCTCCTACCGAGTTATGGTCGTCACGTTCCCAAACAGGGACGATAATGGGGTACCAAGGTGGAAACTCCTGGTAAGTTCTTTTCGGCGATTCCAGACGTCCCTCGCATCCTAACATAGAACGAATGACCATCCAACTCCCACCTTTTATAGTCGTATACATATAATGTACTAGGTATAAAAAAATCTGAGAAAACGAGTGAATTTTAGAAAAGAAATCCTTAAGAGCGAATTTACGAAGAAATGACTGGTTTCATGTTAAATACCTGCATTTTACACCTCAGTTTATAGATTTTTTCCGCTCTGAACACGATAGTGAAGTCAGAACTGCAATATCTCATTCCGTTATCAGAACCCAAAACCAAAACCCTCCTTAGAGTGGCCCGATTCTGCCCATCTACGAACTTAGCCTTTCGACTGCCAAAACAGATTTTTCGTGCATATGATTTAACCGCGCTTCTGAAGCTCGTGGTTTAAAATGATGGTAAGAGCCAAGCTATAACAGAAATGATTGCAACATTGGAGAAAAAGCCCCCAGCGAGAGGCACTCACAGATAAGGAAAATATAACGTTTATAATTAAATTGTTGGGCCAGCGAGAAGAGATCCTATAATTTATACAGCATAAATATAATTTACTCGTCTCATTGTAAGGTGCCTCTACATTAAACTCCACCATTAATCAACTTGTTGCAACTGCACCGTGGGCACTTCTGGATCAGTATTATTGCTGCACGTTCAATTTCATCTTGATAGGGCATGCAGCTTCTCGAAAAGGTCAACTCAGGCTTGATTTTCTAACTGCACAATGTTCCCTTCCTCTTACTCAACAGCTGCAATAAATTCTGGAGTGGCTAATTACCACTCAAAATAATTCGCCACTACTCAGCTAATAGTACAACTTATTACCGAAACGATTTCTGTAGAGTCGGGTCTGGTACCTCATTAATGTCCATCAATCTAGTTCGAAATTGATCCGCAAGGGCTGACTCCATCACGCAGTTTACCTCAAACGCAGTATTAAACTGTTTCAGACACCTCACAATCCCAGATCTAACTGGGTTGTTGAGCGTGCGATCCGATCAGTTGAGAGATTGGTACTTGTAGATTTTATAGGTATAATATATGTAATGTATGTAGGTATAATATATGTATATAGGTATAATATTATATTATAATGTCATGTTTTATATAGATAAGAGAACAATAATTATGTTTAAATAATATGTTGTTCAATAAATTACTATTTGAGGGGGAGAGTAACAATGTAGGGACATCAATCTTGTTCGAAATTGATCCCCAATAGCTAGTCAGTTACATTGGGTTGGTGAGTCCATCATGTCCAAAAAGAATTATTATTATCTTCGAAGTTTAATAATTAATAATCAATCCTTTGTCACACATACAGTGGTAAAGGACCTTGGGTATATGAATCTCTTCTGACAACAGATTTCAACAGATTCAAGTCGTTTCAATTATCCTGACATTTTCAGGGGTTACGTCCGACTTTGATGGTCAGGGGGAAGGCATGTTGTTGCAACGTGAGGAATCATTGTGCCAACCCCGAGCAATTTTCGTCGTGTTCCAATCCTATTGCTTATCTTTATGGCACGGGACGGCATATGGAACGATATTCACAACTCCGTAAGTGTAATTTGTAAGCCCTCTCGAACTCGACTTATTCGATCAATAGGTACGTTTCCACTGTGTCGACTGAAATGAAAACTACCTCGCTAGCCGTAGTAAGCCGATTTAATACATTTCCGTCGTCGCACTACGAAATGAGGGAACGCTAAGTAATTTTTTTCTTCTATTTTAAACACACGTGCTGGCCTTTGTCGACTCAGCAGAGCTTATTCAACTGTGCAAGCTCGCAAATCATTGATAAAAAGTATCATTTACTCAGTTCGCTTAGGTAACGTGAACCCAAAACTGTGATAATCCCAACCTCAATTTCCATTATGTAAATTACTTGGATTCCAGCGTCGAATAGCTTGATGGGGCGTCCGAATGGAGCAGTCCTTTTATTCGTAGAAACGCCCTTAGCCCATCACCTGCAGACCTACATCAATAGATGCCTATGCAGAATCCTGGGGATCAGGTGACCAAACTAGCTTTCGAATGCTAGTTGTAGATGAAGTTTTGGAGACGCACCGTAGAACTCCAATTGAACTTGGATGTGGAGCAGTCCTTTTACTCGTAGAAACGCTCTTAAACCATCAGCTACAGACCTTCATTAAACACGACCGCTGAGTCTCTGTCGACTCAGCAGAGCTTATTCAACTGTGTAAGCTCGCAAATCGTTGATGAAAAGTGTAATTTACACTGATTGCTTGGGTAATATGAACCCATAACTCAATTTCCATAACCCATATCTCTATTTCCATTTGGATTCGTGCAACGAATAGCATACAGGAGGAGTAGGGAATGTATAATCACTTGATGGGGCTTCCAAATCGAGCCGTCCTTTTACTTGTAGAAACGGCCTTATCCAATCAGCTGCAGACCTTCATAAATAGATGCCTATGCAGAATCCTGGAGATCCGGTGGCCAAGCGAGCTTTTGAATTCTAAGCTTTGAAGAAGCACCGACGAAACCCAACCGAACTGGATGGGGAGCAGTCCTTTTCCTCCTAGAAAAGCTCTTAACCCATCGCCTGCAGACTTACATAAATAGATGCCTATGCAGAATCCTGGGGATTTGATGGCCAAACGAGCTTCCAAATGCGAAGTTTTGGAGAAGCACCGTAGAAATCCAATATAACTGGGTGTGGAGCAGTCCTTTTACTCGTAGAATCGCATGTTGCACAGTAATTACGCATTAAAGTCATTTCAAAACAACCTAATAGGTTCCCAACATCAACTAATGGAGTCTCCACACTAAATAGCTGGTTGATGAACTACAATATTTGTACGGCTTGCACTTTATCAGAAGACAAGGGATCAAAGGAGCAGACCCCAATGCAAAATAGTTCATAACGAATGTGTTCAGCGTATAATACTCGTAGGATGTAGGCCCTACATTGTGAGGTTATCTGTATGATTGCGTAAATTAAACAATAAGGTGATAGAGTTCTGGCGAACAAATGGCTCGGACTTGAAATTATTTGACGCAAAAAAAAAAAAAAAACTAATGGATAGTTGCTTTAAATTGCTTTCACTGATGACGATATGGACGATAAGTTCGAAGGTGAAGGGGCTGCTGTATCAGGCGTTAATTCGTCAAGATTGAACGTCATAATTGGAACATACCATAATCCAATAGTAATAATTATTATTATAATTATTATTATAATTATAATAATTATAATTATTATCAATAGCAGGCATTTTGATTGGCATTACGATCAAGCTGTAAAATTCAACGTATTGCGTAGTTACAGGTAATATTTTAAATAATATATTACGTTCGAGCAATTTGTCCTAATTCACGTCCTTTAAAGTACGCAGCTCAGGTGCTATCGAAACTTCCGCTCCTTCAAAGTTTAGTCGAAAGTTTGACCATTCGAAGGGAACCGGGCTTGAATTCGCGGTGAATTACGAGAGTGAATTCGCCCGCCCGCCCACCTATTTACTGCAACGGAGTTTCAGAGCCGATCGCATCCTACCCTGGGAAGGACCATCGGCTTTCTCGGAGGAATTCGACGGTAAAGGATGTTAGAAAGGGGCTTTTGAGGGGATTGGATGGAATTCGAAAAATGTGTTAGGGTTCGGCGGTTACCGTCCGTGGAGGAGGTCGTGCAGGGATCGTGGAGTTGTTTGTGCGGTTCTTATCCCAAAACAATAGAATTTCCGTTGTCAAGCTAAAAATATGAAACCGTACCCAAATAAGCCAATAACCTGACGAATAAAGATAAAATGTCCTCATACAGGCACAGCCAATACACCCAATACTAAACACGCTACTTACCGAGTTCAAAACCACCAGTAACAATTCTTGCAGCAACTAATATTCCATTTAATTATTGCTTCCCAGCCAACTGAGTCCAACTGGGGTTGGTAACCGCGGTTCCAGCCCACCAGCGCGCTTCAAACAGGTTGAGGACGGTTGGTTGGGTGTTAGGAACCTACCTAATGTACAGGTAACCTTACAAATTCAATATCCAATTTCGCTCTCTACCTCTGAACTTTTGGGTATAAGCTGAACTTTGTGTGGGTAGGAGCTCGCCTAGTAGTAGTTAAGATCTGTCCCGCTCAACATCGTCATTGATTTCACCATTTTCTACGTTCTGAAGCCATGGGATTCCACAATGAAGAACGAAGAAAAACTCGAACAAAGCCCCCTCCCCAAAAGACACTTGAGATTGAATAGCTTTTAGGCTTTTAAGCGCAATAGTTTGGCTATGAAGATATTCGCAACAAAGCGATAGGTGTAACGTGTACTTAAAGGTTTACAGCTCGACTAATGGGGCCTCGTAGGGAGCATTCCCCTCTCCTTGCCACTAGTTGACAAAAGTGCCTCAAGGGCCATACGAGCAGTTAATGATGACACAATTTGTGTTATTCGAGTGATTTCTAAGTTACGAATTGGTTGGATGGATGGTAGATTGTTATGTAGGGTTTATCATTGGTGACGTTCTTTATTCTATAACACATACATTAAACCGAACGGCAGGATAGCAACTCTCCCAAAACTGTAGATCTATAGTCATCTATTACTGCCTTGCTAAAACAATAATAAAACGATTTAAATAGCTAGTAGGCAGACGACATAGTCTTGTACTAACCAGGGACCATATCCAATAGCAGTGGATTTGAGGAGCATTTTAGAAATTGATTCCTTCATGATCGATGCATCGTTGACCTGTACAGGTTCTCCTTGTCATGCCGGGTGTACAGAGCATATTCCTCCGTGCGATCCACATTAAATGTGGATTTGCATTTTGCTTCATAAATCGTACGATCCACATTAAATGTGGATTTGCATTTTGCTTCATAAATCGTACGTATTTGGTATAGGTAGATATATCTATTGGTAAATATATCTAAGTATAGGTTAACTATTTACCTATGGGTAAATATTTTTATTGAATAGAGCCCAGGGCCATTACAAGGTTGGCAGGGTAGGTGGGTAAACGTATGAAATACTAAATAAAATAAAGAAAAATCTCTTCTGAACGTAAACCTTAGATCTGTACGAATGTGCTCGATTGACTCATTCCCCTTTGTTTGCTGATTGTTTTTATAAACAATGACTTTCACTATTCGCTCGCTTTGCGTACACTGTTTTTGACACCGAGAAAGCTGAACATAACCACGAGCCTCCAATCACGCCCATACAGTACGTAGCAAATTCAATTAAGCGAAAAGCGTTAGAAGACGTTTCTTCACGGCCTTAGAAATTAATAAGGAAGGAAATCATTGACCTCAATGAATTGAAGGCGTACCATACTACCTCCGCTTCCGAAGTACACCCATGAGGCTCATACTGCTGTCAGCCAATTGGGAGTATGCAGTCGCACTGGTGACGCAATGTGTATCATCAATGATTCTGTCTACAATATCATCTGTTTGTCGACTGAAAAGAACTTGCGATTTTTTTGTAATTGTGACACGATTTTAGTAGATGCCACATTTTAATTGTTCCCCCAAAAGATCCTTAGTCACTCGGTCCGTATCTTAACAAAGTAGTCCTCCTGATACTTGGTAAACCGCTTGTATTGCCTCCTCTTGTTGACGTAGTCAGCCAGCAGATCCTAAGAACAGTTCATCCTACAATCAGCGTTGAACCAAAGGTTATAGCGTGAATCTAAGGAACAATGGATTTGTTATAGCAACTGATGGACGAATTTGATTTTTAGGTGGCAATTTGACTTGAAAATGTGGAATGGTGAAGGATCAACCAGAGTGGATCAGAAGGCGTTCTAGCCAAACCTTTACCAGTTGTGAACACGTTTCGAACCGTAATCAAGAAGGCCGCGATTCGACCAGTCATTGGCTGGAAAAAACCTACTAGCATCAACTGGTTATTGTTTACGTTTCATATAAAAGATGTAGGCCATTTCTAACTGTCTGGACAATACGAATGATTGAGTATACTGATAATCAGCGGAATTCCTTCTACAAAGCAGTTCAAGCGTGCCTTGAAGAACGGCGTTTCATTCCATCGACAAAAGGATTCTTGAGGGAGGTGAAGTGTCAGGCAAACGGCTCGGAAAAGCGAACGAGCCGTGTCGCCCCCGTATGAACCCTGCAAAAGGAAAATCCTGGCGAACCACGACGCGGAAAATCCAACTCAAGGTATTGACTCACTTGTGTATATCTCGCCAGTTCCTTGAAACGTTCTGAAAACGTTGTCGAGTGTTTATATGGGCTTCAAGGGCCAATGGACCACTTAAAATTCTGTTCGGTGTACGATGAAACGGTTGATAGATGAAAATTGTGACAATACAGGGGATTGTTTGGTTGAGGCCATTCAACATCCGGTAACAAACTTGCTTGTGACAACAGGATCTTGAAATGAGCCGAAACCACCATTTTCCCTCCACTGGAAGTAGGTATTTATTTGGAATGCTAAAACTCTAAACAGTGGAGGGCGCACGATACAGTTGAAGGCTCACAGACAATATTAAGTTCCGCAATACTTGTTGTCAAGTTTCACGAGGTGTACTTAATGTATTTTCTGTGGTAGTGTCAGGTATTACGTTGTTAACTCCGACCTGTTGGTAGTTGTTAGCAGGAAGGAGATTTGAGGAGAATTAGTGCGGCCAAAAGCGGAAAGTTACATCACCTACTAGAGACCACCGCGTTGGCTCGATACGAGGGTTCCTCCGGCCTTTTTCTCCCTGTTGCAACTTACGAGGTAATTTAGACTCTAGAAGTTACCGGTTGAAGGCGGAAAAACAGAGGAAAACCTCCGAAGGCAACACTTTTAGTCTGAAAACTTTTCTTGGATAGAAAACCGTTAGGGGGCGCCCAAATGTGATAGTCAGATTCTCTACATTACCATATTCAGCGGGAATCGCAAACTCCGGACGGGCGTGGAGATTTCTCAAAGGGATCTTTTCTATCGCCAAGTCCGAAGAGTCTTTTTTCGCCAGCCGGATATAAAATTATTTATTTTTACACTGAACGTTTTCATCTTCGCCCGGACTTTATTTTTCCGCGAAGCTGTATTTCCCCTCCAACATGCATCTTTTCGTGAATATTTCTTGTTTGGGTGATGAAAAGCTTTTCTCCCCCAATTTTACTTATAGAGGCCACATGGGGCTGCACAAACCCATATGGGCCCAATCGGGTTTTTCCCATCGAAGGCGCGACCACACTAGTAACAAGTAACAATGTTTTGTAAGAAATGTTGTATAACAAAATTTGTTTGGACGCGACTAGTTATACAACAGTTACACAACATTTAATGTTGTGTAACTGTTGTATAACTAGTTGCGTCCAAACTGCAGAAATACGTTGAGAGTGGTGATTCGTATCAAAGCTTGGGTGACTTGTTGAAGATCCCAAAACAGAGCATTTCCCAGATTGTTCCCGGTGTTATAATAAAACTTTCTTTGATCTTTACCGACACCCCCCGGGTAACAAATATCACGTTATTTCCTGAAAAAAAGTTGGATAGGTTCGCGTTTTATAACATTTGTTCAGAAGACATTTCCAACAAGTTATTTATAACTGTTATAACTGTTATATAAGTATTTGTTACTGGTGTGGGCGCACCTTTAGACGTGTAAGTCTGAGTAAAGGTATGAATAACTCGGTAAATGACCGGATTTCATGGAGAAATGTTGATTGTTGTATCGATAGCAAAATGTGTGAAGTGGTTGCCATATCGTCCTGCTGTTACTGTTTTCCTTTTCGGACCAAACGTAGAGCCAATGGGATTTTTTGAAAATTTTTAAATTTGAAATTTGAAAATTTGAAAAAATCAAATATTTAGCTCCAAAAAATGACAACTTGTGGGAAGATATACAGCGGATTAATGGAGAGAAAGGCTGTGTACAAAACTTTGGTATCTCACAACTGGACTGTCTCAAGGATTGCGAGAAACGCTCTCATCGTGGAGCCACGGAGGAACGAAACGGTTTTCCGTGTTTCTCGATGATTGAAATGATTGATTAGTACAACCAATGAAGAAAAAGAAATGGATTACACGGGTCGGGCTCTTGAGGATAAAGTTGTCGGGATTCTCAGGCCTTATACGGCGAAGCCTGAAAGAAAAAAAATGCTGCACATTCTTGGGCAACGGTTTGTTATCTACAGTACAGAACGATTCTCTCCCTTCTGTATAGATCAGTGTACTATGTGCAATATTCTTGAGCATCCCATAACTATACAAAATAATTGGATACCGGCGATATGAAATCATGGTTTTCTTAATTTTTTTCGTGTTTTGGAAAGCATTTTTTCAAGTCACCCTTGACCATCCCCATTCATTCTTATAACCTATCCCAAGCCGTCCTGGACCATTTCAAGCTCTCCCCAGACAATATAGGACACCCCAGCCGCAAGCCCTCTCGATACCTCCCTAGGTAACTACAGCCTTCCTCAACCTTCTTAGGTCCCCCTTTACTATCCAGAGATATCTTTGGATCAAGGCATCTTCTTTGGTACAAAAACTGCCCAACGTACGCAACCTACCAAATAGAGAACCTAAGCTTGTTGATAACCTTCATGGTGTCCATGTCGGTTTTATAAGTTACAACATGAAAGGAAACGCGTATTAATAATGGACATCAGAATAGACACAGAGAGAATCAGTGGAGGTTGACAACATACCATCGAACTTTTAGCCCCCAGCGACGCGTGGGCGTGAGTATTTCTATTCCATCATTTCGTCCCGTGGGTTGGTTGGAAAGCGTTAGTTGCCTCGAAGAGCGAATAACAACTGAATTGAGTGGTCCACATGACTACACTTGGAGGTAGTCGCAACAAACAAAATTGTTTCAACTCATGGCGCGACACTTTGTATGGAAGCAAGAATCCAAGAATGTGTTGTTCAAAATCAATGTTCTCCTTTTTGGGCGCGTAACACGACCTTTTAGCAAGCCTATTTATTGGTCGCACACTCTTTAAGGCCAAGAGGAGGAAAGAGTCGACTTTGGACTGTAGAGTTAAAGAATACGAACACTAGAATCGCTGAATGTTGAAAACCAAAGCTCACAAAATCACAAAAAACTGTCTAGCATCATTACGTGCATGAGTGGTACAGCTTAACTTGAATTTTATAATATTATGGGTAGGCATTCATATTATGGGTAGGCAATCACTTGAAACGTGTTACGGTGATGATGTTCGAATTTTAACGAACAATCTGGGTTCTGCACAAATTTTCAAATTTTGACGAGTTCCACCCTTTATACATTTTCACTTTTTTTACCACAAAATTTGTGGGGGGAGGTACTCTTAATTTATTTTTAAGATAAATTGAAGATAAGAAGCTTTTAGGACGGGATTTCAAAAACTTTATTGAGATAATCAGAGAAACTTTATTCTTCATGGACATCTTGTTCTTCAATGGAGAGATTTTACATAAAACCAATTATTCCTTCAAAAAGTCGCTCTTATAGCCATGCTGCATGACTGAATTTTTGAATTCGATTTCTTGAAACGTAAACGCTCACGTTTTGAGGAGGTGGAGGGGGGGGGGGGAATTTTTTCTTTTTTTCTCCAATGGTTCATTATTTAGGATAATAAACCAAAATACGTGGTCATTTTGATTGAGCGCTTTATGCGCTGTCTAAACTTATTTTTCATGAGGTACCAAGTTTGTTACACCCCCGGGGACTACCTTAACAACTTGGATCCTCCACTTTCTCCGTTGGGTACTTCATAATTCATCACAGTTTCTTCGTCACTTCATAATTATAAGATCGCACCATGATTCTGCACCCACCCCCACGCGCTTCCGATATTATCAACCCCTTTCATCATTTACATGTAAAAAACGCCCAAAACACCGATGGAAAGCAACATGATTGCTTACGTCGTATTTCTCTTCGTTGTGGGAAGCTTACATTTTTCATTTTCATTCTTCCCCACTCGGAGCCGTTGAAACGTTGATACCCAGCTTCCCTTAATATTTCCTCAGCTTAAATTAGTTATCAAGTCGGCTCCTGAGAGATTCTCCAAGATTGAACCACATTTCAAACGAGGCTCTTCCTCGATAACGTTTATTTCTTCACGGGAACAAACGAAGAAAAGTGCGTATTGTGATGATCATTTTGAATGTCTCAGACTAAATTTGGGTAATAGGGAGAGTTAATCAATGAGCATCAATATCAGAAAATTTCACAGTAAAAAACCAACCACAATTGTTCATAGAGACGATGAGAGTTAAAGTAAAGACCGCTTATGCGATGGTACATGGAATTTCTGGGATAATCGATGGTTGCAAGTTATTCTCCATTATGATTATCTCAAGCACAGTTAATGCCGTTTCTACGACAATAACCATTGTCCACAATGCCACACTACGGTACAAAGACCAAACATCTACATCATGAAACATCCAAAAACCCCTCGCTCACATAACAACTGAATTATGCCGGTCTACTCTCTAAGGCCTATTCCCCTTCCTTAAGTGCACGGGTGTGTCATCATGCCACAGTTCAAAGGAGCGCTCAAGAAATGCAATTTGAAAAGCCTTCTCAGACGCCACCAGAAGCTCATGACGACCCACCCGATGCTGATGAACTCGGTTCAAACGTCATTGCTGATGACTGCTGGCGATATCACCGCTCAGGAGCTTGTCGAGAAGAAGGGTTAGTAGGTACATGTGGCAACGTACGGAGTATCGGAATTGTTATTAAGATTGTCTTCGTAAAGGAACTAGCCAATTGAACACGGGATGTACTTAATACGTGGATGTATAACACTATCCCAACGTTAACTCGTTGGATTTTGAACGAAGCTGGAGATTAGCTGACAGGTTTCCCAATTTCGAAACCTACACGAGTTAGGACCTGGTGTAATACTATTCGCAGTGAGGTGCACCCATATTCACATCCCTCCATTTTTCACTGGTGTTTTTCAACAGGTGGTTATTGTTAGTTTGGCTATTGTTAGTTCATCAAGGCGCCAAATCATTCATACCGATTCCTGTCCAAAATAACAGTTGTGGTAGTAGGTACTTATCTTTGCATCAATACCATATTTCGTACTGATATTACAGGCAAACTCTATGACCCTATGAGGACTGCAAGAATGGCGACTATCGGCTTGATGTTGGGCCCTGCCATCACGCTGTGGTACCGCGGCCTCGATAGAATGTTCGGTTCAGAAATGACGATGCGCAGTGCGTTAATGAAGGCGAGTTGAACATAGTAGGTGAATTGTTGGAGAGAAATTGAATATGAAATAAAAGCCTCCGAGTGTTCATATTCCGAACCACGAATAGCGAGAGCAACAGCCCGTGTGGTCTTACGAGATAGGACGCCACGATGAAGCATAGACATTAGCGACTCTAGCAATGATTAGACGTCAGAAGGAGGCTGAAGTAAGCATCTCACACACATCTCTCATCAATGCAAAAAGGTAATCTGTACAATTGATTAATATCAGAAATTAATCTGATTCAGATTCTGACCATCATTCTGTTTCCCCCAATTAGTTGATGAGGGAAGGCCATTTCGCTTGAGATGAAGTAGAAAGCGACATTCAAACTATCTGTACAAACAGATCTGTGCAGATGTAGAGTTACATCAACACCCCACCACGTATTCCTATCAATTTCACCTTTGTCTGCTAGAGCCGCTGTTGTCAATTTTATCATCACTTTGAAGATAGAGCACAAAAATTGAGTGAAATTCGAGAAAGGTCCGAAAATGGAATTTGGCAGGTTATTGGTGGGGGTGGGGGGATGTCATTTGATTCGGTTGATGCCTCAACTTGAGGTTTGTAGGAGTCTGATTAAACCAATTAAGCCCAACAAAGGTGCAATTTGCGTCACGCTTCGTAAGCCAATCAGTAGGACCTTAGGCCTCCTCGCAAATGGAGTGGGCATATTATACTGAATAGCGGCTGATGAATGCCATCATCCAGTCAGTATGAGGAGTGTTTCGCCCGTTTTTACTATTACTCGGCAAACTGAAACCTCTGAACCTAATATATCGATGGAATACACACAAAATACGTTAACACCCACGCCCGTCTTCATTTTCGGAATTGGCTTATTAGATTGACACGGCAACACTTTTATTGCATACATTGCTCGTTGAGTCTCCTAAATACGAGAACAGACTCTCCATAACCTTCTAACACAACACTCAATCAGCTACCTTTCATACAGGTTTCCGCAATGTGGCAATTTATACATCTTCAAGCAAACCAGAGGGAACATCTTGAGATTCGCCCAGCATGATGAAAATCGTTTAGAAAGTTCCACTTGTTCCAGAATTGTATAAAATGAGTGCCAGCGCTCCACAAACAATTACGTGGGTGATGTCCAAAAATAGACACCTATCCTCATGGATATTCCTTTTGGAGAGCAATTATGCTCGTATTCAGCTCAGTCTGGTGGTCAATTCGTATGAAGGTTAACATAAGGTACACATAACTAAGTGCACAGGTTCTGTGAAGTAAGATGGAAAATACAACTCGTGATTGTGCATAGTTGGCTTTTCTGACTGATGTTTGGTGAGATTACCAAAGGTATTCACATTTCTCAATTAGTTTCCTCGTAGTTTTTATACAGAGTTTCAGGCAGTAGAATCTTCCAACATTTGAATCTTTACGTTTATCTAATCAAATACTTCCCTATGAGAAGAACAAACAATTATCTGGGCCACGATTATGGACGATACAAAGCTCAAAAATCACCTTGGATTCGTCATACAACGAGTACTTGTTGAATAATTTTGAGTTGTTCCATAACCTTCCAACTTTATTCCAAGTGGCAATTCCAAATTGTATTAGTGTTGAAATAAAGAATCGTCAGTTCATTGTTGATTTTTGTAGGTAGCCTTTGTCGAGGTAATTCTCACTCCTCCTGGCCTAGCTGGTATCCTAGTGATTGATGCCATACTCGAAGACAAACCAATCCTGGATGTCTTGAAAAAGAAGTTTCTCCGAATGCTATTGGCCAACTACATTTACTGGCCGACTTGTTCGTTCGCCATCTTCCGATTTTCGCCGAGCCACAGCCGCGTCCTTTGGACGACCACTTTGTCGTTCGGGTGGAACGTTTTGATGGCGTGGATGATCAACACGGGCGAGCGGGAATTGACGTTTAAACGCGGTTCGGCTCAAGTATATCACTCTAGGATACTAATGCTCTCGTTAAATCTTCATTAAGACAGGTAGATGTGTTTTGTAACGGAACAGATGGTTGGCCAGCCCGATGCAGTCATCTGTGAGATTCCCTCTAGGTTAATCATGGACATAGGAAAGTAATGGAACATGGAGAGCGGGCTGAATAGTGTCGAGCCTCCGCAAGCACATAATAAATTGATGTGGCCTGTCAGTAAGCCGAGGATTCCAAAGACTACAAAACCCAGTAGGCGTCCGATTCAAGCTTCGCGGGAGTGTTCAAGTTAATACCAGACGAAATAAAACTTTACAACGCTCTAATCGTAAACGTACACTGCTATCAGGATGACCCCAGCGTTTTACAGGATTGACAAACAGGAGGTTTTGGTTCCTGATAATAGTCGTCTAGGTCCAATTACACTACAAAAAAAAGTCAAAACCCAAAAAGACCAATTATTGGTATACACATTTTGTGTTTTTGGGGTCGCTGAGACCGAATCTGGAGGTTTTTTTTAACCCTGGTTCAGGGTTTTTTCATACGGGCATTTTCAAGGTCCAATTAAGGTAATTTCGCCTTATTTTCACGATTGAGCGAAAAATATCTGTGCTTTGACTCACCCGACAGGTTTCGAAGGGTTGGCCCATCAAAATCTGAGGTTTATTACGCCATATGGGAAGACACAAAATACAGTACAAAGGTACAGGGTTTCTTTGTTTAATTTCGAAATTACGCCAAAATGAGCGTTATTTTATCTTGAAATAACGTTCGACCTCACCCATTAGGCCAAATAAACCTCAGATTTTGAATTCAAAAACCTGTCGGGTGAATCAAAGCACGGACATTTTTCGTTCAATCGTTGAAAATATGCCGAAATATACTTTATTTGACCTTAAAATGCTCTTAGGAAAACCTAAACCAATCAGGTATCAGCAACCCCAAAAACACAAAAACTATAATATATTATATTGGTCTTTTTGGGTTTTGGCTTTTTTTGTTGTAGAAGTTATTAACAACATACTCGTACTGACCCTTTTGCGGAGATAAAATTCAACATTAGAGGGTCACAACAGTTTTATAGAGACAGTTTCATTAATCACACGGGTAGAATTGTTTCTGTTGGGATCGGATTCACTATGATATCCATCAATCTCATTTGCTGAAGTTCTAAGTGACACTATTGAAAATTAAGCCCCATTCTCCCTTCATGTCGTACCATTCTTTCTAGTTCCATGACATTTTCCAAACATTGTGATTCTGCAAAAATCCTCTTTCCAAGAGATGAATTCTGGAGAGTAAGAAAGCGAAGTGAAGGATTGCGTTCCTCCAAGTTCCCTAATCGCTTACAGAACAGTGGCCTACACATAAGGGTATCCAAACATTTGCGGCGTTTTCGGTCTATTATCATCGATAATCTACGATATCTGCTCTTCTCTTACTTATGAAAAATAGTAACAATCATTTCCTAATTTCAGAAATGCTCACCAGTGCAGTGTGAGGATTGTAATTCCGGGGTAATTTGGAACACTTAGTTCGTTTCCGTTATGGTGATATTCATTTTCGCACGATGGATATTGATGAGTAGTTGTGGATTCGAAAATAGGCTTATTGAAGTAATTTTGTACCTATTTTTATAATCGAAAGATCTCACAAGGGAGCATTAGTACCTTAGAGTTGCTCCATGTCAATGCTACAAACCGTTACGAGCGATTTGAAGGAACGTCCAAGGAACGTCAATAGGCTTTTTCTTGTTACATCGAGAGGACGCGAATCGTATTTCGAATACATTTTCACCGGAGATATAATTGATTGAAGAACGCAATTCCAAACCGCTTTGTTTCTCATTCCAACTCTTGGTTTGTCTTGATCCTTAATTAGTCGTTATAATGATCGGAATACCAACTACTACGTTCTTTGTAGATTTTTCCAAGTTTCAAGGACGTTTTTGTCAACGCAAATACAGTTGTTACATCACCCATAACGTAATTGCCCATTATTATACAAATAGGTACAAGAAAAGCACAGTGTACTCTGTGTCACAGATAATGCTGGCTTGCATGCCAAGCACACCAAAGTCCACATACCTAGTGTCACAAGATTCCAAGTGTATTGAAACCTACATCCAAATCCTGTAATCTGACTGCCGATTCGGATTCCATAGCCTAAAAATCGAGGTAATGGTAAAGCAAAACTGAGTTCTTATATTTGTGACCAGAATAGGCCAACTAGGCAGAGTTTTGCAGAGTTATTTGCAGAGTTTTTAAAGTCCAAGTTAAAAAGCTAATGTCCAAGCTTTATGGTCGTTTACAAAGATATAGTATTCACACGAATACAGCATGTTTATTGTAAAGTTGCATTTAATTTTGTAGGTTCTGACTGATCAAGCCGTATTCGCTCCGTTCTCGATTGCTGCTGTTCTAATGACCCTCTCACTGATGGAAGGCCACGATCCGAAAGAGAAGGTGGAAAAAAATTTCGTCCACATCATGAAAATCAATTACGTATTTTGGCCTCCGTTCAATTTTTTCGTCTTCAAGTTTGTTCAGGGTGACATACGGACGGTCGTGGGTCAAACGGCCGGCTTGTTTTGGAACACTTTCTTATGTTGGGCGGCCAATAAGGACGTGGGGATACATCTTTTCACGACGAACCCAGACCCAGATGTGGACGATGATACTGACCATTAACTTCAGTGTCGTCCGAAAATAAATCCGTCCTGTTCAATCGGAATCTCACTGATCCATTAAAAACCCTAATGAACGACAACTTTGAATCATTGTGTACAATACGATGAAAAGGTAGTAGGTATGTGGGTTTCTTCAATAAGTCTAAAGTACCATTAGGCTTCGCTGATGATTTGGGCAGTGTGCCGTTCAAAACGAAAATTGGAGAGGTCTTCAAGGCATTGCAAGAAAAGGCTAATCTCCACAGCTTAGAAACCAATGATAGCAAGACGTCAAGTGAGTAGCAAGTGATGAGTTTTAAGATACAAACCAACAAGAAGTGTATGGTGGAAAGCAGATGAGAAGAAGATGCTGAGGTCAACAGAAGAATTTCTACAGCTAAATGAAGCTATTTCGCATTTGCTAAGCTACTGAAGGAAAAAAATGACATAGAATAAATACATAATTAATATTCTTTGAATAAAAACATAGAATGAATAAGTATATTTGATAAGTTTCATTGTTGGTAACTACCTACCCAGAGCAGGTCTAAAGGCGTTATAGACGTCACCCCAGTCTTGGTGGTGGGGGGGTTATTCGGAATATACGAGATGAGCTCGTTTGGGTGGTTTTGCATATTCGTGTGGAGTTTTTGGTATGTAGCCTTCAAGACGTCATATAGAATAGAATAGAATATCAGTTTATTTAACTTGGGTAATTTGTAGGTCTCTGTGGAAAAGAGAGATTCTAACATACATGGATTCAAATAAATGAAATAAATCGAGAGCTTTCCAACGAATGGTGAAAGATTTCTGACCGATGAAACCTAGAGAAGTTCCTTTCCTTTCCCCAGAAACGGCTTAGTTGTAGGTACGTGAAAATCATAAAACATTTCGTGACACATCGCCGTTTCCCGAAAACGTGACACTTTTTGCCGGGCTAAACCATGTTCCATGCTAAAAAGTATCGAATACCTTGCTATTTTGGTTTATTATCTTCGATAATGAACCATTGGAATCGCCCAAAGAAAAAATTTTTTTAACCCCCCCTCAAAATTTTTTGGTTTACGTTTCAAGATACGTAGATTCAGAAAATCGAATTAAAAAAAATCCGTCCGTCCGCCGTACGCCGTACGCCGTCCGCCGTACGCCGTCCGCGCCACTTTGCCCAGTTAGCGTTGAGTTAAAATTACGAAATTTTTTTATGGGTTTCGACCAACCCCACAATGGTCCTCGAAACTTTTCATAACCCTAGGTCATGGGGAAGGGGTTCAAAACGAATTTTGAAAATGTGAAAATCTCATATCTCGAAAAATTCATATAAAACGGTATGTTTTTTATTTCATATTTAGATAGTTTGTTCCGTAGAATTTTTTAAGACCATCCGCAGCTCTGTACGACCAGCCGTTCGTTCACAATGACGGCCCAAAGATTGTGCCTCACAACCCGATCGTGAATCAAACTGTTGAAATACAGGTCCATTTTCATACTAACAAGCTCTTTGGAACATCATATGGCTTAAGTGATGTTCCAGTTTGTTGTTCTGAGTTTGTTGTTCTTTGGCTTAAGTGTTGTTCGAGTTTGTTGTTCTGAGGTGCGTTTCGTGCTACGGAAATGAAGGTAATTTCGAATGTTTGTTGGTAGGTACTTCTTTTATAGAAAAATTATTACCGACGTAGTATTAAAAACCTCAGAGTTATATGGTATTAATTAATCATAATTATTAATAATAAATACACATGATTAATACCTACCTAACAATAAATTATAATAATTTTCACTAGGTACTTGATAAAATTATTAATAATTAGTGATAATTCATAATAATAATTAATCTAACATTTAGGATCTAGACATTTAGACCTAGTGATCTAGACAGAAGGGTGATCTGTACAAAGAAGATAATGAACCGTTGTGTCAAGAATTTGCAGAGTTTTGGTTTATTATCTTCGATAATGAACCATTGGAATCGCCCAAAGAAAAAAAAATTTTAACCCCCCCTCAAAATTTGTTGGTTTACGTTTCAAGATACGTAGATTCAGAAAATCGAATAAAAAAAAATCCGTCCGTCCGCCGTACGCCGTCCGCCGTCCGCCGTCCGCCGTCCGCCGTCCGCCGTCCGCGCCACTTTGCCCAGTTAGCGTTGAGTTTAAATTACGAAATTTTTTTTATGGGTTTCGACCAACCCCACAATGGTCCTCGAAACTTTTCATAACCCTAGGTCAAGGGGAAGGGGTTCAAAACGAATTTTGAAAATTTGAAAATCTCATATCTCGAAAAATTCATATAGAACGGTATGTTTTTTATTTCATATTTAGATAGAGTTTGTTCCGTAGAATTTTTTAAGACCATCCGCAGCTTTGTACGACCAGCCGTTCGTTCACAATGACGGCTCAAAGATTGTGCCTCACAACACGATCGTGACTCAAACTGTTGAAATACAGGTCCATTTTCATACTAACAAGCTCTTTGGAACATCATATGGCTTAAGTGATGTCGAGTTTGTTGTTCTGAGGTGCGTTTCGTGCTACGGAAATGAAGGTAATTTCGAATGTTTGTTGGTAGGTACTTCTTTTATAGAAAAATTATTACCGACGTAGTATTAAAAACCCCAGATTTATATCGTATTAATTAATCATAATTAATAATAATTATTATTAATAATAAATACAAATTATTAATACCTAACAATAAATTATAATAATTTTCACTAGGTACTTGATAAAATTGTTAATAATTAGTGATAATTGATAATAATAATTAATCTAACATTAAATGTCTAGATCCTAAATTTTAGGATCTAGACATTTAGACCTAGTGATCTAGACAGAAGGGTGATCTGTACAAAGAAGATAATGAACCGTTGTGTCAAGAATTTGCAGAGTTTTTGTAGGATGTTTTGATGGTAGAGGTGGCATCAATTTTGAATGACGTACTGTTCTGCGTTAACTACTACGGTAGTGACATAAAGTTGGGGCTCTTAACAACATGTAAATTATAACTTATGAGTGTTTTTTGTGGTGATAATTTGTAAACAAAAGGGTTTTCAAGAGATTCCTAATGGGCCATTGGTGGAAAAAGTTCAAAGTTTTCATTACGACCGCTTTGAGAGAGAGGCCGTACTCGACAAACATGGCTCAAGCTGCGGTTTTCATGGCGGCCGGCGACATCCTGGCTCAGTTTGTGGACTCAAGTGGCCATCACGACTTGAAGAGGACGGCCAAGATGGCCGTCGTCGGAGCCGCCTTCGGCCCTTTTCTGGTTGTGTATTATCGCTGTTTAGAGAGAGCTGCTGGTACGAAAGGGACTCTGCTCAAGAGGAGTATTGTCAAAGTGAGTGTGCGGTCTAGCGCCATCAATAGCTCGACTAGTGACTGAAAACACTTAAAACTCAGTCTTAGGTATTCAACATGCCTAACACGCTAAGCGCTGACCGTGAAGCACGACACAACGGCCCCAATGCGCAATGTATTCATTGAACACAGAACTGTTCCATTTTAGCGAATTTTCGAAGAAGAGGAAATTATTGTTCTCGGACCAAAATTTTTAAAACTTGAATTTACGAAACGTGGGCAGAATCGGGCAACTCTAAGGGGTGTTTAGGGGAGTTTTGAGGGGGACAAATTACCGTCCTCAAACTGGAGCACATAAAGATGAAGAAACGTGGTTGATACTTGAAATGTCCTTCATGGTTAATCTGCTCTAATCAGATAACGGAATCAGATATTGAAAGTCTGGCTTCACCATCGTGTTCAGCGTTGAAAACTGAAATGGTAGTCGACAAAAAAGAGACAAAATTTGTTATAAAACCAGTAAAATGGAGACATTTTACATAGAACCAGTTATTTCTTCAAAAATTCGCTCTTGTAGCCGTGCTGCATGAATGGATTTTTGGTTTATTATCTTCAAGGACATTCCAGTCCTACTACTATCGAAAGGTAGTAGATACAACGCAGGGCTGTGATAACTTGTGACAGCACCAGTAATCAGGTCTGGTACCTACTGTATAATATAATATTATTATTATTATTATTGTGATATGACATCAGCGCTGATAGTCTTAATATTTCTGATTTTATTCTGGAAAGATCAATATCGAAAAAATGGCCACTGGCTCTGAATGATTCTTTTGCATTCCCACTGTCCCAGTTCTGTGTGGACTCACAGTTTTATGATTTCCTGCAGCTGACAAGGGAAACCTACTCAAATCTCTCTAAGGAAGTTAGTGTGCTGTTTAGTTTGTACACATGGAAGTTTTCCTGTAGCACCTGGTCAGTTTTATTTCCAGGTTGACGTTACTGTTTACCTGGTGTAGAGAGCAGAAGGATGATAGCATGTGTGTCTATTACAGCTAACCTACATCCGAACGACTCCTTGTCCTTTCGAAGCCCCTTATCAAGGCAATATGCTCCAACGCTCTTCCGTGTATACATCCGACGAAACGAATATTCCTTTAGCATTCGGTTTCGCCTGAGGGAAAACCGGAGTTTTTGCTCTCCAAGAGGAAATGGATCGAGGCGGACGGAACTACGTAGGGGGGTGGGGTGGGGGGTGAACCTCCCCGAGTTAAGGAAAATAGATAGGATACATTTGCCCCAACAAGTCCCAGAGTTTTCCCAGTGTTAAGTCGATAACTAGGGCTCAGGTCCCTCTTGAGTCTCGGGGAAAAGGTCAATCCGGATATTCCTGATCGTCACCTCCCCAGGTGAAAGTTCAGGGTGAAAATTCGCATTAGTCAAGTCTGGGTCAGAATGTCAAAATAGCGCTGGAAATATCGCAGTTCCAATGTGACCCCTTACATAAATAGCGAGCATGTGACATATTCAAACCCTTGGAGTTACTGATTTTTTAGACGAACGCCTGTCGTGACATTTGACATAACTAAATGGGATCTGGAAAAAGGCCAATAAACATTTGTCATTGAAAAATTAAAATAATCGAGAAGTTGAATGCCTTTTATAAATTATTTAGTATCTTTCGTTATTTCCACGAGCTTCTGTGTGGGTAGGGGTTACTGATGCAGTAAGATGCCAGGCATATTAAGCTTCAAGTACCTAATTCGTACCTACTTACCGTCAAAGTCAGAAATTACATCTTGACATGTGGAGATTCATGGAACATTCCATCAACTTGATCGATCTCAGGATAATCCCACGGGGCTGAAACACTTGAGCCGAGCATTAATAACAGTGTTAAATGAGAATGGGTTTAGTTCTGAGTAATTAATATTGCTGAGACAAACGAATACAAGGCGTCTTGATTAATGGTTTGAGGGCGATTAAAAGTATAACCTGAATGGTTTTACCGACCGTGTGGATCTTTATGAATGGGGCACTTTTCATCATAATTCAATGCGCGTTTCAAGTTTGTCCGTGTACTTGAGAGCTGTTGGAACTGAGCACAGGTAATTTGATGAGATGAGGTTCTGGAAAAATTAAATATAAATTCAATTTGATTAATCCACTGGGTTCGTGATATGGATACACCGTGCATCGGTATGAGATAATATTTATTTTCGATTCCTTTTCGGTATTCGCTCCACGTTGAAAATATTAAACCGAAACGAGAAAAACAACGGGAAAAAATCTCTTTGTCAATATTCACTCGGATCGAGGATACCGAACCGACGAACTTATCCAAACCCGTTCAACGGTGTTCGAAAATAAACGAAAATGGAAGGTATATCCGAATGGGATCGAGTTCTCGATGAAACAAAAAAATATGAAGAACAGCAGCTTCGGGAAACCGAGTTGAAAACGAACTAGGAATGTTCTGATTAGTGACGTGCGATACCTATCGATACGAGTAAATTGTCGAATATGAAGAACAGCAGCTTCGGGGAACCGGTTTGAAAACGATCTTGCATTGTTCTGATTAGTGACGTGCGATACTTATCGATACGAGTAAATTATCGAATCTTTCGTATAATGTAATGGTTTGCTGAGCCCTGTTCCCGAGTTTTTTGATCGACCGCTCTGGGGACAGACGGCTATGGAAACACAGACCGCATACCCCTCTGGGTGGGCATATTGCCTAACCCCCCGAGAACAGCGAACCATTCATTACAATAATCATGTCGTCCTTTTAGGTCTTTTGACTGCTGAATCAATTTTTGAAATTGATAAAAGTTGAGTGGCTGAAGGCGTCAGTTATCTTGTTCGAACAAACGACCACAGTCTGCTAGGCCAATCCCGAACTATCCCGGTACCACTGGATCCCCCCCCCCCCCCCGCCCCCCAGGAATCAAGAATAATTTACTGGCAGAAATAAGCATGCAGTTTGTACAGGATGTTTGGGGCAATACCGGCCTGACGGCCCTAAAGGTTTAACAAAAATGAGGGATGATGGAGGGTAGAGACTTGGAGTGAGGTTTGTGGTAGGATGATTGCGGTAAGAGAACCCCCCCCCCCCCCCGAGAGTTGCTAGTCTCATCATAATACGACCTAACGTTTGATCCTCACTGTCACTATCCAATCATTAAAATAAAAACCAGATTTTGTTAGATATCAATCGACCAGCTCCTGATGGCGCCCGTCAGCATAATCGCTCTTGTCGTCCTAACGTCTGCGGCCGATGGGAAAGACGTGGGGCAATCGTTAGAAGACAAAACGACCGGTCTCGTGGTGGACAATTACAAAGTCTGGCCGGCGGCTCAGGTCATCAATTTCACTTTGGTCCCAGCTCCGTTCCGGTCGGGATTCCATCAGATTGTCGCCTTGGGTTGGAACGCGTACGTCAATTGGAAACTTCATTCTGACGGAGAAATTGAAAACAAGCTCGTACCCCTCAACTACGGAAACAAGGGTTACGATGGCAAAGATGATTCATGAGAGTCCCTTATTGCTTTCAGAATAACACGGCCAAAGTAATTGTCTTTCTTGTTAGCTGAGTTGCCGTTGTTGACGGTAGGTAAGTTACAAGCCTAGTTAGAGTTTGAAGGAATCCTAAGTTTAATACCATTTCTGCAATAAGAAGTTTTTCTCAAGTTTGCAGACTAGATGATAACGTCCATAAATGGTACTAATTAAAAATTATTCGCATGTTCTTAAGGGGACTGAAACACTGATTCTAAACCAACTGGCCAACTACATTAAAATCCCTTGAATGTTTCTAAAATTGTGGGTGTGGACATATGGATTGAATTTTATAGACTCGGGCTTGCTTCAAAGTCCAATATCTTGAGATCTATTGGACCTACTGAGCTGGGGTTGGGCTTCAATTGTAGCTTATTTTATTTACTTTAACAAAGTCAGGAAAGGCTTTTCGTAGAAATCCACCTTTTACAAGTCATGAGGCAAAAACTGAAACAAGTCCGAAAATTTCGAGGTTTTTTGGCTGCCGAAAGGTTTTTCTAGGGGTTTCGAAGCTATACACTTGGGAGAATACAACTTAAACATGCGCTAATATTTGTTTGGACCTAAACATCCGCGGCGACTGGCCTGTACGCAATTAGCACAAATGGTGCAAATTATGCATGCTGTTCCGGGGCAGGGTAGTGGGCTGATGTTTAGTAACTTCGAATATTGAATATGAATACTCATGTATAGGTACACGTTTGGTGTTCAGAACAGCTATTCAAACCTTACATACGGTATCCCTGGCGCACGCACGCATATTGAACAAGCCTAAAGCTGATAGAGCCACGCGTTCCATTCCTCCATCGGATACCTCCATTCCGCCTTTCCATATTACATGCCACACACCGTAGTATAGACATTATTTGACCAACGACAACCCTCAGGGGTATATCGCTCTTGAACAATCCAATTCACGCAAAGCCCAGTTTGAATTGGTTCCTAATCTTTCACCCTTGCGGGCGGAGCCACTTCTTAACGAACTCGCTCTCATTATCAAATCCGTAGTAACTAATTGACAATCAGCAATGCGTAGAGCTCCGATAACAGAAACCAGCCTTCTCAACTAATTCCGAACTTCATTTGCCATTACCGGGAGACGGGATATGCATACAGATTTGTGCCCTAGAGATTTCCAGTCTGCAACCTCTTAATTCCTCCATTTACTCCCTTGCGTACACAGTCATATTGATCCACTCAACACTCTCAACTTCAGCTCATTCGAATATTCAATCTTCATCCTATAATTCTGACGTAGTAGTCACCGAACTAACTTCGTATGTTATATTTATTACTGCTCAATAAAAGTTTGTAAATCCAACCAAGCCAGGTGATACTCAAAAAATAGACTCTGATTTGTCTGTAATTGTAGATGTTTCAGCTACTTATTATTACCAAACCTACTTTCCATCGGTGCTGATACAAAACCCCCACGTAGTTATCAGTAATTTATAAAATTTCTACAACTGCGCCAGAGAATTTAAATATGATTTGTAAAAATATAGGTAATGGGTATATTTATATTATAATTATTTAAATATGATTTGTAAAAATATAATATATTTATATTATAACTTCCAAGGTTAATTAATTACCCCTTTTTAAAAAGGTCTTTCATCTGCAAATTCATCAAACTCATCAGCGTATTCCCCGCAATTCAGGCAATATGAGCCTTCAAGAAGAAAATAACTGGGCGAAATGACTCAAATACATCGTGAAAACGAAAAAAAAGTTGACTTCATATCGACTCGAGGTGTTTATTTGAGTTCGAATGGACCTTCAAGAAGAGCAATTGTCGACTCAAATACTTCGTGAAAACGAAAAAAAGTTGACTTCATATCGACTCGACGTGTTTATTTGGGTTCGAATGGACCTTCAAGAAGAGCAATTGTCGACTCAAATACTTCGTGAAAACGACAAAAAGTTGACTTCATATCGACTCGACGTGTCTATTTGGGTTCGAATGGACCTTCAAAAAGAGCAATTGTCGACACAAATACTTCGTGAAAACGAAAAGAAGTTGACTTCATATCGACTCGAGGTGTTTATTTGAGTTCGAATGGACCTTCAAGAAGAGCAATTGTCGACTCAAATACTTCGTGAAAACCAAAAAAAGTTGATTTCATATCGACTCGAGGTGTTTATTTGAGTTCGAATGGACCTTCAAGAAGAGCAATTGTCGACTCAAATACTTCGTGAAAACGAAAAAAAGTTGACTTCATATCGACTCGACGTGTTTATGTGGGTTCGAATGGACCTTCAAGAAGAGCAATTGTCGACTCGAATACTTCGTGAAAACGAAAAAAAGTTGACTTCATATCGACTCGACGTGTTTATTTGAGTTCGAATGGACCTTCAAGAAGAGCAATTGTCGACTCAAATACTTCGTGAAAACGAAAAAAAGTTGACTTCATATCGACTCGAGGTGTTTATTTGAGTTCGAATGGACCTTCAAGAAGAGCAATTGTCGACTCAAATACTTCGTGAAAACGAAAAAAAGTTGACTTCATATCGACTCGAGGTGTTTATTTGGGTTCGAATGGACCTTCAAGAAGAGCAATTGTCGACTCAAATACTTCGTGAAAACGAAAAAAAGTTGACTTCATATCGACTCGACGTGTTTATTTGGGTTCGAATGGACCTTCAAGAAGAGCAATTGTCGACTCAAATACTTCGTGAAAACGAAAAAAAGTTGACTTCATATCGACTCGAGGTGTTTATTTGGGTTCGAATGGACCTTCAAGAAGAGCAATTGTCGACTCAAATACTTCGTGAAAACGAAAAAACTCTGCAAATTCTTGACACAACGGTTCATTATCTTCTTTGTACAGATCACCCTTCTGTCTAGATCACTAGGTCTAAATGTCTAGATCCTAAATGTTAGATTAATTATTATATCAATTATCACTAATTATTAACAATTTTATCAAGTACCTAGTGAAAATTATTATACTTTATTGTTGGGTATTAATAATTCGTATTTATTATTAATAATTATTATTATTAATTATGATTAATTAATACGATATAATTCTGGGGTTTTTAATACTACGTCGGTAATAATTTTTCTATAAAAGAAGTACCTACCAACAAACATTCGAAATTACCTTCATTTCCGTAGCACGAAACGCACCTCAGAACAACAAACTCGACATAACTTAAGCCATATGATGTTCCAAAGAGCTTGTTAGTATGAAAATGGACCTGTATTTCAACAGTTTGATTCACGATCGGGTTGTGAGGCACAATCTTTGAGCCGTCATCGTGAACGAACGGCTGGTCGTACAAAGCTGCGGATGGTCTTAAAAAATTCTACGGAACAAACTCTATCTAAATATGAAATAAAAAACATACCGTTCTATATGAATTTTTCGAGATATGAGATTTTCAAATTTTCAAAATTCGTTTTGAACCCCTTCCCCTTGACCTAGGGTTATGAAAAGTTTCGAGGACCATTGTGGGGTTGGTCGAAAACCATAAAAAAAATTTCGTAATTGTAACTCAACGCTAACTGGGCAAAGTGGCGCGGACGGCGTACGGCGGACGGCGTACGGCGTACGGCGTACGGCGGACGGACGGATTTTTTTTTATTCGATTTTCTGAATCTACGTATCTTGAAACGTAAACCAAAAAATTTTGAGGGGGGGTTAAAAAAATTTTTTCTTTGGGCGATTCCAATGGTTCATTATCGAAGATAATAAACCAAAAAGTTGACTTCATATCGACTCGAGGTGTTTATTTGAGTTCGAATGGACCTTCAAGAAGAGCAATTGTCGACTCAAATACTTCGTGAAAACGAAAAAAAGTTGACTTCATATCGACTCGACGTGTTTATTTTGGTTCGAATGGACCTTCAAGAAGAGCAATTGTCGACTCAAATACTTCGTGAAAACGAAAAAAAGTTGACTTCATATCGACTCGAGGTGTTTATTTGAGTTCGAATGGACCTTCAAGAAGAGCAATTGTCGACTCAAATACTTCGTGAAAACGAAAAAAAGTTGACTTCATATCGACTCGAGGTGTTTATTTGAGTTCGAATGGACCTTCAAGAAGAGCAATTGTCGACTCAAATACTTCGTGAAAACGAAAAAAAGTTGACTTCATATTGACTTGACGTGTTTATTTGGGTTCGAATGGACCTTCAAAAAGAGCAATTGTCGACTCAAATACTTCGTGAAAACGAAAAAAAGTTGACTTCATATCGACTCGACGTGTCTATTTGGGTTCGAATGGACCTTCAAAAAGAGCAATTGTCGACTCAAATACTTCGTGAAAACGAAAAAAAGTTGACTTCATATCGACTCGACGTGTTTATTTGGGTTCGAATGGACCTTCAAGAAGAGCAATTGTCGACTCAAATACTTCGTGAAAACGACAAAAAGTTGACTTCATATCGACTCGAGGTGTTTATTTGAGTTCGAATGGACCTTCAAGAAGAGCAATTGTCGACTCAAATACTTCGTGAAAACGAAAAAAAGTTGACTTCATATCGACTCGACGTGTTTATTTTGGTTCGAATGGACCTTCAAGAAGAGCAATTGTCGACTCAAATACTTCGTGAAAACGAAAAAAAGTTGACTTCATATCGACTCGAGGTGTTTATTTGAGTTCGAATGGACCTTCAAGAAGAGCAATTGTCGACTCAAATACTTCGTGAAAACGAAAAAAAGTTGACTTCATATCGACTCGAGGTGTTTATTTGAGTTCGAATGGACCTTCAAGAAGAGCAATTGTCGACTCAAATACTTCGTGAAAACGGAAAAAAGTTGACTTCATATCGACTCGAGGTGTTTATTTGAGTTCGAATGGACCTTCAAGAAGAGCAGTTGTCGACTCAATTACTTCGTGAAAACGACAAAAAGTTGACTTCATATCGACTTGACGTGTTTATTTGGGTTCGAATGGACCTTCAAGAAGAGCAATTGTCGACTCAAATACTTCGTGAAAACGAAAAAAGGTGACTTCATATCGACTCGACGTGTTTATTTGAGTTCGAATGGACCTTCAAGAAGAGCAATTGTCGAGTCAAATACTTCGTGAAAACGGACAAAAGTTGACTTCATATCGACTCGAGGTGTTTATTTGAGTTCGAATGGACCTTCAAGAAGAGCAATTGTCGACTCAAATACTTCGTGAAAACGAAAAAAAGTTGACTTCATATCGACTCGACGTGTTTATTTGGGTTCGAATGGACCTTCAAGAAGAGCAATTGTCGACTCAAATACTTCGTGAAAACGAAAAAAAGTTGACTTCATATCGACTCGAGGTGTTTATTTGAGTTCGAATGGACCTTCAAGAAGAGCAATTGTCGACTCAAATACTTCGTGAAAACGAAAAAAAGTTGACTTCATATTGACTTGACGTGTTTATTTGGGTTCGAATGGACCTTCAAGAAGAGCAATTGTCGACTCAAATACTTCGTGAAAACGAAAAAAAGTTGACTTCATATCGACTCGAGGTGTTTATTTGAGTTCGAATGGACCTTCAAGAAGAGCAATTGTCGACTCAAATACTTCGTGAAAACGAAAAAAAGTTGACTTCATATCGACTCGACGTGTTTATTTGAGTTCGAATGGACCTTCAAGAAGAGCAATTGTCGACTCAAATACTTCGTGCAAACGAAAAAAAGTTGACTTCATATCGACTCGACGTGTTTATTTGGGTTCGAATGGACCTTCAAGAAGAGCAATTGTCGACTCAAATACTTCGTGAAAACGAAAAAAAGTTGACTTCATATCGACTCGACGTGTTTATTTGGGTTCGAATGGACCTTCAAGAAAAGCAATTGTCGACTCAAATACTTCGTGAAAACGAAAAAAAGTTGACTTCATATCGACTCGACGTGTTTATTTGGGTTCGAATGGACCTTCAAAAAGAGCAATTGTCGACTCAAATACTTCGTGAAAACGAAAAAAAGTTGACTTCATATCGACTCGACGTGTTTATTTGAGCTCGAATGGACCTTCAAGAAGAGCAATTGTCGACTCAAATACTTCGTGAAAACGAAAAAAAGTTGACTTCATATCGACTCGACGTGTTTATTTGGGTTCGAATGGACCTTCAAGAAGAGCAACTGTCGACTCAAATACTTCGTGAAAACGAAAAAAAGTTGACTTCATATCGACTCGACGTGTTTATTTGGGTTCGAATGGACCTTCAAGAAGAGCAACTGTCGACTCAAATACTTCGTGAAAACGAAAAAAAGTTGACTTCATATCGACTCGAGGAGTTTATTTGAGTTCGAATGGACCTTCAAGAAGAGCAATTGTCGACTCAAATACTTCGTGAAAACGAAAAAAAGTTGACTTCATATCGACTCGAGGTGTTTATTTGGGTTCGAATGGACCTTCAAGAAGAGCAATTGTCGACTCAAATACTTCGTGAAAACGAAAAAAAGTTGACTTCATATCGACTCGACGTGTTTATTTGGGTTCGAATGGACCTTCAAGAAGAGCAATTGTCGACTCAAATACTTCGTGAAAACGAAAAAAGGTTGACTTCATATCGACTCGAGGTGTTTATTTGGGTTCGAATGGACCTTCAAGAAGAGCAATTGTCGACTCAAATACTTCGTGAAAACGAAAAAAAGTTGACTTCATATCGACTCGAGGTGTTTATTTGAGTTCGAATGGACCTTCAAGAAGAGCAATTGTCGACTCAAATGCTTCGTGAAAACGAAAAAAGGTGACTTCATATCGACTCGACGTGTTTATTTGAGTTCGAATGTACCTTCAAGAAGAGCAATTGTCGACTCAAATACTTCGTGAAAACGAAAAAAAGTTGACTTCATATCGACTCGACGTGTTTATTTGGGTTCGAATGGACCTTCAAGAAGAGCAATTGTCGACTCAAATACTTCGTGAAAACGAAAAAAAGTTGACTTCATATCGACTCGAGGTGTTTATTTGGGTTCGAATGGACCTTCAAAAAGAGCAATTGTCGACTCAAATACTTCGTGAAAACGAAAAAAAGTTGACTTCATATCGACTCGACGTGTTTATTTGGGTTCGAATGGACCTTCAAGAAGAGCAATTGTCGACTCAAATACTTCGTGAAAACGAAAAAAAGTTGACTTCATATCGACTCGACGTGTTTATTTGGGTTCGAATGGACCTTCAAGAAGAGCAACTGTCGACTCAAATACTTCGTGAAAACGAAAAAAAGTTGACTTCATATCGACTCGAGGTGTTTATTTGGGTTCGAATGGACCTTCAAGAAGAGCAATTGTCGACTCAAATACTTCGTGAAAACGAAAAAAAGTTGACTTCATATCGACTCGACGTGTTTATTTGGGTTCGAATGGACCTTCAAGAAGAGCAATTGTCGACTCAAATACTTCGTGAAAACGAAAAAAAGTTGACTTCATATCGACTCGAGGTGTTTATTTGGGTTCGAATGGACCTTCAAGAAGAGCAATTGTCGACTCAAATACTTCGTGAAAACGAAAAAAAGTTGACTTCATATCGACTCGAGGTGTTTATTTGAGTTCGAATGGACCTTCAAGAAGAGCAATTGTCGACTCAAATGCTTCGTGAAAACGAAAAAAGGTGACTTCATATCGACTCGACGTGTTTATTTGAGTTCGAATGTACCTTCAAGAAGAGCAATTGTCGACTCAAATACTTCGTGAAAACGAAAAAAAGTTGACTTCATATCGACTCGACGTGTTTATTTGGGTTCGAATGGACCTTCAAGAAGAGCAATTGTCGACTCAAATACTTCGTGAAAACGAAAAAAAGTTGACTTCATATCGACTCGAGGTGTTTATTTGGGTTCGAATGGACCTTCAAAAAGAGCAATTGTCGACTCAAATACTTCGTGAAAACGAAAAAAAGTTGACTTCATATCGACTCGACGTGTTTATTTGGGTTCGAATGGACCTTCAAGAAGAGCAATTGTCGACTCAAATACTTCGTGAAAACGAAAAAAAGTTGACTTCATATCGACTCGACGTGTTTATTTGGGTTCGAATGGACCTTCAAGAAGAGCAACTGTCGACTCAAATACTTCGTGAAAACGAAAAAAAGTTGACTTCATATCGACTCGAGGAGTTTATTTGAGTTCGAATGGACCTTCAAGAAGAGCAATTGTCGACTCAAATACTTCGTGAAAACGACAAAAAGTTGACTTCATATCGACTCGACGTGTTTATTTGGGTTCGAATGGACCTTCAAGAAGAGCAATTGTCGACTCAAATACTTCGTGAAAACGAAAAAAAGTTGACTTCATATCGACTCGACGTGTTTATTTGGGTTCGAATGGACCTTCAAGAAGAGCAATTGTCGACTCAAATACTTCGTGAAAACGAAAAAAAGTTGACTTCATATCGACTCGAGGTGTTTATTTGGGTTCGAATGGACCTTCAAGAAGAGCAATTGTCGACTCAAATACTTCGTGAAAACGAAAAAAAGTTGACTTCATATCGACTCGAGGTGTTTATTTGAGTTCGAATGGACCTTCAAGAAGAGCAATTGTCGACTCAAATGCTTCGTGAAAACGAAAAAAGGTGACTTCATATCGACTCGACGTGTTTATTTGAGTTCGAATGTACCTTCAAGAAGAGCAATTGTCGACTCAAATACTTCGTGAAAACGAAAAAAAGTTGACTTCATATCGACTCGACGTGTTTATTTGGGTTCGAATGGACCTTCAAGAAGAGCAATTGTCGACTCAAATACTTCGTGAAAACGAAAAAAAGTTGACTTCATATCGACTCGAGGTGTTTATTTGAGTTCGAATGGACCTTCAAGAAGAGCAATTGTCGACTCAAATACTTCGTGAAAACGACAAAAAGTTGACTTCATATCGACTCGACGTGTTTATTTGGGTTCGAATGGACCTTCAAGAAGAGCAATTGTCGACTCATATACTTCGTGAAAACGAAAAAAAGTTGACTTCATATCGACTCGACGTGTTTATTTGGGTTCGAATGGACCTTCAAGAAGAGCAATTGTCGACTCATATACTTCGTGAAAACGAAAAAAAGTTGACTTCATATCGACTCGACGTGTTTATTTGGGTTCGAATGGACCTTCAAGAAGAGCAATTGTCGACTCAAATACTTCGTGAAAACGAAAAAAATTTGACTTCATATCGACTCGACGTGTTTATTTGGGTTCGAATGGACCTTCAAGAAGAGCAATTGTCGACTCAAATACTTCGTGAAAACGAAAAAAAGTTGACTTCATATCGACTCGAGGTGTTTATTTGAGTTCGAATGGACCTTCAAGAAGAGCAATTGTCGACTCAAATACTTCGTGAAAACGAAAAAAAGTTGACTTCATATCGACTCGAGGTGTTTATTTGAGTTCGAATGGACCTTCAAGAAGAGCAATTGTCGACTCAAATACTTCGTGAAAACGGAAAAAAGTTGACTTCATATCGACTCGAGGTGTTTATTTGAGTTCGAATGGACCTTCAAGAAGAGCAATTGTCGACTCAAATACTTCGTGAAAACGAAAAAAAGTTGACTTCATATCGACTCGAGGTGTTTATTTGAGTTCGAATGGACCTTCAAGAAGAGCAATTGTCGACTCAAATACTTCGTGAAAACGGAAAAAAGTTGACTTCATATCGACTCGAGGTGTTTATTTGAGTTCGAATGGACCTTCAAGAAGAGCAGTTGTCGACTCAATTACTTCGTGAAAACGACAAAAAGTTGACTTCATATCGACTTGACGTGTTTATTTGGGTTCGAATGGACCTTCAAGAAGAGCAATTGTCGACTCAAATACTTCGTGAAAACGAAAAAAGGTGACTTCATATCGACTCGACGTGTTTATTTGAGTTCGAATGGACCTTCAAGAAGAGCAATTGTCGACTCAAATACTTCGTGAAAACGGACAAAAGTAGACTTCATATCGACTCGAGGTGTTTATTTGAGTTCGAATGGACCTTCAAGAAGAGCAATTGTCGACTCAAATACTTCGTGAAAACGAAAAAAAGTTGACTTCATATCGACTCGACGTGTTTATTTGGGTTCGAATGGACCTTCAAGAAGAGCAATTGTCGACTCAAATACTTCGTGAAAACGAAAAAAAGTTGACTTCATATCGACTCGAGGTGTTTATTTGAGCTCGAATGGACCTTCAAGAAGAGCAATTGTCGACTCAAATACTTCGTGAAAACGAAAAAAAGTTGACTTCATATCGACTCGAGGAGTTTATTTGAGTTCGAATGGACCTTCAAGAAGAGCAATTGTCGACTCAAATACTTCGTGAAAACGAAAAAAAGTTGACTTCATATCGACTCGAGGTGTTTATTTGGGTTCGAATGGACCTTCAAGAAGAGCAATTGTCGACTCAAATACTTCGTGAAAACGAAAAAAAGTTGACTTCATATCGACTCGACGTGTTTATTTGGGTTCGAATGGACCTTCAAGAAGAGCAATTGTCGACTCAAATACTTCGTGAAAACGAAAAAAAGTTGACTTCATATCGACTCGAGGTGTTTATTTGGGTTCGAATGGACCTTCAAGAAGAGCAATTGTCGACTCAAATACTTCGTGAAAACGAAAAAAAGTTGACTTCATATCGACTCGAGGTGTTTATTTGAGTTCGAATGGACCTTCAAGAAGAGCAATTGTCGACTCAAATGCTTCGTGAAAACGAAAAAAGGTGTCTTCATATCGACTCGACGTGTTTATTTGAGTTCGAATGTACCTTCAAGAAGAGCAATTGTCGACTCAAATACTTCGTGAAAACGAAAAAAAGTTGACTTCATATCGACTCGACGTGTTTATTTGGGTTCGAATGGACCTTCAAGAAGAGCAATTGTCGACTCAAATACTTCGTGAAAACGAAAAAAAGTTGACTTCATATCGACTCGAGGTGTTTATTTGGGTTCGAATGGACCTTCAAAAAGAGCAATTGTCGACTCAAATACTTCGTGAAAACGAAAAAAAGTTGACTTCATATCGACTCGACGTGTTTATTTGGGTTCGAATGGACCTTCAAGAAGAGCAATTGTCGACTCAAATACTTCGTGAAAACGAAAAAAAGTTGACTTCATATCGACTCGAGGTGTTTATTTGAGTTCGAATGGACCTTCAAGAAGAGCAATTGTCGACTCAAATACTTCGTGAAAACGAAAAAAAGTTGACTTCATATTGACTTGACGTGTTTGTTTGGGTTCGAATGGACCTTCAAGAAGAGCAATTGTCGACTCAAATACTTCGTGAAAACGAAAAAAAGTTGACTTCATATCGACTCGAGGTGTTTATTTGAGTTCGAATGGACCTTCAAGAAGAGCAATTGTCGACTCAAATACTTCGTGAAAACGAAAAAAAGTTGACTTCATATCGACTCGACGTGTTTATTTGAGTTCGAATGGACCTTCAAGAAGAGCAATTGTCGACTCAAATACTTCGTGAAAACGAAAAAAAGTTGACTTCATATCGACTCGACGTGTTTATTTGAGCTCGAATGGACCTTCAAGAAGAGCAATTGTCGACTCAAATACTTCGTGAAAACGAAAAAAAGTTGACTTCATATCGACTCGACGTGTTTATTTGGGTTCGAATGGACCTTCAAGAAGAGCAACTGTCGACTCAAATACTTCGTGAAAACGAAAAAAAGTTGACTTCATATCGACTCGAGGAGTTTATTTGAGTTCGAATGGACCTTCAAGAAGAGCAATTGTCGACTCAAATACTTCGTGAAAACGACAAAAAGTTGACTTCATATCGACTCGACGTGTTTATTTGGGTTCGAATGGACCTTCAAGAAGAGCAATTGTCGACTCAAATACTTCGTGAAAACGAAAAAAAGTTGACTTCATATCGACTCGACGTGTTTATTTGGGTTCGAATGGACCTTCAAGAAGAGCAATTGTCGACTCAAATACTTCGTGAAAACGAAAAAAAGTTGACTTCATATCGACTCGAGGTGTTTATTTGGGTTCGAATGGACCTTCAAGAAGAGCAATTGTCGACTCAAATACTTCGTGAAAACGAAAAAAAGTTGACTTCATATCGACTCGAGGTGTTTATTTGAGTTCGAATGGACCTTCAAGAAGAGCAATTGTCGACTCAAATGCTTCGTGAAAACGAAAAAAGGTGACTTCATATCGACTCGACGTGTTTATTTGAGTTCGAATGTACCTTCAAGAAGAGCAATTGTCGACTCAAATACTTCGTGAAAACGAAAAAAAGTTGACTTCATATCGACTCGACGTGTTTATTTGGGTTCGAATGGACCTTCAAGAAGAGCAATTGTCGACTCAAATACTTCGTGAAAACGAAAAAAAGTTGACTTCATATCGACTCGAGGTGTTTATTTGAGTTCGAATGGACCTTCAAGAAGAGCAATTGTCGACTCAAATACTTCGTGAAAACGACAAAAAGTTGACTTCATATCGACTCGACGTGTTTATTTGGGTTCGAATGGACCTTCAAGAAGAGCAATTGTCGACTCATATACTTCGTGAAAACGAAAAAAAGTTGACTTCATATCGACTCGACGTGTTTATTTGGGTTCGAATGGACCTTCAAGAAGAGCAATTGTCGACTCATATACTTCGTGAAAACGAAAAAAAATTGACTTCATATCGACTCGACGTGTTTATTTGGGTTCGAATGGACCTTCAAGAAGAGCAATTGTCGACTCAAATACTTCGTGAAAACGAAAAAAATTTGACTTCATATCGACTCGACGTGTTTATTTGGGTTCGAATGGACCTTCAAGAAGAGCAATTGTCGACTCAAATACTTCGTGAAAACGAAAAAAAGTTGACTTCATATCGACTCGAGGTGTTTATTTGAGTTCGAATGGACCTTCAAGAAGAGCAATTGTCGACTCAAATACTTCGTGAAAACGGAAAAAAGATGACTTCATATCGACTCGAGGTGTTTATTTGAGTTCGAATGGACCTTCAAGAAGAGCAATTGTCGACTCAAATACTTCGTGAAAACGAAAAAAAGTTGACTTCATATCGACTCGAGGTGTTTATTTGAGTTCGAATGGACCTTCAAGAAGAGCAATTGTCGACTCAAATACTTCGTGAAAACGGAAAAAAGTTGACTTCATATCGACTCGAGGTGTTTATTTGAGTTCGAATGGACCTTCAAGAAGAGCAGTTGTCGACTCAATTACTTCGTGAAAACGACAAAAAGTTGACTTCATATCGACTTGACGTGTTTATTTGGGTTCGAATGGACCTTCAAGAAGAGCAATTGTCGACTCAAATACTTCGTGAAAACGAAAAAAGGTGACTTCATATCGACTCGACGTGTTTATTTGAGTTCGAATGGACCTTCAAGAAGAGCAATTGTCGACTCAAATACTTCGTGAAAACGAAAAAAAGTTGACTTCATATCGACTCGACGTGTTTATTTGGGTTCGAATGGACCTTCAAGAAGAGCAATTGTCGACTCAAATACTTCGTGAAAACGGAAAAAAGTTGACTTCATATCGACTCGAGGTGTTTATTTGAGTTCGAATGGACCTTCAAGAAGAGCAATTGTCGACTCAAATACTTCGTGAAAACGAAAAAAAGGTTGACTTCATATCGACTCGACGTGTTTATTTGGGTTCGAATGGACCTTCAAGAAGAGCAATTGTCGACTCAAATACTTCGTGAAAACGAAAAAAAGTTGACTTCATATCGACTCGAGGTGTTTATTTGAGTTCGAATGGACCTTCAAGAAGAGCAATTGTCGACTCAAATACTTCGTGAAAACGAAAAAAAGTTGACTTCATATTGACTTGACGTGTTTATTTGGGTTCGAATGGACCTTCAAGAAGAGCAATTGTCGACTCAAATACTTCGTGAAAACGAAAAAAAGTTGACTTCATATCGACTCGAGGTGTTTATTTGAGTTCGAATGGACCTTCAAGAAGAGCAATTGTCGACTCAAATACTTCGTGAAAACGAAAAAAAGTTGACTTCATATCGACTCGACGTGTTTATTTGAGTTCGAATGGACCTTCAAGAAGAGCAATTGTCGACTCAAATACTTCGTGCAAACGAAAAAAAGTTGACTTCATATCGACTCGACGTGTTTATTTGGGTTCGAATGGACCTTCAAGAAGAGCAATTGTCGACTCAAATACTTCGTGAAAACGAAAAAAAGTTGACTTCATATCGACTCGACGTGTTTATTTGGGTTCGAATGGACCTTCAAGAAAAGCAATTGTCGACTCAAATACTTCGTGAAAACGAAAAAAAGTTGACTTCATATCGACTCGACGTGTTTATTTGGGTTCGAATGGACCTTCAAAAAGAGCAATTGTCGACTCAAATACTTCGTGAAAACGAAAAAAATTTGACTTCATATCGACTCGAGGTGTTTATTTGAGCTCGAATGGACCTTCAAGAAGAGCAATTGTCGACTCAAATACTTCGTGAAAACGAAAAAAAGTTGACTTCATATCGACTCGACGTGTTTATTTGGGTTCGAATGGACCTTCAAGAAGAGCAACTGTCGACTCAAATACTTCGTGAAAACGAAAAAAAGTTGACTTCATATCGACTCGAGGAGTTTATTTGAGTTCGAATGGACCTTCAAGAAGAGCAATTGTCGACTCAAATACTTCGTGAAAACGACAAAAAGTTGACTTCATATCGACTCGACGTGTTTATTTGGGTTCGAATGGACCTTCAAGAAGAGCAATTGTCGACTCAAATACTTCGTGAAAACGAAAAAAAGTTGACTTCATATCGACTCGACGTGTTTATTTGGGTTCGAATGGACCTTCAAGAAGAGCAATTGTCGACTCAAATACTTCGTGAAAACGAAAAAAAGTTGACTTCATATCGACTCGAGGTGTTTATTTGGGTTCGAATGGACCTTCAAGAAGAGCAATTGTCGACTCAAATACTTCGTGAAAACGACAAAAAGTTGACTTCATATCGACTCGACGTGTTTATTTGGGTTCGAATGGACCTTCAAGAAGAGCAATTGTCGACTCATATACTTCGTGAAAACGAAAAAAAGTTGACTTCATATCGACTCGAGGTGTTTATTTGAGTTCGAATGGACCTTCAAGAAGAGCAATTGTCGACTCAAATGCTTCGTGAAAACGAAAAAAGGTGACTTCATATCGACTCGACGTGTTTATTTGAGTTCGAATGTACCTTCAAGAAGAGCAATTGTCGACTCAAATACTTCGTGAAAACGAAAAAAAGTTGACTTCATATCGACTCGACGTGTTTATTTGGGTTCGAATGGACCTTCAAGAAGAGCAATTGTCGACTCAAATACTTCGTGAAAACGAAAAAAAGTTGACTTCATATCGACTCGAGGTGTTTATTTGAGTTCGAATGGACCTTCAAGAAGAGCAATTGTCGACTCAAATACTTCGTGAAAACGACAAAAAGTTGACTTCATATCGACTCGACGTGTTTATTTGGGTTCGAATGGACCTTCAAGAAGAGCAATTGTCGACTCATATACTTCGTGAAAACGAAAAAAAGTTGACTTCATATCGACTCGACGTGTTTATTTGGGTTCGAATGGACCTTCAAGAAGAGCAATTGTCGACTCAAATACTTCGTGAAAACGAAAAAAATTTGACTTCATATCGACTCGACGTGTTTATTTGGGTTCGAATGGACCTTCAAGAAGAGCAATTGTCGACTCAAATACTTCGTGAAAACGAAAAAAAGTTGACTTCATATCGACTCGACGTGTTTATTTGGGTTCGAATGGACCTACAAGAAGAGCAATTGTCGACTCAAATACTTCGTGAAAACGAAAAAAAGTTGACTTCATATCGACTCGAGGTGTTTATTTGAGTTCGAATGTACCTTCAAGAAGAGCAATTGTCGACTCAAATACTTCGTGAAAACGAAAAAAAGTTGACTTCATATCGACTCGACGTGTTTATTTGGGTTCGAATGGACCTTCAAGAAGAGCAATTGTCGACTCAAATACTTCGTGAAAACGAAAAAAAGTTGACTTCATATCGACTCGAGGTGTTTATTTGAGTTCGAATGGACCTTCAAGAAGAGCAATTGTCGACTCAAATACTTCGTGAAAACGAAAAAAAGTTGACTTCATATCGACTCGACGTGTTTATTTGAGTTCGAATGGACCTTCAAGGAGAGCAGTTGTCGACTCAAATACTTCGTGAAAATGAAAAAAAGTTGACTTCATATCGACTCGAGGTGTTTATTTGAGTTCGAATGGACCTTCAAGAAGAGCAATTGTCGACTCAAATACTTCGTGAAAACGAAAAAAAGTTGACTTCATATCGACTCGAGGTGTTTATTTGGGTTCGAATGGACCTTCAAGAAGAGCAATTGTCGACTCAAATACTTCGTGAAAACGAAAAAAAGTTGACTTCATATCGACTCGAGGTGTTTATTTGCGTTCGAATGGACCTTCAAGAAGAGCAATTGTCGACTCAAATACTTCGTGAAAACGAAAAAAAGTTGACTTCATATCGACTCGACGTGTTTATTTGGGTTCGAATGGACCTTCAAGAAGAGCAATTGTCGACTCAAATACTTCGTGAAAACGAAAAAAAGTTGACTTCATATCGACTCGAGGTGTTTATTTGAGTTCGAATGGACCTTCAAGAAGAGCAATTGTCGACTCAAATACTTCGTGGAAACGAAAAAAAGTTGACTTCATATTGACTTGATGTGTTTATTTGCGTTCGAATGGACCTTCAAGAAGAGCAATTGTCGACTCAAATACTTCGTGAAAACGAAAAAAAGTTGACTTCATATCGACTGGAGGTTTTTATTTGAGTTCGAATGGACCTTCAAGAAGAGCAATTGTCGACTCAAATACTTCGTGAAAACGAAAAAAAGTTGACTTCATATCGACTCGAGGTGTTTATTTGAGTTCGAATGGACCTTCAAGAAGAGCAATTGTCGACTCAAATACTTCGTGAAAACGACAAAAAGTTGACTTCATATCGACTCGACGTGTTTATTTGGGTTCGAATGGACCTTCAAGAAGAGCAATTGTCGACTCAAATACTTCGTGAAAACGAAAAAAAGTTGACTTCATATCGACTCGACGTGTTTATTTGGGTTCGAATGGACCTTCAAGAAGAGCAATTGTCGACTCAAATACTTCGTGAAAACGAAAAAAAGTTGACTTCATATCGACTCGAGGTGTTTATTTGAGTTCGAATGGACCTTCAAGAAGAGCAATGTCGACTCAAATACTTCGTGAAAACGAAAAAAAGTTTACTTCATATCGACTCGACGTGTTTATTTGAGTTCGAATGGACCTTCAAAAAGAGCAATTGTCGACTCAAATACTTCGTGAAAACGAAAAAAAGTTGACTTCATATCGACTCGACGTGTTTATTTGCGTTCGAATGGACCTTCAAGAAGAGCAATTGTCGACTCAAATACTTCGTGAAAACGAAAAAAAGTTGACTTCATATCGACTCGACGTGTCTATTTGGGTTCGAATGGACCTTCAAAAAGAGCAATTGTCGACTCAAATACTTCGTGAAAACGAAAAAAAGTTGACTTCATATCGACTCGACGTGTTTATTTGGGTTCGAATGGACCTTCAAGAAGAGCAATTGTCGACTCAAATACTTCGTGAAAACGAAAAAAAGTTGACTTCATATCGACTCGACGTTTATTTGGGTTCGAATGGACCTTCAAGAAGAGCAATTGTCGACTCAAATACTTCGTGAAAACGAAAAAAAGTTGACTTCATATCGACTCGACGTGTTTATTTGGGTTCGAATGGACCTTCAAGAAGAGCAATTGTCGACTCAAATACTTCGTGAAAACGAAAAAAAGTTGACTTCATATCGACTCGACGTGTTTATTTGGGTTCGAATGGACCTTCAAGAAGAGCAATTGTCGACTCAAATACTTCGTGAAAACGAAAAAAAGTTGACTTCATATCGACTCGAGGTGTTTATTTGCGTTCGAATGGACCTTCAAGAAGAGCAATTGTCGACTCAAATACTTCGTGAAAACGAAAAAAAGTTGACTTCATATCGACTCGACGTGTTTATTTGGGTTCGAATGGACCTTCAAGAAGAGCAATTGTCGACTCAAATACTTCGTGAAAACGAAAAAAAGTTGACTTCATATCGACTCGAGGTGTTTATTTGAGTTCGAATGGACCTTCAAGAAGAGCAATTGTCGACTCAAATACTTCGTGGAAACGAAAAAAAGTTGACTTCATATTGACTTGATGTGTTTATTTGCGTTCGAATGGACCTTCAAGAAGAGCAATTGTCGACTCAAATACTTCGTGAAAACGAAAAAAAGTTGACTTCATATCGACTGGAGGTTTTTATTTGAGTTCGAATGGACCTTCAAGAAGAGCAATTGTCGACTCAAATACTTCGTGAAAACGAAAAAAAGTTGACTTCATATCGACTGGAGGTGTTTATTTGAGTTCGAATGGACCTTCAAGAAGAGCAATTGTAGACTCAAATACTTCGTGAAAACGACAAAAAGTTGACTTCATATCGACTCGACGTGTCTATTTGGGTTCGAATGGACCTTCAAAAAGAGCAATTGTCGACTCAAATACTTCGTGAAAACGAAAAAAAGTTGACTTCATATCGACTCGACGTGTTTATTTGGGTTCGAATGGACCTTCAAGAAGAGCAATTGTCGACTCAAATACTTCGTGAAAACGAAAAAAAGTTGACTTCATATCGACTCGACGTTTATTTGGGTTCGAATGGACCTTCAAGAAGAGCAATTGTCGACTCAAATACTTCGTGAAAACGAAAAAAAGTTGACTTCATATCGACTCGACGTGTTTATTTGGGTTCGAATGGACCTTCAAGAAGAGCAATTGTCGACTCAAATACTTCGTGAAAACGAAAAAAAGTTGACTTCATATCGACTGGAGGTTTTTATTTGAGTTCGAATGGACCTTCAAGAAGAGCAATTGTCGACTCAAATACTTCGTGAAAACGAAAAAAAGTTGACTTCATATCGACTCGAGGTGTTTATTTGCGTTCGAATGGACCTTCAAGAAGAGCAATTGTCGACTCAAATACTTCGTGAAAACGAAAAAAAGTTGACTTCATATCGACTCGACGTGTTTATTTGGGTTCGAATGGACCTTCAAGAAGAGCAATTGTCGACTCAAATACTTCGTGAAAACGAAAAAAAGTTGACTTCATATCGACTCGAGGTGTTTATTTGAGTTCGAATGGACCTTCAAGAAGAGCAATTGTCGACTCAAATACTTCGTGGAAACGAAAAAAAGTTGACTTCATATTGACTTGATGTGTTTATTTGCGTTCGAATGGACCTTCAAGAAGAGCAATTGTCGACTCAAATACTTCGTGAAAACGAAAAAAAGTTGACTTCATATCGACTGGAGGTTTTTATTTGAGTTCGAATGGACCTTCAAGAAGAGCAATTGTCGACTCAAATACTTCGTGAAAACGAAAAAAAGTTGACTTCATATCGACTCGAGGTGTTTATTTGAGTTCGAATGGACCTTCAAGAAGAGCAATTGTCGACTCAAATACTTCGTGAAAACGACAAAAAGTTGACTTCATATCGACTCGACGTGTTTATTTGGGTTCGAATGGACCTTCAAGAAGAGCAATTGTCGACTCAAATACTTCGTGAAAACGAAAAAAAGTTGACTTCATATCGACTCGACGTGTTTATTTGGGTTCGAATGGACCTTCAAGAAGAGCAATTGTCGACTCAAATACTTCGTGAAAACGAAAAAAAGTTGACTTCATATCGACTCGAGGTGTTTATTTGAGTTCGAATGGACCTTCAAGAAGAGCAATGTCGACTCAAATACTTCGTGAAAACGAAAAAAAGTTTACTTCATATCGACTCGACGTGTTTATTTGAGTTCGAATGGACCTTCAAAAAGAGCAATTGTCGACTCAAATACTTCGTGAAAACGAAAAAAAGTTGACTTCATATCGACTCGACGTGTTTATTTGCGTTCGAATGGACCTTCAAGAAGAGCAATTGTCGACTCAAATACTTCGTGAAAACGAAAAAAAGTTGACTTCATATCGACTGGAGGTTTTTATTTGAGTTCGAATGGACCTTCAAGAAGAGCAATTGTCGACTCAAATACTTCGTGAAAACGACAAAAAGTTGACTTCATATCGACTCGACGTGTCTATTTGGGTTCGAATGGACCTTCAAAAAGAGCAATTGTCGACTCAAATACTTCGTGAAAACGAAAAAAAGTTGACTTCATATCGACTCGACGTGTTTATTTGAGTTCGAATGGACCTTCAAGAAGAGCAATTGTCGACTCAAATACTTCGTGAAAACGAAAAAAAGTTGACTTCATATCGACTGGAGGTGTTTATTTGAGTTCGAATGGACCTTCAAGAAGAGCAATTGTAGACTCAAATACTTCGTGAAAACGACAAAAAGTTGACTTCATATCGACTCGACGTGTCTATTTGGGTTCGAATGGACCTTCAAAAAGAGCAATTGTCGACTCAAATACTTCGTGAAAACGAAAAAAAGTTGACTTCATATCGACTCGACGTGTTTATTTGGGTTCGAATGGACCTTCAAGAAGAGCAATTGTCGACTCAAATACTTCGTGAAAACGAAAAAAAGTTGACTTCATATCGACTCGACGTTTATTTGGGTTCGAATGGACCTTCAAGAAGAGCAATTGTCGACTCAAATACTTCGTGAAAACGAAAAAAAGTTGACTTCATATCGACTCGACGTGTTTATTTGGGTTCGAATGGACCTTCAAGAAGAGCAATTGTCGACTCAAATACTTCGTGAAAACGAAAAAAAGTTGACTTCATATCGACTGGAGGTTTTTATTTGAGTTCGAATGGACCTTCAAGAAGAGCAATTGTCGACTCAAATACTTCGTGAAAACGAAAAAAAGTTGACTTCATATCGACTCGAGGTGTTTATTTGAGTTCGAATGGACCTTCAAGAAGAGCAATTGTCGACTCAAATACTTCGTGAAAACGAAAAAAAGTTGACTTCATATCGACTCGACGTGTTTATTTGAGTTCGAATGGACCTTCAAAAAGAGCAATTGTCGACTCAAATACTTCGTGAAAACGAAAAAAAGTTGACTTCATATCGACTCGACGTGTTTATTTGGGTTCGAATGGACCTTCAAGAAGAGCAATTGTCGACTCAAATACTTCGTGAAAACGAAAAAAAGTTGACTTCATATCGACTCGACGTGTTTATTTGAGTTCGAATGTGTAAGCCGTCAGACTAATAGACCGCGCGGCCGCCAGAAGAGCGCCACTGGATGAGGGCTACCAGGCGACCCCCACCACAGATCGCCTCCAGACGTTTCCCCCTCCAGCGACCTATTTAAGCCCAGCGCTGAGGGCTAACAACAGAGTCCAGCAAAACCTCTCCTTGCGATAATAGCCCGTCCGAGTGCTAGCAGTTGTGAATCCCTTCCAGTTTTACAGACGCCCTCCGAGCGTGATTGTGAGTAGAAGCGTCAGTTACGACGACAGTAGTGACATTACGCGTACAGACAGTGAACTGCAAGAACAGCCCGTCCGAGTGCTAGCAGTTACAAGATCTCAGTACTGTGAGTTATATTTACACCTTTTCTGGCCAGATAGGGACGTTGAGTACACATAGGAGTCACCTCCATTAAGCTACACGTAACCCAAGTAGGACGGTTACGTTTACCTTTGTAAATCTTTCATTCATATCTTTCTATTTGCTTATTCACCCAGGGACCTGTTCATATGGACAGCCCTGGCCTCATTTAACGTCACTCTAACTTGATACCGACCTTGCACGGTCACGACAAGTACGGTTCCAAGTACCAGTCACTTGAGACGTATTCTAGTTTAAGTTACACCAAGTTGAGTATATTTCATTTGTTTCATATGTCGTATTTCTTGAGTTCAATATATTTCCATTTATTTGTTACAAGTGTTATTCCTTTCGTCACCCGTACCCGTGTTGGCGTTTATGTAACTGACGCACAGTCACTTTTCCATTTTTGGTCACGCTACAGGTGTGTCAGCTTACATATTGGTGGCAGCTTGTGGGATTTTTGTCTGGTAAGCCCAGGCACGAATCCAGTTACGCCGACACGAGGTGACGAGAAGAAAGCAAAACAACAACAGAGTCACTCACACAAGTCAAGCACACAGAATATCATACACCGTCATTTCCTTGACGTATTTTGATTACACATTTTCCTTGTTACACTACACAATCTTACTTTGCAACAGGGGGGACAGTAACCCTATAACTTCAGTCACTCATTTTAAATCACACATTTCACTATGCCCAGAATTCAGAGGAACGGGGGGAACGGTTCGTCACCCGACGTACTGGACACAATCAATGCTACATTGATCCGCCTGTCACGCCTGTTTGACCACGGGCCCAGGTTACACTCAGACGCCAGTGATTACAGGGGGACGAATATACCGCGTTCTATGGTCATGGAGATAGATCCATGGGACCCAAAGAAGACAATGACGGGACGACGTGACGCCAAGACGCCAAGACCTAACCCCAGGTTCCCGTGCATGTTTTGTGGGGACATGTCACACTTCCCCGTGGACTGCAGTCACAACCCACAGAAGACTATCTTCTGCAATTACTGTGGGGTACACGAACATCTCGAGATTGACTGTATCAAGAAACGGAGCCTTCTACCCATTTCACATCCACCTGGGGTACGAAACGTGTCAACTGGACCATTGGCCATAGGAGGACGCCCACAGTCACGAGCCTCAACAGCAAGCATCACCTTTCAAGATCCAGCCAACGAGGAGGTGATGGAAGAATGCTTAGCGACGGTTATTGAGTCCATTCAAGGTTTTTCTCTCAGAGTGCCGGTGACGGTCACTTCTGACCCAACACACACACATGGTGGGCCAGAGACGCAAGTGACACACCCGGTGACGCTTGCTCCTGAGTTGATACAACCCTACCAAGGACCAATGACGCAAGTAACGCACCCGGTGACGGCGGTGACGCCCCCGGTGACGACGGTGACGCCCCAGGTGGCGCCGGTGACGACGGTGACGCCATTGACGACGGTGACGCCCCAGGTGACGCCAACCCAAAGAACTACCTACACGCCCCAGATACCCGTGACACAGGTGACGCCGGTGGTGACGGTGACGCAAGTGACGCACCCAGTGACGCATACTTCTACACCTATACATGGATATGACGAACCGGTGACACAGGGTACGCATACGATGACGCGTAACCCTAAAGCCATACAACGCTGCGACAACTTAATTACACGGGACACTGTTTACCCAAGGGGACGCCGTAGACTACGGGGAAGGAAAAAGGAAGACGGTAACCTTTAACCTGTCTAGTAATTAATTACACAAACATACACCTTTTTTAATTCCACCTTTTTAATTAACCTTTTTCACCTTTTTAATTAACATACACCTTTTTGTAATTAATTACACGTACATACACCCTTTTTCTTGATATATGAACCACTTTACAATTTAGTAAAATTTTAAGAAATTAAGCTATCTACTGCTTGGTGTAGCTTACTCTCGGGACCTTGACTTGCTGATTTATATCTTACTCTGCTACCTGCAATTCTTGTAATTCTTGTAATCTTTTACTTACCTTTTGTGCATATTTTTTTTGTAAAACTTGTTAATTATAACCAAATTTAATGTAAAAAGTACTTACCTTTTGTGCATATACTTATACAATTTAACAATTGTAACTAAATTTAGCGACTTAACTATTTGATTTAGCCTTCCTATTAAAATTTAACTCGCTTCAACTCACTTGTTTGGGCACTGATCGACGACAACACCAATCTTCGGGGAATCTATGGTTACCGGCGAGGACGCCGGCTCCCAGGAGGGAGGGGAGTGTAAGCCGTCAGACTAATAGACCGCGCGGCCGCCAGAAGAGCGCCACTGGATGAGGGCTACCAGGCGACCCCCACCACAGATCGCCTCCAGACGTTTCCCCCTCCAGCGACCTATTTAAGCCCAGCGCTGAGGGCTAACAACAGAGTCCAGCAAAACCTCTCCTTGCGATAATAGCCCGTCCGAGTGCTAGCAGTTGTGAATCCCTTCCAGTTTTACAGACGCCCTCCGAGCGTGATTGTGAGTAGAAGCGTCAGTTACGACGACAGTAGTGACATTACGCGTACAGACAGTGAACTGCAAGAACAGCCCGTCCGAGTGCTAGCAGTTACAAGATCTCAGTACTGTGAGTTATATTTACACCTTTTCTGGCCAGATAGGGACGTTGAGTACACATAGGAGTCACCTCCATTAAGCTACACGTAACCCAAGTAGGACGGTTACGTTTACCTTTGTAAATCTTTCATTCATATCTTTCTATTTGCTTATTCACCCAGGGACCTGTTCATATGGACAGCCCTGGCCTCATTTAACGTCACTCTAACTTGATACCGACCTTGCACGGTCACGACAAGTACGGTTCCAAGTACCAGTCACTTGAGACGTATTCTAGTTTAAGTTACACCAAGTTGAGTATATTTCATTTGTTTCATATGTCGTATTTCTTGAGTTCAATATATTTCCATTTATTTGTTACAAGTGTTATTCCTTTCGTCACCCGTACCCGTGTTGGCGTTTATGTAACTGACGCACAGTCACTTTTCCATTTTTGGTCACGCTACAGGTGTGTCAGCTTACAAATGGACCTTCAAAAAGAGCAATTGTCGACTCAAATACTTCGTGAAAACGAAAAAAAGTTGACTTCATATCGACTCGACGTGTTTATTTGAGTTCGAATGGACCTTCGTGAAGAGCAATTGTCGACTCAAATACTTCGTGAAAACGAAAAAAAGTTGTCTTCATATCGACTTGACGTGTTTATTTGAGTTCGAATGGTGTACGGCGGACGGCGTACAGCGGATGGACGGATTTTTTTTATTCGATTTTCTGAATCTACGTATCTTGAAACGTTTACCAACAAATTTTGACATGGGGTTAAAGAAAATCTTTCTTTGGGCGATTCCAATGGTTCGTTATCGAGGATAATAAACCATAACGTACCTAAAGGAAGATGAGGCCCTTAGCGCCTCCAACTTGGAAAACACTTTTTGACGCTTCAAACTTTCAAACTAGTCAGATTTTCCATAATATTGTTGGGAAGGCTTGAATAGGTATATTATATTACCATGTGACGAAATAGGCACATCGATACAATGTTTTTATAAAATGAGACAAATTATTTTGTATTTACCACAATTGTAAGGGCCTATAAGCCACAACGAGCCACAGAGTATGATTAAGATTAAACCAATAATCATCACAGGAGTCTGTGATTAGTCATAGGATTCATTGATTACACACAGAATTCTGTGATTAATCACATGATTCTGTGATTAATGATAGAAAATTTGTAATCACATACAGGAATTTAGTGATTATTCACAGAAATCTGTGATTAATCACTGATTCATGTCATTAATTACAAATTTCATGTGAAAATCAAAAATTTCCTCGGATTACCTATACACAAATGTTTTCTGATTAATCACAGATTCCTGTGATTGTTGGTTTAATCTTAATCATATTATGTGATTGTTGGTTTACTCTTAATCATATTATGTGATTGAGAATTTATTCTTAATCATACTCTGTGATTATGATTCTAATCTTAATCATACTCTGTAATTACTAATTTAATCTATAGTCCTATGAAAAAATCCTATGATTAAGATTGAGATTTTTGATCATAGGATTTTTTTAAGGACATGTAATGTACATTTAGGTTTCTAAGGACATTTAATGTCAATAGAAGTGCCATTTTTCTTGATTTTAGTACTTGGAGACTGTGTCAACAAAGGTCTTCATAATGTATTAGATTGAACCGGGTGAATGGTTTGGCCTTACTCGGGTATACACCATATCCATATCTTATACGAATAGCCACCATGATATTTGTAGAACTTTTACGTCCTTCAACTTCAAGTGACCTACAGACAAAATGCACTATTTTCCTCCGTTATAGGTCACCCATATCACTCCCAGAGTGGGCGAGTTGACTCTACAGCGTGACCCTCATTTACCTATTGAAAATCGAACTTTGAACGCTCCAACGCTGTAGTTAGTTGGTGATCCCTTAACGCTCTTGGAATATTAAACCACTTCAGCGGTTTATTATAAGCTCAACTTCGATGGTCCTACCTAATCCATTTTCAGCTTCAACATTCGAGACACGAGCTTCCATAAAAGCTGTAATCACCATCATCCCTCACTATACACTTGCTGTGTGCGGTGAAGAATTTTACTTTGTTCAGTTAACTATGTCGGTGCTACATTATGCTCTAGTTTTGAATCAAGTCCTTCACACTTATCTTACTACCGGCGTGGTATTTGTGTTGAAACGAATTCTCGTCGCCAATATACACAACGTTTTAAAATTACCAACCTGCCGAGAAAGTAACGTCCATCATACAAATCACCATGTTAATACTTCCAACAAAATTCTTCTCACTTTGTCGTTTTCTGATATAACTTTTCCACTGGTGGTTACTCGAGTTTTTTGTCTTCTTCCTCATCATACTCGGCCGCACCCAGTCAAACTTTCCCCCTCGTAAGAAACCAGACAGTGGGAAAAGTTTAAAATAAACCTAAAAGTTGTCATCTAGGTCTAACATTCGAGTCACATCCAAACTGATCGGTATGCATCCAACTTTAGTTTGGAGTGATGGATACTAGCCCTATTTCGGTACCATCAATACCTAATGAACCATTGGAATCGATCAAGAAAAGTTAAACCCGCCTCAAAATTTGCGGTGCCACTTTTTCCAGGTAACTACATAAAATTAGGAAATATTGGTTGTGGGATTGGACCAAACTCACAATGATCCTTCAAACTTTTCATAACCCTAGGTTAATGAAAAGGGGTTCAAAATGAGTTTTGATTGTTTAAAAACGTCATATCTCGAGAATTTAAAATTGAACGGTACCGTTTTCTGTGTGAATTTTAATAGAGTTCAGTTCAGAGAACGTTTTAAGACCATTCGGAGCTTTGTACGACCAGCCGTTCATTCGCAATGTGAGCTCAAAGGTAGAGCTGGGGAACAGAGTGAGTACAAGTGAAATCCCCAGAAGTGTATTGATAGGTGATAAGTTAATTTCAAATCATTTATCATCTACTTCCATTTTACAATCAAATAAATAAATATAGACCATCATGTTGCTACCGACCCCCCACCCCTACATTTAAAAATAACTACATTTTGGCCAATTCTTCTAGTTGTTTCGTACAGTTTTGAGACTCACAAGGACGTTGTCTAGTGATCTAGACACAAAGGTAAGCAGTAGGCGTGGGGAATATTTAACGTTACTGCTTTAATTACCTAATACTGTCCAGTAACCTAATACCAGATAATCTATTACCAGAAATTCCCTATCAGTGGAATAACTGCTTTGAGAACTTGGAACTTGGCCTTTGAGGGCCTATTTGTCGCCGGCCATTCGGGATTCAGTAATAGTAGGTTGGCCGGGACTATTACAGGTAATGCCAGGTAGTATCGAGTAACAGCGACCGTCTGGTAATAGTTTGGGGTATTACGTTATTTTGGTAGTAGGTCACCGGCGAGTCAAGAACCTTTCCAGCGCCCAACGGTGACTGGGTATCCAGTTAGTTGGGCGCTGGAAAGGTTCCCGAATAGCCGGTACCTATTACCAAAATACCCTAATACCACAACCTATTACCAGGCGGTCGTTGTTGCTGGATAACGTATTACCAAGAAATAACCGTATTAGCCATGCCTAGTGAGCAGTACAGGAGATAATACCATTGTCCACGAATTTGCAGGTTTTTCATTACTGGTTTTGGTGAATTTTCCAAAAAGTTCATCAATGAATATCACTGAGCTGTTCCATAATTCAGTTTCGTACTTACACAACGATTGTCGCGAATACGTAAGACAAAGGGTGGCACTAAACAATGATCTCGACATCCATTGTACAATGCATATTAAGCCGTATGGGGATGAGCCCATACGATCATACTAATATCAGATCTAGACCTCTCACACAATAGAGATGAACCCCTAATATTTACGCCAACCTGTTCAGACGGTGTCTGGGAAGGGGATGACAGGTCTTGTCATAGCGACGACGGTGCTGCCCTCACAATGAACAGCGACCTCGTGAACAATGAAGGGAGGACGGACCGTCAAGTGGAATTTGTCAGTTAATCACACTCGAAGCGGGAGGCCGTGTGTTTGGTGACATGTAACAACCAGACGGAGCATGCCTGGTGTATAACATTCGCCCTGAAGATGACTAAATCCTTCGATTTACTCTAGATTTAAATGATGAACGATCGTTACATCAAGAGTGTACATCAAGAGATCTACCCGAATGTAACTTGAGCCCCAAGTTGAACTGCCATTGATTCACCAAGCTAAGTAAGCTTTTTAGGGTCACCCGTCAGGAGTAACTTCGATATTTTCAAGTTTTATGGGAGTGGGAACCAAACCTCCGACATTATTGATCACTACGCCGCAGGTGAAATCCCGTTGTCTTCACAGTTTACATAGCTTGCGAATGAATGACTTAACTAAGCTGATATTAAACTAACTATAACACACATTAATCATTGTTGACTTTGATGAGTGAATAATATTGACTTTCTGTCCCTATGAACGTATAATGATGTACAGTAGAAGGATAATGTTCTCTAATGATCAAACCTACTGCCTACTACACATCACTACAAATATGGAATGGTATACTGCTTAAGATAGCTTCAATGGTTAGAGTAGTGAGTTTCTTGAATGATATACTGCAATACATTGAAGGTAGGTACATTGTTGTAATCATACAGATCAAAATGATATAGTGGCTCACTCCCTGAGGATATACGATCTCTAATCATCCAATAATCAATGTGTAACCATCGCTGACCGATGTTTAACCACCCCTAACCATCGCAAAATAATCTCTAACCTGCTGTGCACTCATTTTTACTGTAGGTACCGGGTAGTTCAAATTTTTAGAGGGATGTGTTCTTTAAATGCTATACCCACTGATGCAGATCATAATGATCATAGGGCTTATGATCATAGGGGCTCTAACTCCCTCTAACTCCCTAACCATCGTCTAACCATCCCTAACAATCCTTAACTATCCCTCACTATCGCCAACTAACCCTAACCAACCCCAGCAATCCTTAACCATCCCTCACTATCGCCAACTAACCCTAACCATCGTCTAACCATCCCTAACCTTATAGATGTGCAGGCAATATAGCTACGGTATACTTTTCCGGGTAGTTCAAATTTAGTTTAGTTAAGAGGGATGTGTTTTTAAACGCTATACCCACTCATGCACGTCAGGATATTATCCTTCAGTCCCTATGATTATAAAATGGTGAGCTCTTCTAGATAGTTTCTGACATTGCCGCACCGTACCTACGCATACAGAATGCTGTAGGATTCTAGATTCCTTTGTTATAATTTATTGTATTCTGTGTAGGTAAGATACCACTGTACGGTTACCTTCAGAACTTAGTATTAGGTCTTGGTTGACTATTTAGGCCAAAGTAATCCATTTTAAACATTTACTTATTATTTAATCGTACTTTTTTCGTTTAGTCTTTACCGTTGAGAATCCACTGAGATCACAATATTAGCAATTCATACAAAATTATTCGCGTTAACTTCATCTCAGTAATTCATCGAGTCCCAACGGAAATCCATTTTTATTCTTTGTTAGCCCTCCACTTCAAGATGTTTGTTGAACAGAGCAGAGAGAGACGAGATGTCGCTTTTTCCGATTGTTTGTCTTGTTAATAGGACTTGACGGTTCCAAAAGGGATTCCTCCACCCCTTACATTCAGGGCGACGTTGCCATAGTGACTTAGTGTCATCACTTGTTGATTTTGTTATTTTTCAAAACAGTCTTTTCCCAAAGGCGCACTACCTAAATCAACAGCTCACCAAAATGGATTTAAAAAAAAAAAAAAAAAAAAACAAGTCAAAGGTCAGTGATAAAAAGTGAATTAGTGCGAAGCCCCTCTGTACGGGGAGTTCCAGGTTCGATTCTCGGGCTGGAAACGACCTTAACGAGATCTGGAGCGTTTATACCATTTTCCTAATGAAAGAAATAACAAACCATCCTGTATAGTGCTTTTTAGCCGGGTTTTCCATTCAATTTGAAGTGTGAATTCAACCATCCATTCTCCTTCAAACTAGTAGGTGGTTTCCTGGGAGAATTTTTCAAAATTCAAGAATTCTTGATTGCAAAGCTCTTGAATAGCACCAGTGAACTCGACGTCTACATAGTTACTACTCCGACTTGAACTGGAGATTGTTCTGCTGGAGTCCTATGCTCTTACACCATCCCCTATAATGCCGTTTCAATTTTTTCAAACCTGTGTGAGAAATTCTCACTTCTTCAAATTAGTTGGTATTACGCAGTGAGAGGTTGAAATCGTGATTACACGGTTGAATTTGGTTGGACATTGGGCAAACGAGCGGCAGAACTCGCGAATGAAATGAAGCTAACAAAAAAGATGGAGATAATGTTCAACACACAGTGAATGTGGAATGTCTGTAGAAATGCCCCTTTTTTTCATTTCAGTTTTAAGAATCACTCTCTTTTAATTGGATTTAATATACGGATAACCACGAGTGGAATTCGATGTGAAGGGATTTGAACTAAATCAAACGCGTTGAAAAAACTGGAATATTCAAGCAGTGTATAGCCAACAATTAAGGTATTGGTTCGTATGTCAAACAACTCGATCCGAACTGAAAAATTTTCGGAGACACCCGAGAGCGGTTAACTTTTTCATTTCTCTTAGTTGTTTTTTTTCTCTTTTCAATCACAGCTCAATAGAGCGCGAGAGCTTCGGGGGCGGTTCTTTTGAAAATCAATTTGTCTGTTTCAGGTGGAGCTGGCTATGGGGGAACGGTAGTATGGCGTGGAGGTTTCTCAACCTGGTGCTCGCTCTTCTCACCTTAGCAGGTACTTAACAATGTGAAACTGATTAGTCGTGATGGATGAAAATGACGACAAAGTCATTGTTGAGAGGGTAGAATTGATATGTGTGTAATTAGATTGACATTATTCCCATTTTGAGGGCCAATAGTGACTCATTTCATCCTCGTCGCCAAGTTGTTGGTTTCTAGACCTGGATACTTTTGGATGAATACTACTATTAAAATAAACGGCATTCTCGAATGTTTTTCCCGTCTGGTAATTCAACATTATTATTTAAAGGTTTTCCAGTTGCCCCCAAACTAGAAACCAACAGAACGTAATTGTGCTGAGACGCTCGAATCAAGAGTGAACCCAAGAACCACACAGTGCCTTCGGAGCTCCGATGGTTCTGAACCGTTTGGTTGGGAGAATTGCTATTAATTAATAGACGGAATGTGATCAGTAACAATAATGGATCAAGATTACCACAATATGGAGATTCTGGTCAAACCTGCACTTGTGTACGTACTAACTGTAATGTGTTCAGGGTAGACCTTGCTAACAGCATGTGATGCACCTGCACTAAATTCCGTTCACCGTTAAAGAGGTTGAACTAAGTGGACTGTAATGGTATAGATTAACGGCTAATAATTAACAAACAAAATTTGTATTATTTAATAATACTGATAAATGTGTGACTAGTTTTTTGTAAAAAAAATACTAAAACGTTTTGACTGTGAATGCGACTTGACTGTTGTGGCCACAGAGATAATTGGTAACCGATAGAGTACTGAAATCATGCTACCGTTCGACTCCTGTTTCAATGGAAAATTTGCGAAGTTTCAAAATTGTACATGTGGTTAAATTGATCCACAGGAAAGTGAACACAACCGGCATGAAACCGCTCTGAAGGCTGACGTTGTACAACGAAGATAATTATCGAGTCGCGATATTATAATAGGTAGATACTTAAAAAAAAATAGGTAAATAGCAAGGAGATGCAAACTTATGAAAAATAAGTCTGTGCAACATGGAGATTGTTAAACCATTTTGGCCACTAGCGATGGGTATCGATTAATAATTTGTGTACTTTTAATCTATGTTCGATTAACTTGTTAATCGTATGTTCAATTAAGGCTTCAATCACGATTTTTGTTCTTCTTTTATGAAAATATTTTATTTCCACAATCGAATCTATATTGTTGCCACACTTGTCAGTTATCAGTTTGTATTAGGTATTATTTGATATTAGGTATCTATCACTTTGGCTCTCGGTCCGTCCACACTCCCTCAGAACATATAATAAATATAACCTAGCGGAACATATTACCTGCTTCAGTCCATCACGTTTACTATCTTAACCTTAGTGCATTGTTTGACTTGTTTGAACGTTGGTTGTTGTCTCCAAAAAGTGCGGTCTGGGAGCATTTTGAAACAGCTTTTCCCGGAGCTTGGCAGCGTCAAGTTAAAGTCCTAAGGAGGCTACTTACCAAAATTTGTAGCTTCCGTAGGACTTTAAGTTTCTATGGTATTATTTCTATACATTACAGCTTCATACTGTGAATACCATAGAAATAAGTCGGCCCGGCAGAGATCCCTGCTAATCGACTCCTCGCTGATGTCATCAAAAAAGAAGTCAAGAAGTCAATCACTTCATTCCACTGCATGGAATCTGTAGAATAGGACCACGACTGGGTTTTGTAGTGGCATTTATGAAGAAGAAGGAGTCCTTCGCTGGCATCTCTTCGCTAGAGACCACCATAGTTACATTTTAATCAACTCTTATTATTATTATTACTAACTAAAATCCAGCGTACTCACTAAAATAGTGAGTACACAGGAATTCAGTCGTTAAACTCCACGACAGAATATTTTAATACTGGCTGGGCGCCATTGACGACGAAGAAGAAGAATAAGGAGTCCTTCGCATGCATCTCCACCCTAGAGACCGCCATAGTTAATAATAATAAATAATAATAAACTCTTATAACATCCACACGAACGACACAATGTGTCCTCCTGTATACTCACTAATACCATGACACATTTATGCGTCATTGGATAAATGCAATCCCCTGTGATAAATTTCAATATTCAACAGGCCATAAGTTTGAGCTAATTGATCGCACACTCGAACAAATTCAAACGGCCCCTGGTCTTCATCGAAGCATTAAATCATCTAGGGGAAATTAAAACCAAGTCTAAAGGTTGAATTAAATGGCCGGCGCAGATATGGAAACTGGGTCGTGATATTTATGTTTGAGAGGGAAAATATTGAGTGGGAAAAATTAATTTGGGACTTCCAAGCCCGTTAATCATTCGACCCGTTAGTCACACCATTTGGCGAAGGTGGTTTTACATAGGCCATAAATCCCCCAGAGGACGTACTCTAGAGGTCCCTAAGCTCTCCTGCGGAAAGGTGAGATCTTGACAATAAAGACGATTTTCGAACACTCCTGCAGTTTTCTTAATTTGGCTTTCCCTAGTTAGTAAAGAAATAAGCACCTCAACTCCATTTGGCCTTCTCAAAATTTGAGGGTGGGGACTTTTTTAGTGTTTGCTCTTTATCTAGTAAAGTATGCATTTTTCGAAGAAACATTTTAGTTTTCGACGTTCTTTAGACCGAAATTGCGGCTAAACCATGGATCTACCAGTAGAACTTATAGAAGTTTTAGGCAATTCAATTAGCTTCGAGTTAAGCGCAGAGCGGGGTCTGTAGGCCTCGTTGTTCCCTTTAAAAAACTTATAGAAGGTAAAATCGCATTTTTCCAAAAATTTTACAAAGCTTTCCTATCACTAAATGAACAAATTTTGTTCTTTGGGGTGGTAATGAAAAAGAAGGCATGCAATCATTTAAAAAACGGTCAATATTTTAATATTAACGATTTATTAATTAACTTACAACGGTTGGGCCGTATTTCTCCCGTATTCTCCCGTATTTCTCCCGTTAAAACGTAAACCAGTTTTCGTATATTGGCTTTCTGTATATTGGCTTTCATGGAAAAATGCATAGAGAGAGAGAGAGAGAAAGCATGCTTTATTGTATTTACCAAAAGTTCTAATACAATATGAAGTCGGAAAAATGCATAGTTTAGTAGGTATAGAACAAAAAACATGAAAAAGTCCGAAAATTTCCAGGTTTTGATAGTTTCTATTATAGTCTTGCTGTTCTTTTTCTCGTTAAAATCCTCCTACTCTTATCGTGCTCTCAACGGAAATGTGAGACTGAGCGAGTTATAGGATTGTGATTCCCGACTCCCTGAGTGAAATAAGGGAAATCATCCAATTTTTCATACAGAACGGAGAAGAAACTGATTTAGCATATTCACGGATGGTGAAAAATATTGGCGGTGGGACGGCCGAATGATACGCCCTTCCCCTATTTCGAAGGCAACCCTCCCCAGGCACAAGCCTTCGTCAGGCTGATGCATTGCCGTTTCCCAACACCTCGACAAGCCCTTGGGATCATGGGCAGAGCAGCGATTTTTATGCCGCGAATAAACTTTTTTCTCTCGTTCCTCAACATCCCGCCTCCACTGGGGCGGTTTTTTGGTAGGGATGGGGGGGGGGGGAGCTACGTCCATCTTTCCCTCGTAAAACAGGAAATGTCCTCGTAAAACATTCGAGACGTAACGCTCGGTTAATGGAAAACCGGAGAATTTTCAACGGGGTAGAGGATGTTTAACGGTTTGAAGCCTACGAGAGGTCGGTTAGGTGTTGCCTTGGGAGATGTTGTTTACCAAAGGAAATGAGATCTGAGATGTGATGGAGTCCCAAAGGTAAATTCCCTTTGGGCAATCTGAATTTCAGAAGTACCAACTAGCCAGACTTGCCACACATCAAATCAATAATTCAGAGTAAACAATCACAAGTGAAAAATAGCGAATTTTTGGCACCAAGTCCATTTTTCGAGGCAAGATCAGAATTTTGCGAACCAAATCGGTGTATGAACAGAGCACGCCAGACACTACGTACTGCTGCTCTCTTCAATATAATATATAATGTAGTTCGAAAAGTTCTGAAATATGATGCACAATATAAACATTTACACCTCCCGTAATTGCCGACTGTTCAAAAAGTCGTTACTGCACAAATGTACCTAGTTCGTGCAACTAGTGCTACTGTTAGGAATGTCAAGTAGGTTTCCATCTAAAAGATGGATTCTTTAAATTTTTTTATGGATGTGATCTTCATACGAATGCTCGTGAATTAGATGTAAAATGAGGGAGTTCATAAATTACATTATATTAAATTACATTAAATTACATTATAAAATACATTATATTGAATCTCTTCTGTAGGTAGGTATATGTGACTGTCCACGTACCTCAATTGATCAGAGTGGGTGTCGATACTTGAATTTTTTCATTGAAAATTATTTTGGTTTTACCAAAAACTAGTTTGCCTTCTCAATCGCTGGGAAGTCTGACCGGGAATGATTGGAGAAACGAGTGTAGTTACTGTGCATGAATCTACTCAAGTATGTCTGACGCAAAGTGAACATTTTGTGCTCCAAGTAGAAATAATTCGCACTCAGCGTTTCATATTGATTGAGTTCAAAGCTCATAACACCCGTACGAAACCCAATCTAATTCTGTCAAAGGGGGATAAATACAATTAAAATTATTGCGAGGAGGGCTGGATTTCGTCTCAGAATTATATCCAAGCGCGGATCAGTGAATTTCCTAATAAATTAATTTGGCGGCGGTCCTGGAAGAGGAAAACTTCAACTTGATTAAAAAGTTCAAAAAGCTGGAAAGTAGTTGGAATAGGTTCCAGGAGGGATGTTACAGGGTCTTTCACGGTGAGGATTGCTCCCTCTCCGCAGTTTGTGGAATCATGAGACTTTTTCCGGGCTCTTGAAATCAGTTTCAAAGTACGATCATTAGGTATCGTCAAGTCTCCAAAGTCGCTGGAGAATGAATCGAAATGTTTTCTACGACAGTCGCAGCGACGTTGTAAGACACTTCAGATTGTGCTTTTCAATTCAGCTCGAATTGAGAGGGTTGTGATCAATTTTGAGGGCAGAACATCAAAATCTAAAACCATCTCTCGTCAGTGGGTACATACACTTTTCACTCGAAGACTCAATATCAACCTTCACTTTTACCCTCCTATGTTTCTTCTGTTGCAACTGCAGGGAGCTTTTCGCTTCTTTCAATGCTGTTGGAGGGAGCTCTTTGCAATGCTTCTGGGAATAGGATGATACAGGTAGTAGTGGTGGTAATGAGTACTTAGTGGTGGTACAACAATAAAGTAATGCACCATTTCAGGCTGGCTGACATCGCAAAAGCAAGGCGTCTAAGAATTATATAAGTATTACTGGTGGTCACGAGTACTTAGTGGTGGTACAACTACAGCGAAGTTATGCTCCAATTTAGGCTTGTTCACTTGGTAAAAAGCTCCCGCCAATAGATGGCTGTATAAACCTTCCGTATTTAGGGTTTAAGCTTTCCGACAGAGACGCCTGACACTACTATAACACGAACAATCACTTACGAAGATTACGCTATAACCCCGGTTTTCTTTCTGTAATCGTACAGCTGAGTGTTTGTGGAGCGCGGAATGCGTCGTGTATCGAGCTTTTAAACAGGTAATGGGCACCAGCAGAGAACAAAAAGACTCAATGAGATTTAGGAATTAGCGCGGGTGGATAGTGTTTAAATTAGATACGCGAGTCGTGGAGTGGGGTTGATGCAATCAAATCAGGGCAGCGGGAGCGTATTGACCAACGTTTCTCCTGAAGCTGCGGCCGTCCGGGACAGCTTATTACGCTCCGCATAGCGCTCCGCTGTTTCACCGGAAGTTACCTACCGTTTGCGTTGAACCCGGCGAATATTTTATGAGGGTGTGCGAGGGAAGTGGACGTTTTGAAATACAAATCCAAGTCAAACAATCAAACTCTGGGACAGGTACGCGGATGGAAGTCAATTCCTAGCGCAGACACGGTACCAGATTATAGTTCAGACGACTGGTCTGCGTTGTGGTCCTCTAATTCTGACTCTAATCAGAATTGGTTCTGATCATTTCGCTTGCGGCTACTCAATGCCTCGAGTGTAGATATGGCATGGACAGGTTATGCATACAGCACAGTCATAGGAATCACACTGGTGTAAGTCTCAAATCAACCTAATGGAAAAAGCAGCGTTTCAATCTTTCACAAAACTTCGAACTAAATCAACGGGGTTGCCCTTCCATTGCAATTTTATTGTATATTTTTTTCTTTAATTTACTCTGTTTCCTAGACAAAGGAAACAAAATAATTTTTTCTTCGAAAATTCGCTAACAGTGCATTTTTGGGTTAAGGTGACGATTTGAATGTAAAAGGAAAATATAAAAACTCTGCAAATTCTTGACACAACGGTTTATTATCAGATAATGCGATCTGCATAAAGAAGATTCTTCATTATGCAGACCGCCCTTCCGTCTAGATCACTAAACGATAGATTAATTATTATTATGAATTATCATTAATTATTATCAAGTAGTGCGCATTATGAATGATTATTGTTGGTTATTACCTAATCATTTTTATAAATTATTATTATTAATTAACTCGAAATTTGATAACCAAGTGCAGGTGATGAATAGCTTTCATCATCTCTACCCTAGGTAAATAGGAAAGAGTTCAAAATGGCTTTTGACCCCTTTCCTATCGACCTATCTCGACTTAGAACGACTTATTTCGACATTTTTAAACAGAACGGTATACCTACTTAGTTTTGATTCATTATCTTCAGTACGTAATAAACCATTAGAATCGGCAAAAAAAAAAGTACCACCCCCCAAAATTCGTGGGTTTACGTTTCAAGATACGTAGATTCCGAAGATCGAATTAAAAAAAATCTGTACCTGTTATAACTAATAACCATTAATAATGGTAATGTTGCAGAGTACTGCTTATGTGTAGTGGTGTTAAAGTAGATTAATCAAATTATAGTTTTAAGACAAACAATACCGCTGATGGAACAGACACGAATGAATATTTTTCAATTGAATTTAATTGAAAATATTTTTATAAAACACCCGAGCCCATATGCAACAAATGGTTCACATATGTATTACATAATACAATCGCTGGACAGAGAGAAATGTCGACGGCGATTACAGCGCTGGAGTTGTTCAGCGGTGAAAATTGAACTGTTATCTCAAATCAGCCAGTTATCCAATGATGAGAACGAAAAATCGTCTGATTCGTGTCGTAAGGTCAACGCCGAATATTGCCAAAAGGTTGGCCAAAAGACTGGCTTTGCGGTTGTGAGGAGAGTAACAAATTATCCTGGGGTAGACACCTGATTAGTGATATCTTAGTTCCTGGGGTAGACACCCGATCAGTAATATCTTCATTCCTGGGGTTGATACCTATGGTTGGTTGATACATATTTTTGTTCCTAGGGTAGACACCCGATTCGTGATATTTTTGTTCCTGGGGTGTTATCGCCCATTTATATACGATCATTTTATTTTATTTTTGTATTCCCCACTATTTACCTCAATGATCTCTAACCCCTCACTTTCCCCGTAACCGTTTCCTCTACCCATCCTCTTTCCTTCCCCTCCCTGGCGAGAGTTGCTTATTCATTTCAGCTTCAACAATAACATACATTTTTTGGATTTACCCCATTATGATTATTTCAGAATTTCGTTTTCCGTTAGAGAACATTTTTCGTGTCTATTGTACGAGTATGTACTTAGTCGTTTGTAATTTGAAGATGAGAACGCTTACAGGATTTATCCCATTTGCATATGGTTGAAATTTTTATTTGGCTGAGAAAAGCATCTCTCCCGTCTCATTCGCCATATTCCCTCTTGATCTATGTGCACCCCCTGAGTTTCAGGGCAGGAGCCGTCACTGGGTCAATGTTCATTTTGGCGAACAGCTGATTCGAACAACACATAATTTTGTATGCTGCTTGGTTCGTTTTACAGATGAAACTCTACTTCAATCAAATTAATTTCAAACTCTTCACGGCTGACCCTTCTCTTGGTGAGAAGAACTGCGAGTAAGATGTAACGCGATCCCTAAACCCACTTCCAACTCGAAACATTTGTCAGGATTAATAGGAAGCAAGGAAACAAAAGAGCAGACCGTACACAGTGAACTTCGGAGCCTCGCAATAAATTCGAAGGGCCTCGGAAATTTGCCCGGTGAAAGGGGTGAGAATTGTTCGTCGCGGAATAACACATCGTTGAGGGCGGGGAAAACGGTTTTTCCCTACAAGTAATTAGTCGGGAGAAGGAAACCTTGTTAGTCTTCCGGGAGCGGACCCTCGACCAACCTGTTTACTGTCCGTTTTAATTAACATCGCCAAACGGCGGGTCTTAGCGGGGTTTTCGCGGAATGTAATTGAGGTTTCCGCGTTGTGAAAATGAGTGTCGCGTTTGTGTTTTCGCTCATGTGGGGGGATGTGTTTTCAATGAGTGCGGGGTATGAGCGAGTTGGATTGCGACCGACCCGAGCCTCGTAGTTTGGAAAGTTCTTACGGAGGTTCGAATTAGGCGGTGCAAGCAGAGACCTTATGTATATCCAATGTATATCTATGTATAGCTAATTCACATTATTATTCAAAACGAAATGAAATGAAATGAAAAATAACTTTATTCCGTATATACAGGGTGTATCGCAAGTATACACCAATACGCAAGATGGAGAAGCTAGATCAAGAATGTACGCCGCCAACCACATGTTTCTACGTCTCGTGTCTCACTCCGTTCCCTTTCAAAGGTTATTTCGAAAAAAACGGTGTTTTCTATTAGAAACCTCAATTTTCTCTGCTTTCCCACGTTTTTTTTCAACGTTCCATCACATTTTGGAAATCAGGATTAAATTTTCTTCAAGCCTAATGCACTTTCAATGTTCACATGTTTCTTGTTGAATCGCGATAAATAAAAATTCAATAAGAAATGTAATTAGCGACAAATTTTTGAGGATCACTACTCTTCCAAATAAAACCCTGCAAGCTGCCGAATCTCACAAAAGTTGCGAAATTTAATAACATTTCCAACGGTATATTTACTCAAAATTGCAGTTATCTCTCAATTTCATGCAAATCTTCAGATTCTTCAGTTTTGTTTCGAGTTCAAGAAGTACAATGCCAAATTTATACACAACTGAAGAGTACGTTGATACGTTGATACGATTTTCGCATATGGGGCTGCAAGAGGCAACATCGCGCACATCGCAGGATATCGCAGTATTTTCCCCAATCGGCAAATATATCTAGACCGAAGAACTATTGAAAACGCTTATCGCATCATGAAGATTTGCACGATACTAACAAATGTTAATATTTACAACACGAAGTAGGCAGACGAAGAATGAGAGAGATAAGGTAAACAAACAGTAATGCAAATATAGCCGATAGTTAGTAAACGAAAACTTCATCAAAAAAATCATGCCAGACGTTCTCCACGTCCTTTTAGGTTTCAATCTTTGTAATTTAAATGAAAAATAAATCAAATTTATTGGGGATAAGATCCAACAAAATTTTCTCCCGTTTTTTAATGTTTCTGTGAACGGGGAAGGACATAAGTTGGTTCGCTTCCGGATCCGATGCATAGAGGTGGGGGTTTATAAAGGACGAAATATAAAATGAAGGCGCGGAATTCCAGAGGCTTATTAAAACCCGATCACCTAGCCAGCAGCCCTCTGACGTCATAGGCTCTTACGGCATAGGCTGTTACGTACAAGTTGGCCTCCTGCCAGCCGTCTGACGTCATACGCTCGTGCGTCATAGGCTCTGACGTAGGTACTAGTTGGCCTCCGGCCAGCCGTCTGACGTCATAGGCTCTTACGGCATAGGGTTTGACGTACTAGTTGACCTCCTGCAAGCCGTCTGACGTCATACGCTCGTGCGTCATAGGTGCGTCTGACGTAGTGGCCCGCCTGTCGCTTGTGTTCTGACGTGATCTGAGGGAAAGGGTGAATCAAGGAAACAAATTTTTCCCGTTCCAGTTTATGTGCCGAAGCAAAGACATGAAAATGTCAAAAGAATGTCAACTCCATCCTGTTGTTGATACAGTCGAGAATTAAATGCTTGCATACGAGTCTGCAACACATTGGGACATTTTATGTCTTTAAAGAAGTGATTCAAGAACCTCGAACAATGCTACATCACCTACCCCAGTAGCGTAGTTGTTATACTTAATTGTAGGGTTCATCATAAATTATGAAGCTTGCATTCGTATAGACAATATAAATTATTGAGAATGATCACCTGTGTGTAAACAATTATTTAAACAATCACGCTCATACCGCAGCTTGTCGGCCACGCACTCCCCAGTGGTTAACGTAATATGGTTAGGTAAATCGAGAGCTATCCAACGAGTGGTGAACGATTTTTGTACGATGATAACTGGCGAAGATAAAGTTCCGTAGCAACGAATCGGTTGTAAGCGAAAATCATCAGAAATTTTCGTGACGATTTCGTGTGACGCTTTTGTGTAACGTTTTTCGAAAATGTCAATAAGCATGACATCAGTTTTAACATGAATAATGTTTTTGCGGTGGCCTACCAGAGTTGAAAAGCGTAACGAAGTTTAAGTCACGAAGATTTTTAATGATTTTCACGTACAACCGAGCCGTTTCTAGGGAAATGAAACTTCTTTAGTTTTCAACGGACAAAAATCGTTCTCCATTCGTTGGAAAGCCTTTAATTTGTGCATAAATTATATACTGCCAAAACCGCTGTAAATATCGAAGAAGCTGAGATACAGCCCTGAGTAAATAAAACGGTAAACAACATTCTAATAAATTTTCCGCACATTTCTTAATATTTTCCATACAGACAAAGAAAAGGGATAAGGAAAAGGGGAAACGGGACGCAAAAACATTATTCATGTTTTGCATAGCAAATACCTCGTTCTATACAAAGTATAGAAGAGAAAAGATCCGGGGGGTCCAGGGGGGCTTGCCCCCCTGTCGAGGCGCGAAGTGCCGAGTTTTTTCCCCTTCTCATTCCAATTGCATTCCGAAATTGAGAGACAACTGCAGTTTTGAGTACACCGTTGGAAAGGTAATTAAATTTCACAACTTTTGTGAGATTCGGCAGCCTGCAGGATTATTTTTAGAAGAGTAGTGATCCTCAAAACCTTTCGCTAACAACACACTTTTTGAAAATTTTATTTCTTGATTTGTTATTGCGGTTTAAAAAGATACATGAGAACATTGTGAGTGCATTAGACTTGAAGAAAATTTAATGCTGATTTCAAAACTGTGATGGAACGTTGAAAAAAAGTGGAAAAGCAGAGAAAATTGAGGTTTCCAATAATTAAAAAAAAAACGGTTTCCTCGAAATAACCTTTGAAAGGATATTTCTGTGGAACGGAATGAGATACGAGACATGCGGTTGGCGGCGTTCAACTACATTTTTGATCTAGTTTCTCCATCTCCCTGTATATTCGAATACCTACTGAATACGTCCATTCAACGATGTCATGGACCTATCAAATCATCATATGCATCGCGAATATCGCCGTACAATATGTAAGTGCTCTGTTCACGTCGGAGGTCACCGGCGGCGGGTTCTCGCTGACTCCACTTTGTTTGAGAACGCTATTCGCAAACACGGTGCCCACTCAGTGTAAACGGTCATCAGCGACAAATGTTTGAGAACGCCGATAGCAAACGTTCGGGCACGTTACAAGTGGATTCTGCAACATTAAAAGGACTCATCTGTTGCTTGCTTGTACGTTCCGAAACGCTTAAATACGTTACTTTGACTTCAATTTAGAAGTTAGGTCATATCAATGCTTGAGTATACAGCTTGAGTTTTAAGTAGGTATCTTGCATAAAAATACAGCTCAACTTGCACATAGTGAACTAGAATAACTTCGACATAGTGAACTAGAATGAGGTCTTATTTGGTCGTTTGAACATGTTAACCGTTTGAACATGTTTGGTCGTTGAAATAATAGTTTCGAGTAAACAATTACGAGTACATTAAGTTCATTTATCTCGAATTTTCCTGGTAGAGTCATCTATGGACCACAGATTCTCTGGTATGAATAAAATTTTGCACCATTGCACCTGCACTTTATGTTTTTTGGTGTGCAGAAACCAAAAGTACCTAACCACTATTTTCTTTCTTTACCACCCTCCAATATGACCCTTTTTCGTAATATGACCAACTAAATTTATTTACTTGTACAGGAGGACTTTTGGGTTTCAGGAAAAAGCATACATAAGCGTTCATTTCAAACGGGTTATATGACACGGAATCGATGAATCACGGAAAATCATAGAGATGAAATAAATTCAATTTAAGGGCTCAAAATGTCTTGATAATATCATTTTATGTGGAAAATGTCAAAAATTGTCTATCGTTCGACGTTGTCGAAAATCGTTCATAATAGCTGATTCGAACAGTAGATGGTTTTCGGATATCGAGTTAATAGTGATTATTAATAGGTAGTTATAATTAACTAACAATAATTAGGCAATAATATTTTGAATTACTTGATAATTTTTTTTAAATAATCGATAACAACTATAATAATTAATGATAATTCATAATAATAACAATTCAATCATTTAGTGATCTATACAGAGGTTTTTGGTAGGACAGCGATTGATGTTCAATTAGATCGGTGGGTGTGAAGGATCCATCAAATAACAGTTTTTCTTATCGATTTACGTTATTTAAGGCGATTATTGAATATTTCCGGCTGGTTTTTTCGGATGTTTGTTAAATAAAAACACTTCAATTCGAGTTGAAGGCGTTTTACCTTCACTAATAAAGGTGGATTTGTTGGAAGGATTTTGATGAAAAACACCTCAACTGGTCACCAACATACTGAAATCACTTATACGTGTTCATTATTACACATGTAGTGCAAAAAACAAATACGTACTGTAATCCTTTCCTTTTGTTTGCGGGGCTTATGATCGGATAGGCAGATACAGGCAGATGATTTACGTTCCAATCTTTACATTAACACGTCTAGTTCGACAGGTGACCTTCAGTTTTGGCAGGTGGAGCTTTTTTTGTAATCATAGATCGCGGAGAGGGGTGGAAGGAAGGAAGAGGAAGGGTGGAGGGAGGAGGGTGGAGCGGCGATGGAGGAGGGAGGAGGGAGGAGTATGAGGAGGGGAGAGGGAGGAGTGAGAAGCGGCGAGGGATGAGCATGAGGAGTGGGTGGGAAGAGTTGAAGGAGGGAGGAGAGAGTAGGGGGAGGGAGGAGTAGAAGAGGGCGGAGAGAGAGGGGGTAAGTGAGGAGGGACGAATAAGGGGGAAGGGAGGAGGGAGGAGGGAGAAGGGAGGAGTGCGATGGGAGGAGAGAGGAGGACAGCCGTGGGAAGATCTCTGAAATTCGGGAAGCCCACTAAAATGCCTCACGGATTTCGAGCTTCCCGCCCCAAGAGCCAACTCCAGTTTATAGTTACGAGGTCACACTTTCCATCTTATCGATAGTGTTAATATCGATTAAATACAGGAAAGATCGATTTTACTCTGAATAAGCATTGCTAATCTGTTTTCACAAAACCGAATCGAAAATAATTTTAATTTTTATTGTTGTATTATTTGGAGGAAAAACCACTTGAGCTGCTTTTCCTCCACATCGTAAGCACTACAACTAATTATACATTGTGGTTTGAATGTTACTTACCTTAAGGTTAAAGCGAGTCTGTGTTTTGGCGACACACAATCGCGAAAATTTGAGAACTTTTCGATCTGTTTTTCTACTCCCTTCAGTATGTATGCGAATGTTTCTGGTGTCATCCTGAAATACTCGAAGAACTTTAATGGTTGGTCCCTTAATTCTTCGAATTACAAATTGAACTCTCCTTTTCCGTCTCTACCGTCAAATAGCTGGCTCACGTGCTCCCACTTTTCACTATTTAAAATTAATAACTTTAACAACGGATTTTCAAGCAGATATAACTCATCAAGTTCGTCCATATTTGGCGAGTGGCCGAAACGTACTGACGATCAGAATACCAGGAAACGCGTGCAGTGGAACCACCCTTGTTCTGACGAGGATTTGGTCAGAAAACTCATGCATAGTAACCGTAGCCTTAGTCGGAAGGAAAAGGACGGGGAAAGTGGAAATCATAACTTTTTCCGGGTGCTGTAGAATGATATCCCCCCAAAAAACACTCCGTGTAAAAATCCTCGCAAATATCATTCTTCAGAGGCCGGAAAAAGTTATGATATCCACCTTCCCCGCCCGCCCTTTTCCTCATCAAGGAGCTAAGTATAATGAAAAGCTTAACCACTTCACAAGCACCGTACCCCTTTCGAAATCTCCCCTTGGCGCTATTGCGAGACGTTTTTATTACTTCCACAAGCAACTAATACTTGATGGTGGTTAACTTTTTATACAAGTGTCTAATTTTTTTTGGGGTTGAGATAATGGCTTATTTCGTTCAAATGGCACTGAGCCATAATATAAAGAAGGTATGTAAAAAAATTCAAGTCGATTGGTCCTTTTACCCAGGCTGTAGACTCGTCAAAGTGGACAGAATTTTCCTAAGGTTTCTGTTTTTTTGTTTCTAAAAGTTTTTTGGGTTGAGGTAATGGGTTAAATCTTATATAAGGCTCTGTCTCAAGGTTGAATGAAGCTCTGTGCAAAATTTCAAGTCAATCGGTGAACGTGGAGAGGCTCCAGCCTTGCCTGTCTGAACAAGGAGAAGGAGAAGAAGGAGAAGAACAATCTAAGGCCGAAAAACCGGGTTTTTGAAGTTATGTACTCGTAGCTCGGCTCCCTTTAGACCTATCGATTTGAAACTTTCAGGGCTTTCTTATATACACTCAAAGAAGACCCACACTAATTTTCAAGTTGATCGGTCAAATAGGAGCCGAGATATGGATACCTCGAAAACGCGTTTCGTGACGTCCGGTAAACATACACTCGGCACCGTTCGTTTTCTCAACTTCTTTGCTTGGCGGGGCGGAACGCTACCGCGTTCCTAGATTTGTGATTTTCACACGGAGTGTTTTTAGGGAGGGATGTGTAATATTATTGTCCATGAAGTCTTTCTGAGTCGTATTGTGTTTATGCAATTAAAGTGTTTATTCAATTGCACGCACTGAAGTAGGGTCCCATTTATTTTTCCTGCGAAACAAAGAATATTGGCCGGTCTCCCAATAATAACCAAACCGTCTTTTCTCTCTCGTCAAGAATAAAGAGACAAAAGACGACCAATTCCCGAGCCTCGAATTTCTCACATCAGGAAACGAAGACAATGAAACTCGCGGAACGGGGGAGCAAAGAAAATGGGACTGACGGCATCAACGCCGTTGTAGGAGTCGCTAGAGCCAAAACGTCCCAACCTTTGTACTCGTAATTTCCTACCACTGACTTCGTATACCTCCTCGTTCTTCTTCAAACGGACAAACAGTCGCGTTATGCTGCAAATAAGAGAATAAAAAAAACCGTCATTTCCATTTTCTTCTTCCGTTTCTCTTGAGTTTCGTATATTTTCTCATTTGTTTCACGTGATAGGGACAAATGGTCTCATTTTCAACGATGAAACAAAAGATAACAACGGTCCTTCCGTTAAGTTTATCCCTAATTTCGTCTCAGAGCCTCATTTCAACTCCTTCCCTTCACTCACCCAGCGCTGAGTTGTTATTTCAATCCTCATCCTTCCCTAAATCACAGTTTTAGTTGAAGGTGGGAATTTACTCTTGGAGAGCAACCGATTCCGGACAAATTACCATTACCTTGGCTAAACCAAGAGGAAAACCAAGAAATTACCATCAAATGATTCTATTGTTCCAATCTATTTACCAGATCGCTTTATCTCCTCCGCTTCTTTTTGATCAAAATCGAGTATCTTGAAGCACCACTTACAATAATTGCCCTAATTTTTTTAAATATATTTATTTCCACATAGAATAAATAGGATACATGAAAAACAATTTATAACTTAGGAAAATATTCCCCTATGAGGGCTACCTGGACAGAAACCTACCCCAATGTTCACACAACACAATTTCAAAGTTTCACACCAATTCGTCAAGTAGTTTTTGGATTGCCGGTAACCCCCCCCCCCCCACCACCACCACCACCACACGCAACCTGTAAACCCTCCCCCCCCTCCCACTAACATCCTGATTGAAGTACTTGAAAGTACTCGTCGAGCTGAATCCAGAGACTACTTACAATCGGATTTACGTTCAACCGTTCAAAAGTTATCCTCATAGAAGTGATTATAACACGTTTTTTAGTACTATTTCATTCATAGCGTTTCAATGGATGGACAGATTTAAACGCAGATTTTTCATAAACCTTCCCAGATAAATTCTGCGTCAAATGGTACCAGCCGCAACTTTCTACGTTCAGCCGTTCTCAATTGATGATGAGACAAACAGACAGACAAACAGACAGCAGACAGACAGACACGATTTTATTATATAGTATAGATGAGGGCTCATGCCCGAGTTAGGGAGAAGAGTTCCGTTCACAAAATGAAAAATCCAATAAAAAACTCCTATAATATCTCATCATCAATTAAATGTCAAATGTACAAAAAATACATAAATAGATTCTCATCTGAGCAACATATACAGAAAATAAAACCATCAACTTAAACATAACTAGTGCTACACTGATAGCTTCAATCGTTCAAATAATGGGATTTCATAAGCATACCCGCACTTTCTGGACGGTTTAGAAGCCTGAGTTTCAACTCATCAAGTAATTGGTTAAAAGCTCTGGTCCCGAAATACCGGTAGCTGTTTAACCCTGCCGTAGTGGCGCAATAGGGGAGGGCCATATATCCAAAAACCTGGAAGCGCGTTGGTGGATTATGCCGATGGAGCGAAAACGACTTTTCCTTCAGGACCTGCCGTATCGAAAATTGGAGCAACAAAAACACTGGAATCCAAGGCAATCACGACAGCGTATTGCGCAGCTGACTCCTCCTCGACCAGCCGCGTCAACGCAACGCGTCCTGCTCTGACGTGATGCGCTCTTTGGGGAAACACAATAATTAAATTCACAGGAATTAGTGGTCGACATTTCTTTTTTCCATAAACACCCGGACTTATTCAACTACCCCAGGCACAACCCACGCCAGGTTCGCCTGACTTCACAGGCAGTAATCCCCGCCCCCCTTACTCGTTTATGGTGCACCTCCAGGCATTTGTACTCGTACTTCAACATGCCGTTCATAATTCGATCCCTCCCTGAAGACATGAAATCACCTGTCAATTTTTCACGATCAACCTACAAAAAGAAAGTTTTCACTAGGCTGATTGAACAAGGTTCCACCTGCTGTAAGGATCTTCTGACGAGTATCTACGTGAAGTGACATACTTATTGTAATAATAATATTATATTTTTGTATCCTTTCCTCTCTCTCTAATGTAAAAGTAACTATTCTTCATCTTATTTTAATTGTATTCTTATAGTATCCCAAATCTTGTACTCATTACCCTTTCCTTTATAGTTTAATGTGCTAACTAGGTTACACCGTGTAGAAAATAACTTACAACTCCCCCTAACCGCACAGGCCCTAGGTCCTATGGTTTGGGGTATATTCCAGAAGACGTTTAGCTGTAAATATTTTGTAGTATTTTCAAGAAATAAATTCATTTCATTTCATTCATTCATTCATTCATTCACATTAAACGCCCGACGTATCACGTTGTTAACGGCGCAAAAAATCTGTCGCTAGGAAAACCGTTTAGAGGCTCCAACCAAGATGAAATTCATCGACATTAAACTTCATTGAGTCCATCTCACGATTTGCTTTGCGTCCTCTCGTTTTGTCGTATAATAGATTTCTTCAGTGACGTTGTTCAAATGTTACGAGACTAGAAAATTTGAAATTGAAACTCCTTCCAATGTTTACCGATCACTGAATTTTTTCAATCAGCTCGAAGGCAAACCCCGCTCTTATCTCCACGCGAGGGTTGCAAGTAATAACGTTTTACAAAAAGTGGCGTTTTCAATCTCCGAACGTAGGATTTACGAAAAACCCTCTGGTATCCTCGAAATTACCCTTTTATGGATTAATAAAGATGACAAAAAAAAAGGAAATAAATCCGCTTGAGTGGAGAACACCGGTGGTCTTTACTTATCGAACCCTGCCGACCGGCTGAGGGGAAAATTGGGATTTAGTGACTAACCTTTTCCGGATTAATTAACAAGGGCCTTTTCCGACCTACCTGTACTTGCTTTCATCTGCATCATCGAGAATCAATAGAAACGTTTCATTCATTATTCATGGGAGAGGAGTCGGTCATGGCGCTCTTCAGAGCGTCGGTCATGCATTTTATTTGCATTCGTGTTGGGAAAAGCGAATTGAGAAACATTGATTGGAACTTTGGGGAGCCCCTCGGACCGTCCGACCTGAAAGTCGGGAGTTTCATTAACACAACGAAACAAAAGAGAGGAGAAAAAAAAAAGAAAAAAAGAGAAGAGAAAAGTTTATGAATGGGAAAATAGCTTCGCCTTCTCCAGAACCAATTAGCCACCTTGTGTTCTTTTTATACGGCTCGACGGTAGACGCCCAAGAGTTTCACAAATGTTTCAATTTCAAAATCAATTTAATATTCACTATATCGCGGTGTGTTTCGTGGTGGCCGCAGAATAACGGCGGTACCGCACTGATTTAGAAATGAGACGAAACTAAAATCCACAGTCGTGCAGCATGGCTATAAGAGCGAATTATCCAAGAAATAACTGGTTTTATGTAAAATGTGTCCATTTTACTGGTCTTATAACAAATTTTGTCTTCAATTACACAGGTGTCATAAATATTATTACGAAATGTAATGTTGGCAACCTAGCCTTAAATTCCCGCCCAAGGAGGCAATCAATCAATGTAATCAATAATAACCTGTATTCATTGTTCATTCTCCATTACACTCGGTTACTTGCGATTTATCCTTTTTCATCCACCCCGTTCTATTCTTATTGCAAGTTATTACAACAGGTCAACAACTATAAATTTGATTTGATAATTTCTTCCAATCCTTATTTTTTTAGGTGTGCTGAAACCGAAAAAGAAGTCCATTTCTTCCCATCACTTTTTTTTTTTTTGAGAGAGAGAATATTAAATAATAAATTTTATTGATTGAGACCATTACAATAATATAAGGTACCTCATTGAGTAGGTGTACGGACTTTCATTGTTTACATTTATTTAAATCTGCAATCATGGTTGCAGATATCTACATGTATATATTTATTGTTATTTTATTTATTAATTTATTAATTGAAACTGAATAATGTCCATAACATGTCGTGGGCGTTGGAGTCGTCTGTTTTCCGGGGTTTGGAAGCCTTCGTTAACCAGGGGGTTGGGGTGGTTGGTATTTCGTCGTACGAACGAACTGCAGCAGTTGTTGAGGATTTCAGAGGGCGGTTCCAACTTGAGATCGTTATAAAGTGTAGTGTTTCTGACGAGTGGAGGAGCATTCACTATAAGTCGATATAAGATTCCGTTTTGCTGCTGCTCAATTCTTCGGAATTCTGGTTTGGAGCAGGTTCCACATAGGTACGGCCAAAGCGTATGTCCAAATGGGTCGGATAACCCTTGAACCGGTCGTCGCGAAAATTTCACCACAAAGCACTTTCATAATCTGAGATGAGGTCGTCTTGCTCCCCTAATCTTACCCTTCCTTGACTTAGGACAAATGACGGTACTGCTTCCTAGCGGTTCTACTGCACCTGCGTTTAAGGCAGTCATCTCCAGTAAAACTAGGCGGAACTCAGAGTTGATTCATGATGAAAACCGAAAATATCATTTTTTGAGTCGTGACAGTCTTCACTAGCTTCACTAGCAGCAACGAATTCGACTTCTGTCGTCTATGTTGCTACAGAGGTTTGTTATTGGTTTAACCAGGTGATGTAACCGCCAGAGTATGGCATAGAACTCCCGTTGTTGAACGACCAGTCTCATTGTCACCAGCGTGGTCTGCATCACTGAAACAGCATTTGACCTTTACTGAAATTCGGTTTATAGGTATAGCATGCCATAGCTTTGTGTTCCTTTGGTGTATCGACAAATTCGCTTCACTTTCCAATAATTGGGAAGTAGAAAATAATTGTTAATAACAATATTATTAAGCCCTGAAGATGTTGTACAAATACAACGAAACGTCGGCCTAAGAAATGGTTTTTATTCACCAGACCGAACCTCAAGAAACCTTTTGTGAACGAACGGCTTTTTGTATGGTTCCTGTGAAATTTAGCTCCTCAAATTTCGTCGAAATTGAGTGTTAAAAAGATCGAATCTGTTTGTGAATTTTGGCGAGGACTTTTTGACGAGTGTCTGCTATCATTCGAGGACTTCAGTTTAGTGATATTCTCTTTTGTAAAAGGAAGAATTGCAGTTTTTATTTCAAGATTTTTTTTTTGTTGGAAAATTCGTTTGTATAGTAGTTGTTGTTGTTTGACTGGTGTTATGTTGCCACAGTTATGTTGCATGGTTAACATTCATGGCACCTAGTGAATAGAGAAGCCATAGTGAAATGGAAAACAGCCAGGGGAGCCAACGAGCGGAAGTGCAATGCCCCTATTGCCCGAGACTATTCCATAGGGTGAATACGCATATAAGGGCGTCACATCAGGGAATGCCCTTCGTTCCAACAAGATCGGTAAATACCACCCGAACCGACAATGACGACCATATCCCTCCAGAAACAGATGCCATACCAGAATACCTGCAACGAAAATTTGCGGAAGGTTTTGGAGCTCCACTCGTGAATTCTGAAGGAGGGATGCTGGATCTCCCATGGCATGTCCGTTGGCGGAGAGCAATGTGCCTTCAGGGTCGTTTATACATATTTCCTTCGGGGGCAGTGGGACGCGAAATCGTATCGACTTTAGCCGATGAGATCAATGAAGTTGCAAGAGGGATGCAAGTCTCGGAGAGGATTTTCGTTTTTTGTGCCACCGTATTACAGAGAGAACGGAGAGTTGTTTCTGGTTCAGATATACGAAGGTTGGTTAGAAAACGGCTTGACTTGTGGAGGGGTGACCATTACGACGAACTGATCCAGGAAGCAGAACGCTGTGACAGGCAACTGAAAAGGGGCAAGCAGTCCGACGATGTAGATCACAAGGTAAGGGTGTTCACGAGGCTCGTGCTACAAGGCAGGTTACGGGATGCCAATCGATGGATAACTGATCGATCAGGAGGTGGAGTTCTACAGCCGGATGAGATATTGGAAGATGGTACAACGGTTCTGCAGGCCCTTCAGGCGAAGCACCCTGATCAGATGATTCCTGCTCCTGAAACCTTCCAAGATGTGCCACTTCCGATGTTATTAGACGTGGAGATAAATGCGAATCATATTGAGAAGGTAGCTCGAACTCTAAAGGGGGGCGCAGGCCCCAGTGGCACAAATGCAGATCATTGGAGAGACATGCTGCTCCGTTTTGGTGCACATAGCCATCGTTTGCGAGAGGCAGTGGCGTCACTGACACGAAGCATGGCAAACGAAATAGTCGATTGGAATCGAATCAGGGCTATTTTGGCGAGGAGAGCTATCGCTCTAGACAAATGCCCAGGAGTAAGGCCGATTGGGGTTGGGGAGCTGCTCCAACGTATAACAGCAAAAACGATGGCGTTAGTTACGGGCGATGACCTAAAAGAAGAGTGTGGCTCATACCAGCTTTCAGCGGGCATTCGTTTGGGAATAGAAGGAGCAATACACGCGGTCTCATCCATGTTTGAGGAGGACACGAACGAAGGGCTGCTACTGGTGGATGCAGCGAATGCATTTAATTCAATAAGTAGGCCGTTGGCGTTGTGGAATGCAAGGGTTTACTGGCCAAGGTGCTCCAGATTCCTTTTCAACACCTATCGAGGGTTCCCTTTGATTCTTCTCCGTCAGTCAACTACAACATTGTTGAGCAAGGAAGGCACCACTCAAGGAGATCCCCTAGGAATGCTTATGTACGCAGTGGGGACCCTAAAAATGATCAAGGACCTGAAAGACGAACGCTGGCGGCAGAACTGGTACGCAGATGATGCTTCCTGCGTAGGATCATTGGACCATGTGAGAGCTTGGTTCGATCTTCTCTGCGTTCAAGGCCCAAAATGGGGGTACCTTCCTCAACCCTCAAAGAGTTATCTGTTGATAAAGCCTGGGTTCGAACAGAGGGCAAACGCAGCATTCCAAGATCTTGACGTGAAAATAGTCTATTCACAGAAATTCTTGGGAGGATTCCTAGGTCCCGACAGCGAAAAGAAAAAGTATGTCAAGGGAAAAGTTGAAAAGTGGGTGGAAAACACGAAAAAGTTGGCTCTCGCTGCCCGAACAAGCCCTCAAGCGGCTCATGCAGTTTTCACAAAGTCAACCCAGTTCGAATGGGCGTTCCTCCAAAGAGTAGTAGATGGGACAGGACAAGAATATGCTCCTCTACGAGAAACAATAAGGAGTGACTTCATACCAGCTCTCATGGGAAGGCAGGTGAGCAGCACAGAGTCAGACATCATGGCACTCCCAGCCCGGCTAGGTGGATTGTCAATTCAGACTGATTTTGAGGGCCACCAGGTTTATCAAAGTTCAAAGCGGGCTGGTGAAAGGCTAGGAAGATCCATTCGCTCGGGAGAAACGCTAGATTATTGGGAGCATCAGAGGGCAGTGTTCACATGTCAAAAAGAAGAAAAACAAATACGGGAAGCAGAGCGTGAGAGAAGGAGTGAGGAGCTCATATCAGCGTTACCTACACATAGGCAAAGAACCCTCCAGAGAGTTAAGGGAGCTTCTCAATGGCTGACGATTCTTCCAACAGCTGCAGATGGACATGATCTGTCGGCAGACCAGTTTCGGGATGCAATATTGCTCAGGTACGGACACATGCCAGAAGGACTGCCAAGATTTTGTGACGGCTGCGGAGCTGCTTTTGACATCAATCATGCACTGAACTGCAAAAAGGGGGGCCTGGTGAAGAGGGGCCACGACCACCTGCGTGACTGTTGCGCCAAACTGGGGGACATGGCATGGGGCGGAGCCATAACAGAGCCAGTACTGCGGGAGGCGGATGGTCTATCACCAGCTCTCATAGCCGACATCAAGATCCAGGGGGTCTGGGCCAGTGAGAGGCCAGCGTTCTTCGATACGCGCATTGTAAATGCTGACGCTGCCTCTTACAGCTCCCAAGACTGGGACACAACGGCTAGTGCGGCAGCCCAGGAAAAGCACGCAAAATATGACCAAGCCGCAGAAGACCTGCGGGGCTCTTTCACCCCATTGGTGAGTTCGTGCGATGGTGCCATCCACAGTGAGTTCGCCATGTTCTTAAAGAGGCTCGCGTTCACTTTGAGCGAAAAGTGGGACAGGCCTTACTCCCAGGTTGTGGGGTGGGCAAGGACGAAATTGCAGCTAGCCACGATACGGGCTGTCAATCTCAGGCTGCGCTGCTCAAGACGGAAGCTGAGATGTCTTGGCGCGGAAGATGGAGCAGCATTGAGCAGTCAATAAACGACGGACTCACCGTCATGATGATCCAAAAAAGAAAAAAAACAAGGATACAAACCGGAAGACCAAAAGAAGAAATTGTTTTTGTGTTGTCCTTAAAATAAATATTTGTCCAATAAAAAAAAAAAAAAAAAAAAAAAAAAAAAAAAAAAAAAAAAAATATTATTAAGATTATTAAGATCTTCTGGTGTAGGATTTTCGAATGACTGGAAAACACACCGACTGCGTAGGCGATGTCCGGGCGAGTACCTACCATCAGATAGCGTCCTCTTCAACACTTCAATAGTAATGGGGCTTTATTTAGAGCATTGAACTTAATGTAAGATTTTAGGAGTGAGTTGTGAACCAATAACTATTTATTTTATACACTTATAGTGTACCCAATATTAAGCTGTTATTAGCATTGTGTGGCGTCGCTACCTGTGGTTACTGGAACTTGGTAGAGTTCAGTATGAAGAAATAGCTTTGTGGACGACATTAGAGTGTTGTACTGCAGAGGAAAATAACATTATCTATCCAGATGTTTGACATACGTATGGATACGAAGCAGACGGAAACCTCAGAAACCCCCAGGAAACATCCTCCGGCGAATTGATGGCTTCCTCCTATCAACAGAAAAAGTTCCACAACAAACTTTCGACGAATCCGCCTTTTCCCGCGAGTTTTCCCTGACCGAAGAAGGTTCGGCTCGCTGAAATAGTCGATTCGGAAAACAGCAATGAAACTTCTCGGTTCTCCTTACATCCGTGGATTCTTCATATGGAGAGAGAGACGTCGTTCACAGCGAGCCCCGAGCTCCGACGCCGGTCGATAATTCAAAACAGGCCGTTTGTCCGCAGAGGTTTTTGCAGTTTGTTTTTCCTTGAAAACGTCAGCTATGAATAATCTTATTATTGCCGACGATAAACAACTCAGGCAGTTTTCAACGAGGGTGAACCGTGCAGTGAATTCTATATGAGCCTTGAAAGAAGGAAAAAACGAAACCTGCCTGAAAAGTGAAGAATGATGTACGTGTGGAGTGATTTCAAGGTGTGAAATTGTATAAGACTTAGACAGGTACGCTCTGATAAATGGACCAAGCCGTAGTGCGAGACGGTGTAAAATAAAATTTAAATGTACATTCTCACCGTTCGTGAAATGCTGCCACCGATCGTTATCGAATCAGCCGATCTAAACTTCCTTCCGCTAACCAACGAAAATACGTATTTTCAACAACATCAACAGCTACTGCCAATTTTTCAAAACCACTCTCGTCCTGAAAGTGAAAGCCCTTTTGTTGACCATCAGAACTTCTCCGTTGATCCTTGCAGATAAAAACACTAAGGCGATCTCGTGTTACGTGGTGTTTTGAACGCGATTCTTTATTGTTCGAAAAACTCTTTGGGACCTCAAGGCCATTCACGCCGTCGGAGCCTTCGGGGGGTCCCCTTGAGGACGACGTGAGGGAGAAAACTTGTATGAAAGACGGTGAAAAATCGATCGAGACTCGGGGGATGAGAACTAAGGAAAATATTCAGTTGATGTATTTTGATCTTTTGGTTCAAGCTCGAGGCACAGAAATATTCTGCTTTCAAAACTCAAATTTCCGAAAACATTTTATACCAAAATCCGTTTCAAACCATCCTGAATTCACTGTCAAAAAAAAAAAAAAAAAAAAAAAAAAAAAAAATCTACGTTTATGCAGAGTGTCTACAATTTACGGGTTTTATAACAAATTTTGTCTCCTTCTTAATTTCCCATGCAAAAAGTGGAGCATAAATTTGAGTCGAAATATTACTTTGCGCAAAACTACTCGCGTTTTACTTATTCGTAAAAATACCTACTGCTTCGAAAATTCGCTCATACGATCAAGCTCCAGGACTGGAACTTTTGGTTTATTATCTTCGATAATGAACCATTGGAATCGCCCAAAGAAAAAATTTTTTTAACCCCCCCTCAAAATTTGTTGGTTTACGTTTCAAGATACGTAGATTCAGAAAATCGAATAAAAAAAAATCCGTCCGTCCGCCGTACGCCGTACGCCGTACGCCGTACGCCGTACGCCGTACGCCGTACGCCGTCCCCCGTACGCCGTCCGCCGTCCGCCGTCCACGCCGTTTTGCCCAGTTAGCGTTGAGCTAAAATTACAAAATTTGGTTTCTGGGTTTGGACCAGCCCCACAATGATCCTCGAAACTTTTCATAACCCTAGGTCAAGGGGAAGGGATTCAAAACGAAATTTAAAATTTCGACGATGTCTTATCTCCAAATATTTAACTGAACCGTGTAAATTTTAGTTCACCTTCGAATGACCTGAAAAATTACGAATCTTTTAAGACCAATTGGATTTTTGTGCGACCAGCCGTTCGTTCACAGTAACCGCGCAAAGTTTTAGGAAAAACACTAAACTTTCGCGTCGAAAACGGCCGTTATGTGACCCAACCACCAGACGCCCAGAATAATACTACCTTTTTACATCTTCCCGGTAAACTACAGTCTAGAAATTTTAACCGTGAGTCGGGGATAGACCACATTGCAATATTCACTCGGTTTCTCATCTGTAAAATTGTTTAAATAATACCTTTTTGTAATAATACAAATTAAATTTTGATGATGAGCTATGGACTTGAAATTTTAAAAATAGGTCAGAACTGGATCACAATGCAATATTCACTCGGTTTCTTGTCTGTAAAATTGTTTAAATAATACCTATTTGTTTAAACAAATTAAATGTTGACGATGAGCTAGATACTTAAAATTTTAAATATAGGTCAGAAATGGATGACATTTCAATATTCACTCGGTTTTCTTACCATTATCATCATACAACCCTCGGGCACCTGCGGGACGGCACTCCATGCTGCAACTCTGCCGCAAGTATAGTAAACCCCCCAAAAACAACTCCGTTGTAAAAACTGGCCCGCCAAAAAACCTCAGCCGCAAAAAGGAATGATATCCATTTTGCCCGCCAGCCACATATATAGGATGCTCGGTGCTTCGCACCTCGCTGTTGAGTATGCATATAGAAACCTGATCCTCCTACCCCTAACCTCCACCGTCAATGTTTTCCTGTTCCCTGTCTCCTTCCCACAAGCCCCTCTCACCCTTAGTCACCCTCGGTTTCACCTAATATGTTTCCTCTGTTACACCAGCAGGGAGCTTTACGCTTCTTTCAATGCTGTTGGCGGGAGCTTTTTGCCAGATGAACAAGCTAACATAAGTATTACTGGTGGTCACGAGTAATCAGCGGTGGTACAACTGTAATGAAGTAATGCTTCAATTCAGGCTTGTTTATGTGGCAAAAAGCTCCCGCCAACAGCATTGAAAGAAGCGTAAAGCTCCCTGCTGGTGTAACAGAGGAAACATATTAGGTGAAACCGAGGGTGACTAAGGGTGAGAGGGGGTTGTGGGAAGGAGACAGGGAACAGGAAAACATTGACGGTGGAGGTTAGGGGTAGGAGGATCAGGTTTCTATATGCATACTCAACAGCGAGGTGCGAAGCACCGAGCATCCTATATATGTGGCTGGCGGGTAAAATGGATATCATTCCTTTTTGCGGCTGAGGTTTTTTGGCGGGCCAGTTTTTACAACGGAGTTGTTTTTGGGGGGATATCACATCTTTTTGCATGGCTAGTTTTCGAGTGGTACTTATACAATACGGTTCAACAACTTATACAATACAAAAGTACCTACGAGGTAACTAGTAAATGTTTTCCTAAATGAAGTTTTATCCTAGTCAAAATTTAGTAAAAAATTAGTACGCCTACTAATTTGCCTTTTTGTTTCTTCTTTTTGTGACAAGAATAATTATTTTTTGGAAATTATTGTTTGTTATCTGAAATGTGTTTGAAAAATAAGTAGTTTTAAAATTTTTGCGAATTGGTTAAATAGTAGTTTTAAAATTTTCGATTAATTAAAACAATTAACAATTTTAAAAAATTATTAAAATTTAAAACAATTATTATTATTATTAAATTTGAAAAAATAGAAAGAATTAGAAATTTGAATGAATTTGAATTAGAAATTTTTTGAAAATTTGTTGCATTTTTTCTTGGGGATTGTGCAAATTTTTGTTGTTGAGAATCATTACAATAATTTTAATTATTGGTGTCGAAGAGAAAGTGTAAAGAGAAAGTTTCTTCTTCTTGGAGTGCCGTATCCGAATTTCGGACGTTGGCGACCTCTCACATATAATCCTGTGATGCAAGTCTTCACAAGTTATACGGGACCTACAGTTTATCGCCGGTTCCGAACGGCACTATTTGAGAGGCTGTACTAGGCAAATGATACTGGTGGTAGTTTGCCATTGCTTTCCACCAGGTGACCGCCGCAACGGCTAAGTATGTGAAAAATCCTTTCACGCCAGCGGGTATTGAACCCAAGATCTTACGCATCGCGGACAGACGCGCTTGTCCACGAGGCTACCGGCGGCCACAGAAAGTTTGCAAAACGTAAAACGCACGTTTTTATAGCAAAAATCGCGAATAACTCGAGAACCGTTGGGAAAAGTGGCAAAGTGTGCTACCCTCATTCGAAAGCCCATTAAATTTCCTATCGATCCTTAAATAGGCGCCACTCTACGACAATGTTTCTGACCACCGTTCAACTTTGATGTTTTCGGAAATTAGCCAAATCAGTAGATGTGGAATTTATTCACGTATTTTTGGCTGTGGATTAGTCAAATCGATTGAGAAAAATTATTGAGCATATTCTAGACAACCTAGCGGACATTTTAAGACCAACCGCACCAATTTTCATCAATATTTGCGGCAGTTGTTGTTGAAAATAGAAAAATCACCATAACTCCTTTATTTTTCCTTTTAGGAAGCATTTTTTGATCTCAAATTAAACAGTTTGAAAAGCTGAACACAACTTAAAAAGAAAATCTGAAAAAGCTTCAATTTTGAAGGAGTTATGACCATTTGAAATTCCTAAAAAACACTATTTCCCCCCTAATTGGGGGGGAAATGGGGGGAGGGAGAAAAAATGGTCAAAAGGCACTCCCTTGGAGCATAAAAAACGTGTGTGCAAAATTTCAGCTCGATCCGATTTGTCTGCTGGGCTGTAGCCCCGTCAATGAACAACAACGACAACGACAACGACAACAAGAAGAAGAACACGAAAAACGTGAAAAATAGTGGTTTTAAAATTGTTACACCCCCGACACCTGATGTTCCCGAGAGCTGAAATTTGGTTTACGTCCTCACGTGCCCCTGGAGAGTTGGTGTACAAAAAATCAACTCTCGAGACACTCAGGGGACCTAGCTACGATAGGGTGAAAACCGCAACTTGTTCCGTCGCGTAATCAGTGTCTCAGTCGCTTCGGTTTTCTGGGCTTCGGTTTTCTTGGCGGGCGGGACGCTCCTGCGTCCCTAGATCACTAATGCGTAACATTTCCGGTAGATCGCACCTAAGTATCTGTCCTCCATCTGTCTGGCCATCAGTGCATGTAAGTGCCGATTTTTCTATTACTTAGTACTTGTATCACTTATTTTAGGTCAGGAGAAGTACTGTATGTATACCGTCCGCTGGTTATTACCTCTTTTGAAGAATCTCAGAGACACCTAACCACTCATGATATTTTTATTTATCCTCTAGTTGTTTGAAATGTTCATTCCTATAATTCTTGTCATTAGTTGTTAGTTAGAAAGATCTCGATGTACTCGTAAGTAGTAAATGTTAGTGCTTTCAGCACAGTTCTACAAAGGTTTTATTCACTAAAAGTTTATAACAATGGAAACACCATTGAATCTGAGGTCTCAAGACTAGGGATGGCAAAAAAAAGAAAACATCGATGTATCGATGCATCGATGCATCGAAAGGCCGGCATCGATGCTCCAAAAACATCGGACCCCAAAAACATCGATGGAAAAAACATCGATGTTTTTTAAAAAACATCGATGTATCGGTGGTTTTCAATCAATTTTTTATTTTATAAATAAAATTTCTATTCTTTTTTTCATGCAAGACGGAAAGAAAAATAAGCTCTGAAAAAGAACAATACTTTTACTCGTATTTTCAGTATTATTTTATTTGTTACCATTATAATTCAGTTTCAAGAAAACAAAATCGTATACCTAACGTGAACGTACGGGGTAGGAAACGGAATCAAAGCCAGAAACGAGAAGGAGAAGCGAAAGCGAAACCATGCGATGCCTTGACAATAAATGTGGAAAAAGAAGATGTGATTGGAAGGGAAGGGAAGGCTACAGCGTCTGGATAAGAAAAGAGAAGAGAAGAAGAAGGTTATTAGGGACGTCACGAGACTTCCGATACATCGGAGATATCCGTATCGATACTATTCGGAAGAAATATTGGAAGTATCGATACTTTTCAGCCAACACGCCTTGACATTTTCATTTAAAGGAAAATTTCCTTTTATTTAATAAAAATTCAGAAATAATATTCCTAGGTATGTGAGAAAAACGTTAGAACATTCAGCAGCCTATGGCAAAAAAAATTGAAACATCGATGTATCGATGTGCCGATGCATCGAAACCCCGACATCAATGTTCCAAAAACATCGACACAGAAAACATCGATGGAAAAACATCGATGTTTCCCGCAAAAACATCGATGTTTCAAAAACATCGATGTTTCAAAAACATCGATGTATGATTGCCATCCCTACTCAAGACTCTTGGTCAAAGTCCACGGGGGAGTTAGGCCTCCGTGTTTTTTCAGGTGGTGTCCGTTCAGTTTCAATCGATTTTCTCTCCATTCCGCAATTGTTGCAATCGATACTAGACTGTCTACGGAGACTTGCCCAAGACTTTGGCCTTCGAAATTCCACGTCCTCTTTTCCGAGAGGCACGGAAAAAACAAATTCCAGTGCATGCTCACTCAATCTGGTACACACACGGCTCTAAATTGCCTTGCGGCACTGGAGCAGGTGCGTATGAACAATCTAAGAACACTAGGATGTCGATTAGTCTGGGCCAACAAGCCACATCGTTTCAGGACAACACTGAACACTGTACTATAGACATCAGAAAGCTAAACCTTATAAGGTAAGAATAGGTAAGAAAGTATAGGTAAGAAAGTGGCCATCTATAAATAGGTAAGAAAGTGGCCATCTGTTTCGATGGCCACGCCTCTCCGGTAATAACATCACGGATTGTGACAGACTGCAAGAGTGTTCTGAATAGCAGATCTGACAGGAGCGATATCACCTTGGTGTGGGTGGCAGGGCATTCAGGGCTGAAGGAAAACGAGGAGGCGGATACACAGGCCAAAAAAGGGTCGGGGACCGTCATCATCGGACCCGAACCCTACCTATCCATAATAGAGTGGCTGCTATCAGAAACTCAAGCCCCATGGAATAGTTCCACAGGCCAGAGGCACGCAAAAAGATTCATAAAAGAACCCTCGCGTGCGACCACCGCAGAACTACCAAACCTCGACCGCACCAGGTTGAGGATAACGACGGGACACTGCCTACTTTGCAAGCATCTCTGCAGGATCGGGATGGCCTCAAGCAGTTATGCCACTGTGAAGGACTAGCCAGGTCCCGGTTTCTGTGCCTGGGCAATGAAAACCCTGACCCAGAAATCTACATGGGGAATCATAATAGTCTCAGGAAGTTGTTAAAACAATTTTCACAGAGGAGCTATCATTACAGGGAGGGCACCATAGATCTAATTAGGTCGAGGAGCAAGCCTCCCAACATCTTATCTTATCTAAGGAGTAGGTGTACGGGATGCTATCTGAACCGAAACCACTGAACTAATAAGAGAAACGAAGCAGGAAAGGTAGTACCAACACAAGAGCGTGTCATCTGTCATATGCCGTACCAACTTTTGAGGAATTACCTAATACTGACACAAGCAGCCCAGACTCTAGGAATTGAGGGGTCTGCATCAACAAAGGGTTAACTCCATTTTGGTTTATTATCTTCGATAATGAACCAAACTCTACTTTTATAGAAAAATTATTACCGACGTAGTATTAAAAACCCCAGAATTATATCGTATTAATTAATCATAATTAATAATAATTATTATTATTAATAAATACGAATTATTAATACCTAACAATAAATTATAATAATTTTCAGTAGACACTTGATAAAATTGTTAATAATTAGTGATAATTGATAATAATAATTAATCTAACATTTAGGATCTAGACATTTAGACCTAGTGATCTAGACAGAAGGGTGATCTGTACAAAGAAGATAATGAACCGTTGTGTCAAGAATTTGCAGAGTTTTTGGTTTATTATCTTCGATAATGAACCATTGGAATCGCCCAAAGAAAAAAAAATTTTAACCGTGAGTCGGGGATAGACCACATTGCAATATTTACTCGGTTTCTCATCTGTAAAATTGTTTAAATAATACCTTTTTGTAATAATACAAATTAAATTTTGATGATGAGCTATTGACTTGAAATTTTACAAATAGGTCAGAACTGGATAACAATGCAATATTCACTCGGTTTCTTGTCTGTAAAATTGTTTAAATAATACCTATTTGTTTAAACAAATTAAATTTTGATGATGAGCTAGATACTTGAAATTTTAAATATAGGTCAGAAATGGATGACATTTCAATATTCACTCGGTTTGTATGACATGGTAAGAGTATGGTATGGTATGTTATTGTATGTATTCAATAATATACCATACCAAACTCATACCATGTCATACAAACCGAGTGTATGATTTGTATGATCATACAGACCGAGTGTATGTCATACAAACCGATTGTACATGTATGATTTGGTATAATACAGTATGGTATGATAGGAAAGAAATTTGTATGGTATGGTATGAGTACGGTGAGAATATGGTATGGTGCCGATTTGCAATACAGTCTGGTATAGACAGAAGGGTGATCTGCACAAGGAAGATAATAAACCGTTGTGTCAAGAATTTGCAGAGTTTTTTCCTTTCAAAAAGCTGATTAGTGATTAGTAACTTTTCAAAAAGCTGAAAAGTCGAGCGGAAGCAATTAACAACTCGGGGCCTCCAAACAAGTTTCAAACTCCGTTTAATTCGAATAGTTTTCTCATTCTCCGGGCTTCATTTCGTGAGTGCTCTCCTAATCGAATACATTTGCGACTTGTTCTGCGATGACGGTGTTCCGAACAATTCTTCGACAGTCAACAGCTAAATCCGATCGTTGTCCAAAATTTGGACATTTAATGTGAGTGTACGGAAGGACCCAAACCAACAAACAGGAGTAAAAAGAAAAAAAAAAAGAAAAAAAAGGCAGTCATGCAGCATGGCTATAAGGGCGAATTTTCGAAGAAATGACTGGTCAATGACTTACCCCGTCTACCTTATTCCCTTCTCAAACTGGAGCACTTTGAAGGTGAAGAAACTTGATTGTTACTTGAGATGTTCTTCACGGTTCATCTGCTCTAATCTGATAACGGTATCGTAATTAAGATTTCACCAACGTGTTCAGCGTTGGGAAATCTATAAATTGAGGTGTTACTTGGCAAAAAAAGGAGACAAAATTTGTTATTAAACCAGTAAAATGGAGACATTTTACATAAAACCTGTCGTTTCTTCGGAAATTCGCTCTTATTGCCATGCTGCATGACTGTGAATTTTTGTTTATTATATTGATCATAATTTGTGATCACGAGATTTTCATAATTATTTATATTATTTAGAAGCAAGAAAATTAATACCGTACTTTGTGACCACTTTCCAGGTTTTTTCGACTTTTGGTACATAAGATTTACTATTTTCTACTATTTTTCCTAGACAGTCATATATCTAGGCTTGTTATTTCTTTCATTGTCAAATTTTAATTCATTTACCCATGAGGAGAGAGAATTTTTTTTCTTGTCGAAAACACGTACAAACTGACTCCTGTTACAACTTTTACTTGACGTTGGACCTACAGAAAGAGCGAGTTTTCCTAATCAAACAAAAAAGCTTACTTAGCTCGGTGAATCAATGGCAGTTTAACTTAGGGCTCAAGTTACACTTGGGTAGATCTCTTGATGTACACGAAGTGAAGCCTCGTTCATCATTTAAATCTAGAGTAAATCGAAGGATTTACTCTGTTGCAAATTCTAGGCGGTAAATTCAAATATCTGACAAAAAAACCGTGCTGTCACAAAGTAACCCCGCCAGTCACAATACCCCGCCTTTACGGTATCTAATAGTTTTTAAGCATGTTAAAGTGAACTAGGTATATCTAAATAATATTATAGTATAATTATAGTTTGAACATATTATGTTCACACTGTTTTTCGGAGGTTTTATAGAGAAACAGTAAATTACATTTGTGGGGAGAACTTCCTGATTGACCAGCGGAGAGCTTGTATATTGTGCAACAGTGGAAGCAATGAATCAATTTTCCATGTTCTCTGTTGGTGCTCTGAGTTGGCTCCACAGCGGCTTAAGTTCTTAGGGTCTAGATTAGTAAGTAAAGAACATGTAATTAATAATTTACTATCAGGGAAAAGTAGGGTAGAAACCAAAATGATAAGCTCTCTTTTTCTTTCTTATCTGCATAAGCGTATCTTTAAGACCAGTTTGTTGGAAGATGCTGGTTTAGTTTAATTAGAAGAAACGTTATTTGTTTATATTTTTTGTTGTTGTATTTATCTGAAGGTGTTCGTTCTTACTCTTACTGTTTGGAAATGTAATATTTAATTCAAGTTTTGTATAATGGGCATGACCCATGCATTGAATAGGCTACGCCTTTATCAATAAAGAATATTTTCTTTCTTCCTTTCTTTTCAGTAAATTACAAACACAAAATGTAACTAGTACCCCATAATAGCCTACTCTCCTCTACTTACCTGTGTATTTCATGTTTATTAGATAATGAAAATGGTAGACTAAATACCTATTTAAAAGGATCAGCTCCTGTTTCATTCAGAGTGGAACACAATGTTCTATCGGTCCCAGTGGGCGCTCTATTGAAACTCACCAAATCATCGCGGACAAGCAGTGATTACAGGGCGATGGGCTCTGAGCGGGTGGGAACGCTGTTACTTTATTGAAGACATAATTCCTCATTCATTGCCCCACGAATACGCCGGTAAACGTTCCCACTCGCGCGAGACAAAACGCCGAGACAGCAAATGGGGCTTTCATTTCAGTAAATATCGGGTCGGCATTCAACAGCTGAAACGAGCAGGAGCGCTACCTTCGGGAATCATTCATAACCAGACCAACTCTAGTACAAAAGCCTCGTTGTTAAGGCTCGTCATCGGTGAGAGGTCGACTTCTACTATTTTTTCGTTCCGGAGTTTCACAAAGAACGACGTCGGGAGCGTGGGCGATTTACAAGTCTAGCGATCCACTCCGCCCCTTCCGACGCCTCTGAGGGTTAAAAAGGCAGACGGAGCATCTCCATGAATAACTGGCTTCGGTAAATGGCTCGCCGCTGTAATCCACTCAGAAATACACATCTGCCTTGTTTTGAAGAGTGTAGAACAATGTGTTTCCATGTTCATCCCTCATATTTTATAATACGGCTCTCGTCACCGCTAATCCCACGCGTGTTTCTGGTTAAATGAATACTAAGCAGGTACACATGTAAAAAAAAAAAAAAAAAACCTTGTGACCACTTTTGATCATTCAGGAAACCCGAGCATGCGTTTTTACCTACCTCGTACTGAACAATCCACCCCCTGAAACATTAGTATAAATGGTACAAACTACAAACTCCACCTTCACTCATTCTGTATGCTTCACAGCTTTGTAAAATAGCTGAAGTAATGATGATACCCAGACCAAGGAATGATGATACTAGTCGAGGAGAGATCACCCTACAGACCAGTATCACTGCTACCACTGATGTCCAAATTGTACGGGAAATGATTAAACATGAGGCTAATTCCTCACATTGAACAGAAGAACTTGATTCCGTCCCAACAATTCGGATTCAGAAGAAAAAACATTCAACTATCGAACAAACGCACAGGCTTGTGAACATAATCGAATAAAGTCCTCAGTCTTTTGGCAGTGAATTCAGGATGGTCTAAAACGGCTGTTGGTATAAAAACGTTTCGGAAATTCGAGTTTTAAAACTTTTGGACCGAGAACAATAGTTTCCTTTTCTTTAGATTTTTCCTTAGAATCCTTATTTATCCTAAGATTCCTTTAGATTTATCCTTAGATTCCTTAGAATCCTTGGATTCGCTAAAATGGAACAGTCTGACAAGTGACACATCATTCCTATTTATGTGTCATTTGACAAACACTTTCTTTTTTGGAATTTATGTGTAATTGTTCCCCTCTAAAAACTCCTCTAAACTCCCCCTAGATTGGCCCTTTTCTGCCATTCTACGAACTTATACGTGGCTTGAAAGATGTGGTTGGGGATGAGCTGATTTCTTTTGCATTTTTCTAAGAAGTCGTTGTCACATTCAAGTACAGGTCTTCTTCTTGAGTTCTATCCACTTTTCGACTAACTTCATCACATTTCGGCAGTAGGAATCTTCTATATCTTTTAGTAGGGACATCTTGGTCTTCCCTTTTGATGTAAATAGTGGAGGTTGTATTGACTAGGAAACAGTAGATTGCGGGTAAGGATGACCAACACTAGTCGTTGTTATCATTCGGTTTTATTACGACGTTTCGATCGTGGAACACGATCCTAATCATGTATCATTCTTTGTGGAGAGATAGACCGTTGATCTTCTTGGTGGCTTGAAAGATGTGGTTGGGGATGAGCTGATTTCTTCTGCATTTTTCTAAGAAGTCGTTGTCACATTCAAGTACACAGGTCTTCTTCTTGAGTTCTATCCACTTTTCAATGCAAAGAAATCAGCTCATCCCCAACCACATCTTTCAAGCCACCAAGAAGATCAACGGTCTATCTCTCCACAAAGAATGATACATGATTAGGATCGTGTTCCACGATCGAAACGTCGTAATAAAACCGAATGATAACAACGACTAGTGTTGGTCATCCTTACCCGCAATCTACTGTTTCCTAGTCAATACAACCTCCACTATTCATATAAATATATATCTACATACATATGATTTTTGGTCGTTTCTGGCAGTCCATTCAGGATGGTCTGAAACGGATTTTGGTATAAAAATTATCCAGAAATTCGAGATTTAAAAATTTTGTGCCGTTTTAATTATCTATTTACTGCTAATATTTCAGTGATGTTTTCTCAGTGTTCATTAATGAAACTGAGATCAGATGTAGGTAACTTCCACTATAGTGACAAACTAGCGGCAGATCAGCTGTGCACAGTGAGCACTACGTCGTACTTCGAATAACCCGTTGCTTCTTCCGTCCAAAGATCCCTCGACTCTCGAAGCTTACGGAGGCTCACTTCAAAATAAGATGAGCTTCCTCGGGAAACGTGTGAATATTTTATGGCTCAATTTCCCAAGCAGTATGTGAAGGGCAGGTGGAGGAGTTGGAAAAAAAGGGAACGTGGCGGCTCTGTTTATACACTTCGATACAATCCGCGGGAAACGAGGTCTCCGGACGATGTAATGGAGGAGCTAAGGCGTCAAAAGCCCTCGGAGTTGTTTACTTTCAGTGAGGATTGTCTCGAGTTTCGACTTCCGTCTTCGGAGAAGTGAAAAATATATTCGGAGTGACGAAAACGTCTCCTTGACGAGGTTTATTTAGAGGTTTATTGAAGAGTAATTCATACACGCCGACGGGCCCTCAAGGGATGGCGCTGAATTCGCTTCAAATTTCAATATATCCCCAATCTGAAAATCAAAAAATAGTTTTTTAAATAAATATTTAATACGGGTATCATACCTGGGTGTAAGCGTTAAGATTGTACCACCGGCCAAGGATCGATTCTACAACTAATTTCTGATGAAAAGTGTCCTATAACTTTTTTTTTCACTATCGTGTTCAGTGTTGAGAAACCTACAAACTGAGGTGTTACACGGCAAAAAACTTCGGGACAAATTTCACATAGGTAAAACCAATTTTTTCTTCGAAAATTCGCTCTTACAGCCAAGCTGCATGACTGTATCTCGAGAACGGATTGAGATAAAAATATGCGGTTGGCGCATTATACTCTATTTTTTATGGAGTTTTAAGTAAAACAATTTTTGCATCTGCGAGCGGATTTCCCTGCTTTGACTCAACCTGCTCTTTTCCCTTAATACATGTATAATATATATTATATCGTTTTTTTACGGGATAGGCTCTGAAATAATGACTACGCATCGTCAAAGAGACAGAACTCCGCCTCGCGAAAGTGTAAAGCGGTCCTGGAGCCCCTTTAAAAGGGTGTACGTACACCGACTTTCACGAGTTCTCTCAAAGAATTTGACGGGGCAGACGTTGATGCAAAGCGGAACGTTAAGAGCAAGCGGCGCTGGTTCTTTGGCGGAGTTTATGAGAAGAGACGTTTTTAGAAAAGGCAAACGACAGAGATGATGATGGGTTTCAGGCAAAAGGTGGGAGTTTAACGAGATGCGCGGGAAAGTCATCAAGAAGTGAAGCCCTTCGGAATGATGAGCTCATTATTGTCATTATTTACGGAGGAACGTTTTTCGTTGTCTTTTTTCTTCTCGAACAAGTTTAAAAATATCGACGATAGGTTTCATTAATAACAACTTTTCAGGCGTTCCAAAAGTTCAAATTCGCACAAAACGTCCGTCTTGGGAATCGAAAAGTTAATCGTAGATGAGCAGAATCGTGCCACTCCAAGAGGGGGGGATTAGGCGAATTTTCGGGGGGAAAAGTTACCCATAATAAAATGGAACAGTCTGACGAGTGACACCTCATTTTAAAGGTTTGTTTTTTTACGTTGAACACTATGGCAAAATCAGAATTGCAATACCTTATTCCGTTCTCAAACTGGAGCACTTTGAAGATGAAGAAACGTAGTAGTTACGTGAGATGCTCTTCTTTGTTCATCTGCTCTAAGCTGATAACGGGATGAGATATACCGGTTGTTTCTTCGAAAATTTGCTCTTATGGCCAAGCTGCATGACTGTGGATTTTTTCAATTCAATTTTGTGAATCTATGTATCTTAAAATATACCAAACATCCCTAACTCCAAAGTACACTGCTGGCTGATTCAGGTGTGGAAGCTGCCTCAGTGCAAAACTACAGTTTCATAGTGTGAATAGTATAGAAATTAGCTTTAGGAGCCACTCACCTGATCCAGGCCCTATGCTGCTTAAAGTGTGCCCTAAGGAGGCTACATGCCAAATTACAGCTTGATAGTGTGAATAGCATACAATTAGATTTGGGAGCCACTCAGCTGACTAAATGTTGGTATGTCGCCTCTTTAAGACTTTAACTTGCGGTTGCCCAGGCCCTGGATCTGCTGAGAGGCTCCATAAGCTAATTTTTATGAAACTGTAATTTGGTATGCAGCCTCCTTAGGACTTTAACTTGAGGTTTTCCAGGCCCCGGATCAGCTAATTTAGCCGAAAAGGGAAGGGGGGTCATGGGGTGAGGGGCGAAGACCTCCTCGGAGAGACCAGCAGGACCGAGTTTTTTAAAATTACTATGGTTTATTGGTTTATGTGTGATCGATCCATATACAATTAATTATAAATATTATGTTCATTCATTCATCAACGAAGATTCTGAATGAAAATCAGGAAGACACCAAATGTCGAATACACTCAACCAGACCACATCTACTCCACCAATAAGAGCTCTCAAAACTAACGGGAAAGCTGCGCCAAATGTATGAATAATGAGTGAAACCAAACACCCCCGAAAGGTTTTTCCTGCTGATAACGTCTATGAACGAGCTTTTGATCCCAGGAACAGCTCGGTTAAAGTTAAGGCTTCTCTTGCGAAATTGAAACAAGCAGGTTGAAAGGAATTATTCAGGTAATTTTCTTTCTTCTCGGTTGACCGAGTAAATCTACTGCCTTTTCCATACTTACATCCTTCCCGTTATTAAAAAATATTTTCTTTCGGGATCCCGCGTGGTTTTTTTTTTTCTGTGCCCTTCCGGACGTTTTTTATGTATGCAATAACGAGAGGTATGACGTCTCCGCATATTTTTGTATAGCGTTGCGCTTGAAAAAAAAACCGAGACGAAGCCATTTCTTGCGTCGAGTTAATTTTGGATGTTCGGCGAGATATCACGTGTCGAGTTGAGGTCTATTAATTCCGACTGGTATGCCCCAGCATTCTAATTATAAAATAACTGCAAAGAATAATAAATAAATAAAGATGAGATGCGAGAGGGAGAGGATTTGAGGCAAATGAGAATAGTCCCCACTCTACCAACAGGGCGGGCCCTCAGACTGCTCTCCCTGTCCTAACCGGGAGAAGGGGGTGCGATTCCTCAGAGAAAAGAACATAATATATGATCTTTTCTCTGAGGAATCGCTTCCCCTTAATATGTTATGATTCTTACCTCTCACACACTCTAGAACACGCTCCTTCCACGTCACAAGTACAAAACCACACAGTCCTACAATCATTTTACCTTTGCCGTCATAATGCTCTGAGAGGAAATGGGAAGTTTAGGTTTTCTTGTGAAAAGAATCTATGTATGCCCTTTTCGAGAATATAAACCTCAGGAAAATCAGGACTGGCTCATCAGAGCGAATTTACGAAATTGACGCGCGTTGTATCGATGCCTCAATTAGTAAGGGAACCATTAGCGCGTCGTAACTGATGCCTTAAGAAATCCATCTCGCTTCTACAGTACGAGATCACCCTCAGGAGCTATTCCCGAATAGCTCGCCGCAAAACCAAAAGGGAATAACTGCGAAATCCAACTAGGTATTCTTAAGGCTGATGATGATGTCCTTAGGTCCAAAGCGCTCCCACAGAACTGTTGGGGAGGAATTGAAGGGCTTGCTGCGATAATGGGATAAGTCCATTTTCAACGTTTCTGGACTTTAACGTGTTCCTGAATCCGAAAAAAGCACTCTTTCGATTGGTAAAAGAGCGAGAAAGGTCCAAGCATTGGTTCTATAGTTTCTCACTAGACGAGGTTAGGTCCAACGATTCGTCGGTAATAATAAAGAGGCTATAAGTGCAAGTTTTCGAATTTTACTGGTTTTATAACAAATTTTATCCAATGACGACCGGCCCTCCTCGTTTACCGGGTAGTAAAGCTTGAAAACTGATATCAATTAGGGGATATATCAATGGGATTACGTACCTTGTTTAAAATTAAGAAAATCTCGTGATCAAAAATTATGATCAATATAATAAACAAAACTCCACAGTCATGCAGCATGGCTATAAGTGCGAATTTTTGAAGAAACACCTGGTTTTATGTAAAATTTCTCCATTTTACTGGTTTTTTAACAAATTTTGTCTGCATATTTTGCCGAGTAACACCCCAGATTATAGATTTTTGAACGCTGAACACGATGGTGATGTCAGAATAGCGATATCTCATTCCGGTATCAGATTAGAGGTTGCGGGGGATGGATTGAGTACGGTAGCCCCCTGTCCAGAGCCACGCTACGTTCCTGGATATCCCCTCAAAAAACACTCCACATTCACACTTTCACAAGCAACTAATAAAATGATACATAAACTTGTAGTAATAAAAACGTCTCGCCATGGCGCCTATAGGAGATTTTGAAACTGTTACTCGTATGGCGGGCGGGGAAAGTGGATAATATGATTTTATTATAACTTTTTCAGCCCACTGTGGAATGATGATGTACACGGAATGTTTTTTTTGGGGGGGGGGGGGATGCCGTTTATTCGAAGTCGGCTAATAATATTAAGCAGCAGGGTGCACCGCCAACGACTAGGAGTAATTGCAATCGGCATTGCAATCGAACCGTCCGAAACACGTCGGGGCTATTAGCTGTTTTAATCTGTTTTGCAAAGAGGCTTTGGGCGATATGCCAAGAACCCAACACCTCCGGCAAAGGCTGAATAGAATTCTGCAAGCGCGTTATTCAAATAAGCTGCTTATACGCTTTCCCCGTCATTCGGGCTGCAGACTGTTTCCGAGGTCTATTGCAGTCTAGAATTCCTCCTCCTCCCAGTGAAAACGGGAAACGACTGGATAGTTTCTCGCTGGAGAATGATATTAGAAAGATAATTTATTTCCATACATTACGAAATAATCGTGCTCCTTGAATAGGAATCGGTGCGGTTATCAATGATGAGTGCGTTTTTCTAAGCGTCCTATAATAATAATGCTTTAAGTGAATGGGTATCCAAATAAGGGCCTATGTAACGGTTTTTTCGAACCCCAGTTTTTCGTGGAATGTAGAGTTCCCGTGGTTTTTAGTTGTAAACAAGGCCGATAGAGGTCAGGTTATTCCAAAGCCTCGCTAACGTAATATATGAAATGCTGTAGGACCTGGTCTAATGACTAGGAGTTCTCGAGGGCTGCGGTCTGGGAGACAAGACCCTCTCAAATTGACTCTTCAAGTATTGACTCCCACTGACTGCCCTGAAAACCACCCTCAAACTGCCTAAATCGAAAATAATCGGTTGAGCTAAGACCAGTAAATCTAGTTTTGAAGTCGGAAATTTGGTCGTCCTAATTTCAAAGGCATTGCGTACACAGCTGTTGTATACAAGGTACTCCAAGGCAGCTCTCGTCATGGAACATTCAATTCAACAAAATCTGAAAACGGCGACGTCTTTTCTGGATTTCATCACCCTGTTCATGGTTTCATTGATTATTGCACTTTTGAGCAGGTCTTCACATACGTAATAATCCATCCATTGAAATCTATTGAAATCTTATATATTTATAATATAAAATATGATTCTTCTACAAAGTACTGCTTCTATCAAAACACTCTTGCAATCAAAGTTGTACAGAATTGTAAAATTACAATTACGGTTTTACAATTGTAATTTTACGGTTTACTGGGAAGAGGAGAGTTGGAATTGGAGGTTTTGTGATGAGCATCAGCACTGGGGAAGACGGCGATTAGACCATTGAGTGCCACCTGCCACTATCAAGGCTATCTATGAAGGTTTTAAAACGATTCCCAGCTTTACCCATGTCACTTTAGGTCTAATTTTACTGTACTAAATACCGATATCAGGAGAGGAAAAAACCCCAACATTCATTATGCCATAAGGGTTTTTCCAACCACTTTAGGGCACCACCTTCTGGTATCGTATGCAACGAGTAGAACATGAATTTACTCGTACAAAAGTACACAGGCGTTGTTCTCAGGAATTGATTTTGCACCAATTCGAAATATCCCAATAGGTAGTTTCGTTAGTACAACCCTGGTCGGAGGAGTCTCCAGTACGAGTTTTACCTTAATACTTTACGGTAGTAATCTATGTTCACACGGGACATAAGTCGAATAAAGTAGTTATTTCATTCTATTTGAGGGCAGAAGGTTTCCCAAAGCCTTCCATTTCTTCAAAACTCCTTAAATCTCCTGCTGATAGGTGCTTCTCCAAGGGCTGATTGAGCACCTCAAACGCTTTCGAAAAGACTTTTCCTCATCATTTCAGGGGGTTTCGTCGTCGTCGGAGCCCCCGATCAGTAGTAAACCGTGAGAAATCCGCTGAGCCAATTCATCGTCACCCCTTCTAAGTTTTTATGACTTGTACGAGGATGTAAAACATTGAAAGGATTGTTGATTTTACGTTGGAGCAAACGAGATTCGGAACCTAATTATCGCAAGAAACGTCGTTTTTATCGAGGGACAGTTCCCCCGAGACATTTTGTCGTTTAATCGAGGTTGTACTGTAATTAGTAGTTATTAACAGCCAGTAAATTCCTTACATCCACCAGACCGTCTTCTACCTTCATTTCATTTTTCACCTTTTGCAGTCTCATCCCACTCCAACGGAGCGTCTTCCAACGGAATGAAAAATATGAAATGAATGCCGGAGCTCGTAAAGCTTCATGCGTTTTTCGGGTTTTCTTTATCCGCGACGCCCATCTCGGAGTAGGTACCTTATCCGCCTTCTATTGTAGTATTGCTTTTGAGACCAGAATAGAAATGACTTCTTACTCCGCTGTAATGGAGCTCTTCACTGTATTCCACACCTTCTCACACCATTCAGCGCCTGCCTTCGTGTTTAAGAAAAAAATAAATAAATAAATTACGTTTACATCATGAACCGGATAATTAAAAACTCAGAAAGGTTTTGATGTCTTCTATTTAATTTATTATTTTATCAGTAGAACATGGTAAAGAAAAGTGTTCCATATCGTGGTGATTCTTCTCCATCAGAGCTTTTGTCAAAATTGATCATAGTACAACGTTCCTTGAGATCCCACAAGGTCTAACTCAGTTTTTTGACAAAATGAGTTAAGAGCGGATACTTATGCGAAATCTCTCGGTCCGTCTTTCTAGCTCATTGGTTTGGCCTTTATTGCAATGCAGGAAAAGACGCGATAACCGTGGTAATTACTACAGTACGTTGGAAAATCCGTTTTTTGTCGCTCCTGAAAAGTTGGGAAAAGTGAGTTAGACCTCGTGGGATCTTAAGGGACGATATAACATATTATGTTATAATTGAATGGGTGCCCGGAAGAAGGGCTGAAAAATTGGGATATTGCTAATGACCACTAATGAAAGTCACCTGGAGTGACATAAGGGAAATTAGCAGAAAATTCCTTGTGCAGATCACCCTTCTGTCTATACCAGACTGTATTGCAAATCGGCACCATACCATATTCTCACCGTACTCATACCATACCATACGAATTTCTTTCCTATCATACCATACTGTATTATACCAAATCATACATACAATAATATACCATACCATACTCATACCATGTCATACAAACCGAGTGAATAATGAAATGTCATCCATTTCAGACCTATATTTAAAATTTCAAGTATCTAGCTCATCATCAACATTTAATTTGTTTAAACAAATAGGTATTATTTAAACAATTTTACAAGAAACCGAGTGAATATTGCATTGTGATCCAGTTCTGACCTATTTTTAAAATTTCAAGTCAATAGCTCATCATCAAAATTTAATTTGTATTATTACAAAAAGGTATTATTTAAACAATTTTACAGATGAGAAACCGAGTAAATATTGCAATGTGGTCTATCCCCGACTCACGGTTAAAATTTCTAGACTGTAGTTTACCGGGAAGATGAAAAAAGGTAGTTTTATTCTGGGCGTCTGGTGGTTGGGTCACATAACGGCCGTTTTCGGCGCGAAAGTTTAGTGTTTTTCCTAAACCTTTGCGCGCTCACTGTGAACGAACAGCTGGTCGCACAAAAATCCAATTGGTCTTAAAAGATTCGTAATTTTTCAGGTCATTCAAAAGTGAACTAAACATTACACGGTTCAGTTAAATATTTGGAGATATGACACTGTCGAAATTTTAAATTTCGTTTTGAACCCCTTCCCCTTGACCTAGGGTTATGAAAAGTTTCGAGGATCATTGTGGGGCTGGTCCAAAACCAGAAACCAAATTTCGTAATTTTAGCTCAACGCTAACTGGGCAAAACGGCGTGGACGGCGGACGGCGGACGGCGTACGGCGTACGGGGGACGGCGTACGGCGTACGGTGTACGGCGTACGGCGGACGGACGGATTTTTTTTTATTCGATTTTCTGAATCTACGTGTCTTGAAACGTAAACCAACAAATTTTGAGGGGGGGTTAAAAAAATTTTTTCTTTGGGCGATTCCAATGGTTCATTATCGAAGATAATAAACCAAAATCAACCTATTACAAAAAGGCAATGTTTTATTTTGCTCTGAATATTAGATTGAGTATTAAAATTTAATGTTTCTCTGAATATTAACATTTACTTACTTATTACATTTTAGTTTTCTCGGAATATTTACATTGAAGGCAGTGACTTGTAAAATAGCTCATGTATTAGGTCAGTCATAAACTGAGTCATGTGAAGAAGGTCCTTCTTCTTTTCCTTACTTATGGGCAACTGGCTTGAGTAAAGAAGGTTCTAGAATGCCGACAGCTAGGTGTGATCAAAAAGGTCCAGGATCTTTTGAATTGTGCGATCCCACGTTAACGTAGAAAGCTGCGGTAGCTCTCATTTTGTCACCACAACCCTCTGATGTAATATTTTGTTTGTTTACATTGTCTAGCCCTTTCCAGGCCGAATTTACAGCTGTTTTCGCCTGAAGTGACTTTTTCGCGTTCTGCGTTTTTGCGAGTTGGTGAGAACGGACGCGAAGGAAGAACAGCGTGCTAGCGTGAAATGGGGCAAAATCGTTCGCGAAAACCTTTTCACTTCTTCAACAGACCTATGGAGGTCATGTTATGAGCCGTTCACTGTATCACCAGTGGTCCAAGAAGCCATCGTGTGAAGATGACCCTCGTTCAGGAAGGCCCTCAACATCGACTGAAGACACTCAAGTGGTCCTTGCCCGTTCCAATCGTCGTTTACCGATACGTGAGATGCCTGAGGAGTGCCACATATCATTTGAGTCATGCTAGGAAATTGTGATTAAAAAAACTGGAGATGAGAAGGGTGGCAGCCAAATTCCTGATGACTCCACGGCTGATGACGTCCTACGTCTTGAAAAATCCTGGGACGGAACGAAAAATCGTACCTGAGACGGAACGAAGCATTTGGTCACTTTAGATCCCACATGGGCTAACTCACTTTTCCCAACATCACAGGAAAGACAAATAATAAACCGAAAACGTCTACCCAGACTTTACAGAATTTTTCTTATGTTTCTGCCATTCTTGGGTCTTCATACGAGTGTGTAATGAGATGAACTGTTTGAAATGTCATTAATAAAGAGATTTGAATAGTTCGCTCGAGTGGTTTTGCGGTCTAAAAGAAAGAAAATTAAATTGAAGATGCGGTGGTCGGTTGGTATAACGAAGTCGATTAGGATCGAACATCGTTGGAAGTTCAGGAGCTACTCCAAGGCCCATTGAGGGCGCGAAGGTTTCCAAGGGGTTTCCAGGACGTAACGTCACGTTCGCTTCGTACCTCAGCTAATTGGATAGCACGCCGACAGATGTTGGAATTAACGACCGTCCGATTATGGAAAGCATTAGCCCTTTCCACCCGAGGGCCTCACCGTCGGGGGCCTTGTTCTCTCGTGAAACAAGCACCCAGAAGCGTTGGAGCGTAATGAAGCTGAGCCTCGTGGCTCCGGAAAGTTATGTATCGGTCAAAAACGGTTGGACGTCCCGCTCCATCCACCTCGTGAAATTAATGAGGTCCTTTTCGTTTCGAGATTGGAGCAACTGGTACAAGGGCTTTTGAGATTACGTCGCCCGAAATGGGCGATGTCCCGCGATATTATAAGCTGTACCACTCGCACCACACCTACCCATTTCAGCAATAAGTTATTTTGGATATATCAGTGGTTACTTGTACTTACTTCTTTATATAACTTATATAGAGAAGCAGGAGCGTTAGCGTGGCTCTGGACATGCGGAAACCGCACTAAATGCAACCCCCCCCCCCCTCCCCTCTGATACAAACACACCCTTCCTAACTTTCTCACCCTAAAAATGAAAAAGATCACCATTTACTTTCCTAGAGCAAATTTAACCCTTTGCATGACAAGTGAAATGTTCTAGTGAAATGTTCTAGTGACACGTGGGCTTTTTTGGCCTACCACCCTAGAGTGGTGGCACCAGTATCATACAAGTTAAGGGAAAATTTCCGATTTTCGCTCAATACCTAGGCTATATTAGATGCTACAAATAGTTTAGAGGCCAATCTAGGAAGTCTGACTTTTAAAACCAAGGAAAGTTAAATATTCAGTTTCCTCTAGATGTAATGGATGATTTTTGAGGTCTCTTTTATTCCCCAGTGTCATACACTTGTATTGAAACATCAAAAATTGTGATTCTTCGTTAATGAGGGTTAAGTACAGAAGTTTGTGTTACTGCTTCTTTACGTGGGGGCGAGGCGTCATAATGTTATCATCTAAGACCTCAACCATTTACCCAGTGCAACGCGCGGGCAATCTTGCTAGTTTCCCTAATTCTTGACTAAACAAATTGTACAATCAATCATACTCTCCCGACGCCCTTGCCGCCAAGACCTGTCAAAAATTCCAAATATAGGCCAACGAAGAAAAGAGTCCTTCAAAGGCCTTTTTTTACCCTTTTTTCGTCTGACCCTCTCACATTAGACCATATATTACATTTCCAAAAAAAGATTAATGGCCCGGGTGCCGAGATGGGAGGGTGGCTTTTGAGGTGATTTATAAGGAGTGGGATAGTAATTTATAAGTATGTACTTGGATGCTGTCAACATTTTTCCCCTTTCTGTATCCAAGTTACAGGAGAGCATTGAAATCGTCCTGAAATCAAAGTTGTAGAACTCGCCCAGGATATCGACGTCTACTCTACCAGTCTATCTGATTCGATATCTATAAGTTCAGACAAATGTGTGGATTAATGAAGAGTAAGTAAGTCGTGTACCAGGTTAGGGCCTCGATGGCCTTGTTCATTCACACAAAGAAGCTTCTAGTGAAAATAACATCCTTGAAGGTCAAGTAATCCATGATTTGATGTAGAGAAGCGATACTGCCCAACTGCGTGGCATTATGTTTTATTTACACTGTAATCGAAGCCCAACTAAGACAAGTCATTACGGTGTAATTAGATTGGTATTTCCACCTTCCCACTAGTCTACGGATATCCAGCAACCACTGATGGGGCCGGCTGTACCTTTGTAGGCTTAATTGCCTCAGGCATTTGAAGGGGAAATATAAATCGCTTTTCATTACAATGTACAGAATGAGAAGAAACCGCACGAGGGGTGAAGGAAGCGAGAAACAAAATAAAGGGCTTTCTCGGTGTTGGATAACTGAATCGATTACCAACAAAATACGTAACGTATTGAGTCTGTGCCGTTTTGTACTAAGCGTGTGGTTCCTGAGATTCCTTCCATTCTCCCGATCGTCAAGTGACCGGATGGTAAAACGATATCACCGAAACTTAAGTAAGTTTCAACTCACCTACCTTAACCACTCGGAGAAGAAAAGGATTACATAAATAGCCTATAGCCATTAGAGAAACCACTCGCAGCCCCTGTATAATACATAGGGCCGGGGCCAGAGTAATCCACTAACCATGATACATAAATCAAAGCCCTTCCCACTCATTGCCTTCCTCTCATCCCTGCTCTCCGTCTTCCCCTAGCCCTATCTCCGGTGCTGTTCGCCCTTTAATAGGGTCAGCAATATTTAATCGTGGCAATATGTAATATTATTACCTCCAGGAAGAACCGCCGTGAGGGAGAGAAAAGAAAGTCGGATAAATCTGTTAGAGGGATGTCGAAGGAGCGTCTAGTAAATACGGACGAAGTGGCATTCCTTATAATTGCAGTAAATTCCAATGTGTAGGTGAAGATCTAAGTACAATAATGCAATAACATGCTCTATGATTGATAATTTTTGGGAGGTTAGCAGGCAGGGTAGAAACATGGGTGCCAGTCATGCGACACCCTCATACTGCACTGGAGTATTTCACTGAGCCAAAAAATGAGTTGGAGGAGACCCTGATGGGACGAGTAAATACAGCAAAAATCAATTTTCTATTCAGATTTCATTCCAAGCGGTTTAAGGTGCTCAAACATTCTCGGAATCAACGGTACTTATTGAGACAAACTCCAGACAAGACTAAGGACACTTTCTACAGACTGGCAAGGGACAGGATGAAAGAAACGAGTTTCAATAACAAGGATCGAGGGACATCCTCCTCTTCTTCAGCAGAACTATCGAACTGCAAAGAAGAAGTACCTACTACGCGCCCTCAAGTCAATGCCACTTCCACAAACCAAGGCCGTAGTTGGTGATTAAACTCAGTTTTATAAGCATTTTTGGTTCAAATCTTGACAGTTTTCACTCTTTCTTTACTTCAAATTTTCATATTAGAAAGGCCAACTTTGTGACTTTATGATTTACACTCGCGCTTTCCTAGCTGTGGAGTTGCTGTAAATATAGTAAGCCTCATGTCCACGTTAAAGCCTTGAGTTACTCTCAAATGATTCGGGCGTACGAGGTTGGCGAGACAGTATTTGATTAATTTAGGACTTCATAGTGTTTATGCAGGTGGCAAACCTCCTCTTCGGAAACCAGTAGCACCCTGTTTGAGGCGAATCCAAACGTAAATCAAGAGAAGGGGGTCGTGTAAAGGGTGAGATGAACCGTGGAGACATTGAGATGCAAATGGGGGAGGGAGTCGACTGTGGACACTGAACTACATGGAATCCCTGTAGGGCAACTAGTATCGACAAGGGTCGAAACTCTATTCTGTCCGAGATATATATGGAAGGCTGCCCTTTTGATGGCGACCTCCCTTAAGATCCCCAAAGTCTCGGTTTTATCACCCACACGTTCCATTGGGTCGGATAAACTCTAATATATTCCAGGTGGCACCTCTTACTGTAACAGTAGCAAACACACTTAATTTGCAGGTTCGTCAATATTAATTATTTTTATTGAAATTTCTCGGCCGGTCTTTTGGATAAGGAGCAGGGACTTCGGTTTCAGTCAGCAATCAAAAGGAAATCCAAGTTAGCCCCAGACTTGCTGCTTTTAGGTGCTATCGATATGTAGACTTAGGGAGATAGCAGAGAAAGAAATTAAAATTGTGTCCATAAATAAATAAATGAATGAATACATTGTAAATAAGAAAAGAAAGAGATCCTAATTTGCAACTCTGGTGTAATTCTAACGGGCCTATGCCTATTATTACACCATAATTGGTATTATTTCTCGTAGCTAATAATAATGTAGACAATAATAATGTAATGTACCATATAAGTTTTATAATGTAACATGTTGTCTAAGTAATCTGATCCAATAAAGCTCTTTCTCTCTCTCTCTCTCTCTCTTTGCGTATTCATAGGTATTTGACACAGGTATTGTATATACTTGTGTATTATAGATATGCCACAGGTATAAGTATTAGGTATAATCCAAAACGGGAGAGACTGGGATGTATGATTCGTGTAATATACAAAGTGGAAATTATAACATTCGAAAGGCTATAAGTACAGGTGCTATATGCATATGAACTATTTATTTCATTTTAACAATGTATTTTATGGCTGTATACTCTTAATACCAAATAAAATTTTTAAAAAGTAAAATTGCAGAAAACGCCGGTTAACCGTGAAAATAGTTAGTCATGTACACCAGCAGATACTTGATGCTTGAATTGACATCACACAAGTAAACTGCTCAACCATTGAATTTTGGGTTGTTCTAAATTTGAGAAAACTCAACAACTGAATACAGCAAAAGTGTGTCAGGTACAGTTTTCACACACCGGAAAGCAGGTCGACTCAGAGATGTTGATTTTAAGTTGCTCGCCTCTAGAAACGATGAGAACTCGTATACGGTGCTAAGAGCAGACCCTAAGGATGAATAAGTTACTTTTCCTTTTTCTCTCACTCACATATCCAGAATAAAAACTACAGACGGTTCAGCTGAAGATGAATATTTATTCAAACACACCCTTTTCCCAGCTGATCCAATTAAAACTTACTTTTTTCGTATTTTTGCTTTTTTTTTTTTTTTTGTTCTTTAATACCGAGCTGTATCTAATTGAATTTCGTTCTTCACTCGAGAGAATATCGGGTTGCTTCGCCGCTTCATAGAATTGTTTTTATATCTAACAAGACCGCCGGGATTATTTCCTTCACTTTGTTGGGTTATGTGGTCTCCAGTATCGAATAAAATCGTAATTCAGGACATTGATCAGAATCACAAAATTTTATGTTTCTTTTCCGTTTCAGGTACGTCATTGAATACGTCGCATTCATTATCTTAACATTTACTGATGTTCGTAGGGGCACCCTCAACTATTCACGACTACAGTACGGATTAATGTGTTATTAATATGTAAAACATTAATTGTTCAAATCCCCTTGTCAACAGCTTTCATTTGAGCCCTCAGACTATAATCGTAGAATCTACATCTGCCCGCTTTCCTCTTTCTCATCCACTTTCACATTTACATTCACCAACAATTTACATTTAAGCATTTGTGGAGAGGGGGAGAGAGAGCGTAAGCATCAAGAGACAACCCCCCTCACCAATCTTCAACCACTTACATCTGCCCCCTTTCCTCATTCACTGCCACATTTACATTCACCCACAATTTAAATGTAAGTATTAGGGGCGAGGGGTGGTGAGGGGGAGGAGAGAGAGAGCGTAAGCATCAAGAGACAACCCCCCCCCCCCCACCCATTGCCACAAATACTTTTTTTTTTGTGTTTATTGATTTTGTTTGAGACAATTATAATTTATTTTACAATATTCCTCATTGTTTCAAGTGCTTAAACAGTCATTGTTAGTTTTGATCATTGTTCTCTTGTATGCACTCATGGGTACTACAACATACACTCATCACTTAAGAAGGGACGAGGTCGTGAACGTGTCGGGGTCTTCTGAGACGGCGGATGTCTGGTGGCGTGAAGCCCTCATTAACGAGGAGATTGGGGTGTGCTAGGTTCCTCTCGATGAAATGGCTTGTGACTTTTGCGAGAATATCGTCGGGTGGTTCAATATTGAAATCTCGATAAATGGTCTCGTTTCTGACAAAGGGTGGTGCCTTAATTATATGCCGTTCACAAATACTTACATTTAAATTGTGGGTGAATGTGGAAGTGGCTGAGAAAGAGGAAAGCGGGCGGATGTAAGTGGTCGATGATGGGGGGGGGGGGGTTGTCTCTCTCTCCCCCTCACCACCATCCGCCGCAACAAACATTTAAACTGTGGGTGACTGTGAATGTGGAAGTGGAAGGGGGGCGGATGTAGGTGTTTGATGATGAGGAGGCGGAGGGGGGTTGTTTGTGATCCTTACACTTTCCTCTATTGAAATTTAAATTGAGGGTGAATCTGAGGGTGAGGGTGAATCTGAGGGTGAGTGAGAAAGAGGACACCGAGCAGATGTAGGTGGTTGATCAATTATGGGGGGGGGGGGTTTGTCTCTTAATGGTTACGCTCTCTCTCCCCCTCACCTCCCCTCGCCACAAATACTTACATTTAAATTGTGGGTGATTGTAAATGTGGAGGTGGGTGAGAAGGAGGAATGCGGGCAGATGTAGTTGTTTGATGAGGAGTAGGTGGCGGGGGGAGGGGGTTTCTGTTAATGCTTACGCTCTCTCTCTCTCTCTACTCAGTACAAAAAACAACTGATCTCTTTAGTAAAAAAATTTAATCATATTGTTGGTCCATTGAAGGCAACGTTTCGTAGGAACGAGTTACATTCTTATCTAGACTTGATTATAGCGTTTCACGTCAAATTGGAGGTTTTCCATTTCAAATTGGACGTTTTACACATCAATTTGGAGGTTTTCCATTTCAAATTGGAGGTTTTACATTTCAAATTAGAGGTTTTACACATCAATTTGGAGGTTGACGGAAATACATGATTTAATTCTGGGAAAGCAATAACAACAAATTAGCGAGTGAAACTTAACATTCAACAAGTAAGAATGAACATAATGAATGGAAAAGAATGAACAAATTCGTCGACGTAAGTCTCTCCCTGCAGCAGTGACTGACAGGTCTATCATAATTCTCATAACATAATTTGTGCAGTCCGATGTGGTGACAGTTGCAACGCTTCGGGTTATCGTGTCACACAGGTCGTGGTTTGTTTGGGGCTCACTGAGGATTTGTCTTGCTGACAACTTGATTTTTGAAAAGCAGTGCTCCACTGGATTCAAGTTGGGTGAGTAAGGGGGCAGATATTTCACGTTAAACCCCAGTTCGATCATGTTGTGTTGCACGGAGTATCTAGGTATTTTCAGAATCATCGGGGCTAGCGTTGCGGCGTTTAAAACTAATGTGAAACGAACCATTTCCGTCAACCTCTAATTTGAAATGTAAAACCTCCAATTTGAAATGTAAAACCTCCAATTTGAAACGTAAAACCTCCAATTTGAAATGAAAACAAGTCGCAGCGATCTCGGGCCCTCCACCAACCGAAAGTCGTAGGCTGAAGAGGAGACAGCTGAGGGACAACAAGTACTTAAGTAAAAAGGTATGAAAACTATAGTCGAAAACTCATTGTCAGAAAATTGACATTACAGTTGGGCTTAGGTACCTATTTACATAGTTTTTGACATTTTCATGTCTTTGCTTTGGCACATAAACTGAAACGGGAAAAATTTGTTACCTTGATTCACCCTTTCCCTCAGATCACGTCAGAACTAATACGTCAGAACCTATGACACACGAGCCTATGACGTCAGACGACTGGCAGGAGGCCAACTAATACGTCAGAGCCTATGACGCACGAGCGTATGACGTCAGACGGCTAGCAGGAGGCCAACTAGTACGCCAGAGCCTATGACGCACGGGCGTATGACGTCAGACGGCTGGCAGGAGACCAAATAGTACGTCAGAGCCTATGACGCACGAGCGTATGACGTCAGACGGCTGGCCGAAGGCCAACTAGTACGTCAGAGCCTATGACGCACGAGCGTATGACGTCAGACGGCTGGCAGACTGAACAGATTAATGTCATTGTCAGCAAATTGCATGCATATCACTATTCTTTTAGAATAGTGATATATAGTGATCTTTTAGAAAGCTATTGAAGCTGGAGACTGTGGATGTTAAGAAAAGATTATATCAAGCATTAGTGATTCCACACCTGTTGTATAGCTTACCAGTGAGGTGTGATTTGAACTATGAAGAATGTATGGCACTACAAAGAGAATTAAATGAAACTGTAAGATGTATAATGAATCTGCAGTATGATGATAGGATACATGATAAATTCAAGCAGCTGCGAATATTGAAAACTATGAACATAATATCATACTGTATGTATATTAGGTATACAGTACACAATTGTCACTACCACATTCAGGATACAGTTGAATAAAAAAACCGCTGTATTTATTTGAAAAATACCAGACATTTGCTGCAATAGGCCAAATAATTGATACACGCAATAAGAATACAACATTTAGGTTACCTAGTTGCCGTACAACCGTATAATCACAATTCGTTTTTGACTAAGAGCATTAAGTTGTATAATGGACTTTCGAGTGATCTTAAATCGATCGAAACTTACATGAGCTTCAAGACGAAATTGAACAATATGTTGTTGGAGGCATATTGATTTGAAAAAGAGGAGATGATGATAATAATGAAGTATGTATTTAAGTTGACGTGGGTTTATTTTTTTGTACTTATTTGTAATTGTAGCGCATATAGCAAAGTTTACTGACCTAATGATGAAATTTATACCTTAATAAGTGTTTGTTTTTTCCTTTTTTTTTTCGGTTAGGATTTTGTATAAAAGAAGGAACTGTATTGATTTAAATATTTTTGTGTAGGGTGTAGACTGGTTATTATAAGTTATAATATAACTTATAATATATTTCATCTCGTTAATTGTAAGAGTGGTCATTTATGACCAAAATTTGCCAGATTGTAAGTATAACGCTATTCAATTCAATTCATTCAATTCAATTCACTGCCCCTTTTTCATTCACCCACAATTTAATCTTGAGTAGTTGTGGCGAGGGGTGGTGAGGGGGAGAGAGAGCGTAAGCATCAAGAGACAACCCCCTCCCCATCATCAACCACTTACATCTGCCCCCTTTCCTCTTTTTCCATCACTGCCATATTTACATTCGCCCACAATTTAAATGTAAGTATTTGTGGCGAGGGGTGGTGAGGGGGGAGGAGAGAGAGTGTAAGCATTACAGGTTTTATAACACATTTTGTTTCCATTTTTGCCGAATAATACCTCAGTTTATTGAATAAGAGCAGATTAGAGCACCGTTATGAGATTAGAGCAGATGAACCGTGAAGAACATCTCAAGTACAACCACGTTTCTTCATCGTCAAAGTCCCCCAGTTTGAGAACCGAGTGAGATACTGCAATTCTTAACCGTCGTGTTCAGCGTAAAAGATCCTTCACAATGAGGTGTTACTTGTTAGACTGTTTCATTTACGGGTAATTTTTTCCTCCCTACAACTCCCTAAAACCCCCCTTTAGAGTGACCCGATTCCTCTACGAACTTGGCCTTTCGATTGCCAAGAAAGATTTATTGTGCTAATTTGAACTTTTTATCTCAATTCTATCGATTTTCCTTCACATCAAATTCAATATGACTTAGAATGCGGTAACCGCTGATAAAATAGCAATTCCAAGTTTAGTTGGGAAGTCGCTCACATGAGGTCACTCCATTGGAATCAAAGATTTGAAAAATTTTAAATTGGTGTTTAACTTACGCATTATGTTATTCTACGAGTGTATTTATTGCTTGATTAAACAACACCAAAGCCTTGAAGGTATAATGAAAATCAACTAACCATAATAATAATATTATTATGATCAAAGCTACAAAGAAATCTTTGATGCGAACGGTTCTCCCTGGTTTGGCCTCGAACCAACCAAAACTTTCTTGAGTTCTGAAGGGTTTTGAAAATCAAATGATTCATTATTCAAAGTTTCCGACCGGCATATTTGCCCAAAAGGTTATAACTTTGGGTTTGCAGGGGGAGGGGGGGGGGTGAGTGCCATTGGCGAGCTTTCCTACCTCCATTGTACGTATAAATAAGTTATCCTTCCGACCCTCTCTACAGTAGGTAGAGATTGAAAGTTTTTGTTTGAGTTTCCGAATACATTATTACAAACGGAATACACGCGGTATTTCTATCATGAGACAACCGACGTCTTTCTAATATTGAGTGGCAATAGACACATTCCGTATGGGCTCAAAAAGTCCTTTTCGATTTAGATATTTTTGGACAAACTTGGACTATTGATTCATGAAACACTTACTGCCTCCATTTTGACCAAAGTGGACACAGAGGCTACGGAAAAGCGTATAATAAAGCGATTAGCAGTCCTCATGATCCTTGGAAGGGGTGAGTTAAATGCATAATTCGTTTCTGAGTGCGGGACTGCGAACACCTCCACGCTGCGAGTATCCCCTTGGAGTTGTATCCCCTTGATATGGCGTTGTATCCCCTCGATATGGCGTTGTATCCCCTCGATATGGCGTTGTATCCCCTTGATATGGCGTTGTATCCCCTTGATATGGCGTTGTACTCCCTACTCCCTACTTCTCCTGCCACCACCCTTCACCATTCTCAGTACAACCTCGTCACTCATTTCTCCTTCCTCATCCCACAATCCTTCTCCACCCCCCACCACCCCATAATCCTCGTTGTTTGGTAGGGGAGGGGGGGGGGAGTTGTTTGTGATCCCTTCACCCTCCTCCACCCCCTAGTTGAATCGAGTTCATCGAGTTGAATCGAGTTCATTGATTCCGAGTTGAATCGAGTTCATTCTTAGAAGTCGAGGTGATGAACTCAAAATGTCCTCTGGTTCATCACTCTTGCTTTCTTTACTTGTCGATCTACTGTCCCCCGTTAAAATAGGGTCAGAGGTAGGGATGGGGAACGATTCACCTTTTTTTTTTTCAGCATGGAACATGCTTTAGCCTTGGACTAACTAACCGAAAAACGTTACGCGGAATGGGTGACGAAATTTTCTAATGATTTCCGCTTACAACGGAGCCGTTGCTGGGGAAATGAAACTTATTTAGTTTTCATCGGCCAGAAATCGTTCACCACTCGTTGGAAAGCTCTTGATTTATCACGCATTTATGTCGCAGTTTTATATTTATCTACGAGATATTAATCCAACAATGCGATGTTATAAATGGTTAGTAAACAATCGTATGTGCGAGGGTCGAAGCTTCATTACCAGGGAAGCTAATTAGAAGCATGTTCCATGTTTCTCGATTTTTAGCCGCAGGCTCCAAACGGTAAGCATCCGGGGGGTCCAGGGGGGCTTGCCCCCCTGGCGAGGCGCGAGGCGCCGAGTTTTTAATCGATTTTTATTGTTACAAAAAAAATTTTTCTTCAAAAACGATTTTTTGAATCGATTTTTTGTTGTCGATTTTTATCTGAATCGATTCTTTAATAACGATTTTTTGAAAAATCGGCGAATTCTATATCTCTCTGCTGCGCGTTCAAGAGGGACACTTCTAATCAGAATCATGAGCTCGTACGAGTTGTTTGTGAACAGTTTAAGAGTTCTCCTTCGGTTTTCTCTCTCCAAAGATCCTTCCAAAGATACTTACATTAGTAACTAATACATTAGTAACTAATGTAAGTATCTTTGGAAGGATCTATGATGAATGATATCTATTCATCGTAGATATCGAGAAAAACTTCAGTCAATTAGGCCTTGATGGACGAAAAAATCGGTTTTTTTCTCTCTCCTGAAAAGTTGTGAAAAACGAGCTTGGTGGTGTTGCTGATTCCTCGACGATATGTGGTAACCAGAGTACAATGAAGCCATAAGTCTTCTTACTAATATAATATAGGTATTATAGGTAAGTCTAATATAATATAATATAATATTATAATATAATATTATTATATTATAAGTCATGAAAACTTTGTGTTTGAATTCTATGACGATTATGGAAAGTGGATGTCTGATAATAGTAGTAATTTCGTGGCCAAACGTACCATTCATCGTGTAGGCAAACGTGTAGTCCACGGTCGCCGTTTCGGTGGCCAAACGTGTTGCGCTTTCACCCCTTGGTGGCCAAACGTTATACTCCCGTTTTGGAACATGAACAAAGACAGTGGAGAATGCAGTAGGTACTCCGATGCAGTGTGCTGTGCACGAATTACTGATAGTTAGGAAGGTAATTATAGATCCGACTTCTACTTATCGGTTCAAAAATGGCTCGCTTTTTGGAGGCCAATAACATTCTTTGGTTTTTTTTTAAATTTTCCCACAGGGGTTTTAATACCTTCCAGCTTCTCTGATACAAGCTGCTGGTCGCGTTGAACGTTTAGCGATTTTTTTCCACTCACTGATTTTCTGCTTCATCGTGAATCTGACAGTCCGCAGTGGAACTTTTCGCGAACCAGTGAAACCAAGAAGGCCGATTGCTTTGATGAAGGAGTTGTTTGTCATCCTCCACCAATTCTTGAAATTTAAATTGTGGGTGCATGTGGAGGTGGGCGAGAAAGAGGAAAGCGGGCAGATGATGATGAGGGGGGGGGGGGTTACAGTTTACATAAAATGGTTACATTGACAGCCATACTGCATGACTGTGGATTTTTTTTTGGTTCAATCCTGATGGATTTTTCTTCGTCTTTTCGAGGCGGAGGATGAAAAAGAAAGGAACGGGAACAAGAAATAAGAACGGGATAGTGACGAAGGAAAGACAATAGATTAATACGAGCTTCAAAGGTGAAGGAGAAAACGGCTTGACGGGCTCAAGGGCTTCTTACAACCAGGTCTTATTATGTCGCCAGTGTAATGAACTGTCAGTTTGATGAGCGAAAGAAAATATCATCTATCAATCACGATGTTCTTCCGTAGGACCGCGTGTCAAGAGCTGATGAAAGGCTTTTGACCAACGAAATAAATGTGTAAATAAATATAAAGTCAAATTCATCAGCTTTGGGCGGAATAAATTGGATTCCTTTGAAGTCAAACATCAATAAGATACAGCCAAAGAGAAGGATTACTTTGAACAGTTTAAATATTAGATCAATTCTAATTAAAATTCGTTGTATTTGCAACACGGCGTTCATTATGACTCGTCAAAGAGGTGCGAGCAGTGGCGTTGCTTAGTATAATTCCAGGGTGAGAGGGGTGGTAGTGGGGGGAGGGGGGGGGGAGAAACCTCAATTTTCCAAACGGCTTAACATAGATTAACCAACTATTTTTCATTTTAAGAAACCAATTTCTCTACTATTTAAAAAACCTACTAATTATTATTATTACTATTACATATATAATTCAGTGGTATTTATTAACTTGTACTAACAAAACATAGTTTGTTTTACATAATACATAATATTATATACAAAATTATTCAATTCAAAAAACGTCAAAAAGTTCTACCAGTTCAGTGTTCATAGTGGTTAGTCTGCTCTAATCTGATAACGGAATGAGATATCGCAATACTGACTTGAAAAATCTATAAGCTGAGGTGTTTTCTGGCCAAAAAGAGACAAAATTTGTTATAAAACCAGTACAATGGAGACATTAAAGGGTTAAAATGTATACATCAAAGAAGTTGTGTCATCGAAAATTCGCTCCTATAGCCATGCTGCATGACTGTGGATTTTTTTCTTAGTGAATCGAAGAATTATATTACAAAGCCGAATGAAAAAGGAGTTTTTGAAGGACTGATGATCTCAATAAATAAATAAATCAAACCAGTAAAATGGAGAGATTTTACATAAAACCAGTTATTTCTTAAAACATTTGCTCTTATAGCCATGCTGCATGACTCAAAGCTAAGTTTCGAAGGTAAGGAAGCTGTTGTTCTCAGTGAAAAATGTTTAAAACTCGAATATCCGGAAAATCTTTATTACCAAAATACGTTTCAAACCATCCTGAATCCACTACCAAAAGACACTACAATCATATGTATAATAATAATAATAATATACAATATTAGATAATAATATTATCTAATATTGTACCTAATATTGTACCTATTATACCTATTATATTTTTTAAATTAATTTTGTCAACATATTCACTACTTATCGAATTTTCATGTCAACATATCACTATATCGATGGGGATTTGATAGAGCATGCGCTTCCCAATAAAACTGGACCTGAACGGTTCCTGTAACTCAAAAAAACTCTGAAAGAGTCGTAGATTTTCCGTAAAGTGTGCCTTATGCCCCCAAATCATCCTACAACTAGGAACTAATAAGTACTTAGTGCTAAAATGGAAATTACTGATAAACAACTACCTAATTGATGTGTTGTTGATAAATATTGTGTTCGATGCATTCAAGTACCCAGAAGAGTGAATGGGGTAAGAGCATCATTATTACTAGGCTTTCAGTGTCCCTTTTCAGCCTCGCAAGGGCTTAGAGGGATAAAACCTCCATAACCCGATATTCACTCCGTTATCCTGCATTACTGAAAATACGTCCGGCTTTAAGTAATACCCAGTGCTTTGATACCGTGTATTTTGATTAATTCGGACAATATTGACTTTTGTTTATTATATCATTATCTCATAAACCGCAGTGAAAATACTCGTACATCCCCCTTCAACTCGACGAGGAAACATACAGTCATACACAACACAGGCAGTTAAGCGGAACTTGAGCACACATCTCTGAAAACTAACTGGCGGAATGCCCCTTCGGAAGAGGTGCAAAGGGTCTTGGTATAAATTTTTGTCTACGGGGAAGGAACCGGAAAGGCTTTTAGGTTGTTTGAAGAAAACCTTTGGGAAGCAATGCCTGTTTGCGCTTCCACCACCAAAGTCAACAAACATTTCATCGTTCAGGTATTGATTGTCGAACGTCCCCCGAGGGGTTCCTTTTTCTTCGGCAAAGACGGTAGTTGGCGGTGCGGATGGAGGGGGGGGGGGGAGAGCGTTTTTCACTAAAGAGAAAACGTTGAAACTTTTTGAAGTGCCCTGGACTTCCTTCTAACAGAGTCGGAAAGCCATTTTTCAATCACGAGGGTCGCAATTTATTTATTTATTGAGATCATCAGTCCTTCAAAAACTCCTTTTTCATTCGGCTTTGTAATATAATTCTTCGATTCACTAAGAAAAAATCCACAGTCATGCAGCATGGCTATAAGAGCGAATTTTTGAAGAAATAACTTTTTTGATGTAAACATTTTAACCCTTTAATGTCTCCATTGTACTGGTTTTATAACAAATTTTGTCTCTTTTTGGCCAAGTAACACCTCAGCTTATAGATTTTTCAACGTTGAACACGGTGGTGAAGTCAGAATTGCGATATCTCATTCATTATCAGATTAGAGCACATGTACCGTGACAACCACGTTTCTTCACCTTCAAAGTCCCCCAGTTTGAGAACGGAATGAGGTACCGCAATTTTGATTTCACTACCGCGTTTATTATTAAAAAATCTTTCTAAATGATGTGTCACTAGTCAGACTTTCATCTATCAATCGTATCCAAATTCAAGTCCTTCTTATCCCCCGTTATTATAGCGACTAAGAATGGTCGGGCAAATCAGAATTTGACGAAACAAATTCTTAATTTCTCTTTCCCCCTCCGGAGTTTTGAGTATTAAAGAGTGTACCCTCCTTGGTGTACTTGTAGGATGAGGAGTTTTTTATGAGAATTCTCTTGAATGGATGGATCCGAAAAGATGATTTGAGATCCATCATCTTCCGTTTTAGTATAATCCCCCTCCATTTGTAGCAAAATTTAATTGTCTTTTAGCGAATTTTAGAAGAAACTCCCTACGACAAGTGACTTATGCTCACATTTCATCACATTTCAACGTGGACTTGCATGAAGTCCAATAACTGAATGAGACTCTGTAGTGCAATGAATTAGTTAAGTTTCCTATTAGTTAGAATTAGAATTAGTTACCTATATTGACTAAGAATTTGATACTTGGCCAGAAATTTTGATGGGATATGGAAATTTTGACTTTGAAATGTGGAATGATGAGGGCTGGACTAGAAGGCGTTTCAGCCGAATCTTGACCAGCTGTGACCACGGTTCGACTTGTAATATAGAAGGCAGTGGACCGAGGTTCGACCAGTGTTTTTGGCTGGAACAAAACGATAACAAACTGGATATCCCTATTGCCCCAGTAACAGCCCAATCGTACCGCAAGAGCGGAAAGGCGATTTCAAATCGTTGACGCCGGGACTTGTTACGAAAAAGGATTGCTCTCGAAAACGCTTCAGCAAACGTGTTCCTCGCGATGGAGTTAGATCCGGTTGGACACCTCCCAAACAAGTTTCATTCAGAAGGTAATAAAAGGTGGGAAACGAGAAGAAAAATCGATTGCAACTCCTCCCCTTGATCTGTTCTTGTCTCTTTCTTTTGTCCGACAGTTGCAACAAATCGCATCTCTGAATTTGTCCTGAGTGAATCGAACGCAACTCCGATGTGTGAATCCGAGCGTTTGAGATTCTTCTCGTATCAGACGAAGATTCGTATTCAACCTCCGGAGTCGCTTTGGGGAGAAATCTGCCTGTTGAATTATCGACCGAGTGCGGTGTAGGTGTAGCTTTTTAGTAATTTTTCGGAGGAAAATCAGAGACAGTTCAAATTTTGTAGATGGACCGAATCGGGCGTCTAATGGGGGGGGGTTTAAGGAGAAAAATTACTCATAAATTCCTAAAATGAAACAGTCTGACGAGTGACACCTCATTTCAGGTTAGATCACGCTGAACACGAGGGTGAACTCAGAATTGCGTTACCTTATTCCGTTCCCAAATGGGAGCTTTTTGAAGGTCTTCAAAAAGCTACGTCTACGTGGAAATTTGGTTGTTCTTCACAGTTCATCTGCTCTAATCAGATGACGGAATGAGATATCGCAATTCTGACTTCACCATCGTGTTCAGCGTTAATAAATCTATAAGCTAAGGTGGTCATTGACCAGTCATTTCTTCGAAAATTCGCTCTTATTGCCATGCTGCATGACTGTGGTTTTTTGTTTTACTCCGGTTCATTGGTTTGGTTCCTACCGTACACAAACATTCGGAGATCGATGTGGGAGGGATTAGGTAGGTACCCATCAAATCTAAAAATGAAATAGTCTGACGAGTGAAACCTCATTTTAAAGGTTTTATCACGCTGAAGACTATGGTGAAATCAGAATTGCGATATCTTACCCCGTTCTCAAACTGGAGCACTTTGAAGATGAAGAAACGTGTTCATTACTTGAGATGTTCTTCACGGTTCATCTGCTCGAATCTGATACCGCAATTCGTTGAAAAATCTATAAAATGAGGTGTTACTCGGCCAAAAGATGGAGATACAATTTGTAATAAAACCTGTAAAATGGAGTCGATTTACATGAAACGGGTTATTTCTTCGAAAATTCGCTCTTATATCCATGCTGCATGACTGTGGTCTTTATTTCAACGATCTTTTTATCTTCTACCTTTCCACTGTTTTGGGGTACATTTCCTACAGTAATATTTCGCGCCAGATCCACTGGTGACATCAATTTTGAGATTAGAGCAATTGGCTCTCCTCAAAATTGAGTCATGTTGCAGCTGAAGCGATAATACTGTAAACCACATTTTAAGTACCAACTGTACTGTAGCAGGATGTAAACAGTGCCATCTATCAAGTGGATAGGTACGGAAAGTAGTTCGGTGCCTCACACTAGGGGTGGGGAATATTTAACGTAACCACTTCAAATAACCTAATACTGTCCAGTAACCTAATACCAGATAAACCCTATTACTGGAATAACTGTTTTGAGAACTTGGGGGAAAGGCCCATGAGGGTCTCTTTGTCGCCGGCCATTCGGGATTCCGTGATAATAGGTAGGCTGGGACTATTCCAGGTGATACCAGGTAATAGGTTACGGAAAAGTGTGGAATCATAACTGTCGACAAGTTATTTGAGTGAGTGTTGGGTTAGTTTCGAATAACAGCGACAGTCTGGTAATAGGTTATTTTGGTAATAGATTACCGGCGATTCGAAACTTTTCAGCGCCCAACGGAAAGCCAGACTGCGTTGGGCGCTGAAAAGGTTCTCGAATCGCCTGTAACCTATTACCACAACCTATTACCATAGCCATGCCTACCTCACACCTGATGTTTTTACTTGATTCGAGCGCTCGCACCGGGGCAACGGCCGGTTAATCCGTGGTGTGGTGAGTCATAATGAAGGAACTAACGTCATTTTATGTCTCCATCACATTGAGAGAGGTTTTTAAAACGAAATTTTTGTTTCGCACGATGAAGGGAAGAGAGATCCTTCACCGAGAACGCCTTCACCCTTGTCAGGTGTCAGTTACACGAGAGAGAAAACATCACCGTTATTGTGATTCAAAACGTGGAAACTTGACTGGAGCCCGAACTCTTTTAACCAAGGGATTATGGGACCTGGGGAATCACTTCCCAAAGCCTGGTAAGAAGGTGACGTCCAAACTTCTGGGTTCAGTTTCGACTGCCTGGCAACTCGTATCGCCCTCCTCTCCAGAATAAATGTTTGGAAAGGGAAAAGTTGAAGATGGATTAAAACCCGGTTTTAGAGGTTTGAGTTGATAGCGGCGAAACGGTTTCTACCCCGTCCTTCCCGGTTTTCCGTAAGAATACTCGTATATTTCGTCCCGGAGGTAGTTGTATCTTATCCGCAGGATAACCTGGTCCCTTCTCCCGTGAAACATTGTCGTTTTTAAGTTATCGCGAGGTGGGGGTGGGGGGGGGGGGGAACTCGGCAAAGGTTGAAGGTATTATCGTCTCGAATCAAACGATCATTTGCTATTTTTCACCCCGAGTTTAAATTCGGTGCAATGTTATTTACATTAGGCAGTAGGTAGTGATTCGAATACAGAGATTCCGTCGGCGAAGAAATCGTAAATCCAGGCCGCGTTTTTGTGAGATTCATGAAGTTAACACTTAACTCCTGTGGCCTGGATGGATTCCTCCAGGAATAAAACAGAATTTACCGGTGGGAGCTGAAACAGAATCGCCAGACAGGCGGTTCTCCTACGTGGATGTAAATGAACAAAATAGAAATTCACGAGTTCTAGTGATGTTATGTGGGCTCATCATTAGGGTTCGGAATTTTGCATATATGCATATTTCTTTGCATATGTCTTTTTTTAGTATACCTTCTCACTTTCCCCACTAATTTGAGTTGAAAATTTTAAATTTAAATTTGCACATATTGGCCGTTTTTTTAAAGTTTGCATATATCTCACAAGAAATTCCTACGGTTAAATTTGACCCATCTATATCTTGACTCATTTTGCAAATTTGAGACGTATTTCCATTTTTATAGTGAAACAGTAAGCACTAGGGATGCAAGTGATTGGGGTTTCATCATGTAGTGGATTATTATATCTCGATGGTTGATATGCAGCAGATTTTGTATTTTTTGCAACTTGCATCTTCTGCCGAGTACTAATTGCGAGCTTGAAGTGTCAACATGACCTACTTCACTTTTGATGATTTCACAGGAGACACTAATAACGAGTTGTCATGACCACAATGATGCTAAAGTACTTTATTGAAATATTTCATGTTGCGAGGAGTTCTGTGTGAGGCAAGTGGTCACGTTAGAGATGAGCAGCTAGAATTCAATAAAAAATTATTTTTTTTTCGTCGACAGGGCCGGAAACGCTGAAACTAACCTCGCCAATTTGAATGCAGATTACACCTTCAACTCAATGTGCCCAAACAACGAGTTCAGAAGTCATGTTGCTACCTCAAATTCGATTGTGTTGATGATTGTCCAGAAATCCCCTCCCCCCCCCTCCGAAATATTAAGACAATTAAAAATAAACTGAGCATGGAGCAGGGGATAAATGTGATTTGTCTTTGAAAAATTCTTTGAACGGTTTTTCGATTTGCAAAATGTTCAAATTAGTTCAAAGCCCTTTTATTTAGAACTCTGTTATCTAAATAATATTTAGAACTCTGTTATCTAAATAATATTTAGATAACAGAGTTCTAAATAGAATACGTGGTTGGAGATGGAAATTAAATTAGGTACTTTTTTCGTCAACGGAACCATCAGTTTTCAACAGGTACCTAACTGTAGAAGTACAGTAAACTTTATGGTGAGGATGTATAGTGTATCTAATAAGATACTATATATTATACTACTATAATATATTATATTATAATAGTATAATATATAGTATCTTATTAGATACACTATACATCCTGACCATAAAGTTTACTGTACTTCTACAGTTACCTGTTGAAAACTGATGGTTCCGTTGACGAAAAAAGTACCTAATTTAATTTCCATCTCCAACCACGTAAAAATGTATCTGTGATACTTATTATTCAACATTTTGGAACAATATTCAACAAAATATAAACTGTTAATTTTGTGTTGAAAATTACATCATTGGGTTTTTTTCAAAAATTTACAATGAATATTTAAACTACCAAAGTCCAAGATTTCGAGGAAGTGTGTTCAGCATTTTTCATTATCCTGAAACAGTGTGAAATGTGTTCGTTCTCAACAAGTTTCAGCGATTGTGGGCGCAATTTTTCGTCTCGCAATTAACGACAATTATATTATTCACAACGCTTAGCGAACTTATTTTATTTTCCATAGCAAATTAAATAGCTGCACAGTCGTCGAAAGACTCGTTCGTCTGTGGTGCTCAAAGCGGAATGGAGGAAGAAAACGTTTTAAGGGCGTATTAGCCGTTGATATGCGAACTCCTAAAGATAAGACTTCCAACCAACTTGTGCTCCCGCGGAAGAGTCAACCGGTTTAATTCAGATAAAGAGTTGTCGGGGTGAAATAGCTCTTTATCTCGTCTTTACTTCGCAAATAATTTTCCGAATGACGTCCAACTCCACCCCGTTTCCGCTTACATTTTGTAAACTCATATATCGTGGGGATTGTGCGAAAACTACCCAAGCCCACTTTTTCATTTTAGTGGAAAACGATCATTAAATCATTAGATGATCAAATTTTGAGGTGTTTGCTATCAAAACCAGCTGATTCCATTTTTGGAAATTTACTTGGAAAAAAACTTCTCACGTCCAGAGTTCTAAAGCTAATTTTTTTTTTAATTTTTAATAATTAAAAATTAACAATTATTGTAGGTAGGTATAACCGCCTAGAATTTGATTAGTTGTTCATTTTCATTACAGGTGCATTACCTTGTGCGTAATTACACTTATTAGGTTGGAATGAGCTGATTTTTATACAAAACACGATTTTTCATATTTTTTTCAGTTTTTTTGTACAATTAAGTTGTGTGAAATTGGTTTTTCCAGTTTCCATGTTAATATTTGTGTCATTACGGGTTTTAAATATATGACATCCAGTTAACTTTTTCAAATGATCTGAAATGTCACAGTAGAGAAAAGGCAAAAGCTTGGAATGAGCTGGATTTGATCCAGAGGACAAACCTTTTTAAAAAATATTTTTGGGTTGGAATGAGCTGGATTTGAGCTATATCCCTTCGTCATGTTATGAAGGACCCTCTAAACTTTCAAAATATGCAAAAAAGTGGATTTCAGAAAAATATGGAATGAGCTGGTTTTGATAGCAAACGCCTCATTTATAGTTTTTGTTTGTCCAAAAACACAAATATTAGTAAAATTTACTCATTCTAAGTATTTTGGACAAACACAAACTATAAATGAGGCGTTTGCTATCAAAACCAGCTCATTCCATATTTTTCTGAAATCCACTTTTTTGCATATTTTGAAAGTTTAGAGAGTCCTTCATAACATGACGAAGGGATATAGCTCAAATCCAGCTCAATCCAACCCAAAACTAGATGAAAAGGTTTGCCCTCTGAATCAAATCCAGCTCATTCCAAGCTTTTGCCTTTTCTCAACTGTGAAATTTCAGAAATTACTTTGTTTAAAGCGTAAAAAATATTAATTCGTGTTAATGGCTTTAAAGACGTTATACGTCTTGTAAAAGAAAAGTTTAAGCAAATGCTCTGCAGAACATGGTAGGTATTGCACATTGTATTACAATTGAATTTACAATGATTGTAAATCACGATACATTTACAATATTCCTTACAATGTGCAATACCATGTTCTGCAGAGCATTTGCTTAAACTTTGCTTTTACAAGACGTATTATACGTTAATAATAACGTTAATAACGTTAACACTTTAAAGCCATTAACCCGAATTAATATTTTTTACACTTGTACTTCAGGGCACGTACAAAAATCACTTGAAGGCCGCGGAAATAATAATCAAGGAATGACCTAATGACCTACGAAGAGGTGGTAAAATATATAAATAGCAGCAATTCACTGATGAGCACTAGCAATCTGAGCCATTGAAATCGATACCCTTCCGAGCCTACAAAGCATCGAGTTACCTTTCAGGTCCGTCGGAATTTCTATCGAGTTGCGGTCCAGACTCCGCGGTGTCCACAGAGAAATTTTGGACGCTCTCCTGAGTTTAATTATCGAACAAACAGCAGCTGTTCGCTGAATTGTATTATCCTTTGTAATAAGCTTTACTGCGGTTTCTCGGAAGGCCTCCGTCTCCCGCCCCTCACTGAGTGCCTCCTACGGCTGGACACGCAATGCGTTTGTGCCCATGTCGAGAACAGGACATAATTTAGTTGATGGAGGACCATCAATTATCTTTGTGGTAGCCCTAGGTCACAAACTACCAGCCTTACAGTAATTTAGTTCCCATTACAGGATATAAGTAACCAAAATTTGTGGTTGATGATGAATACGCCCACATAATATTATTTTGGATCGGTAACTGGCCTTTGCTAACAGCATATTTGCACCATGAAAAGAAACTCATTACTAGGTTTTGCTGACTCAATTGAGGGAAAATTGCTCTACTAGACTGGTGATATCCCTACCAGGTGACTCACCAGTACGATTTCCTCCCAAAGAGAATTCAACTTTACTAGACTGGTGATACCCCTACCAGGTGATTCACCAGTACGATTTCCTCTGGTACCAGAGACCCAAAGATTCATATCGTCGAGCTTCGAGTGCTGAACACTCAAAGAGAAGGCGAGGCACCGTTTCGTCCTCGTCTTCATTAAGTCTGCACGACAAGAAATGAAGAATTTAGGTGGAAGTTGAATGACGAACAAATTTATTAAGAAAAACAAAATATTTAATCTTAAGTAAAACATTCCATTGAAAATTACCTACAGCTACCTACCTACCCATGGAATAATTCCTTCTTCCATGCTACCTACCTTTGTTGGTTGCGTGGAATCACGAATTCATGGCCGAAGCCAAGTAAGAAGATCAAGAAGGTGCCTGAATGCGCAAGCGTTGGGCCAGACCGATTGACAGTATCGATTTCCTATGGATCAACTTTCAGAAGGCCATTTTGTTTTCTTGTCCTATTCTGCGGTTGTTGATTGTTCACAGTTTTCAGTTTTTCGTTTAGTTTTTATCCTCCTAAAATGGATAGTTGCTGCATTAGTTGGCGAAGTTTTAGCGAAAAATTCGACATAATTGTGGCCTGCCGTTCGACTTTGCAGGTCCCGAATGTCAAAGGAGTTTTCGAGGAACAAAATCGTGAGTACACTCGACATTTTAATGTTGAGAACTACAATAGATACCGGTGGTTATCAGGGTGTACTTAGTTTAAAAACCATTTTATTTTATTTCTCATGCATTTTGTTTTCCTCTGAAAAAACATCATGGTGTAGCGTCTTTTCTAGTATTACAAACTTGACAAAAGCTGCTCAAAAGCACCAGTGTAGCAATTTGCACATAGTTTCCTCTCTTGCTTTATTAAAATTCGGTAAGAGCCCTCGTATTAATCTTTTGTTGAATGTGTAACAAAATGCACAAATCTCTCTTCATAATGAGAACGTAAAAAAAACAGGGAGATTATGGTTCGGCTTATTGGCTGCATTCTTTTCTTGGCTAAACAGGAACTGCCCTTTAGGGGGCACGACAAGTCATCTTCTTCTTATCATAAAGGAAATTACCTCGAGTTATTAAATTTCCTAAAAGATTACGACCAGCCATTGGAAGATCATTTGAAAACGCCAACGATTTTCAAAGGGACCTCCCGTGCCACCCAGAATGATCTTATAGATGACAATGTCATCATGACATATTCTAGATGACATCTCAATCTTGTTAGATGAAACATCAGACGTTAGTTCTCTGTTCAAGCTCTCAACAGTCGTTAGGTATGTTGATAAACGTGGTTGTCCCCAAGAAACGTTTTTAGGTTTGCAGTAGAAACGTATACTTACTGGCTGTTTGCAGGGGAATTTTATGAAATAATATCATACAATTCCTTTGAACAAACAGCTTGCTAACTGTCCAGAGCCACGCTACGCTCCTGGATTCCGGGCAGATGTTTACAGACGTATCTCCATCAGGAGCCTCATATTCCTCCTTAGCAGTTCTAATGCTTCTGAGCTCCTCTTCTAACAAGGTACTGACATTGTCAACTTCCCAAATATTTGTGCCAGGATGTCTCCCCAATACCTCCTATACCATTCGCAATTTCTCCCAAAGAGAATTTAACCAAGATTTGCCCAAGACTGGTTTTGGCCCCTCAACTGACCTATGCTAACAGTATATTTGTCTCATAAAAACAAACTCTTTACTAGTATCTTCTTCTTTTTGTCTTTAATCATCCATAATTCGCAGCTCCTTGCTGGTTTTTTGTCTTCATGTGTTATTTGACAGACAAAAAATCACCCAGGGCTCACTACGAGGAAGTGGCTGCGATTCGAGCCCCGCTTATCTTAATTGCTTCATGCAGGTAGATATGCAGACTTGCTAGAGAATATTTTATTGCAAAGTTTTCTCTAGACTTGATGGCGTTCCTTATCAAACCGTCCCGGGCCTCCCTCCATACGACTTTCCTGGCAGCCTTACAGGGTGCTTACAGGCTGGAGCTGCGCTAAGAGCAAGGCAAGGGAGCGAAGAATACAAACGCAGGTGGAGAATATGAAGGAGCGCAGAGTGGGGCAGCACCTCAAGCTCGAGCAAAGATGTGACCAAAGATAACAGCGAAGAAAACAAGCCAGTTTGTTTTTGTCGCTCTTATCGCTGGTAAATTTGCTTAAAAATTGGCGTTAAAATGCAATTTGACCATCTCTTCAGCAATTTGTGCTGTACTTTATCTAGCAAGTAGTCGAATGTCGTAATATCCATCCGCAAATATTCATAAAACCTGTCGTAATAATAATTATCCTTCGTCTTGAAGGATTTGAACCACAACGACTCTCGCTCCTTCCTTTGCTCTCGTCTCTCGCTCTTATCACAGCTCCAGTCTGTAAACACCCTAAGACACTTGCTGCACCAACCTTTCCAAACTTTGAGTGTGGCTGGGCAGCGGATGAATGTCAAGGATGGGCGGTCCGTCGGCTACTTGCATACATTTTTGCAGGTCTTCGTCCGTCATCCGGCGGAGCAAAGGAAGATCGCCAGGACCTGATGCCGCCCAGTCAATCATGTCTGGATAGGGGCCTTACCATGTATTTAATTTCTGGCACAGAAGGATACTGATTGTGCTCTTAATAACATTTTCTCGTTAATTCATGAGATGGTGTTTGATCATTGTAACCATTTGGCAGTATTTTCTAGATAAATGTTTCAATAATTTTCATCAAGAAAATTTTAGATGAAGAAAACTCCTGAAGCAACTTAACCGATCCCACCACTTCATAAGCCAACATCACCTAACCCTCACGATTTTGCGATGTCTTCCCAATACCTCCTATACCATTCGCCAATTATCCCAAAGAGAATTTAACCAAGATTTTCCCAAGACTGGTTTTGGCCCAACAAACAACGTGAAGGCCGTTCATCCCAGTTTGTCCGGATACCCACATCAGGGTAACTTTATTTTCTGCTCCCTGGTTTTCTGCCCCCATGCACATCTGAAAATATTTTGACATGAAACCGTTCATTAAGTGGAGTAATAGAAATGTTTGTCTTCTTTCTTTCAGGACTCGGGTGCGGGCAGTCCGGGCAGCACGGGCAGCCCGCTGCTGGCTCACCAAGTACCCCAGGCCCTAATGGAAGTCTCAGACGAGCGAGGATCTGGAGAGAATGGTACAGGCCGGACCCAACTCGATTCAACGGGTTATGGAAAAGCAAAACTCCTCTCGGTAAAGTATCGTTTAAGGTTTGGATGAATCAGCAGCTTGAACCTGCCATCATAGTTTAGGTAGCTGTCGATTAGCAGGGGATGTGTTCAAAGTACGAGTACAGAATATAGACTTTGGGGAAGCCTATAGTTATTTGCAATATCTAGAAAACCATTCCACCCACATTTAACCTGCTGTATCGGCGGTATTTCTGATTTCGTGAAAGGCCACTTAAGCTAATAATAATCTTCGTAATTTTTCTCGATCCTGCCTGTTTCATTGTGTTATTGTGGCACTAGCTCTGTAGTGATAATACATCAGGCCCTTCAGGGCCTCTAACCAGACTTGATTACAAGGCACATAGGTACTCTAAGTGTCTGTGAAAATCACCAACCACCCATAAGTTTATGGGTGGCTGGTGATTTACACCCCTTTGGGTTGTTGAATTCAGGGAGAACTGGTTTTGAAAATATTTAGGTATGAGGGTAAGCAATTGAAAGAAATTGAACCTTCAAAAAGACCTCAATTCCCTCAAAAACGTCAAAAAATCCGAAATAATTAAGTTCATTTAAGAATGTAATGGAACGTCAACAAGACCTCCATTCGTCTCAAACACGTCAAAAAATTAAAAAAAAAAAAAGAAAAAAAGTTAACTTTGACTCCAATTAGGACGTAAATCAAGGAGGTAATAGAACTTTGACAAGACCTCCATTCACCACGAAATCGTCAAAAACTTTATCAGAATTTTCAGACGTTTTTGAGGTGAATCGAGGCCTTAAAATTTGGATAAAAGCTGACTTCGAATCGGATTTGAATCGTATCGAGACATTTATTTAGGATGAAATGGAACTTCAACAAGACCTCAATTCACCCCAAAAACATTGAAAGATGCTAAAAATGTTGGGGAAATAAGGGGAAATAAGAGAGATCTGGCGCAGGGGCCAACACGGGGCAGGGTATACTAACCCTAACGACACAAACTTGTCGATTTACCGTGCAGAGGCTAATTTACATGCCCATATTTGGTTATATGGTTAGTATACCCTGCCCCGTGTTGGCCCCTCCGCCAGATCTCTCTTATTTTCCCTACTACTCTCCTTCCCCTACTTTGAATCGTATCGTGACATTTATTTAGGAGGAACTAGGGCGTCGTAAGGCCTTAATCCACCTCGCAAACGTCTAACATCGTAATGCCACAGCAATTATTGCTGTTATTATTATATTATTAAGTATTGTAGGTAAGCTCTTTCGAAAAGAAAAATGAGTATGTATTGGCTATACTAATAGGTACCAGTATAAACTAGTAATTTATTATTTTCAACATTGTACCCTACAGCGGATGTGTGACTCCTCCCCCAAGCACGAGGTTTTCCTCAAATGGGGAAGTAACATTCATAAGCTGCATTGTTGGTTATTTTCAAGAGTAGTACAATTTTTTGTATTTAAATAATTTCTTATCAATTCTTTGTAGATACATATTCTTTTTGTAACTTTCTTGGCATGTACCACAATGCTCTTTACTTTGTATTTCTGTTTGTTCAATAAACGAATGAAAATTAAAAAAAAAAAATAAAAAAAAATATTCACATCCGAGGTAACGTACATAACTTCTGTGATCTTTTGTGAACTGGTCGATTCCACTAGATGAGGGTGTTGAACGTTGATACGCCATGTTAAATTAAAAGTTGGGATTATGAAATAGAAAATAATACTGTATGTATCTCTCCTGTTTTGTCTGGATTTCACAATAATTGTCGTATCATTCGCAGGCAATGCCGAGTTGTACATAGTGTTGGCTCTGCTCATCGGCCTCGTGACGGTGGTGATCGGATGCTGGCTGTCGGACAACTGCTGGTCACCCGAACCGGAGCTGATGACACTTGCGTAGCATCACCATCCAAGGGCTCGCCGAGTCCTCAGGTCCAAACCGACCAAACACAGATACCTCCCCATCTTGTATAACACCACCTCCGGCACCCGCCAGATATAGGGCTACGGTCTTTGGCTCCCCACGCATCGAGTAAACGAGTCGACATACCTCATATAAGAGCGAGGATGTTTACATCAAACGTTCAAGTGACCATGTTTTCTTGTTTTTAGCCCTTTGAAATGATTCTTTTACGGCGTTAACCAATGCGATTCTCCTTCAATAACATCATCTTACTCATTTTCTGTAGTGTCGTACAGCGTAACGGGGACGCAGAACTCCGATGTGGTACCAATTCTGACAAGAACAGTCACAATTATCAAATCGGTCCTTAACCTGCCACCAGCTACAAGACACAGCAGGTCATAACAACTCCTGAGCTTGTCCCCTGTCCGGATACAACACGCTTCCAATACTCTGTTGTATCGTACACGTACGTCCACAAAAACTCGATACAAAACCTTCCAAACGTTGGTCCACACATAAAATGACATCGCATTGATTAACGCTATCTTTACTACATAAATTTTATTTAAAAGAGGTACTGATTTTAGTGTTAACCCAGCTCTGAAGCTGATCTAATGGCCGGCAAAAACCACAGTTACGTCATAGTGAAATTAGGTACTGTTGAAGATGTTAGCTTCAAGAGCAGAGTGACACGTGTTTCTGATGATGGGTACTGAATCATCAGTTGAATATAATTTATCCTACTATTCAACTCATTTTTATTTCAAAATAAGATACACATCAGTTATGAACTACCATACCTGACTGTATTCAAAGAAGTAAACATTTTCCACTGGGTAATTAAACCATTAAGAGTAATTTATTTTTCTTGATACCTAATTTATCTGTATGAAAAAGTCGTGTCAAAGAGACAAAAGTGTATTCCAGTAAGAACATAATTCTACAAAACGAATGATCCCATTTGAAAAAGCTCTTGAATAGTTGTGAGGGGGGGAGGACCTCTCCTTTAAATAAATGCATCCAGTAGAGACTTTCTCTCATCACTAATCATCAAGATTAAGTTGAACTGAGTCACCCGAAATGGTTTGATTTATTTTATATTTTCGTACGTTCATCCGTTTGTTTAAAGAAAGTTCAAAGCGTTAAGGATGAAAAACTGATGGCTTGTTTAAAATCAACTTCAGATTCCTCAGTACTAGGAATGAACAGAAAGAGGTGTTTATGGTGTTTCAACTTGAACCCGGCTGGGACCAAAGTTTTTTTCTTTTTTAATAATAATAATAATAAAACCTTTATTGTGTCAAGACAAAAACATGACAGTCTGTTGTCCATATAGTACACACATAAACGACTAAAATATAAAGCTTGGGTTATATTTCAAGGTTAAAACGAAAGTAGATATAACAAAAGAATTAAAATGGGAGTTTACAATCAAGTGAGGGGGAGGGGGAATGTGTTTTTGCGAATTTGTTATCGAATTTGGTTGAAGAAGAAGCTAGAATCTGTAGGGTGACGTCATGGGCACCCGCTAGAATCTTGCGGTTCTCCTGAGGTCTTCAACTGGTTGGTGGCGTCACTGCAATCAGATATTTATTATTCTTCTTCTTCTACTTCTTATATGACTTGGCTTCAGCCATGCCAGTCATAGTCTTTGGATTCGTGATTTGCCATCAAAGGTTCAATTGAATGTTTTACTATTGATAAATAATCTTAAGAGTCTTAATGATTTTTTTCATCAATCAACTTCTACCTTCATTCTTCATTTCTTGTGGGGAAGCGCCGCTTCCTGCGCTTCCCCTGACGCTACGCCACTAACTAGTAACTAACTTAGTACCACTATTTCGTTTTTGGTACGTACATAAACGAAGTCTTATCCACGCTTTGTACATATTTTAATGGCTTGTAATTGCAAGAATTGGTCGATAAAGTCGTGGCAAGCCGTTTTGTATAGAAAATGATGAGGTTATAAAGAAAAATACGTATGAAAACAACCAAAAAATCAACTTGAGTAGTATGTTGTTGATAGTAAAATGCTCAATGTGACATCATCTTCATTTAGAGCCCACTATTCATTTGATCATGATTCAGTGGTGGGTAATAGCTCTCAGTGATTTCCCGTCGTTCACCGACCGTTTTCAGTCCGATCCGGACCGCATCCCATCGACAGTCGCCTGACGCTTGTCGGTATTTCAATATCCCGCATCGTAATGGAGTCATGAAAAAAAAAACCTTCTATCGCACCCCCGGATCCGGATACGGCCCTCGGGTCGTCCCCAAACACCCTATTTATAGAATGAGAGGGAATCGATGTCGGTACAAAATGTTTACTTCGGTCCGACCTACGACCAACTCCGATCAAGTCAACTTTAACTTCACTATATCCGATTGGTTGGATACACAACCAACCCCCCTTTCAATAATTACGCTCATTTTCTCTTCGGCCAGATATACCCAAAAAAACTAAATATTTTCACCTCTACAATGAACTGTACGACCGTATCAGTCAAACTACCGTATTCAAGTCCAACAAAAATGAAGAAAAAAAACCCAATCACACGTTGTATAATAATTATTTTGAAAAATTCATATCTCCAAGAATTTAAACTGAACGGTAGGTATATTTTTTAGTACACATACAAATAGAGTTTAATTGTTAGAATTTTTTAAGACCATCCGCAGCTTTGTACGAACAGCCGTTTGTTCACAATGAGGGCTCAAAGTTGGAGCATATCAAAAGCTGTCAACATGAGAGTGAATCATGCGGCAGCCTCTCGGGTCAATGTTCATACATGCTTGGATGATTCGAACAGCACAAGGTTTTCAGATATCGAGTTTATTAACAATAATCATTAATCATTTTTATTAACCAACAATAATTAATTTCATTATCTATCATTCTATCAGAAGGGTGATCTGTACAAAGAAGAGAATAACCCGTTGTCAGGAATTTGCAATGTTTTAGACAATAAAACGGTTAATTTGAATTCAAAAATGTTTTGAAAATCAAATTTTAAAAATCAAATGTTTTAAAATTTCAAAATCCTGTTGGTTTAACATAACGAACAACAAAGATGGTCAATTTTAAGACCTTTTCCAGCACTGTAAGTCGATCACAGTCAGATAAAATTAGCAGATAAGGGGAAAAACGCGGAAATACGTGGTTTACGGTATATTAGTGATCAACTTAAAATTTCCTATAATACGAGTACATCCAAGTTATTCGATTACCTACGTTTCGAATCATAAATCGTATAAACCGAAGGATTGTGCCCTTATTCGGTGTCTTCAGGTAACTCCATCATTTTGGTTAATTTTACGATATTTGTGGTGATTCCAACCAATTTGATTGTAGTAGAAATTTAATTCAACTATTTAGCTCGTTGTCATTGAAAATTCGAGTCATGAAGGTGTTTTGGGGATTTCTGTATTTAACCCTGGAATGTGAAAATTTTTGATTTGCACTTATGTGCCTATTATGTGTCCTTTCATACTATACCTGACCTTGGATAAATTATATAAACCCTAAAATTTGCTCAAATTTCAAGAATAAATTCAAAGAGCATCAATTTTGAAGTACTGGTAATGACTCGAGAATCGTGTAATTAGGTTCGTTATTTCGAAAATTCGCCCATTAGGTCATGTTGCATGAACTCTTTTCCCAAACGCACTTTGATCCGGGTTTTTTTTTTGTGGTACGAGAGATCGCAATAGCACTCAAAAGCGGCCAAAATAATCATTTTGACGTATTTCGAAGCCTTGAAAATGCTTCTACTACATTCTCAGCGGTAAAATGCGTCAAAAAATTCTAAATTCACGACGATATTTTTTGTTTGTTTTTTGTTCTGCACAAAATACGACTTATTTCAATTAAAACGTCGAAAGGAAATGCATACAAATCAACTTAACCGCTGTCATATTTTAAAGGGCCGGAGTTATCGTTCGTATTTATTATTCATTTAGAGTATCACCTACACGAGTCACAATGAATATTCAACTTCCCCGTTGATCCTGAATTCCGCCAGCTTTGCTCGACGTCCGCACGAATAAATTAATGAACCCGCTTGGCTAGTTTAATTCGTCCGCTATGAAAACAGGTTACCGACCGAACCACTAGAACATTTAAACATTTTGATCAATAGTGTAAATGAAACGCTTGGTGCGAGGCGTCCACTACTTCCCTCGCTCGTATTCTCTGTTTACGTAACTTGTGGGTTCATGTGCTGCTGTGCTAAGCAAGAGCTTAAGTAACTCCACTTTTTGGCTCTTTTGAGTTAGAACTCTGGAGTAGGGATGCAAATTAATAACCAATTAATCGGATTAATTTTAATCGATGTTTAGCTGTCGATTATTTGTATTAATCTATTATTATGACTGATTAATCGGTTTTTGAATACATCAGGATTTGATGCATCCTAATATGCTTAAAAAATGCTTTCAAAATCCAGATGTATTCGAAAACCGATTAATCGATTAATACAAATTAAGACAAACTTCATGGATGAAGGAAAGAGGTAGGTACTTATACTGCAGCCATGGACAAAGAGGTATCCTTCATCCATGAATTTTGGTGGAGGAAGAAGTTTTGCAAGCAATTTCAATAACGTGTTTCTATCAAATGATTCTGATTAGACCATAACATAATTGCTGATATCCACTTTACATTAATTGTTGGATGACAGCCCACAACTCATTGGGGAACTGAAATGCAGTTGTAGCGACCACTTACAATATAATTTACTGCAATTTAGAGTAGAAATTAGAACTAATTTGCTAGGCTAGAATGCAGTATCTGTTTCTGTACGGAGTTCCTGCAATACAGCGTAGTTACATGGATTTATTTGTCAAGCTGAGGTGCAGTATCCACCAGCCCCATTAAAATGGTTTTTAAAAGCCATTTTTTTATACCATCGTATTTTAGCCGTCTACTGGGGAGCATGACTACATTGTGGTCCTCCTCTTACAAGAAGGTTTTTCTATGTCGGCAAGGCACAAAATAGAAAAAAAGATTTTGCTTTGGTTCGACGTTTCTGGAGTTACTGCAATTCACCTTAGCAGGGCAGTGTGAACGTCGTTTCAATTTTACAAAAATTGTGTTGTCTCCATTCTTTGTTCCCCCAATCTCGTCTGAGGAAAACAAAATTATTTGCACACCTCAGGTCAGTTTTAGAGGACTCAAGATTTCATGATGATAGCAATTCATAATAGTAAAATAAGGAAAGGACTTTGAACTGGCCTGTGGAAAGCTGGAAATCGTTCTAAAACCTTGAGATAGTCTTCAAAACGACTCATCTGAGTTTTTACCCTTCCAAGGGTTGAGCTAAACTTTTAGTGCCCCGGAAACGTCGAAACTATCGGACTTTCTTCGGGTTTTCATTTATGATTCCTTTTTTCTGTATTGTTCATTATCTCTTTTGGTTGAAATTATCTCCTGAAGATGGCTTATTAAAGCCGAAAGCTCGGAAAAACTTCTTCTTTTCTTACCGCCTCCTACAACCCTCCAAACAGACAAAGATTTATGATTCCTTAATAACACATCCTAGAAAACACGTTACCAACAGACAAATTGAAGAACATTAAATTCGGCATCGATTGACACCTCAACGTTAAAATCGAACCAATTTATAGAAAAGAAATGGAACGTTGAAAAACGTCGATTTTTCTCATATTGGCTAAAATGTACCATCTGACGATTTTGAGTCGTCCGTAGCATGAAAAGTACTCGTCCAGCCAAAATACGTTTGGAATCAAAAGTGTATGGAATTTAACGGCAAATTCAAAGAGCACCTAAATCTCAAAATTTGAGCAGGCACGACCGGTGGAAGGTTAATATAAAGCATTCGCATATAATTCGCAGGGAGTTCTGGCCTGACATCCAAAATGATCTTATAAGTGCTGTAAGTAGCTAAAGTCATTCTAGGTTACATTAAATCTGATCTAGCTAAGTCAGTTTTTCCCCCATGTCCAGAGCGACGCTCCTGAATATCAATGTTGTTAGGTGAAACTAACCTATCCAACCTTTTTTCAGAATTGAAGTATTTATTGTAATTAACATTTTTACAGTTAAGAGCATTAAGTTCGCCATCCACACCATAAAGTTCTCTCTCCGTGTTAATGATACACGAGAGCACACACAAAATCATTTAACACAGATATTTGATACGCCACAAAAAAATTAATGTTCCTTACTGTTTTTATTGGAAGGGGTTTTATTTAAGGAGTAGGTACCGGAAAATGTTGACATCTTGAATCCCTGGCATTAACAGTAAACTATAGTTTGACCAATTGATCGAATAATACAACCATTTTGTACCCATCATCAGAACAAATTTAGAGGTCTTTCGGATTTTTTCGCAGTCCGTCTATAAAGTCGTCCATTTGTAGTTTCATAGATGAAACGAAAATTAGTTAACGGAAAATCTGAAGACCTCATGGTGTAATACGAGTAAATATACATACAGATATAATAGAGTGGTTTTTTGTCTAGTGCTGTGGGATTTAGGGGTTTCAATCAGAACGTTTCGCCTCAATGACTTGGGCCCTAATCATGTCCAATCATGTTCAACTGAAAGACGTTAAGAACACAGAAAAAACCAAAATTTGGTTTTTTAATGAAGCAGTAGAAGTGATAACAAACAAAATGGCTGACTAGGAGTGTTGAAAATATTATGGGAGTGACTGATTGTGGAAGGTGGGAACAAGAGTATTGGTGGGTGGGGGTTCCAGAATATTGAGATTGCCCACCATAAAACACGCATAGCGACTCCAATAATACTCGCAGGTATTAACATTTTGCGTCTATTCTACACTTCTTGACAGCCATTTTGTTAATAACCCGCCATTTTGTTCGTTATCATTGTCGCCACTCCCAGTCTTGTTTGTTCTTCGTTTTACTCCTTTTACGCCATTTTCACTCCACAGCACAACTATGTAAATAACTACTAAGTTTATTACAACAGTTTATTAAGTCTTTTACTCATCAACCTCTGATTAAAACCCCTGCTGAAACGACTGGACTCCAACTACACTCTATTCTATATATATACGTATATACCTATATTGTATTGGTACCTCTGTAACTAATATTTTTTATTATCAAGTTATCAACGCTTTGTTAACCATTTGGGTGCAATCAAATCTTACTTCGGGCGTATCGATTGATCTCAATAGTCATTATTTTGAATGCAACGAAGTACAAACGTCCAATTCAATGCAGTCCAATCTCCACTAACCACATCTGATTTGATGTGTTCGTTCTCCCCTTCAATATTACCTAATATCAAACTGAAATAAGAAAACTGGGCCAGACGTACCATTTTTTATTAGTACCAACCAAAAGGAAAATTTGACTGCACCCAACACTTAGTCACTCAAACCAAAATACTCGTATGCGTCAGGATGCCAAAGACGAAAGAAAAATACATCGACGATTGAAAAACCACAAAAAAATAATTGTAATTATAATCTTTTCAATTTCGTACTCTACCTTCGCCAGGAAATCTTCATGTATTTCTGCACAGTCGTGTGTTTTATCATTGGTGTACCACTGAAAAACCTTTCAACTATTTATGAATGTTCCCTTCAAATCGTGTCTACTATATTTTGTGATGGAAAAATTATTAATGGTACTGTTGGGTATGGGGATTTGAATTATAAGTGGTAATTACGAGGGTGGTTCAAATTTCAAATGGTTAGTACCAATTTCCAGTCTCACGTGTGGTCTTAAAACAAGTGTTAGTGAAGGTTGTTGGTCGCATTGGAACAACTGATTTTGGCTCAGTGTGACTTGTAATGTCTTTGTGTCTAGTCAGTTGTTCGGATAACACCACTCCTTGTATTCCCTATGATTAGGGCCTTCCTTGAGAGGCGGGAATTTCGTGGACACCAATAGATACTGGAAATTGTTACCAACCTCGACGTTCATCCCTGCGATATCCTGTTCAGTCAAGGAGACAGCGCTGTACAATAGAGTTTTGCTTGTAAGAGCTAAGAGTGATACTGGTGGGAGGTAGGGCTTATGGTGGGGATGACTTAGAGTGGCTTTCTCCTTCATCTTAATTGGGCGGTACAATGAGTGAGAATGAGGTTGATTGGTTAAGACATCATAATCAAGTTACTGATGGAAGGATCCAATATCTGAGACGTTTCCATATAAATGAAACACTGACAGCACAGAGTAACCGCAACAAATAACGTTGCCTATTCATTATACTTGTACATGCCACCACTTCTGCCATCTTTCAAATAGGCATGAGGTCTACCACAGCTGTGGTAGTCCTCATGCCTAGTGGCTATACATGACGACGAAAATACCCTCATACCTACCCACCTTCAGCAATTCGAAGTGCCTTCTACAAAAATCCCGTCGACACAAAACCTGAACGTTCCTGAAGGCACTAGTAACAGTAATGAAGGACCAATCATAACGTGGAGGGGAAGGCTTGGCCTTGAGTTCCCCCAAGGCCACCCCCCACCACCTAAACTACCATAACTTCCCCTACCCCCCACCCATTCATAGCCCTCAAAATTCATATTCGAACCACCTCACTTTTTCGTTTCACTTAACAAGTCGCAGAATTTTCAACGCCGCTAGTTCGGGGAGGCGGATGGTCGAGGGTGCCTACAAACCAGGTTAACGAAAACCCTACATGAAAACCCACTAAGCTTGCAGTAATAAAAACAAATTGAATAATAATAAGCAGTGCTAAAAGAGACTCTTGAATATTAATTACACATTTTTTTTGTGATTTTATGTTTTTCATCATTTCGTTTCCAACCAGTTCTGATAAGACTCTAAATTAGAGTTCAAGTGTATGCCAAATTGTAATGAAAACCCTGCAGCATTTGGTTCAGTCAACGTGAAATTGGTACCTTCAACAATACGATTTCATGCAATTCACCGCAAGTACTTCATCGTGTGCTCAAATTCGACTGGTACATAAGAAATAGGTACTACCTGTCATGTACGACTCAACCACGTACTTGTACTTCATTCGAGTTACCCATTTACCAGGACTACAAAAACTGATCCTCAAGGAGTAATTTCATTTTGACTGGAAAAAATTGCGGTCGTACTATTAACTATTAAAGTGGATTCTTATAGATGTCCATAAAATTAGAATTAAGTATTAAATATTACCTGGAAGGTTTACGGCGAGGGATATGTGAAAAACCACTGGGCTTCTGTTTCTACAAGTTACGTTTTTTTTCTTAGTGAAGATGAAAAACTGGAAACGCGTTTTCTAGAATGAAACGAATCTTTTTTTTCACTTGATTGACAGGAAAAATATATTAGTAATAATTTGGTTGTTCTATTTCTGATATGAATTCCGTATGAGGAATTGATTGTGCTCATAAAGAATAAGAATTTTATGAACAAAATATAACGCTCCAGGCCTAGGAAAAATTGCCTTATCAAAAAATGAATTACAGGCGGAAAAAAGCCTTTTATGAACAATTTTTAACAAGCCTTGAAGAGCAGAATCGTTCAAAGTGGATTTGTGGCGTTTAAGATGGAAACAAAGTGGAATTACATACATTTCCCACATTCGGAAGAGGTCGTTAACGGTCAATTGCCAAAGGTGTAACGTACAAGTGGATGTTTGTGTTGTGTTGAAATCTGATTGTATTCGAAAGTTGTAAGAAGATTGAAAGAAGTACAATCGTGTATGTATGGTACTCTTGAAGATACTTATTTATTTTGTAAACTTAAATTATTCACACCGAGAGCGGTTGATTGTATTTATAATTTAAGGTGAATATGTGTAGACAATCATCAAACTTATAACTGGGAATGAATAGTAAAAGCTTGTTGTAGAATAAACCACATTATTTACTTTTACATTCTCGCTGTGAATGTATTTTACATGTTCTGTTGTGTATTTTAGTGCGTAATTACAAATTGTGGATGTTAATGATTTATAGTAAGCTACAATTGTTTTGTAGAATTGACGAAAGTCTTAACTGTTCAATATGATTTACAAAATGAGATACCAATTTTGTATACAGAGGCAATTGGCTATGACTATAAACGTATGAACGGTGAAGTGAGGTAATTGTGTAATTGTCTAATGTAGAGACCTTTTAATGCTGAGTTGTTCTCCATACAGCTTCCTTCAGCAGTGCTCGTAGCAAGTTTTAAAAATCTCCCTGGTACATATTTTTGCGGAGACAAAAAGGTAGTAAGAGTTCAACTGTTATAGTAGCGGACGCGAAATTATAGTCTGGTTCAAACTGCTTTAGTATTGGGGCGAGACGGCCGTGGACACTGTTGCCATACTGTTGCAGGGAGTGGAACCAACCTAACGCTACTTTCGTGAGATGTGGCAACGCCGCGGTAAACAACCCCTGGTCATTGGTCAAGCCCCTTCTGCAGTACCTGAGGCCAAGCTCCCCTCAATACTAAAGCAGTTTGAAACGGTGTATAGACGGTTAGTTCAGCCCTCAAACTGCCAATAGGTGGCAACGTTGACCTCTCATTGTTGCATAGTACCCCCCTTACGCCCTAAAGGAGCGGTTCTCAACTTTTTTTAAGCCCCCCCCCCCCCCCCCCTCGACAACAACAGCTCAAATTATCGTCATCGCCCCCGTTCAAAAACCACTGCCACTGAATCAGTGGCTCTTATCAGTTATCGTAATCACTAAGAAAACATTCGAAAATCACTCCTCCATGCGCCTCCTCACACAATTACCTCACCCACGACTCGTACAACAGACCCGTGTATTCGTACATTTCGAACAACCTTCGATGACCCGTTTTGAAAGATTTAATCGAATCGTATAAATTATGTACCGAACTGAAAATTGAGGCATCTTCAAGGTACAATCATCGAACTGCACATACAACCGTGTGACACTAATACGGCTTTCAGAATAGTAAGTTTTTATACGTGATTTTTCAATTATTTTCGGCAGTTTGAACAAGAATCACAATTTCGCACAGATAGTCTGTCGATGTTTTCAAGGTAAATGTTAGAAATTCGAACGTTTTTTAATAATGTAATTCGCACTTGGACAGACTGAATTGTTTATTGATTTATCGCGCACTGCGTGACAAAATTTAATGTTAGAAAAATTTTGGGAATCGTCTTGACTCATGTTACCGCTCATTTTGTCACTCTCCTGACGTATTTTATTGGATTTGTATCTGAGCATCCCCCTTTTCTAAGTGATTAACAATGAGACCAATGCAAGGCACTCTACTTACTGACAAAGAAAAAAATAATAATAATGAAATAAATAAAAATAACATAAATAATAGATCGGTTAAGGAAAAAAAGCAAATTAGCTCGTAGGTCGACTAAAATTTAAAAAAAAAAATAGCGCTATGGTTGATAGTTCTTTATTGTTTAAGAATGAAACTGTAGCGGTAACTCGAAATAGGAATCCTAACTAAAAGTGTTCGGTGTACCTACTTATACGAGAAAAGTTTTTTACTCTTACTGTACAAAAAAACCCCAAAAAATACAAAAAAAAAGAAAAAACACATGCGCCAATCTTTTACTCCAAGTTTTTTAGCTCAATTCAACTGTTTTTTAGATTCGTCTTTTACTAGGCTCATAAGAGACACCCAGACCAAATTTCCTTGCACCTCTTTCGTGAAAAATGCGCACGTGGCATATATTTGTAAATTATTCGTTGAGTTGATGTGCTTTCGAATAGTATTTAAACAAAAAGGAGGAACCCTTAATTTTAGCGTATGAGCATGTTTAAATGGTTAAGGGCACATAGTTGACCATGTCAATTTTTTTGAAGAAGCCTATAAATATAAATTTGTATGAAGAGTGTTTTCTTTGCTCCTCGTTACACCTGAGCTGCGTCATTATTCATTGATCATTATTTCAACAGGAATTCAGGAACAGACCCAAGAAGTGATCTGAACCTGAGAGGAAGGCGTGTAATCTAGTAGGTTAGTTTTGGCTAACAGTGGATCATGGAAGAAGCCAGGAGGTGGGTTTTAGGGGTACAAACTGGGTTTTTTCACACCTCTGGGAGAGTATTCCATTCCTCTAGCAGTAGGCCCTAGTCTGACACCTCCCCCCCCCCTCGTATCGAACTTCTGGCTACGTCACTGACTGGGGATGGTTGAGGACTTCTCAAGGATGGTTTTGAACTGTTTAAAATGACTAGGGGTGCCTGGTGAGGCTGATGAGGCCTTGAGATGCTCAAGAAAGGCTTGGGATGGTTGAGAACTGCACAAGGGTGCCTTTGGGCCAAATTACTAAGGCGCTACTGGTGGGGCCAAAGAAGAGCTGGGATGCTTAAAAAAGGTTTGGAATGGTGAAGAATGGCTAAGATTGGTTGAGGACTGCTCAAGGATGCCTTTGGGCTGTCTAGACGGACTATGGGGGTGCCAGGTGAGGCTGAAGAGGCCTTGAGATGCTCAAGAAAGGCTTGGAATCATCTAAAGATGGCATAGTGGCGTATGGATAATATAGAACACCAAGCAATTATATAGAACACCCCTGCCTCAACCTTGAAAGATACCAGTGGATAATTGGTTACATAATATGTAACATGGTGTCCTATATTGTGTGAAGAGAGCTTGAAATTGTCCGAGACGGCTTGGAAAGGTTAAGAATGACTGGGGATGGTTAAGGATGACGCTGAATGGTTGAGGATGACTGGGTCAGTGACGTAGCCAAGAGGTGAGTTTACCCCCCCCCCCCCGCCTTAATTCTGTGTTATTTCCACACCTCTGGAGAATAACATTTCGCCTCAACACAATAGGACAAAAATGTTATGACTATAGAGGCGCTAGGTCATTTAATGTACTACCGCAGCGTATTAGAGAAATGCCCACTGCAAATAGGTTTAAGTTGTATATCAAAAGACATTACCGGCAGGAAAAATGAACCAAAATCTGGGTCCATCTCAAACCTGCATTAGATGGTTAAGTCGTTGGAGTCTGAGCCTTGATAGAGTGCAGCAGCTGACGGGGCTCGACCGAAATCGCGTTTTTTCAGGATTCAAAATGTTTTCCGGTGCACACTCCTCTTCAGCGGCTGAGGTCAGATGACTGGAGATTGTGGGATGTACGCCACAACCCCTGCCTCGATAGTCCTTGGAGTTTTCAGGACCCACCAGGGCTGACAGAGAGGAAGGTGAATGGAACGACATACCTGGGGCAAAGCTTAGCAGCAGATTGGTCATTGATTGAAGATATATTGTGGGCTAGGCGCAAAACACCCAATCACATGCACAGATATCCAGCCAGGCGATTCGTTACAAACGATACAGCGAATTTTATCCATAGTGGTTCATTATTTACCAAAAAGATCACTGCTCTTCATACAACCTCCTGGTGAACCCCACAACTATGCAAAATCATTCTGTTTATCCGTTGTTCAATAAAAAACACAATGTGTCATGAAGCCCTGGCCTATCAGTGCTCTGGCTTCCCAAAACTGCTAAAGACCTGGAAACCGTTTTAATCCCTCTTGAGAGTCCTGAATAACGGGTACATATATAAGTTTGCGACTGTTTCTACGTGGTGCTTCAGATATGAGGACCTAAAAACCGCAAAATGTTCACACTTTTTTCGGTTTTTCGAGTATAACTCGAAATGTACGCATCCTACAGAAAACGTAACTAAATGGTCGTTTTTAAAGGGCATTTCTCTTTGAATGGCATTTCAAACATCGAAATCGGTCCAGCCATTCAACCGCAATCGTCCGTCAATAATAGGCGAATTTTACCAACTTCGCTAAAACTTCGATAACCCTGTAGGTTGAAAATAACTGCTCCTATTGAAAAATGTCATAGGGCCAAAGTTGTAGAAAATTCAATTCTGAACCAGATGCTCTTTAACATTTGAAATTAAATTTTGCTCTCTCCAGTGCTGAGATATGAATTAAACGCGAGTAATACTCGAAAAACGTGCGAATTTTGGGGTTTTTAGGCTTTCAAGTCTCGAGCACAACCTAGAAACCGTAGCAAACTCATAGGTATACCCGTTATTCAGGGTAGGGATGCAAATAAATAATCGATTCATAGGATAATTATTACTGATTAATCGGTTTTCGAATCAGGATTTGATGCATTCTAATATGCTTTCAAAATCTAGATGTATTCGAAAACCGACTGACTAATCAGTGATAATAATCAATTGATATAAATTAAGACTAACCGTCGTTGTTATAGTTACTACCTCCATGAATGAAGGCCACGTCATTTCCTGCTCAAAAGTACACTTTTTATTGGTTGAATTACCTAATGGTACCCTCAATTTATTATAAAAAACTATGCAATTTTATTCATATTGGCATTCCTTCATCTTCATTAGCCTTGTAATTTAACAATAGGTCGTCACATGCAGACGAAAAAACCATCGGAAATTATCCGTTTGAAATAAGTACTTCAAAAATCGATTATTAGCTTTACATTAATCGAACATCTATTATTCAATGCCGATTAATCGGTCACATCGATTATTAGCTTATGATTAATTATTTGATGTTATAATCGATTATTTGGTTCCGATGTTGCAACCCTAAATTCAGGGCCCCCAAGAGGGATTGGAATGACTGCCAGCTATCGATCAATTTTTGGAAGCTTTTTTTGCACTAACTTTCCTAGGTTAATGGTAAAACATGAAGGTTGGCCGTCGTGCAACAACAATAAACTAAACTTAATACGCAAATAATTTATTCACTTCCAAACTACAAATACAGTAACGTTCGCAACCAAATGCACTCCTCCAGTAAACTAATCTAACGCCAGGAAGTGGATAAGCTTGATCGGAAACAAAATAACCACATATTAACTTTCATGGCTGTGCTGTTGTTTTTGAAATGTTACATGATTCAATTTATTCCAGTAGTAATATGTTAAATGTTTCGTATTTTTTTATAATAATAAATTCGAATTTTAGTTTTCACTTTTTGTTGTCGCGACGGGATTTGGGGGTGTCGTCGGCGCCAGGGTCGACTCCAGGGAGGTTTTCTAAGACGGAGCGGACGTATGCGGGATCGTCCGTGTCTTCCGTTTCCATCTTCTCTTCCGGTGGTTCCTAAAGCACAAAACAATAATGATAATAATAATAACAATTCAAGATCAGGAATAAAGGAGCAAAAATGAAAAATGATGCAATTTCCATCCCGAGTTCTGCCCGTCCGGTACAGGTAACAGGGGTAGATGGACACACCCCGAGTTCTGCCCGTCAGCGACGGGCCCGACAGCTAGTAATATAATAAACCAATATAATTGGGAAGGCACAACATAAAATTCCTACAGTAAGTATAGAATTTAAACAAAAAAGTTTTACAAGTACTTATACCTAATTCAGAACTAAAACTACGAACAAACATTGGCATGCAAATACTGGTCAATACATCAGGAACAAACAATCGTAAGAACACCTACTAAGTAGGAACATACCTTATAGCAATTTGAGAGTTGTTACTAAAATAAACTAGGCATATTGGGCACAAGAAGGTACTAGGAAGGATCCTTCGTAGCTAAGTTTTGCAACATTGCTGAGTTCAACATCAAATTGACTAATCAGATTAGTCAGCCTTCACATTATTAGGATTGTTATCACCACATTGGTTTAGTCTTCATCCTACATGTATATATTATGAAAACTAAACTAATAGAAACTATGTGAAAACTATCCAAATAATCTGACGATATTTGTGAAGACTGACTTATCTGATTAGTCGATTTGGTATTGAACCAATGCTCAGCAATGTTGCAAATCGTTAGGTGATCAACTTTACATGCTAAGGATCCTTCTTAGTACCTTATTGTTCCCAATATGCCTAGTTTATTTTAGTAAAAACTCCTGAATTACTATAAAGTATGTTCCTACCTAGCAGGTGTTCTTACCACTGTTTGTACCTGATGTACACATGTGAAGTAGGAAAAATAAAATGAAAGTTTACAACCAGGTATTTCTAAGATACTGGCATTTTTCGAAAGTCGACATCTCCCCTTACTTATGAAGTCTGGGGAATGGCCAATGACGTCCTGAATAATTTCTTCAAAATGTTCAATTTCTGAGCCGGTTTGGTAATCTCACTATTTATGGAAGTGATGGAGACGGCTAATCCGCATTTGACTTAAGTATTTTTCAATAGGACCTACCTACGTATGGAGATTTTTAGGTTTCCCAATCCCCCGCCCACCTTAGCCACCAGCCATTCTCACATCTAAAGCGTTTTTCATACTAAAACTCGTGAACCATCGAGGAATTGTCTAAGTACTAAATGACGCCAACAACCATCAACTTCCGTCCTCACCGATCCACATAATACACTCAGAAATCTACCTGTTTCGGTTTCACTTCCCCGGCCGAAGTGGAAGCAGCGTTTTCAGACTCCTGCATCGACATTTGAATGGCAAAAGCAATTTGTTCATCTTCCGTCATGTTGCTGAAATCGTGCCGCGGCGCCACTTCCGCAGGCTGAGCGTCGAGCGACATCGCCAAAGCCCTTTCAAGCATCGCCATTTCGCCTGTACAAAGACCACAATTTCGTGAATTCATTTTGAAAGTTCATGGAGAAATTCAAGTTTGAATGCTGAAAAACAGTAGGTACCAACAAAAATAAGAGTACCGACCAGAAAATTAACAAACGGATTCTCAATTATTTTGGGTTTGCCGTTGTAGTGATATGATTCAGATTGGTAATTTCTATGATATCAGGGCAAAATCTCATGGAATTTCTTTAAGGGGAAGAATCTTGGAAGTAACCGCTACACTGCAACAAGATCTCTCGTACGATGATACGGTTAAATCCATGCGAAAAAGAGGCTTGTGTACGAAACTATGGGGGCGATTTCGAAAATACTTTGTATGTGCCTCGCGACAACAGCCACCCTCATCATCGCATTTGTCTGAAGTGAAACTTTAAAAGAAACCTTTAAAAATGCATATCTTGGGAACGGGTTGAGATAGAAAGTAGCTGTTGGCGGCGTTCTACTCCATGTTCAGTCTAGTTTTGCCCATTGTTTTCTTTTACACCAAGTAGCGAACACCATGTGTATCTGCCCCGGTACCTGTAAGAACTCGAGGGCAACGTCCGGGTAAGTTGCCAGTAAACATAATGACTAACCAGTATCCTGACCGCCTGGAGCTGGTTCAGCCTTGGGCTGCCCTCCTGCAGCCTCGCCAGCAGCCGTCGCACCAGTGGCGGCCGAATTGAGAGCATCCTGCCGCTGTCTCTGCTCCTCCATCGACACTCTGAGAGCGAGAGCGAGCTCGGGATCTTCATTGGGGTCGACGCCGAATTCAAAGCCAGCACCTCCGAGGCCAGCAGCACCAGCACCGTCTTCGCCTTGAATGACTGGCGAAGAGATCAGGGCGTCGGAGAGATGAGGACCTGGTGGGACGGTCACTAGGTGACTACTACCGCCCTCCTTCCCGTTCAGTGTGTTAATGAAAAGTGTCAAAAGGTCGTTGTTTTCTGCTTCCTCTCCAAAGCTCACAATATCCACATTCACCTGTAGAAAACCAACAGCACAGATATAAAGACCAAAACAATGAATTCCTTAAATAAGCATTTCATGAATTTTGAAGTATCAATAGCATCTCAATCGTCAACTTATAAACACATAACTTGAACTTGACTAAACTATGACGCAGGAGACTTAGCTAGAATCACTCCATGACTAAGCTACAATCAGGAAATCCAGGCTCCCTAGGTAGGGACCTTCTCAGGTTTGGTTACAGTCTTAGTCCAGCCACCACTCAGACCCAAATGTTTCTCTAAGATTGCTACATTCAACAACTACCAAAAATTATATAATTTACAACTTTTAACCACATCTTATTGCTCTTTTCCTCTTTAATTTGCTAATGAGTATAGTTACTCAAACTCTCAGCCGTTACAGTGGCGACGAATACTCAAAGTAGGCGAATAGATAATAATAAATAAAATAGATAATAATAAATAACCATGGGGGTGACTCAGACACCCAGTGGGCTGAAGAAGGTCTGGTATGGGCTAAAATCTATCTTAATCAGGAAAATCCATGGAGATAGGGGGGTAATCACAAAAATATAAGGGCCTCATAGTGTCCAGGTTTTTATACCATCTTTAGATTTGACTTCCATCAACTCAGGAAACGGGATCGGTGTCCAGATTCACTGCACAATAATTGTGCAGACTTACAATTATTGTAAGTCTGCAAGCGAACACAAGTCTCAAAGACCCACAGGAGACTCCTACCACAAAACCATTTGGCCAGGAACACCACCTACGCCTCATTCCGGTAACCCTGTAGGAACTACACCGTCTACTTTTCCAGCTCCTGCTGACGAGCCAGCCCCGAGCATAACCAAGTAAACAGCCTTACACCTAGTAAATACTTAAAAAGTTCAGCTAAAGCTAGTATTTATTCACTTGATTTTCAGCAATGTCCAGACTGGATCAAGTACAAGGTCCTTTTGTTATATTCCCACAAGCATGTGCTAGTAATACAGGTTATGTATTAAACATATAAACTTATGTATGCGTCATTCCAGACGATAACTCTGGATAAAAAGTTCAAATTTGCACAAAAGTCTGTCTTGGCAAACAAAAGGCTAAGTTCGTAGATGAGCAGAATCGGGCTACTCTAGGGGGGGGGGGGGGGAACGCAAGCACCTCTAAGCCTTCCTCGCCCTGAGTAACTTTACGTAGGACTATCAATGGATAGCACCCTGCTGCATGTTTCATGTATAATATTATGTATTATGATAGATATATATCGTCGCTCCTCTGTCAAAACCACGAAACTTTTAAATTATCCTCTGCCAAAACCGCGAAACTGCAAAAATTGGGCTATAGTGACATTGATCAAGTATCTCCTCCAGAAATTTCATCTCTCTAACCCCACTATAAGGTCCTTTTAGTGGGGTTAGAGAGATGAAATTTCTGGAGGAGATACTTGATCAATGTCACTATTAAATAGTAGCTAGTAAAAGTAGCTTTACATTTTAAAGCGACGCCCAATTTTCGAATTTTTGCAGTTTCGCCAGAGGATAGTTTTAAAGTTTCGTGGTTTTGGCAGAGGAGCGACATATTATGTGATATCCTCAACTGTAATGTATAAATTTGTACAATGAAGTTATCTATAAATAAAATTTTAAAAAAAATATCCTGATTTATATATAATCGAATTACAAATAGAGTTTTTGAGTCTTTTGGCAGTGAATTATATGGATGGTCTGAAACGGATTTTGGTATTAAAAAGGTTGGACCAAGAACAATAGTTTCCTGTCTTACAATTCTTTTATAAAGCACATTGACATTACTTGTCAAGTATAAACTATAGCTTAGTAGTATTCACTTGACCTAACACACGTCACCTTTTCTTTCTTCAAACGTTTGGCCAGTTTCACGAGCTCCTTGTCGTCCACGCCGATGGGGCTCCCGACGAAAGCGACGATCCTCATCTTGTGGTTCTTCCCCTGCCTGTGCTTCAGGGCCAAATGAGCGATGCGGATTCCGGTCAACAGGTTGATGTCGCCGTTGGGATTCACCTGAGAGAAATCCAACTGTAAGTGAACAGCGTGAGGGAATGTTGTCTTTAAATATCCAAAACACAATGATTCGACAAAACATATGGTTTGAACCAGTCAAACGACAGTAAGAAAAACCACTAAGGGATCGCAGACCTTGGATTCTTGAGTTTCTTCTCGTTAACTTTGGTTCTAATAGCACTATCCTTGTCACGAAACCTCCAAATTTTCTACATGGATTACACTTGATGGTGATATGACCAAATTCTTGAAAATCCAGTGAATTTGAACCTAGTAAAGATTTGACATTATTAGTTTAATACCAATACAAATTCTATCTGATATTTTCCCACAATACGAAATGGCAATCCAAACCTTCCCTTCAATCGTAGCTTCCCTAATTAAATTTGAAATTCCTTCTTTATTATTTTTCGTAACAACTCTATTCCACATTGAACCAATAAGACCTCCATCATGACCATTACACGCTGCTATACTTTTGATAACTAATTTTTCTTTGGTCAAACTTTCTTCATCCATTGGTACAGATAGAACCTTATTAATCATACCATGGAAAGCGGCATGTTTGTGAACTACTGGATGATTAGAGTATTACGAGTGGTTATGTCCCTATAAGTATCTTTCCTATAAATGGAGAACTTATGTTTTCATTAGATTTTCTTATATTTTTCAGGAGAAGCCCCTTTCAGTCCCCTTCCATAAATTGATGAAATCATTTACTTATCTGTACTAATAAAGGAGATTCTGAGTTTTGACAAATTTGTTTATCAAGAAAATCCATGTAAGTAAATATCCTCTACGGTGATGGAGATCCCACTGCAACCCCTGGCTGAGTATAGTTCTGATCCATACAGGCAGACATCAAACTACACAGAAATCGTGAATCAGCCTATTTACGACATCCTTACACGGTGTTCAATCGATTTTTTACAATAAATTTTACTGAAATTCAAGTTTTTCCACATAAATTCTACAAAAGTTAACTATTGGGGATTCAGCCATTGAACGTCACTTGAATGAATTTAATCACAGCTTCAGTTTTGATCTTGCTGACAGGCAATTGAGTTCACTCGTTTTTGCCTGAAAGGGAGCATGTTGGATGTACTCGAAAAATTGCGAAATTCTCAAGAGTAATAGTTTAGGCAATTAATTAAATTGAATGATATAATTCCTTCAGGTTTGTTTCCGCTGTTGCCTTCATATTTCTATAACAAATTTTCTCCCACCACTACTTCACTTTGACCCCCCTTCGCTTCAAACAGCCAATCAGAAGCTGTCTCCTGTCACTTGGTGTCAACCAATCTTACTAGGCCTTTCACATAAGTAGCCCCTCCCACTTACTCAAGAGGAAATAGCAATATGGTTTCCTTCACTTGCATCAACCAATCACATTCGACCTTTAACATTTGAGGTTTCTACACGCCCCTCTGAGTACTGTTTTGTTACTGATGATGGTTCAATCACCGAAACTGGCCTAACACTAGGTACTCATATCAATATTGAAAATATTAATAGTGGAAATAGAAAATAGAACAATTATAGTGGAAATATACAATCTTTTCAACTACTCTTGTCTTTTTTCGATGTGTGGTTTGAATCAGTTGTTTCCCAATATGAAAATTGGCCCGAAGTTGAACCATTTGGTACAAACTCAAGTTTTTTGTTTCGGTTCTACCTTAGAGCTGTTACTATGAACCAACAAGGATACAGGTGTATTCTATACAGGCTTTCTCAAAACAATACGTTCCCCGTTACATGATCGAGATAATGTTGGTTATCGTGGGTGAATATTCACCTGATGAAGTTTAGACAAAATCCTTCCGACGTCCGTCGTCAACGTGGCCAGAACCTCGACGTTGGCCAGAGTCAGGAGACCGACGTTGTTCTCGGGGTTCGAACGGGTTTTCGAGTGGCAGACGAGATTCACTGCGTCCTGCTGAGCCTGCAAAAAATGGACAATTATCAGCTTCACGAGTCAATCGTTAGGTACATACACATATATTAGTTACATACATACAAAATAAGACGACGTATTCGTGGATTCGCTTTGTGCATAATGTGACGCTTGAGGCTCCAGAATCTTACGACCTCAAGCATAGAACTTAACAGACAAGACAGAAATACTCCCTGCGTTCTGCAAGTTTTATCCAATCCCACTTGTAGGCAGTCACAATCCACACAAAAATTCGCTAAATTCCCTAACATGGTGTAGGTATCTCTAATTTTTTAGTATGTTGTGTGTAAGTGTACGCCCAAGTTTGCAATTCTCTAAAAGTTGTGGGAAAAACGTAGCACATGAAAACCCGAGAAATTGTCGGACTTTGTCCAGTTTTTGCTCGATATCTCCTAAACTATGTATTTGTCGACGAAAGCCACGATATACGTTGTTGAAGAGCATTAAATCTATGACGATTTAGGCTCAACAGGAGCTCTGTAGGCGAATTATTTGCCGAATTACGGCACTTTAAAAATAGACCACTTTTCCCAAAAAGTGAAAATTTTAGTTTTAGACCTTTGGACCGAAATTGCGGCTAAGCCATTGATCCTACTGGCAGAACTCATACTTAGAACAGAAGTTGGGGGTAATTTAAGTAGCTTCAAAACGAGCGCAGAGCAGGGTCTGCAGGCCTTGTAGTTCTCTAAAAAAAAAACCTACATGAGGTAAAATGGCCTTTTTCCAGAAATGTACCAAATCACTTTTTTGTTGCAGTAATTGACTTACAAACATGCATTAATTCATATATTTAAATTAAGACAGAATTCCAAGTTGAATGAATTGTGGGGAGGTACCATGTTAATTGTAAAGGAGCTGTCATACTGTGACCTCCAATCGAATCAAGTCGACCTAATTAAAATTGTCGAATCACGTTGAAAATAGGGCATTAACTTCGTTGTAGAATCACAAGTGCAACTACACGTCAAACATAACTTGTCACAGAGATCGAAACATTCAAACATAACTTGTCACAGTGATCGACTGACTTGATTATTTAGATATCTATTTGAAAAAAAGTTAGGCTAATAGAGCCCTCTTTTCGCCAATGCACAGAAAGAAACTTGAAAAACAATATTTCACAAACGAATTGCAGCATTTTTCCCCAACACATAAGAGTATAGTCCAGTCAAATTAGCCACAATAATGTCAAATAGGATTCAAAAATCGCGGAATGCTGAAATTTTGCACAGTTGTTCAGTGGAATACCTTGATCCAAATACCAAAACTCCTTGACTGTGGTGAGTGTGCAATGGGAGGGGGGAGCAATCTAAAGGCCTCTTTTTCGGTTTTTCTTAATTTCTCAAGAAATATTTTGTGTAGAGTATAAGTATACTTATTCAATTCTGTACAGAAATGTTCCTGTTGATTTGTTTTGCATATCGAACGGTTTGGAAGATAGAATGGGATCAAACATAAAGAAATTTCGTAAAATAAGAAAATTATGAATTTATTAGTATGCAATTTACACATAGGGTGAACGCCCCAGTGTTTGACACCTTAAGGACATTTTTGACTTTGGTAAGTATAAAATTAAAGCATTTTTCCAAAATTCCAAAACTTAAAATTTCGACAAATTCGATGATTTATAGCTTCAAAACTAGTTTTATGAAATCAGCTTTCTAACCCCAGTGTTTGATAGCTGATTCTTGAAGATCCCCCAGTAATTGACAGGAGTTTGGACCAATTATTGACAAAAGGATGAGGTTTATAGAATCATACGTATTTCTGTTAATGAACAAGTTTTCACAGTTTAATAATGCACAATCAGTGTTTTATAAGGTTTTCCGGCCTAGAAATAAAAGCTAAAATAATGTCACACCATGTTAACGACATAAGTCACTGTTAATTCGCTAATATCACTAACTTCCTCAATCCCTCATTATATTTTCAATACCAACTACTTAATATACTTACATAACAACTGAAGAAAGAGGCCTTTGAATTGCTCCCCCTCCCCTCACACCCATTTGGGGACTTTTGGTATTTTGATCAAGGTATTCCACTGAACAACTGTGCCAAATTTCAGCTTTCAGCGATTTTTGAATCCTATTTGCCATTATTATGCGGCTAATATGACTGGACTATACTCGTACGTGTTGGGCAAAAATGGTGCAATTTTGGTGCGTTTGTGAAATATTGTTGATAAAATACGTTGTGCGTTCAACCTGGTGGGTTTCACATCACTTGTCTTCTTGCATAAGCCGAGGGACGTATGCCAACCTATAAACATACTTAAGTACGTCATTCTTGGAGAATCACTTCAAAATCCTCGTAAAGGTTCACTATTCGGGAGCGCTTGTGTGATTTCAGTGAACCAAAAGGTTACCAAAACTACTCGAGTACCTACGTACCTCCCCAAATGGGTATACCTACCATAGATCAATATGCTGTTAACATAAGCATAGAAAACCATACTTAGATTTTTACGGCTAAAGCAAGCTACTCAATAAGACGAAGAGGTGGAATGTCTTCCTAATCCTCGCTACTACACTTTGTATGTGTTCCTTCCACTTCATGTGCTGAAACACACGAAACTCTCGTTTCATAACGGTTCGTTTACTTATTCTAGTAATTCTAAACAACCAAGCACAACATTTTGTGCTAATCATCCTGAAACTGGTTCATTGTTCCAACACACTGAAATCTTCCATCACTTGTAGGTTACCCACTTCATGACGTCCCACTGAAGTTCCAGATCTCCCGGAATTCCACCAATTTCAACAAAACTTTAACCATCGTTTTAATAACCATTCATACCTGCAGACGGGTCGGGAGGAAGTCGCCGTTTCGCATGAAATCGCTGTTGTCGACGCATATCATAGTGCTTTCGAGGACCATCTTGAAAAGTTTTGTTATTCAACCCGTTCAGTGAGCACCACAAACGACCAGTGAGGTTTAGTACAATAAACACTGTAATACACGACAAATGTCCTCTATCCGAATTCTCGAATGTGAAGAAATGTGTTCGAGACAACAGAAAACCAGAAAACGAAAACCGTACGGTGACTAAACAACTTGTGTTGAATATGGCGACGCAGTGTTACCAGAGGCCCCACACTACAATCAGCTGACTCAAATATTATTATTTCCCTATTACCAAAATTTAATGTTGAAATGTCGAATGCCGTTGCGGAAGCTCACAGATAAATTCCATGAGGGGGATCTATTTCAAAATGTGAGTATTTTTCGTCCAAATGAGTAAACCTTCACTTTCGACGATGAGCACACACCGACGCCCCTGACGGACTTTCTAGCATCCACCCACACATCTTCCTCCACACTCCAAACATTACTTCATTGTGTTACCTAGGTACCTTTTTTGTTTATTCATTTTTTTTATTTTTATTTGTAAATTTTCCCACAATTTACATATTTTTTTGTAAAATTTTATCAACATTTTGCCATTTAAGGATGAATTCCACTTTCTCCTTGTTACCGCCAATTTTACTAAAATGTTTATGTACTTATTTATTTATTTATTTTTTGGGTAGCTACTGGGGTAAGTACAGACATCAACATTTTTTCCAAATAAATTCAAGTGTAATTCACATTTAAACAATTCAAGAGCCACATCAATTTTTTAAACATTTTCCCCATAAATAGCAAAATTATTTATACAATTCACAAAAAATATGTGAATTGTGTGAAAATTAACAAAAAACTATGCAAATTCTTGTCACAACTGTTTATTATCTTCTTTGAGCAGATCACCTTAATCTAATACATGAAATGATAGATAGGTATTGAAGCAAATAGGTATTGTTTAAATAATTTTACAGACAAGAAACCAAGTGAATATTGCATTGTCATCCATCTGCGACCCATGTTTAAAATTTCAAGTCTCTAGCTCAACATCCAAATTTGGTTTGTTTAAACAAATAGGTAGGTATTGTTCAAACAATTTTACAGACAAGAAACCGTGTGAATATTGCATCGTTATTCATCCTCGACCCATGTTTGAAATTTCAAGTCTCGAGCTCATCATCCAAATTTAAATTGTTTGAACAAATAAGAATAGTTTACACAATTTTGCAGACAAGAAACCAAGTGAATATTCAATATTGCATTGTCGTCCATCTTTGACCTATATTTAAAATTTCAATTCTCTAGCCCATCGAGAAGTTGAAAAAAACGCTTTGTTCAAACTTGAACTAAAATTTCAAAATTAATTTTGAACCCCTTCCCCTTGACCTAGGGTAATAAAATTTTTCAAGGACCATGAAGGAGTTGGTGCGATTTCGTAAACCAAATTTCGTAATTTTAGCACAACGCTGACTGGGCAAAGTGCCGCGGACGGACGGATTTTTTTAAATTCAATTTTCTGAATTTACGTATCTTGAAACGTATTGAAATCAAGTGTTGAGTAGGGGGGGGGGGGGTTAATTCTTTTCTTGCGCGATTCCAAAGGTTCATTATTGAAGATAATAAACCAAAAAAGTGAATTTTTGTAGAATTTATGTGGAAAAAACTGTGTGAGGCTTGATGATATCCATGCTGTTGTTGGCCTGTTCATAGTTTTTAGTTGTTCGGTTTTAGTTATTCATTAGCTTTTATCCTCCTAAAATGGATAGTTGCTGCATTAATGGATTGTTCAGCGGTCGTTTAGTTTGCGAAATTTTAGCAAAAAATTCGACAGGTGCCAGTTCTTAAGAAACTTTACATAAAAACCAAGTTGTCTTCGAGAATTCGCTCTTATAGGCATGCTGCATGACGATGGATTTTTTTTTTTTTTTTCCCTTCTTCTAAATTGATTTGGATAATCAGTGATTCGGATACTTGGAGGTTTACTGTACTGTAGAAAAGTAATTCTGACAATGAACACTCACTGATCACCACTTAGAAATTACTCTCACGAGTCTTCATGTTCACGGAGAAATTTAAAGATTTCTTTGTATGATAAATAACGACTCGGAAACAGTTTGACAATGATTCCAAAACAGATCGACATGATTGGCCAGGACGATATAACAAGAGAACGGCGGTTTTAATATGAGGGATAGGTACCTCAAATTATAGCCCAGGAGCCCTTGTAATTACTTTACCCCACTCATGTCGAGTTTTAATGTTTTTCTCTACAAACGTTTAAATGAAATCTCACCTCCCTCACGTGAATTCACGTGACAGATGAGACGGACGGGAGGGTTACGTTTTTGTCTACACCGGTGGAGCGCACGGGGAAGCTTGGGGATCATATGACGTCACTACGATCCGATGACGACATAGTTTGTTTAAAGAAGGCGATCAAAAAGTCTCCCGTGACCACCGGTAATTTTATCAGCACCGTCAATTTAAGTGTTCATTAGAAGTATATGACAAGTTCTCTCTATATCACTAATCTATATATAGAGTTTTAAAAAATCCACTCATGCAGCATGGCTATAAGATCGAATTTTCGAAGAAATATCGGCTTTCATGTAAAATGTCTCCATTTTTCTGGTTTTATAATAAATCGAGGGTCTCACGGCAACACCCCACATCGTCACTTTTGGACAAAATGAGTTATGCATACCATTCGAAGCGTCTTCCTCCGGCGGATAAATCTAACTAAGCACAAGTTAGGTACCTACGAGTTAGGTACCTACGAGTTAGGTACCTCGTAAGTTAGGTAACACTACATCTCACGATGTATTTTACTGAATTACTCAGTAAACATAGTCATTGGCAGATGGTTTTTTTGGCTCAGTTTCCAGATTGTTCAACGCTGAATGGTGAAGTCAGAATCGCGATATCTCAGTCCGTAATCAGATTAGATAGAATGAACCGTAAAGAACGTCTCAAGTAACAACCATGGTTGTTACAGCGTAACAACTATGGTTGTAAAGTACACGTTTCTTCATCTTCAAAGTGCTCCAATTTGAGAACGAAATAAGATATCGCAATTATGACTTCACCATCGTGGTAAGCGTTAAAGAATCTTTAAAATGAATTGTCACTTGTCAGACTGTTTCATTTTTGGAATTTATTGGTAATTTTCTCCCCCTAAAACTCCCCAAAACCCCCCTTAGAGTTACTGTAGCCCATGTTGTTTAGATAGAAATGTCGTTTGCGATGTTTTCGGTTTATTTTATCAGATACGTAATCATTAAATTCTCGTTGAACTGTAAATTTTAAATTTGTCATTTTCACCCAAACACCCGAATCCTTCATCCTCACACGGTTGAAATTGCCTGTAACACCCCTGATCCTCTCCTTGTTTCCGCTATATCATAATATGATATAAACTTTTGAAATTGTGTGATATAATATGTGATATAAACTTATAAAATTGTGTTTTGAAAATGATATAAACTTTTATATTATAAAGTGTCCAATTTCAACACCTTTAAACATTTGAAATTCCTGAACTTTGATGCATTTATAAATACGAAAATTGCAGAAGTGAGGAGTGATGCAGTGGGGGGGGGGGGGGGTACATGCAACGTCAACCCAAAACTATCAACATCCACAACCTAAAGGATATTTCTATGGTTTGATGTCAAGCTGAAGGTCGTGTCAACGACGAACTGAAGAAATGTCCTCCGGTTTGACGCCAAACTGAAGTTCAGGTTACTTCAACTTGATGTTATGGTTGTTTCAAGTTGAAGTTCTGGTTACTTCAACCTGAAGTTCAGGTTGCTACAAGTAGGTATCAATTATCGATGTGAGGCATCTATTCCTTCGGGTTCGCGTCCACCCGAAGCTGTTTGGGTTCGCGCCGACCCGAAGCTGTTCGGGTTCGCGTCGACTCGAAGCTTTTCAGGGCTCGGCACTTGACATCAAACCGAAGTTTGATCTACCGGGCAGGTACCTAATCGAACTTCGGTGTGGCTCTTCTGGTTCGTGTTTATTTCTCAGTGCACGTTTGTTGATCTTCAAAGCGCTCCAGTTTGAGAACGGAATGAGATATCGCAATCAGCTCAGCCATCGTGTTCATCTTGAAAAATCCTTCATTTTGGTGTGTCATCTTCGATAATGAACGTTTGGAATCGCCCGAAAAAAAGCCTCAAAATTTGTTGGTTTACGTTTCAAGATACGTAGATTCCAAAAATCAAATTGAAAAAAAAAAAAACATGGAACATGCTTCTAATTAGCTTCCCTGGTAATGAAGCTTCGACCCTCGCACATAAGATTGTTTACTAACCATTTATAACATCGCATTGTTGGATTAATATCTCGTAGATAAATATAAAACTGCGACATAAATGCGTGATAAATCGAGAGCTTTCCAACGAGTGGTGAACGATTTCTGGCCGATGAAAACTAAATAAGTCTCATTTCCCCAGCAACGGCTCCGTTGTAAGCGGAAATCATTAGAAAATTTCGTCACCCATCCCGCGTCACCCATTCCGCGTAACGTTTTTCGGTTAGTTAGTCCAAGGCTAAAGCATGTTCCATGCTAAAAAAAAATCCGTCCGTCCGCCGTCCGCGGCACTTTGCCCAGTTAGCGTTGAGCGTTAGCGTAAGAAAATTACGAAATTTGATTTAAAGTTTCGCACACCCACGATGATCTTTGAAAATTTCCATTAGGTACCCTAGGTTTGAACAAAGTGTTTTTTTTTTTTTTTTCAACTTCCCGATGAGCTAGACAATTTAAATGTTAAATATATAAATGTTGAATATAAATGTAGGTCAGAACTCGGTGACAATGCAATATGCACGCGGTTTCCTGTCTTTAAAATTGTTTAAACAATACCTGTTTGTTTAAACAAATATAATTCGGATGATGAGCTACAGTTTCATCTATCATTTCGTGAATTAAATTAAGGTGATCTGCTCAAAAAAGAAAAGAAACCGTTGTGTCATTTAGGGTTCGAAAACTTGTTTCTTCTCCGGATGTTATTGTCGTTAGAATGTTCTTAGTTTTGAAATCATTTGAAATCTGATCTCGCTAAGGCAGAATTCATCTCAATCTTGTTGGATGAAATATCTACGTTAGTTCTCTGTCCCAGCTCTCAACAGTCGTTAATTGCAGTTACAACTCAACGTAAACAACTCAATGAAACGGATGTTTTGTTAGGAAAATGTAAATGTTTGTAGGTAAAACGCCTCATCTCAATATTTCGGTGAGTTGAGGCGTTTTACCTTAACAGAGTGTCGTTGAGGCGTTTTACCCTAACATTGACCAATTTTCGTATGTTTATGGTCAGAATTTCCTCCACATCCGGTTCAAATTTTGAAATTTGGACTTGGACTTCCAGTTGGGATTTGGTAAAGGTCCGCAAAAGGGGGGTTCCGTAAAAATCCCATTTTTGTAAACATTGGACTTGAGGCATTTTTTTATTTATTTAACAGGGCAGATTTAACAGGATTATAGTCAAGAGTAACAACTGTTGTAGTGAAGTATCCTGAGGCTTTGTTTGTCCACTGTTACGCTCACTCTCTAAACTTGGTGTTACACTGTTTTTTTTTTTTTGTTTTTTTTTTTTTTCACATTCCACAGCGAGGCAAAAGCTTTTACGTCATTTTATTGAACAGAAGATTCCTTCTTTGGCTCAGACTAAGTGGAATTTCGCCTTAAGGCTGATTTTCATGGTAGAAGAGCGCCGTGGATTTTTTGTTGATTTTTAGTGAATTTTCAAAGAAAATGTACTAGTAGGCTACAAGGCGTAGCTATTGTTCTCGGTCCAAAATGTTTAAAACTCGAATTTTCGAAAAATTTTCATACCAAAATCCGTTTCAGACCATCCTGAATCCACTGCCAAAAGACACCAAAAATTATATGTATTTAATTTATTAATTAAGAGAGGATTGTTTTTCTTGTCATTAATTTATTTAATCACCCAAAAAATTGGAAGTCTGACAAGTGACGCCTCATTTTAAAGGTTTTTACACGCTGAATACGAGTCAGAATTGCGACGCCTTATTCCGTTCACAAACTTGAGTACCTGCTTTGAAGATGAAGAATAGGTTAGTACGTTCTTCATGGTTAGTCTGCTCTAATCTGATGACGGAATGAGATATCGCAATTCTGACTTCACCGTCGTGTTCAGCGTTGAAATGTCCAAAAGCTGTGGGGGGGTTTTGGGACATAATATGTCCAGAACATATTATGTTCTTCATGAACATCATGTTCTTTAATGGAGAAATTTTACCAAATAAAACCAATTATTTCTTCAAAAATTCGCTCTTATAGCCTGCTTTACTATTTATTCATGTTTGGGGTGAGGGGGTTAGGAAGTGTGTGTGGTGGGGGGTGGGGGGGGTTGTTGACTTGAGTGCGGTACGTAGGGGTGTCCAGAGCCACGCTACGCTCCTGTGAAACCTGCATCTAGTGACGTCACCGTTCCGATCCAAAAATCTCCCGAGTGCTCCACCCCCGCCACCGCGAATTCTACGGATTTCTAACGTTCCAATACTACCAACTTTTCCCCGCCTCCAGTTGGCTCCACTGCGAAGTGACTAGTGATGGGGGGGAGGGAGTGTCAGAAAATCGAACTCCTGAGCTCCCTCCTGCGGCGTGCGGCAGTCACAGTTCGGTCCTCGCCTTGCCCCCGTCAAGGGGAGTCGTTCACTGTTCAATTTTTCTCTTATCAAAATTCAACACAAAACGCCCGATCGGCGATCCAATCGGTTCACCGTTCAGTCGTTCCGTCTTCGTAATTTTATCTATGGGACACGCCTCCGACTCGAGCGGCCGTCTGCGGCCGAATTAAAGGTGAAAATTCCGCTCCATTTCTTTTCGTTCACAACTAAACCTTATCAATGCGCCAACAGCTGACCGGTATCACTTGTGTTTGACTTCACTTTTTCCGCCTTTCTAGGCCTTCAAACGCCTCTTATTGGTCCAAATAATCAAATTTTACCTTCATCGCCTCCCTACAAACACGAATTCATCAACAAACCCACAGAATCCCCAAATTGGAGCCTCCCAAGTGGTACCTACCACTACAAGAATTTGTTTACACTTCAAATCACTATCCGACTCATACTTTCTTTGTTAATTTTACATCACAATTTCTCTCTGTGTGACTTCAAATGGTTCATTGTGCACGATTAGTTTTCAAGCCTGACTCAAATCCAAAAAAACAGCGCACTACGTAAGTGCTGTGTGGCCTTACAGACGACATCTGACCTTGCCACTAAGGTACGATACGTCACCTAGACACAGTTAAACTTCGACGTGCTAAAAACAAACACGTAGAAGACATTTCCAATTTCAGCGGTTGCGTTCTAATTCTAAATTGACGACTTCTGTAAAAGCCTCTTGTTTGTCCAAATAATGAAATTTCACCCCCATCACCTCAAATCCCACGAATCCCACACAAATTCAACTAAAAACCTAATTTTAGGTCAAAATTTTAGATCCAAAAATTTCGACGTGTTACCAAAACATTTAAGACATTTCAGTTGTATTCTAATTCTGAATTGATGATTTCTTCAAACGCCTCTCATTTGTCCAAATAATCAAATTTACTCTCCTTCACCTCCTTACAAACACGAATTCCACACAACTTCAACTACAAATCCACAGAATCCCCAAATCGCTGCGTCCTAAGTGATACCACTGCAAGAACTTGTCTGATACCACTACAAGAGTTTGTTTACCCTTCAAATCAACATTCGACTCTTACATTCCTGACTTTGTTCGCTTATGAAATTTTAGATCAAAATGTCACCCTCTACGACTTGAAATGGTTCGTTTTGCACGATTACTGTCGAAGCCTGACTCAAATCAAAAAAACCTGAGTGGAATTCCACCTTGCTACGTAAGTGCTGTGTGGCCTCACAGACGATGTCTGACCTTGCCACTGCAACTGGGATTCGCACGGGAATAGGTGAGGTTCCTTGTTAGGAAATTTAGAGGAACCGGCAAAGGAAGACGCACGCTTTAAAAGATTGCCTTCATCATTGGATGTTAGCTTCATATTGTTTGCCGAACGTCCACGACTTCAGACAATAAACCATCACTTAAGATCCCACATGGGCTAACTCACTTTTCCCAACTTTACAGGAGAGACAAAAAAGTGTGCCCAGTCTTGCTATAGACTCTTCTGCAATTTTTTCTACAGTTCACCTCATTACACACTCGTATGGAGACCCCAGAACAGCAGAACAAAATTGCAGAAAAGTTTATCGCAAGACTGGGCACACGTTTTTTGTCTCTCCTGTAAACTTGGGAAAAGTGAGTTTGCCCATGTGGGACCTTGAGTGACGAAATGTTTATTGCCATCCAACGACATTTGGATCTGCAACCCGGCTTTTTACAGACATAATCTGATTTCCCAGGAACTAATCCACCCAGGGAGACAACGAGAAGCTCCAAACTATCCTGATGATCACCAAGTGGATGACGCTCCTGTATCGAAGAGGAATCGGTATCAACTTCTGGTTTAGTTTTCACTCGGCAATAAACAACAATATGCGAACCGAAAAAAACAAATATAATATATTATAATATAAATATATAAATAGGTAAATATTATTTACCTTCAGTTGATCTAGACAAAACTGTATGAGTTCATTGGCTTCGGGGACGAGCTTCCTTGTGGACGCTGCCGTGTGGTACTTAGCTGTGCGAAAGAGATATGTCATCCCTCGCCTTAATCTTAAGTTTAAGCGTTTTTGAAAGCACATAAAATCCTCAAAATAAAGAATTTGCCTTAACAAATTTGTCCCCACTCATTTTCTAATGTCTCAAAAAATGGGAGATTTGGAACTTTTGAGTTTTTGAAGAGACTGTAGAAGGCTGGACCAACAGTTCCTCTAAATTTCTTGACAAGGATACGGAGCTATGGAGTGCAGATATTGACTATCTGCATGGTCTGAACATTGTACATCAGTTTAAAATTATCAACGACTGTACTGAATGCAGCGTAGCGTTGATCACCAAATTCCTGAAAGGGAATAAGTTAACTCAAGATGAAGAACAGCGGCCGTTACTTATGTTAGTCGTAACTAAGGACAGAAAGAAAAATAAGTTACGCTAGTTGAAAAAGTTGTGTACAAGATCAAATCCTTGTAATACAGAAATGTCAATGAAATTCGGAAGAAAAACCTGTAATTTGCTAGAAACCCTGTAATTTGAAATAAAAACCTGTAATTTTAAAAGAAAAACCTGTAATTGTATCAAAACAGATTATTTTAACATAATTAATGTAACCATACTTGACTAAAATTACTGTACTTACCACTCTCATGTTTTCGTCCATGAGAGGTAGGCGACATTTTTCAAAATTTCAGATTTTGAGTGCTTCAAATTTTCTTTTTTAGACTAAATGGACAATTCTCCACAACTTTTGTTCAATGCAAAAAGTCTCTAAAGTAGATACTTACCGCGTAAGTAATTGAGTACCGTCGGATCCAAAGGGCGTAACTACAAGTGCGTTGCTTGCGGGATCCCTTCCGGTAGTCCAAAAAATCCGGAAAAATTCCAGATACTTATCCTAGTTTTCTAAGATAATTCATAACTGAACCGATCGCATCAACATTTCGACGTTTTCAGCGTATCAACATTTCGAACCTGCTACGACCCCCTGTAAGATCACACTATACCTAACTAGTTTTATGTAAAATGTCTCCATTGAAGAACGTGATGTCCACGGAGAACATGTCAAGTATTAACCACGTTTCTTCATCTTCAAAGCGCTCCAGTTCGAGAACAGAATAAGAATTCTGACTTCACCATCGAATTCAGCGTAAAAAACCTTTACAATGAGGTGTCACTTGTGAGACTGTTTCATTTTGGGAATTTATGGGTTATTCCGTTATCAGATTAGAGCAGACTAACCATGAAGGACATCTTAAGTATCAACCACGTTTCTTCATCTTCAAAGTGCTCCAGTTTGAGAACGGAATGAGATATCGCGTGTTCAGCGTAAACTAGCCACTAGTGAAGAGTTGCGGGATGGTCACTGGAAATTTTGGGTTTGAGTCAGTTTGCGTTCACAGACAATCTACTCGCGGAAAACTTCTCGAATTCCTGCGAGGAGCCCCGTGAAATTCGTCTGAGTCAAATCAATTTGGGATTGACGGCCGAAAAAAATCTTCATTCACCCGTGTCGAAAATGAAGGTCGTAAACACTTGTATTGCCGCCTTGTCGGAGGTGTAGCCGCAGGTTCCCTTTCAGAGTTCAGAAGGTTAATTTTATTTGAAAACAGACTCGTTAATGAGGAGGGCGGTTGTGCGTTGCACTTAAAATGTTGGGTTCGTTTCAATTTCGTTTTCGAACAAGGCCCCAACGATTTCGCTCACTAATATCACCAATTGATAGGCACCGAGGCGAATGACAGCCGTGCGTCGTAACAGTGTTTTATCTCATGCGACAACGCTTTACTCACTCGACCAAAAACCGGTTACACCCGGAGACCGCGTATTTTATTGACAACTTATTAACTCGGCGGATATTCTCGCGACACTCGTTACCGGACGAAATAATTGGAGTAAATTGGAGTATTGAGTTGAATATTGTCTGTTTGTTCGAGAAAGTGACTAGTAGGTACTGGTGTCAGATAGCAGAGTTGTTAGGTACCTAAGGATTACTTTGAGCAATGATTCCTTTTTCAATGAGTTTTCTTAAATGCAATAAAATGACTAAAGTGAGCAAGATTAGGTATTCCTGCAAGCCCAGTGGCGCGATTCTGGGACTTAGGTATGGCCATCAATAGTCGACAGTATCAAAATATCGATATTTTACATCGATATATCGATATTTTTGAATCGATAGTGCATAGTCCGATAGTATCGGGTATCGATACTTGAGTAACCGATAGTTTCTGGCGATATTTTTTTTTTTATCCGATATATCGAACATTACCAAAATGTTTGATTCGAATGAAAAAAAAAAAAAAAAAAAACCACAATATCGAATCAGCTAATTAAGGATGAGTTGGCCAGTAATTTAGAGTTTTAAGATGAAAAATTCATACAAAAAACCCGATCACCTAGCCAGCCAGCCCTCTGACGTCATAGGCTCTTACGGCATAGGCTGTGACGTACTAATTGGCCTCCTGCCAGCCGTCTGACGTCATACGCTCGTGCGTCATAGGTGCGTCTGACGTAGTGGCCCGCCTGTCGCTTGTGTTCTGACGTGATCTGAGGGAAAGGGTGAACCAAGGAAACAAATTTTTCCCGTTTCAGTTTATGTGCCAAAGCAAAGACATGAAAATGTCAAAAGAATGTCAACTCCATCCTGTTGTTGATACAGTCGAGAATTAAATGCGTGCATACGAGTCTGCAACACATTGGGACATTTTATGTCTTTAAAGAAGTGATTCAAGAACCTTCGAACAATGCTACATCACCTACCCCAGCAGCGTAGTTGTTATACTTACTTGTAGGGTTCATCATAAATTATGAAGCTTGCATTCGTATAGACAATAATATTTATTTATATTATAAATTATTGAGAATGATCACCTGTGTGTAAACAATTATTTAAACAATCACGCTCATACCGCAGCTTGTCGGCCACGCACTCCGCAGTGGTTAACGTAATATGGTTAGGTAAATCGAGAGCTATCCAACGAGTGGTGAACGATTTTTGTACGATGATAACTGGCGAAGACAAAGTTCCGTAGCAACGAATCGGTTGTAAGCGAAAATCATCAGACATTTTCGTGACGATTTCGTGTAACGCTTTTGTGTAACGTTTTTCGAGTTATGTGCCAGAGTAAAGACATAAAATGTCAAAAAATCTTTTAGTGTTGTGGGTGAACTAGTAGAGCTTTCTAATAGTTCAACGACGTTCCAACCTTCATGAGTAAATTTCACTAGATGTGTCCATCATGGCGTCGGCCTGTACAGGAAAATGGAAAGAAGAAGGGGAACCCTTTGTGTTGATTTTGATACGGGTGAGTGTAGGTGCCTGTGTCGTAATTTATGTTCAATTTTAGTGTAGTACGTATGTTTAAATGGGTATGAACTCTCGAAAACTCATTGCCAGAAAATTGACATTACAGTAACTGTAAATAAAAAACTAAGGTACCTACCTAAGGCCAACTGTTGGCCTTAGGTAGGTACCTTAGTTTTTTTATTTGAATGTTTTTTATCAACCGATATTTTAGTAAATATTGATATTTTTGATCGATACTATCGGTCGCAAAAAGTACCGATACTGAGCTATACGATAAATATCGTCATCACCTTACCACCGATACTGTCAAATATTGAAATATCGATAGGTTGGCTACCGATGGCCATCCCTATCTGGGACTCGTAACGGCATCATAACGACAACCAAACGTCGTTAAGATAGCGGCAAGTGTCGGTGTCGCTATGTAACGACGATTGGTATTCTGCAACCGCTTAGCTCAACTCGATAGAACATCTAAACCTATTTCAAAAACTCTGCAACTTCTTGACACAGCTGTTTATTATCTTCTTTGTACAGATCAGCCTTCTGTCTAGATCACTAAATGTTAAATTAATTATTAATATGAATCATCATTAGTTATTAATAATTTTGTCAAGTAGTGAAAATTATTATTATTTATTGTTAGGTATTAATAATTTGTAGGTATATATTATTATTAATAATTATGATGTGCTGTTCGAATCAGCTGGGTTCCTTTGGGCAGAAACTAAATGATAGAGATGATGAATTAATTACAAATAAAATGCACCGATATAATTCTGGGGTATTCACCTACCTACGTCGGTAATATTTTTTCTACGAAAGAAGTACTTACCAACAAACATTCGAAATTACCTTCTTTCCGTAGCACGAAACGTACCTCAGAACAAAAAATCTACATCCCAAAAACCATGTGATGTTCCAAACAGCTGTTCTTTAGTATGAAAATTGGTCTGTATTTCAACCGTTTGATTCACGATCGTGTTGACAGGTTTATATCGGCTCAACCTTTGAGCCCTCATTGTGGTCGAACGGCTGGTCGTACGAAGCTGGGGATGGTCTAAAAAAATTCTAAAACCCAAAACTACATTTGAACTAAAAACTATACCGTTCTATTTAAATTTTTCGAGATATGAAATTCTCAAAATTTCAAAATTCGTTTTGAAACCTTTCCTATTGACCTAGGACTATGAAGATAAGTTTCAAGGTTCACTGTGGGGTTGGTCCGAACCCGTAAACCAATTTCGTAGTTTTAGCACAACGCCAACTGGGCTTGAGTGCCGCAGACGGCGTACGGCGGGCGGACGGATTTTTTTTTAAAATTCGTTTTTTGGAACTAAGTATATACTTAGTTCAAGATATCTTGAAACCTAAACCCTCAAATTTTGAAAAATGGGTCGGAAATTTTGTTTTTCCAATGGTTCATTATCGAAATATGACGTTATCAAAATTTCAAATTCATTTTAAACTTTTTCCTTTTCAATGAAAAGTTTCAAGGATGATCATCAGGCTGGTCCGAACCCTTAACCCGAATTTCATGATTTTAGGACAATATTAGGTCCCTGGGTCGTCGTACTTCCAATTATTCCGTATAGTTACTGAACCCACAAGGATGTTTCATACAGAACAGTGATCTAGACAGAAGGGCGATCCGAACAGAAAATAATATTGTGTTCCGACAACCCGCGAGTTTCTCAAGGAGCGTTACTAAAACATTTGAATAGGTTTTCGTTTCTTCTCGCTTCAGCTTAACGAAGTCACCTCACGCTGATATTTCAACCTTTCCGAGAGACGGATCGATCTGGTTTGTTTTTCATAGCCATCTGGTTCGTGTGGCAGCGGGTTCACTGCAGTTCAGCCTTGTACCACTTTGACAGGGTACGTCCTGCCCCAACCCCCAACTGACTTCAACTTGTTTGGCTGCCCGACCGCCTTCTGATTCTCATTAGGATCCAATTATTGTTGTATTAACGACCGCATAAATAACCGTAGACTTCTGTGTTAAGCCTAAGAATGAAGGGGAACCCGAGTTTCTGATATTGTTCAATTTTTATTGATTTGAAAATCACAATTAGTCAGAAGAAATAAACGAAGTATCAATCAATTTTTACATGGATATGTCTTATGGCTGGGAGTCATTCCAAAATTGGCGTGGTAAAAAAAAATGTGACGTTTTTGGCGCCATTCCCGTGGTGTTAGAGACTCGAATTTGGGCATGTGTAAGGAGGCATAGGGCCGGGATCAGTTGAGGCTCCTGAAGCTAATTTCAATGCTATTCACACTATGAAACTGTAATTTGGTATTTAGCCTCCTTAGGACTTACACTTAAAGCAGAATTCGCCCAGGATCAGCTGAGTGGCTCCTACAAATAATTTCTATGCTATTCAATCTATGATTGTGTAATTTGGTTTGTAGCCTCCTTAGAACCTACACTCCAAGCAAAATAGGCGCTGGATCAGCTGAGGGGCTCCTAAAGCCAATTTCTATGCTATTCACTCTATGCAGCTGTATTTTGGCATATAGCTTCCTTAGGACTTACACTTTAAGCAGAATAAGCCCAGGATCAGCTGAGGGGCTCTTAAAGCTAATTTCTATTCACATTTGACGGCGTGAAGTTTCTTGAGTTTATGAAGGAAACTTTCAACCTTGATCTGAATAACGATCCAGAAATTTCAACAACAAGGAGTAAATCGTGTAAATCGTTTTCACACGCAACATCGAGTATGTACAAACTATAGTTTGTATGTACAAACTATAGTTTGTATGTACAAACTATACGAGTATGTACAAACTATACCTATATGAATTATAATGCATATTTTTCAATCCAAAAACCTTAATTCAGCATTGAACATGTACCAATCCCTACTTGTAGTGTATGTGTTTAGAATAAATACAAATAATATTTTGTCAGTGCAGTTTACTTTTTTCCCCGAGTTGAATCATCTATCACTCTATGATAACTTAATTTCTACCTTACTGCGAAAACACTTAGTTATCCATGATCAGACGTTTTTCCCAGTGAGGGAGAAATTAGACAATTTATTACAAAACCGAAGCAACGTATCACACAAAGTTGCGTTGACACAGAAAATGTTAAGCTTCAGCATTAGACCTAATGCTGTATTAAAAAAAGTGTCAAGCCCTCTCAAGCCCTTTACCTTGAAATAAAAGACGTGTTATGGAAAAAACTGATGACAGATTCGGATTCAGCGCATCAGAAAACCCCCAAAATGGTGGTTCACTTCCATGTTTTCAATTACCTATTCGGAAGTTGATAGAAACATAACTACGAATCCTTAATTGTCTTTGATGACAAACGAGAAACCATTGACATCGAATTGTGTGAAATTTGTGGCCGAAAAATCGACACTACAGTATTTCAAAACTCGGTGACCTAAACTTCTACTTCTCGTGTTTCGTTTTTCAGCATGTTCAACAACACTTAGATAACAAATACACAAACGCCTGGCCACACATTCGGAGATTTGGCGAACTTTTGCTCGATTTTTACAAATACCGCAAGTGTGGCTGCGGTTAAAGCTGAAAATCGTTCTAAAACTCTAAGATAGTCTTGAAAACAAGTAAACTGAGTTTATACCCCTCAGGGCTTCTTCGGTTTCCTAATTCTAAAACGACTATTTTAAGGAATTTGGCACATAAGTGTGGTTAAAATGGGTCAAAGTATAAAGTTTGATGTTGCTTGAACTTGCCGTTAAATTGTCTACAATGTTTATTCCAAGAGAGTTTTGATACGCCTTGTAGTTTTGTTGCTACAGACGATAGAAAGTCTTGAAATAGTTCATTTAAGCTGATATGAGAAAAATGTTCGTTTTTCACCCGTCAATTATTACTCCATGAAGTGGTCCAATCTTAAGGTTTAGGGTTTATTCGATGCAAAATTTAACGCAGTTTTATTTGTATCTTGGTAATATTTTCGCTAGGATGCGTTGTTTAGGAGTAATAAGCGAAAAACGAAATGAAGTCCGAACATTTCGACGTTTTCGGGGCTCCAAAAGTTAAGTTCCACTCTACAGTTCCACTTTACGGTACAAACTCAGATGACTCATTTTCAAGAATATCTCAAGGTTTTAGTACGATTTTCAGCTTTCCACAGGTCACTTCAAGGTCCATTCCTTATTTTGGTTTATTACTGGACTATTATGCAACCGGGACCAGTAGTTTTGTTCATTGTAAACGGTTGTTCGACGTAACTGTAGTCCAATTTAGTTATTTATACTGTAATTACACCTAAATTAATTTTAAAAAACTCGAAAGAACCACAAGGTTGTATGAGATGACGTATAATCAAAACAAAAAACTCGATATCACAACACCATTGTGTTGTGCCCTCATTGTGAACAAACGGCTCCGGGTGGCCTTGGAAAAATACTTATACCTACCTAGTCAAAATCCATTCAAATTTTAATTACCTAATAAAAAAAATAATACAAATAAAAAAAACACAACGCAATGTTTGAAAAGTTGTGTTGGTCAAATGGTTATTTATCGAAAATTATAAACCAAAAGACGAGTCCATCGACCTCTTAGACGCTTTGTGCCGAAGGGAGTCTCGAGTTCGGAAATGACGTTCATGTCGTGCCTTTTTCCCACGGGCTCGTTTAAACCGAAGATTAATTGTAGAAATAACTACTGGGGATTTCAGATAGCGGGAGGAGCTTGTTCCGAACAAGAGAACGTCATCATAATTTGTGATTCATTCGAGATAACAAAAGCCGAAGATACGCACAGGACTCCTTAAGAGTAACTACCAACTTTCATCCGCTGAATCACATCTTGTGAATAACTTTGCAGCTCGGCTGATTGTACAGTAGATAAATGTTGTTTGTGCAAAACCCTGTGATTCACATTGACTGAGGCCAGAAGGACTGGCCTGTCTCCATTTTGTCTTTTTTTTCGCAATTAACGGGTCAATTTTCCCCAGCAAGAGAAAGAAATCATCCTCAGACATTCGGATGACGTTCTTGAACTTCTCACAGCCTTCATCCTTTGCCAACTCAGCCAACATGTCTGAGCCATCATGATGGCTCCAAGAAGTATCAATTTGGGTAATTTCTTAAGGGCAAACCCTTAAAAAACATTTTTTTAAATTTTAAACTAATTTGTTAATTAACAAAAAAAAATTAACCGTGCCCTGCTCCTGTTTAGGGACAGCATCCACCATTGTCTTCTCATTGGTGTCATTTTCTTCTTTTTTTTTCCTTTTTCGAAGAAGGAGACTCCCGCACAACAATACCACAAATGCAGCAGCCCCACAACAACTTCTTGATCCATGAAACTTCTTGATACCGCTGAACAAGAATGCTGGACAAATATTTGTCCGTGCTCGGTCTATTCTCGATATTTGGCAAATCCCGAATGTGTGGACAGGGTGCAAATTCAACGGGACTCGGCGAATGCCAAATGCTCGGTATTTGACCAATATTCGGTACTTGGCTAATACCTCATGTGTGGCTGCGGCTTTAGAACGATTTCCAGTCCCCCCCCCCCCCCCCCCCGCCTTTCAGAATTTTAGAATATCCTACGTCTTACTCCCTGACCACTATTTCTTGTATTTAGTAGTATATTTTCAGTAAACAGTCGAAGTGCAAGAAAGAAAATTGGCAGAACAGTGATTCTCTGACTCCACGTATTTGGGGACGGAAGTTCAGAAAAGACCTAAATTTCAAGATTTGAGTAATTTTAACAATTATTGTTAGTATTATACAAGTATTATACTTATAAGCTAAAGGCCGAAAATTTCTACGTTTTCGGGGCACCAAAAGTAAAACTCCACTTCTTGAGGGGCTCAAACACAGAATACTCGTCTTCAAGACAATCTTTAAAGGTTTCAAAACGGTTTCCAGCTGCCACCAGGTCACTTGGATCTTCCAGGTTTCAGGTCTATTTTCACTGGATCGTAAGAATATTTAATGAATAAGATAGGAATAATATTCGGTTATAACTGTACTTTACATTCTGTGAAGTGTTCGACGTTCGGTGTCGGTCCGGCTGACCCACTAGTTCGTCGGTCACCGGAAAATTCGCTCATCAGACCTTTCGCGGTATAATCGAAACTTCTCTTTTTTTCGCCCTTTTTTTTTTAAATTCATTTTCCTCGCTCCAACAAGTTCCGAGTTATTACTAACGTCCAATAAGCCGTGAAATTGGATAAAAGCAATCTCGAGTGGGCGAGAAGGCTGACAGTCGGAATCTTCACCGCCGGAGCTCCAATACCGGAATTATACGAACGAAACTACGAACACTTCAACATCCGAATGGGATGTGTCTTATCGAGCTCCCAAAATCCTCTATAAATCCAAGTTTTTCCCGGCAGTTTGTAACTAAACAAAACTGATTTCCATACGAGCGGAAATTCGAGGAAAATTCAATACTTCGTCGGACGAGACCAACCGAATTACTCACGCCACAAGCTAATAATTGGTTTATATAACTTATGAACAAACTAACTGTACAAATGATAAATTATTCGAAACTCATTTGTATGTGTATTATTCAGTGGTTGTGATCGCTCACTACTCAGTCTACCCTTCAACTCACCACCAAAAACCGTTCCACCGGTTTTTGTTAGGCTGATTAATATATTAATAATTAATATATTAATAAACCTAACAAACGGTGAAACGTGCAATTATTGCTCATTGTGTTTCATGACCTCTCATTTCTCAACTTCACTCCGGTACATACTGAATACAAAACGACAATTCGGATCATTTGCTTGAACAAAAACACTTATCGTCGTTGAAATAATTGTTTTTTTCATGTCAAAAGTTTCAATGTAAGGAACAACCCTATGGAATTTCTGTTTATTTTCTTCTAATTTAAGAATTTATTTATTGTTCAAGTTCACTGTCAATACGGTATACCTATCTAGTGAAAATAATTTGCATATTCTTCTTTCTTCAACACACATATAACATTACAAATTTCATTTTGTTATTTTTGGGTTGAATAAATAGAATTATTACTAAATAAATAGATAGTTGATCAATTAATCAATAATTTTATTAATTGGTTTCATTTTTAATTTATTAAATGGCTTTTATTCTTGCATATTGCCTCTACAGGTCTTTTCAACTTCAACAACTAAAAGATGTGACACCACTTATGGTATCCACTTTCCCCGCCCGCCCTTTTCCTTCCAACTAAAGAGATGTCCTAACCACTTCACAAGCACCGTACCCCTTTTCGAAATCTCCCCTTGGCGAGGCGTTTTTATGACTACGGTTGGTGCCAAGGGGAGATTATGAGTAAAAATCCACAGGCATGCTGCATGGCTATAAGAACGAACTTTTTGAAGAAATAACTGATTTTGCGTGCAATGTCTTCATTTTACTGGTTTCATAACCAATTTTGTCTCCTTTCTTTGCCGAGTAACACCTCAGTTTATAGAATTTCTTCGAAAATTCGCTCAAAGTGATTTTTTGGACTTGGGTGGTTTTTCGCTGAAGGAAGTGTTATAATAATTACACCTACGTCGTGTAAGAATTGAAATATTTGACTCTAAAGGAGGTCACCGTCAATATTTTCATTTTCACCTTTCTCTCCTCGTCCTTAAGGAGACTTCGGGATTCGCGAAGCGACGTCAAATAGAAACGTCATTTTCCCCGTATCCGACCAAGAGGCGCAAAAATAAAGTAGAAGAAGAAGAGGATTCCGCTCGGATCATATCGGACAGGTGCCAACCGCAACTTGGCCTCTCCGACGTCCTGGAAACTTTTCAGAAGAGAAGATTCCGGATTTTCGCTTAACCCGCAGAGATAGAGAGACGGGGCCCCCCACCCTTGCACGTCCTGTCGCCTCCGAAAAGGGAAACTTCATATATAAATCGATCGATCGATGGACTTGACGTGATTGAACCCTCCCGAACCTCCGTTCCAACTTCCTACTATTGGATATTGAACATCTGCCGCAAGTTTGAACTGGGAGATTTATTCATATCAGAGGGACATGAATAAAACACAGGATAAATGGATGAATGACATCGAAGGGTTGGGGTTCGGCGTTTGGCAACCATAAGGGAATGTTCAGATATACATCGTGTACCTCTTCCGATTATAAACCAACTTTCTACTGCAAATACGATGTCGTTAAAAGAGCGAGCAAATACGTCTCATCGGGAGTTTTTAGCACATTGTTGACAGCAGATTGTACTTTACTGGTGGTTTCAACAGCTGAGTTTTCAACTGCAAGAATAGCAGTGTCATCAGCAAAACTTGGTTGTGGTAGGCTTCTTGTGTACATACATACAGTATGGGGCGAAGGAGAACACCTACCTTCGCCCCATACTGTATGTACACAAGAAGCCTACCACAACCAAGTTTTGCTGATGACACTGCTATTCTTGCAGTTGGAAACTCAGCTGTTGAAACCTCGTATACTCATCATCGTATTGTACCCTGAATAATCTATCTGCCAGGTATGGTTCAAGAATTTGGAAGAATTGGCTCGGAAGGTCTCAAACGCTCTCAAACTTGAGTACTTTGAAGATGAAGAAACGTGGTTGATACTTTAGATATTTTTCATGGACATCATGTTCTTTATTTTCAAGTCTCTCTGATCTATGTACGTTTGCTGACTCGTAATTATTACTCTATGTAATCGGGCTTGCCCGTAATAAATGCTTAACCGGATGTGGTGAAATCCAATACCTAACACTTCGGATCATGATTAACGAACGTAAATCGCGATTCGGATCGTCTAACCGTGATGTTGGTGAAATCGGCCCTAAATATCAAGAATCCACCAATGGTAAGGGTGATAATGAGGGGGCGGTCGTTGTTGGGGGGAGGGGAGGGTGACTGATGGTGGCGGAAAAGGGTGGAGGTCAATGGTGACAACATTGGGGCGGCTTCTATGTGTTGCTGGGGGGAAGTTTGGGGGTGGTGGCGGCTCTATGTTCGGTGGCGGCGGCTCTATGTTCGGTGGCGGCTTTACGTTCGCCACCGGCCCTCACCGTCGACCCTCACCCACCCTGCACACGGCCCTCATCCGTTGCTGGCCCTCACCGTCTGCCCTCACCCACCCTGAACACGGCCCTCATCCGTTGCTGGCCCTCACCGTCTGCCCTCACCCACCCTGAACACGGCCATCACCCGTTCCTAGCCCTCCCCGTCGCACAGTGTGCTATTCCAGGTTCTATTCTTGCTGAGGGATCACCGTCCCAAGGGAAGTAGGAAAGCCCAATAGTATGGCTTTTTGAATCATTTGCTTGCTTTTAACGAATTTTCGGAGAAAATGTAGCTATTGTTCTCGGTCCGACATTTTTAAATTTCCGGAAACTTTTTCATACCAAAATCCGTTTCAGACCATCCTGAGTCCACTGCCAAAAGTCACCAAAAATTATATGTATATACATATTTATAATATATTATAGTAGTTTGCGGGTAAGGATGACCAACACTAGTCGTTGTTATCATTCGGTTTTATTACGACGTTTCGATCGTGGAACACGATCCTAATCATGTATCATGATAATTGTCCGATTGTCCGATCGCGACACAGTAGGTAATGTTTGACAAGTCTACTGTTTCTACTCTACTATAAGCTGAAAATCTATAAGCTGAGGGGGGTTTTGGGGTATTTGTGGAGGGGGGGGGGATTACCCTTCAATCCCCCAAATGAAACAGTCTCACAAGTGACACTTCATTTGAAAAGGTTTTTTACGCTGAGCCCAATGGTGAAATTAGAATTGAGATGAATCAATCTGGAGCACTCTGAATACGAAGAAACGTAGTTGATACATGATAATATCATGTATTATGTTCTTCCATATTATGTTCTTCGAAAATTCGCTCTTATAGCCATGCTGCATGAGCGTGGATTACCTCGTTCAGAACAAAAAATGTACGTATCTTGCAACGTAAACCAGCAAATTTGGGGGAGGGGGGGTACAATAAACCAAAATGCTCTCCTGTAAAGTTGATGAATCCCAACTTAAGTGGGGTCAATAATTTAATAGTTTATATTATTGTATTATTTATACATTTATTTTATTTACATAAAGAAAATTTTTTTTAAGTTGGCCTTGAAAAAGATGAATAAATGTGCAAAAAAGTGTATTTCAATTCATATAGACCTACGAGACCGCGGTGACCGACGTGACGCGTCACTGTTACCAACTTCCCCCTAGTTGGAAACTCGGTTGAACGCAAAATACTTCACCTCATTACTCCTAATGATTTCGTTTAGTTGTGGGACTCAAAAGGACATGTTACAAAGAACAGCGATCAGTAGAGCCGTGGTGGGAAATATTTGCAGCGTGTTTTTTTCCAACGTCTCGCACGGATAGTGTCGCTATTGATCGAACTATACTATCGCAGTAAGGGAACGCCACAAGGCTATTACACTAATAATAAGGACGTGTACTTTAGTGAGACCGCCACTTCTCACAATAATCGCCTTATTTTTCCGAGTGAGAGCCACTCGCCCGTGTTGCGGGGCTCCCTCCCGTGGAATGCCGGGTGGATTTGACCGTGATCGTCACGGTTGTCAGCGGTTCTCCTTTTGCCACGGTTGATTATCGGTAAGCGCCTTAAAGTCGATGAACGTACACTTCCCAAAACCCTCTCAATTCAATTAGAAGATCAGGTCCTCGACCTTTTTCTTTCGGGACGCCTCATAACGGGAGAAATGGCGAAGTAGCCCAATAAAAATAGGTTCCTAAAAAATCAAATAAAATCAAAAATCAAATAATTTTGGACAACGCTAGATATCGCTTTTTTAAAACCTTCATTCCGCCCCCAAATACGTGGAGTCAGGGAATCTCACTGTACTGTTCTGCCAATTTCATTTCTTACACATCGACTGTTTACTGAAAATATAATACTAAATACAAGAAACAGTGGTCAGGGAGCCAGACGCAGGATATTCCAAAATGACTTTTTTTATTCCAGTAAAATTAGGCATGAAATGTAACCCCCCCCCCCCACCCATTTTAGCCAATATGGGCAAAGTTAAAACTAATTTTTCTACTTTGAATAGGAATTTTATATCAATTTGGAGTTCCTGAGAGATAAGTTCATTATGAAAAGGCCGTATCTAGTGGTCTTATCTAAGGCGAGCAACTTTTTGATGGTAACCAAATAAGTCAGCTTTGACGGAAGTGGCCTAATCTCAAAGTAACGTCAACTCAACTTAGCACAACGCTAAAAGAAATAACGACGGAAGATGAGTTCATTTTACACACATCAGAGAATCATTAAAGAAACATTAAACACACATCAAACATTAAACACTTCGTAGAGAAAGGTTTGAGCTGGCGATGGCAACTACTGGACTAAAAACACGGCAAAAGCCCTTGCACTGTTATCCCGGAGTAAGGTAGAAGACGAACCGTAAGTTTGTGCGTGGGGAGATAAGGCGCCTTATGTAGGCCGGATAAGTTCGAAATGCAATAAGTTCGGGCTCAGCCGACGCGCATGCGCAGTTGAGATAACTTCGAACCTATCTTCTACGACTTATCCGTATATCGTCACTTCACTACAACATAATCCAGTAAAATTATACCTGCAAGGGGGGGTTACCTCGAAGTGACCTGGGGAAAGCTGGAAATCGTTCTAAAACCTTAAGATTGTCGTGAAAACGAGTAATCTGAGTTTGTAACCCCCTCAAGGGGTTGAGTTCAACTTTTGGTGCCCCGATATTGTCGAAATTGTCAAACCTTCTTCGGTTTCCTAATTCTAAAATGACTATTTTAAGGAATTTGGCACATAAGTGAGGTTAAAATGGGTCAAAGTTCAAAATTTAGGTGTTGTTTGAACTTGCCGTTAAATTCTCTACAATTTTGATTCCAAGAGTGTTTTGATAGGACCAGTACTTTTGATGCTACAGACGACAGAAAGTCGTGAAATGGTACATTTAAGCTAATACGAGAAAAATTGTCGTTTTTCAGCAGTCGATGACACCCAATTAATTGGTCCAATTTTAAGTTAGGGGATCAATCGATGCTCTTTCCTAATCTAAATACCAATATAGTGTGGTAATTTGGCTCTTGAATGGGTTGGAAATATACATCCGGCTCGTCAGTTGAACACAGGCATTAAGTTATCGCAATTTCGATTTGGCCTCGAATTGACTGTTGGGATTTTCGAACATCGACTATTCACATTTTTCGATATTATTATTGTTCGGTTATCAGTTCACTTAGACGTCCCGAATCATTCACCACCTAACGAGTTGAGGGATCAAGCGGGTGGCCCCTGCGTTGCCCAAGAGGTTTATGACCTACGCGAAAGTTGGTATGGGAGAAAGCGCCTTCAAGACCTTCGCAGACTTGCGACTCCCGAGCTTCGTGTGGAGGGGATGATGGTCGAGAGATCATCAGACTCTCGATACCTTCTCTTTGTAATATGTTGAAACAAATAACATAAACAATGGAGGCGAGCGAGGCGTCCGTCAAGTCGGAGGGCAGTGCAGCTTCCTCGTCACATTGATTCGTAGCTGTACCAAGTCGAAGTAGATTTTTTTCAAATCAGATTCAGCGTTTTCTATATCAAACCAGCTGGTCAAATTCTACTGTTATACCTCGTAAATTCACGAAAACATAAACTAAATTCTAAAAAAAAGGAACCAGATTGAAAGAGCTTAAAGTCGAAAGAAAACTCGACTGAACAAAGATTTTAAAATCTTCAGCTGATTCGACTCTTTACAGGTTCGTCAATGACTGTAAATCAGAAGAATTGAATGTTGGTACCTTCTCAGTGTCAAGAAGTGGTGTGAACAAAGGATTTTGAAACCTTCAGCTAATTTGACTCTTTACTGGTTCTGCACTGTCTGTAAATCAAGAGAACTGAAAACTTGGTATCTTCTCAGTGACAAGAAGTGGTCTGAACAAGGGATTGGGTCATTCTCTGCCCGGACTGCATTTTTGTTCCCAAAGTTTTCGTGAAATTTTCTTTAGATTTTTTTTTCTTGAAATTCCAGGGTTGTGAAAAACCTTTGGAAGTTTGGAGGCAACAACTGAGTAGTTTTCAAACCAAGAGTACCCTTCATAATATGACAAGATTTTCTTATGAGAAGACTTTTTCAGATTATGAGAAGATTTTTTTCACGACAAAAAACTTACGTTGGAAGCCACAATTTTTCGGGGACACAGCTCTGAAAATTTGTAGAGAATGACCCGATTTTGAAACCTTCAGCTAATTTGACAACTGGTTCTGCACTGTCTGTGAATCAAAAGAACTGAAACGTGGTATCTTCTCTGTGACAAGACGTGGTCTGAACAAAGGTGCCCTAGAGGTGTATTAGCGTACTTGGAAAAGATTTTCAAATATTCCGAGGTTCGAAGTTCATCTTCTGATCTGGGGGATGTTGAAAGAATTAGAATACGTTTGGTTTATCTCTCCATAATATGAAGAACCAACATAAAATAACTAAGCATCCCTTGCAAATGCCACATCTGTTGTAATACGATACGGCATATATATCTGACAGGGGGAGGAGGGAGGAGGTTATCATATTTTTTAACCGCCGATCGCCCTACTGCCTTTTTTTGCGAAAGAGGGAGGGAAAAAAATGTATGAAAAATTACCGAACAGACGATAAATTTTCCCCACAGCCTGCAGGGACGTATTTTATTACCGGCCGTGCTAAGACCTCGTTTATTTTCTAAAAGCCGATTTCTGTCGCTTGTACACCAGGAGTTACATACGTACTTGTGCCTTATCGCTCACATATAACTCTGCCTCGTGGTTTGACTCATGTGCTTTGCGAATTGGAAGTATATGAAATTGATCATTCTCGCAGTATAGACAGAGAAATCGCGACACTGAGAGAGTTCGGACCTTTGTCGCGTCTTTGAAGAGAAACAAGCCCCTCTTAGGGTTCAGCGAGGTGTTGTTGAAGATTTATTCGTTGTTGATCACATTTGGTTAAGTCGCAGTTTTAAACTACTTATTGAATATAAATTATTGAATATTGTTATCCAGGAATTGCCTTCACATTATGAACCATGCTTACGTATAAGAAGGTTCTCACTTAGGTACTGGTCAAACCTTTTGAGAACCTTCTTATACGTAAGCATGGTTCATAATGTGAAGGCAATTCCTGGATAACAATATTCAATCATTTATATTCAATAGTTTAAAACCTTCCTGGTAAAACCTGCACAGTAATATAGTTATAGTATATTATTTTAATTTAATGCATATTAACACACAGGAATCATCTATTTACTAACTATATAGGCAATGTGCCGTTGAAAGACAATTGAGTTAGATTGACTCATCGTAATTTCCGAAATTCGGCTCGAAAACGTCTCAAAAACTTGAAAAAGGTTGAGTTTGAATGGAATTGAGGGGTTCATTTGGGGGACGAATCGACCTACTGCTAGACCTAAAACGACTCAACAAGGTCGAAATTTGTTGTAATCGATTCAGGATTAAGGAAGAACATTGAGTTAGATTGACTCATCAGAATTTCCGAAATTCGACTCGAAAACGTCTAAAAAACTCGAAAAAGGTTGAATTTGAATCGAATTGAGGGGTTCATTTAGGATGAAACCCGAAAGCTACTTAAATGAATTTACGAGATACAGGTTTGGTTTTTTCAACGATGTTTACATTAGTTTAACCCGTTCGATACGACCGGGGTCTGTCAGGATTCGAACCAAACTGCGGCCTTCGGACTTGAAAATGCTCACAGTTGGTTCGGTGCCAAAATCCCGCTAAACATCGCGGACTCCATCGTTCTTCGGCACAAACCCGATTCCGTTCACCTTTCGGCGGTCCGTGTAACGAGAAGACTTTCACTTGCAAGGCTCAGGGCGTCCGAATATTATGGAAATCCAAGTCGGAGTGGGGAGACGTCACATGTTCCGGTTGTAGAATGAGGGTCATTCCGAAATTGAGTTATTGAGCCGTATTCACGAAAACGTTTGTGAACAATATAAAAATGGCTAGGGCTTATCAGATGTACAAATATACGAAAGTCTCCTCGTTACACGGACCAAGTTTGGTTGCAGAGTTCAATTGTGAATATTCAGCCTGATCGGTTCATCCTACAACAAAATGAACCCAACAATCAATGTCAATCTTATTCAATCAAAACGTCCCGTCTAGAACATTCGATGGCCACTGTCACTGTTCATCCATGGGTTATGTCAGTGGGAGTGCACTGCCACTGACACAACTAAGTCACCTTTTACAAAAAATAATTATTCCAGAAAACAGTAAAGACAAAATTATAACACATGAAATTAAAAAAATTCGCAGCCTATAACAGCAAATTTTCGAAGAAATAACTGGTTTTGACATTTTATGTCTTTAATCTGGCACATAACTCGAAAAACGTTACACAAAAGCGTCACACGAAATCGTCACGAAAATTTCTGATGATTTTCGCTTACAACCGATTCGTTGCTACGGAACTGTATCTTCGCCAGTTATCATCGTACAAAAATCGTTCACCACTCGTTGGATAGCTCTCGATTTACCTAACCATATTACGTTAACCACTGCGGAGTGCGTGGCCGACAAGCTGCGGTATGAGTGTGATTGTTTAAATAATTGTTTACACACAGGTGATCATTCTCAATAATTTATATTGTCTATACGAATGCAAGCTTCATAATTTATGATGAACCCTACAATTAAGTATAACAACTACGCTACTGGGGTAAGTGATGTAGCATTGTTCGAAGGTTCTTGAATCACTTCTTTAAAGACATAAAATGTCCCAATGTGTTGCAGACTCGTATGCAAGCATTTAATTATCGACTGTATCAACAACAGGATGGAGTTGACATTCTTTTGACATTTTCATGTCTTTGCTTTGGCACATAAACTGAAACGGGAAAAATTTGTTTCCTTGATTCACCCTTTCCCTCAGATCACGTCAGAACACAAGCGACAGGCGGGCCACTACGTCAGACGCACCTATGACGCACGAGCGTATGACTTCAGACGGCTGGCAGGACGTCAACTAGTACGTAAAAGCCTATGCCGTAAGAGCCTATGACGTCAGACGGCTGGCCGGAGGCCAACTAGTACCTACGTCAGAGCCTATGACGCACGAGCGTATGACGTCAGACGGATGGCAGGAGGCCTACTCGTACGTCACAGCCTATGCCGTAAGAGCCTATGACGTCAGAGGGCTGGCTGGCTAGGTGATCGGGTTTTAATAAGCCTCTGGAATTCCGCGTTATGTAAAATGTCTCCATTTTTCACCTCAGTTTATAGATTTTTCAGCCCTGAACACGACGGTGAAGACAAATGAACCGTGAATTACATCTTTAGTAACAACCACGTTTCTTCATCTTCAAAGTGATCTAGTTTGAGAACGAAATAAGGTATCGCAATTCTGACTTCAGCATCGTGTTCAGCGTTGAAAAAAAATTTAAAATAACGTATCACGTGCCAAGACGTTTCATTTTGGGAATTTATGAATAACCCCCTCTTAAAGTTTTCGGAAATTCGATTTTTTTAAATTTGTGACCGAGAACTATAGATTCCTTTTCTTAGAAAATTCGCCAAAAGAACTTGTGTGTATTTCCAAACCAAATGTTTTATATTTTGTAAGAAATTAGATTGAAATAGTGTTTCAATCTCCTACATTGTTCCTACATTGTTCAAATGGTGACATAGTTGGCCTACATCAAAATTCAATATAGGCCCACGGCTACGGTAAGAAAAATGTTGCAGCAGCAGTCTAAATTTAATTGGACATTGCTATTTTGTCCCCTGATTACTTTTTAAATGTGTTTAGAAACGCGTAAAAATTACCGCTTTTAGAACTTTATTTTCAATATTAGTGAGTTCCAAGGAGATAAGTCCTCTTCGATAAGACCGCCTTAACGTTGGATAAGGCCGTCTTATCTACCTCACCTGGACTCATAAGTCTTAAAGATATGGCGTCCTTATTGTGAGGATCAGTTTGGTCCTATCGAAAAGTAACCTTACATGTGGATAACAGTGATTGGTTCTCCCGCTCGTGTCAATGTTCGTTCGCGAGTTGTCGAGTTTACTGAGAACTGCACTGACTGAGTTGTCAAGTATAAAGTCCAAGCGTTCGTTAAGGTGAACGTGTAAAAAACGGAAAATCAAGGAAAATATGGCGTTGCTTAACGTCACTCTTAGATAGATAACGCCATTAACGTCACTCTAGAACTGAGCATGTTTGGGCTTATTGGTAAGCCCTCAACAGCGGGTCCTATCAAATCAGACTTATCTTCTGGAACTCTCTATTCTATAACCCCCTTCTTCTACACCCCTCCCCTACACCCCACCACGACCATTATAATTATATTGTACAATGATCATTTAATGAACAAATTTAGGACGTTTTAACCGCTGAATCAGCAACTGGAGCATCGCAAATTTAACGCCTATACAGCATCTTTATTACTATCTAACTGGTCTTGTCCAATCATCACACCCCCAAAAAAATGTTGTTCTATCGATGAGGCCTTGACTTCCCTGACTTATTTAGTGCAGCCAACATGTTTCCTACCCGTAACTTTACTATAAAATAATTATGACATCGCGATGTCTGTACTTTTTTTTTTGTTTTATTTATGACAGTTGCCGTGGAAGTCGTCAAGCGCTCTACAGGAAGTTCGTGTCGAGGCGGACGTAGCTATTTCATCAGAACTAGTTATCTGACTCGCGATGATAAGCTCATTCAGTAGTTACGTATGTGAACCATCAGGGACCCCCAAGAGAGAGTTTCTGCTCGAGATAAATACGTAGAGATGCATAACTACGGGTCGTACCTAATTATTCACTGCTAGTTTCCGTTTAAAGAATAAAATCGTTGTGATACATTGGAACTTAGATTCAGCTTGATTCACTTGAACAATGCCGTAGAGTGGGGGTTTTGAGGTTTTCTCCACTTTTCACCCTTGAATCACATTTTCAACAAATCAAATTTCCAGGTTGTATTTTTTACAGATCTCTCTACATATCAGCTTTTGATTGCCACCATAATTTTTGTTCTAACCCTTCTCCAGCGCGAGCAATCAATTTTTTGTTTTTGGTCACTATTCCCCCGCTGGGTGGCCTATTGGGAATCCATTTCTTAGAATTGAAATAGTGACACAAAGGCTAAAGTAACAATGTTACCCCTGAGATTCGGGCCTCTACGTTAAAACCAAAACCTTTTCCTGGGGCCGGAAGCAGTGTTAAAACAGTCATGCAGCATGGCTATAAGAGCAAATTTTCTAACAAATAACTGGTTTTACGTAAAATATGATGTTGGGAACATCTCATTCAAATACAGGCAATCATAAACTTATTGTGGTAATTAAAGGTATTTAAGTGTGAAGTTATTCGGTTGATTCGATTTGCGTCAGGTGTGGCGCGCTCTGACTAAAGATCGATACGTACTTACAACAGTTACGTGTCACCTTGGAAAGAAAATGTTCTTCCAGTTCCCTCAATGCCGTTATTAATTATACAATCTTATTACCACTATAACCAATTCGAGCCACAAATATAGTGTAGTTCACCCTGAAGGTACACTTCTTTCCATTTCATGATATGGCAGAGGATGGGAACATTAATGTTAAATTTTACTTATACAGGGTGTAAGCGTTAAAGTTGTACCACCGGCCAGGGATGAAAAGTGTCATATAACTTCTTTTTTATAGGTACCGGTTGAAATCACTTTTTTCCCTTTTAAGATTTTTTTCGTGTTTTCGACCTTAAGTCACTGAAATGGCCATAAGGCCCCATTTTTCAGTCAAAATTCAAATGTAATTATACCGTTGGAAAGAGCGTAAAATTCCCTATTTCCCTAGTGCTAAATGAAACTCTTAAAACTTTTGTTATTGATATCTTCCAGTTATATGAACTATTATTTTGCTTTGCATCGTAGGTACTATTAATTAGGCGTTAGGTAAGCTTTCATTTTACTCATTTTTGTAATTTTGTTAGGAAAACACACTACATTGACTCAATTGCCAACGATAGCAATGTTTACCTTGGCCTACCTAGTCTAGTAACAAAATTACCATACAAATCAACAGAAACTAAGACAATTTTCGAAAAGTAAATTGGACGAGATACAGTGACTGCTCATTCGAGAGTCTTGTGTCATCATTTTACTCAGCAAGACAAAGATTGCCAACAAGATTGCTACCTAACTCATTTTACGGTAAAAATGTCGATTTTCGCGAAAAATATTTTTGTCGATGTTACAGTATGAAATTAACCATCAGATTTAGTTAGGCTTACAAACGTTTGAAAAAACTGTACATTCCCAAAATTTTCGAGACTTTCCTATTCGGGCTCATTTTTCCACATCTGAATCTTTTAAGAGTTTCATTTAGCCCTAAGGAGATAGGGAATTTAACGCTCTTTCCAACGGTGTAATCACATTTGAATTTCGACTGAAAAATGAGGGCCTTATGGCCATTTTAGTGACTTAAGGTCGAAAACACGAAAAAAGTCGGATTTCAACCGGTATAAAAAAGAATTTACCTATAGGACACTTTTCATCAGAAATTAGTTGTAGAATCGATCCCGCGCCGGTGGTTCGACCTTAACGCTTACACCCTGTATTCAGGATGGTCTGAAACAGATGTTGATATAAAAATGACTCGGAAATTTGAGTTTAAAAAATTTCGGACGGATACCAATAGCTTCCTTTTCGTCGAAAAGTCGCTAAAATGTAGGAAATATTATCTACTTTAATTTTCTACATAAGTAATGAATTTTCCGAAGAAACGCGCCGTTTTCGTTTTTTAGGCGAAAAACTGGAAAATGTGCCACAAAGACAAATTTTGGGCAAAATTGCTGCCTGCAAACTTTGGACTCGTGTTTCTAATTAGTCTATTATTGTATAGTATTTTACTTGTCTATGTATTCTAGATCTGTAGTGAAATCCCACTGGAAAACCTGACTTTCCACCCTTGAAATCACGACGGTTGACCACCTGTATCAGTGCACACCCGCGAGTTCTGATCTGACCACCTGTTACCCAATGATTCGGACTCCTGGGGCTCAATATTGACCGGCGAACGAGGCGATTTGTCCGTCAACATTGACCGTGGAGTCGGACGGCGTCGCTTGTCAAAGGATAATCAACTTGTTCGGTCACGTTTCACGTCGTCCGTTGTGTAACGTTCGACCTCGGCCCGCTGCATAGGGAAGACCGTTAGAGGGTGGTCGGAACACGAGGAATTTCAGGAGGCGTTTGAGCAGCAACGCACGGTCAATGGTAATGACGCGGTGAGAACATTTGAAAACCACTGAATACGCGGGAGGCAGAGGTATCGCGAAGAATTCGAGGAAACTGTGACTTAGAGCGAATGTAAAAGTCAAATTTGAAAATTGGGGCCAATTCAAGATTTTCGTTGATAATGTCTTCTCTGTGTGTGATTGTCAACATTTTGTTAAGGATTATTGCTTAGTTGTGCAGAAATAAATAATTTCAAACTTCAACTACCTCAGAACTTTATGTCTTAACGGTTTGTTGTCCATAAGTCTTAGTAGCAGCTGGCAGCGCTTCCAGCGTTCGAAAACCGTACTAGCCTTTCCCATTGATGTTGTCCACGATAGACTCGGGGCAAAATGTAGCTCTTTGAGTGTTATTGTTTTTGAAACCTCACGGTAGTGTTACCTCGGTTTTACCAAGATATCAGAAAACTCGCAAACTTCTGGTGCTTTCATCCAGTAGCGGATCTAGAAACCATGAGGGTTGGAGGAGGGTGGGGGGGGGGGGGTAGCTGAGGGGGGCCTGGTTGGGCAGACAGGGGTTCTTCCCCTAAAGTTTTAAATAAATGACTGTCAATTTAAATTGCACGTTATTAGGCTGCTTAAATACAGTCCAACTTCATTACTTAGTCATACAATACGAGTATATTGGTAAATTGAAGAAGAAGAAAAAAGAATTTATTGACTTTTGAAACAATATACCTAAACGTAAAGATACACTTCTGATAACTTATATCTGAAACCGATACAATGCACTTGGTTCCATTATGTAGGTATATTCGAATTCCTAAGGTATAACACAGTATAACACGTAGCAACACAGGCCTCGGTCTAGTGTTATGGGGTAATTGACGTGAATAGTATATTATACCTACCTACATAATTCAATATTCAGCGTCAATTACCCCATAGCACGAGACCGAGGTCTGCGTTGCTACGGGGGAGTGCTGTTCCTTTCATTGCTTCTCTTTTATTCGTAACAAAAGCTCCATTATGTGTACCTCTATATGGTAGCCGAAACTATACAACATAACCTAATGCGCGTTAGAGAGCATAAGATAAAGAAACGCTATACATGTTCCTGTGACAAGATGACATCTTAGTAAACATTGTTGGTTATTATAATTTTTTCAAAATTTTTTGGCCCATTCGTCATTAGGAATTCATACATTTCTCTTCTGTAGATAGCCCTTGTGGACATTTTTGTATTTTTCGAGTCATGATCCAGGACTTATGAATAACGCCCATTACATAATTGGGACTACGTGTGTGAGTTGCAACCGGGGTCGAAGAAATACTATACTTCCCTCCATTTGAAACGTGGGACTCATGCACGGGGACAGAATGAATTATTTCAGGGTGCTTATGCAGTTGTAGGAGAAGATTCTTGCAGAACGGTTGCCTCACGGTGAAGGTTTTAGTTGTTTGATACAGCTCATTTGTAGGAAATCTGCGAGGTAAATAGAAACGGATTTTCAATACTGCCTTTTGGACCATGGTAACTTTGGAAATTGAATTATTCGAGGCAGCGCCTCATGTATGGATGCGATAATGGAGCACTGATTGAAACGTAGTGTTGAAATGACCAGAGCATGGTATTAAATTGGACGGTGTTGTGCACAAACCGACCAAGCGCCAAAATCGAAAAAATTGTGTTTTTGGTATCAATTGATTCGTCTGGACGAGTACTTACAGAATTTTTTACTCATAACGCCCTCTATTGCTACTGAGACTAACTAGAGTGAATAGACGGTTTGTGCAAAACGTTTTTCCGATGGTCTGCAATATGCACAAACCGACCAAGATTCCCCAGGCCATGCTCTTAGTATTCCGGGCTTCAGTATTTTGCACAAACCGGCCAAGTGCCGCCACTCCAGGCGTTTGGTCGGTTTGTGCATAACTCGGATGATGTTTACAGATGCTCTCCCAGCTGTTTTCCCCTTTTCTGGTCAACTGGTTATCCTCCATCTGCACCCACGCCCACATTCCGCGTCAATCTCAATGAACTTTGGCCGAATGGAAAACCTATTTCGACTCCTAAACTGGCCGATATCCAGAGCTTAATGGAACTCATCCCCCCGGAGTACCGGTCAATGTATGCGAACCTGACTGGGAGCAACTCGGTCGAAGACGACATAGATGGATATGACGGCGAACTCGATTTCGAAATGGAGGAGCAAGATGATTCCCTGCCGATGGAGTGATGAAAATAGTGAAGAGAGAAAACAGAGTAGAGAGAGAACAGATATATTTTTTACTTTTTGAGGACGAAAGCAGCGTTTTTCCTTAAAAAATGCTTTTTTTAATTTTTATTTTGGGTTGCCAATAGGTGCCTATATTTGTTTTGGTCCCAGTAGTCTACTGTCTCTAGTATGTATATTGTTTCAATACATTTGAGTGTTATTAAAGGTTTGATCAATTTTGATGATTTCTCAATTTTTTGTTTAATCCTTTTTTTCATTGTTTTTTGTTTCTAATTCGGAAAAATACAATTTGTTATGTTCCTTAGGAGCACTTTCGTTTGAAATCGTATTTTCTGGTGAACCTAGTGGAATTTCGAGACCCATGACCAGTGCTGCACTACAGTGGCTTGGCCAAAAATACTATGAACGTGTTGAGAATGCAGTAAAATATGTTAAGGAAAAGGTACCTACGCTGTTGAACCACAAACGACATTCATTTTTCTTACAATGTTGTTATAATAAAATTCCAGTCATGCAGCATGGCTTAGGAGCAAATTTTCAAAGAAATCATTTTAGAAAACCCCGAGAAACTGTTTCCGCATCCGGATTCCGCACCCATTTGGATAAAACCTACTTTCACTCCCATCATCCACCCATGGGCGTAACCCTAGCACCCATGGGTGTGGTCTTATCAATCTGGGACCCCTCTAGATCGCTTCAGCACCCCAAACTTCGTTCTATGATGCATGAAACGGATTTTAAGGTTTCCGGCGGAGTCCCACTAAAATTTCTGACCGAGCCAAAAATAGCCATTTTTTCGAAAATTTGTTAAAAAACATCATTTTTTCACCAAAGGAATGCTACAGCAGTTCCGCACAAGCCGACCAAGCGCCAAGATTTGAGGCGCTTGGCCGGTTTGTGCAAATCATTTCTTCTGGTCGGGATGTGCATAACGCGTTTGGTAAGATTTTAATTTTGCACAAACCAGCTAACCGCCATAACTATAAAACTATCGATTTTTTCGAACTTTTGATTCAACCAATCGATTCTATGCATCAAAAAACATGTGGAACCACATTTTTATGAATTAAAAGCCAACTGGAGAGGTAGGGTAACCAAAAAACCTGAAAAAACTTTGATGTCGATTTTCTCGAATTCTACTTTTTGGCGCTTGGCCCGTTTGTGCATAACACCGTCCAATTGATCTAATTTATTTAACACAACTAATTGCACTCTTCTCTTTTAGGAATCCTTTTTCTTGACAACCAACTTTTTGAACTGACTGTTTAAACCACAACAACCTGTTTCTTAGGTCCCGGTAACCTGGCCCGTCGCTTCCCTACAATAGTATCATAAATTAATTTCAATTTCACCGGTGGTAGTAGGTACGCTCTGTATCCTATTAAAAATACCTACGAATTTCTTCAACTTGTTTGAAAGTGCCATAGTATGAACAACCCATCGTAGATTGTTATCAAACATAATTCCGAGGTACTTGTGACTGCTTTCTGATTCGATGGGCTGACACATGCAGTTTATTCTATTTGCGCATTACAAACGATTTTATATTAAATATCAAATTTTGCATCATACGATTGATTTGCACTTAGCTTGACATGTAAAAATCTCAATGAGCTTGGGGGAGTGCTTGAAAATACGCTCTAATAACTGCAGGTCTGCATGACTGGAGTTTCCTTTTCACACCACTCCGATTAACACTTTGGGAAAAAACGTTGAGACAAACAAATAATTCGCATTTTTTTAGATTTCTCGAGAGACATGATTATTTTGTTATTATTATTTTTATTGACATTTTATGTCTTTGCTTTGGCACATTGAAATAAAAACTGTCACGAAAAAGTGTCCTCGAAAAGCGTCACCTACATTTTACGATAATTTTCACTTACAACCAAGGGAAATGAAACTTCTGTAGTTTTCATCGGACAAAAATCGTTCTCCATTCGATCGAAAGCTCTCGAATTATCACGCATTTCTTGCGTATTTGTTCTTGGTATTTATGTCAGACTTATATTTATGTTATAAATAGATGTAGTGCACACTGCCGGTTGTTTTGTGATCAATTGCTTGGGGTTGAGGTTGCCTACATTTCTGTTTTCATTAAAATAATACTACAATGTCATCCTAACAAAGTTGGTCGTATAGGAAACTGGGAATCGTTGTTTTGTTATCGTTAGTTTTGATTTATTTTAGCCATAAGCGTGATACATTTGTCTTAACTGAAACGACCATATCAATGTGATCAAAAATAAATTTGTTAATGAACGGTTTATTAAGATTGGATATTATTAATATTGACATAAAATGTCCCAATGTGTTGCAGACTCGTATGCAAGCATTTAGTTTTGTAGGGCATCGATTGATGTTCAGTTAGATCGATGGGTGTGAAGGATACATCAAATAACAGTTTTTCTTACCGATTTACGGCATTTGAGGCGATTATTGTTTATTTCAGACTGATTTTATTTAGACATGATTATTATTGAGAAACAAGAGAATCTTAATTTGAGATTTTGTTTTTCCTATTGGTCGGTACAGGTACATTTGCTTTAACAGGGTCTGCGGGTCAATGTAGTGGCGATAGGATTGTTTAAAACGTCGACAGGTTGTCATAAGACGAAATTACGTACTGTAACTTGATATGATGTCAAACAAACTACCACACTCGACTCAGATTCCGTCATTACGGTACACGATGGTGGTGGGGGGTGTGGGGCAGTGACGTCACAGCTGTAATTATTACGGCCGAACGACTCCACGAAGGTCCCCCTACCGGTCGTAATCACCGCAGGGTGCTGCGAGGGTTAAAGGCCGTTTTACGAGGAACAGTTTGAAACAGCCCCCTCATTAACATGTCGAGACCTTTGACCATCCTTTTAGTTTGTACGAAAGGGGGCAGTTAGGGTGTTCTGAATTTTTTTTTTTGCAGAAAGCATTACAAGGTAGGTGGCGTCTGATCCCTTTGGACCTGTCCCACCACTTTGGTTTAACCCTTATTTATCCCCCAGTCGTATAACCTCAACCGGAATACATTTTCGTGTATTTAATTAATGATACGTTGGCTGCAGGGTGTCTGGATACTACTCGATTTAATATCAAACAACACGCCGAATAATTATAGTGAAAAACAGGATATTTAAATAAACCAAACAGTAAGTCAATAAATCTCATATCATACACATATTCATCTCAAAAGTTTATTATGAACAGAAAATTTGATTTAAAAAACCCACTTCCACTTCTCATTTTTTATCCCCTGTACTGTTCTTCTGTGACCGTCTGGTACCTGATAATGATTAACCTGGTAACACAGTTACCTAAGTAATCAGATATTGACGAAATGGTGAGTTTAAACTGAGTTCATTACATTTACTTTTACTTGAAAAAATGCTAGGAAGTGAAAATTTTTGTGTTCAGACAAAGTTTCCTGCGTTGGGCTGCCTTGGCGGAACTTTGGCCTAACGACCTGTTCTGGTTTAAAATTGATCTCAGCATGGTATATGCGAATTTCAAATTTCAAAACGCATCTGATACAAAATTAAATTTCTTTCAACTATGGCCCTCTGACATTTTTCAATCGGAGCCGTAATTTTCAACCTACAGGCGTTAGAAGTTGAGTGTTGTGGAATTTTTAGGATCAAATTTTGACGGGCGATAGCGGCTGAACGGTTTGGCCGATTTCCATCTTTGAAACGCCATTCGACGTGGAATGTAATGCTCTTGAAAAAATAACGGAATGACATTTTCTTTAGTAAGTACTTATGCGTTCTTTTCTAGTTACAAGCGAAAGCTGAAAAAAAGTGGGACAATTTCTAAGGCAAGAGAGATAAAACGATTTCCAGCTCTTGAGCCATTTTTGGAAGGCATTAATTTGCCTGGGATATTATCAAGGTAGGCACTTTCATCAAGGCATTTTTTGGACATTACTGATTGCTGATGTAGGGAGGTACAAGTAATAATATCACTTAGCTTGTTTTGTCAATTAAGGGGCGTACCCAGGCTCAAAACTAGTTAGGGGGGGGGGGACAATAAAATAACGTTAAATAACCCTAATGTCTTATTTTTCAATAATGTGAGTTACTCCGAGAATTGTAATAAATTCCAGCAATAAAATTGTTTCTAGGAGAGGAGGGGGGGGGATGATACTATAATAACCCATGAATTTATTATATGGGTCGGCCAGGAAAATGAGAAAATTGACGAGGCCGTCTTTGGGCAGTTACTGACTACCCCTCACTCGGTCTCCTTCAACGAGCACACAATTTCGAGGAACGCGGTAGCGTTCCGCCCATTGAGTAGGTATAGAAATAGGTAATTGTATACTCACTGGTTACGCCCCGCCAAGCAAACAAGTAGTGAAGAACGAACGGTACCCCGTTGTTTGCCCTTACCGTGTTATTCTTTTTCTTCTACAGTTAGGCAAGGCTGCAGCCTCTCCACCTTCACTGATTGACTTGAAATTTTGCACAGAGCTTCGTTCCAGCTTGAGACAGCTGTAGAGCTCTAGAGCCTTTAAACCCATTAGGTACCTCCAGTGGCGGCTCGTCCATAAGGCCACCTTGGCCCTCGCCCCACCCAAAAATTTGCAAAGGAAAACAGAAAAAACATAGAACAAGGAGAAAAAAAATCTTACCTACTACTACCCACCATGGAAGAAGGGAGATCTCCCTTCCTCCATGACTACCCACTTCCACTGAGTCGCATTTTGTTTCGATTTATCGATTAAAAAAGTCGATTATCGGATCGACCAGAAGTGCCCCAGTCTCAATGTTGAAGGTATAGGCGCTTCCTGGGGTGGGGGAAGGCACTCTGTGTTGCGAGATAGGAGGCGTTCCGGGCGGTGGCCAAAATATCGTATCAAGTTGAACGCCGAAAACAATCGATCGTTGAATCGTTCCTTGTCAAGGAAGAACGAGTTTCATTCTTCCATGCTTTCTTCCATGTTTGATAAGAATGATATCAAAACGTTGCCTGACGTTATAATATTATTTTGAATGCATTGACTGGTGGTTTTTAGCTTCGTATTTACTCATCATAGTAAAAGTGAGTTATTGTCTCCATAATATTAATCAACTAAACATTGAAATTTAATATCTCACGTGCAACGCGTGAACGCTTTGCTAGTCGTCAAGACTGAAGTGGATCCACAGAAAACCCTACTATACTACGTGGATCACTATTCGCCCAAGGGAATCTCATTTGTTGATTTCTACATTCTGTAAGTTAATAACAGTTAATAACCGTTAATAACAGTAATATACATAATATTATTATGTAGCTCAGCCAACCGTTGAGAATACTGTTTTATTTGTTATCCCTGAAACTGATGGTGACTTCGTTGACTCGAGCTTTGTTTGAGCTAACCAACGAACTCTAAAAGCTAGTTGAAATCAATCTTGCTGTTCTGTGATCGCTCAAAATGTTTTGATACGATTGGATAAGAAAACGTATGTGCAATCTGGGCATAAGAGGACATTTTTAGAGGGGGTTTTCAACGTACCACTCGGCTAGGAAGCAGATGGTCGCGATTGCTAATTTTTAAAAACCCCAGTAATAGAAACTCCAATAATATAATTTTTTGACTACCTTTATAATGTACTCTTTGAATAGTACTCGTACAGTCACAATTTCTCTTTTATTCTTCCTATAATTTTGAAGATAATTATTTTGGTGGGTAGGTGGGATTGCCTTGCAGCCACCTCCTCGTCGGTAATCCTGGATACTGGTCAGTAACCGACCCTCTCCTCAAGAGAACTCTTTGGAGAACGATGTTTCCTGACTTGCTAAGAGCTGCATACCACTAATTATGAAGCAGTTTAGCTGTAAGGGTAGTTTGAGTTTAGTTCCTATAGTGAGTACCTAATAGGTAGGTATGCACCTAAATATTGCCCTGGTGCCCCACCAGTTTCTGAGCCCACGAGCCGCCCCTGGGTACCTCAACCCAAAAAAACGTTTAGAAACAAAAAAACATAGAAATAGTTGGCTAACATTGTCCACTTTGGCGAGTCTACAGCCTGAGTAACAGGGCCAACCAACTTGAAATTTTGTACAGACCTTCCTCATAACATTACCCAGTGCCATTGGACAGATTCGACCTATCATCTCAACCTAAGAAAATTTTACGAACAAAATAATAAAATGCAGGCTAATTTTGACCACTTTGTCGGGTCCACGGCCGATCAACTAGAAATGTGATATGGATCCTCTTGGTGCGGATAATAGAAAAAAGCCATGAAAGTTTCAAATCCCTAGATCTAAACGGAGCCGGATTATATAACTTCAGTTTATTGCCCTTGTTTATATTCTTCTTTTTGTTCAGTTAGCCAAGCCTACGGCCTCTCCTTCATTCTTGCTTAATTAATTTAATTTATTAATGAAAAAATAAATAATTTGTTAATTTAATCCTAATAAACTATTAATTCTCTACAGTTCTTGCCAACTTCAACAACAAAAAACCCTCCCCAAAAAATCCTCCGTGTCAAAATCATTCTACAGCAGCTGGATAGAGTTATGATATCCACATTCCCAGCTCGCCTTTTTCCTTCCAACTAAAGTGATGTCCTAACCACTTCACAAGCCCCGTACCCGTTTCGAAATCTCCCCTTGACGCCATGGTAAGACTTTTTGTTTTACTACACATCTAATACAATGTATGTCATGTACTTATGTATCATAACTCTTTCTGGCAGCTGTAGAATGATACCTTTTTGAGAGGTGATTTTTACACGACGTGTTTTTGGGGGTTCCTGCAGGAATGTTATTACTGAAGAACGTTGATCTAGACCGGTGCAATAATACGGTGGAAAAATAAACAGCGGTTCAGATGTATCATTTGTTACAACAAACGACCGAGTCAGCTAAATGACTGTTGACGCAGTTCGACTGAAAACATTGATTTCCCTTCCAAGTTGTAAACAACCTCAGTTCGGTGTTCCTTGGAGAGGTCCTGGTCCTGGTCCTGGTCCTGGTTACCCTTGAAAGCACGGTTGAGGAAACACGCTCCATCACCCAGATTAGCCGTCCGTTGACTTGTCCCCGTCCGCCCTCGAAAGAAACATTTCTTTTTCACCTTTCGCCTCTTTTTACCGCGACCTATCATCCACTATATAATACCCTCGTTACGTACGAGAAAAAAGAAGCCATCGCTGATGGTGATCTATCAAGATTGATTTATAAGGGTCGTTCCCTTCAGAAAAACTAGCTCCTAATTTTTCATGGTTTTTTTTCGTCTTCTCTCTCTCACTTGTTCTGCCTCATATCGAACATGAACGCTATGAGATACTTACGCTATAATATTATCAAAGCGCTGGACAAAAAACACACACCAAGTTGACAAGACTTAGTACGGGTATAACCACCCAAACGTCGCACAGTGGTCGAAAAACTGATTTTATGGGACTAAAAAGGGTAAAAATGAAAATGAAAGATCGGTGTTGTAGTGAAAGACACCCAGATACCTACACAAGACAACTCAGGTTTGTTTACTCGCTAATCTTCCCTTTTGAAACGATAATAAATACGTTAGGACGAGCATTCCGTTTGGATGCAATAGCGATCCGTAATAGGTACATCTCAGTAGTAGATGCTGCACAAGTTTCTGGTGCTACCTACGATGGACACTCCCCAAATAGGTTCTTAACAAACATATTTCATGCAAAAAAATATTTAAAAAACATTTGATCGTATTTAGAAAAATGCTACAATGAAGTCAATTTTGATATATTATCTTTGATAATGAACCATTGGAATCGCCCAAAGATTTTTTTTCATACCCTACGAAACTTTCAAAGTCTGCCAAAAGTGAACTTGACTTATTTTAATCTTGACTTCTATGGATATTTCAGTAATGTTCCTGTAGAGGATTAAAACCAAAATCGGCTGCTACTACCTGCAACTTTTCGTTTTTTAACTGTTTCAGTGCTGCAAAACGGTGTTTCACCTATTGCGTAATTACAGTGCTGAGTTCGTTTTATTATCGTTTATACCTATTAGGTATCATTAGGAATCTGTTATTTTTTCAAATACATATTTAATGTCATTACCACGTAATATACGTGGTATGTTAAAGCTGCTATAACATTTGTTTGCATCTACCTTTTAATGAAATTCTGATTGGTACATTATGGATGAATATTATGGGGTCCATTTTAGACCCCATGTTTTAAGAAATTTTTTGTTCAGCGTAAAATTTCCTATAAGAATCCGTATTCAGATAATTTGGCTCCCGTGAAATCGGTTTTCCGGCCACTGTTGCGTGGGGTCGCATTTCACGACCTCTCACGACGTCAAACCGACCCGTTTGAGTCACAGCTGGTCACAGTGAGTTATGAGGGCGACCCACAGGTGGCGTTGCTGCTCCACGTACTAACGTCTGTTCTGTATTTATGCAGTCAAACTATTTAAGTAACGTATTTAAATAGAAAACTTGCTACGACAATTATGATGTACATTGTATTCAATAGGTCTGTGGAAGAACAAGTTCGTTAAGTCAAGGTTTCGCCCTTCTAAAATCGCCTAGTCCACGCGCAGTTCTCGGTCATTTGAGACTCTCGAGTTCAGTACACCCTCTAACCGAATTCCTAACAAAGCTAACTCTGGCGTCTCTTCATCACGAATAAATCTTTCGCCTTTTACTAAAGATTTCCGTGGAGAGGGGCTTCCTACTGAGTCTTAACTCAATTTTTTGTCAGAGCCCTACCATCAGGTGGGGACATTAACCATGTGAAGATATCGTAGGAGTGATGATTGCAATTGATCTGTACAGTTATACTAACCGGTGATAAGTATTTGAAAGAAAATACCGACTTTGATATCGGTGTGCTAGTATCGTAAATTGTCGTTATTTCTAATCCTTCTCCTTATTATTTGTGTAATGCGTATTTATTCACTTATTATTAACTTATAATATAAGTTAATATTATGTAAAATTAACTTACATACACGTATAAAATTCAAGACTGTTTATAAAATAAACCATTTTTTGTACAGACTTGAACTTTTTAAAATCATCTTTATTGGTTGTCGGAATTTTATACGTGTATGTATGGTAATTTTTTGTTTTCTTTATTAAAAAATATCAATAATACATTCCTTTATTATTAAATGATCATGTATCTTTGGAGTGTTTGTCTTTTACCTAGGTTTCTTTTAAACAATCAAATTTCAACCCTGATTAGAACATAATATCGATTCAACAAAAAAGATATTAAAAGATAATATCTTTTTTGTTGAATCGATATTATGTGATTAATTTATCGATATTCCAATGATATTGTAATATCGATATTAAAATATCGAATGTTGGATTCAAACCATCGATTTTTAATATTATCGATATTAATATTCCACCCCTAACTACTAGGTAGGCTCCAAAAATTTGTCAACCATCTGATTTTGGTTTACCTATTATCTTCGATAATGAACCATTGGAATCGCCCAAAGAAAAAAATTTTTTAACCCCCCCTCAAAATTTGTTGATTCACGTTTGAAGATAAGTAGATTCAGAAAATCGAATTAAAAAAAAAATCCGCCCTACGCCGTCCGCAACACTGGGCAAACCCAGTTAGCTTTGAGCTAAAATTTCGACATTTTTGTTTTGGGTTCCGACCAACTCCACAATGATCCTCGAAACTTTTCATAATCCTAGTTCAAGGGGAAGGGGTTCAAAACGAATAAATTTTGAAAATTCAAAATTTTGAAAAATTCATACAGAACGGTGTAGTTTTTAGTTTAGAGTTTATTGTTTAGAATTTTTTGAGACCATCCGCAGCTTCGTACGACCAATGAGGGCTCAAAGGTTGAGCCGATATTTTTTATTAACCTAATTACTAATAGTAACTATTAGTAACACTAATGTTTTTACCAATTTACCTGCTTATTACAATAATTAAAAGTTCATAATATGAACTTTTAATTATTGTAATAAGCAGGTAAATTGGTAAAAACATTAGTGTTACTAATAGTTACTATTAGTAATTAGGTTAATATTATTAAAAAGTAGTATTTACTTACTTGACAAGTTCATTTCAGTCGAGACCTCTTCCCACGCCGCTTCTGGTAAAAACCTATTTTTGTACTGGTTACTTTTCTTGTTCCAAAGCGCTTCCCTTTTTTGGATTTCGCTAATTAATAGTTCAATACTCATTCCAGCCATTTTCCGGGAAAAAATGAGAGAAACACGGGGACAAAAGGTAAACATAGCATGGCTCGCTTTGGTCGCCCACGTAGGATACGGCGTTACAGTAGTTGTTGTGGAGGAGTGAAGAGGGGGTGTAACGATTACAGTAGTTGTGGCGGAGGAGTGAAGAGGGGGTGTAACGATTACAGTAGTTGTGGCGGGGGAGGGGTGAGGGGGTGTAACGATTACAGTAGTTGTGGCGGTTGAGTGGAGAGGGGGTGTAACGATTACAGTAGTTGTGGCGGGGGAGTGGAGAGAGGGAGGGAGAGCGTAAGAATTAAGCGACAACTCCCGCCTCACCCCTCATCTGCCCGCATTCCTTCTTCTCACTCACCTCTACATTCACATTCAACCACAATTTAAATTTAAGTATTTGTTGCGAGGGGTGGAGGGGGAGGAGGGAGACCGACAGATTCAGGACAACTCCCGCACCTCCCATCAACCACCTACATCTGCCCGCAAAATAAAGGTTTTATTAAGTATATTAAAGTATATTAAGTTTATAGACTATGCCTGAGCTAGTGACGCCTATTCAAACCATTTGTTGGCCCATTCCTCCAATTCTGGATATTGTATGCAGATCAGTGTGATCTAGACAGAAAGGTGATCTGTACAAAGAAGATAATAAACCGTTGTGTCAAGAATTTGCAGAGTTTTTACGTTTGGGTAACATATAAAACATCAATTTATATTTACAATGTTTTTTTAACGTGGATATATTTTTTGGTTCCAGGTCAGTCTGAAATTGCTACGCCTCAAACCTGATGACTACTTTTACACACAGTAGTTACGTAGGTAAGAACAAAGAAAATCTTTCAACACAATTCATCATAATAGGTTTTTTTTCTTCTTTTTTTGGTAATAAAATAAATATTTGACAAATTGGATCGATTAGAGAATAAAAACCGATTAAGTATAAAGAAATAATAATTATTTCTTCGTACATTTGACTATTATCAATTATTGATCATAGTCAAATGTATGAACCAGTTCTTGTTGTCCCAATACTCCTTCCTACCTCCTCGATGGAACTACAGTTGTGTGGTAGAACGGAAACAGATCGCCATTCTGTCACTTGTTGGACTGTTTTATTTTTGGAATTTATGGGTAATCCCCCCCCCCACCCTAGAACTCCCCTAGCGAAGGAATTTGGGGATATGCGATTTTTGTGGACCTCGGATTCAGCGTCCAAAAATATAAAGGAATAGGTACACTATTCTGGTCTCCAGAATTTGTTTTTTTTTTTTTTTTTTTCATTTGTGGGGCTTTGTTATTGAAGATATTAAACAAAAAATCAATTTGTTGGCGTGGTCCGGTGTCAGCTTCTGAGAAGCCCGCTCTCGTCGCTATATCCGGTATATCGACACACATCCCCATCCCTACAAATCATTTGCAGTGGCAAACCTTCATCATTCCGTCATTTTGGTATTGAATGTAAACTCCTCGTTCCGACAGTGTATTTATTGTGTTCTTACTGAAAATATAAATCTACACGAGTCAGGTTAATAAAGTAAACTTTTATGGATGAAAATAAACCGTTGAAATTCATGAAGCAGAGCCGAATCTGAATGTACCGAGTTATACCACAATATACTGCCGTCGGTTAAAACATTAAATGAGTTATGATTACGACGTAAATTTAACGTCGTTCTCTCCGGCCAGCGTTGTTGTCAAATCGAAATCATCAGAGGGACTGTCTCTAGTTATGATATCTAAAACAAATCCACAGTCATGCAGCATGGCTGTAAGAGCGAATTTTCGAAGGAATATCTGGTCTCATGTAAAATGTCTTAATTTACTGGTATTGCAACAATTTTTTTTTTTTTTTTTTTTTTTTTTTTTTTTTTTTTTTTTTTTTTTTTTTTTTTTTTTTTTTTTTTTTTTTTTTTTTGTGTTGCCGAGTAACACTTCAGATTTTAGACTTTTCAACCCTGAACACGACGGTGAAGTCAGAATGACGATATCTCATTCGGTTATCAGATTTGTGCTCCAGTTTGAGAACGGAAAAAGATATCGCAATTCTAATTTTACCACCGTAATCAGCGTAAACAAACATTTAAAATGAGGTGTCACTTGTCAGAATGTTTTATTATGGGATTTATGAGGAATTCCCCCCCCCCCTAAAACTCCCCAAACCCTCCCCCCTTAGAGTGGTCCCATTCCGCCCATCTACGTACTTGGCCTTTCGATTGCCATGAGAGATTTTTTGTGCAAATTTGGACTTTTTCACCTAGGTACTTATTATCGAGAGTAATTATGCTAGGTATCATTCTATCGAGAATAATAGCAAATTCGAAAATTTCTTCAAAAATGTGCTAAAAAAAATAAAAAAATTATCAATTCAATTTCGTTGTGAATGAGCTTGAAAAGGATTTTATTACCACAACAATAATCGGTTTATTGTCCAGTATTCGCAATTCATTTGAACAAATCCAATCGTGATTTCAGTTTTGAGTTTCTTATTTTCGCACAAAAGGTTTTAACGTGAAAATAACTAAATGGTTAATCGCTAAAGCTAATGAATGAACGTCGTTTGAATGATGTGATTCCTCAAAGCTGTTTTTCCACTGTTGGAATCACATCAATTACAGTTTCCTGCCTTTTTGTATTGAATTCTGAATTCGAAGGGGGAGAATGTTTTTTTCGCTTTCTACCTCGTTGTTTATTTCCGTTCGAATCGTCCAGTCAAATAAGCGACGTTTTCGTAATAAAAGTGCGGTAGTAGGGTTTTCAACTGATTTGTATGTTTTTTGGGTCGCTGAATTCAAATCTGAAGTTTGCTGCCTCCTATAAGGCTGGTTATAGCTATAGCTGGTCGGCGTCAGGTCGAAAAACGCAGAAATCCTCAAAAACGATCTGATGCAAAACTTCACCCGAATCCAAGTTGAAGAGCGAAAAATGCTGGGTCGAATGGCACTCCCCTTCCCCCTACTTTCCATTTTGACCAATTTATAAGGCCACAATCGACGTTCAAAACAATATATTTGCCAGTAACCGAGACATAGAATAACTTTGAGGTTTTTTTTGTGCATTTTTCGACCTGACACAGACCAGCTAGGAGGCAGCAAATATCAGATTCGGATTCTGCGATCCAAAAAACATATACTTACCTAAATCAGTTGGAAAACTTACTACCTCCTTTTTGTTACCGGAAAATAACGATTTAACTGGACTATTGATGATGATTACCTTCAAATCAGAACAATATTCGGCTTTAAGGTACGTTTTGCTCGGAACGTCTATCGTCGAACGATCGTCTTTCAGCGATTATCGTCGAACGAATTACCCTTCTGTTTGAATGGATTACAAATAATTTGTAGGTACCAGTATGATTCTGGGGCTTTTATTTCCACCTACCTACCTACTTCAGCTGTAATTTAATAATTTATTAATTAGGTACCTACTAAAAATTATTATTAATTATTAGAAATAATAATAAGGATCAACTATTATAAATTAGGTATTATTATTTATTAACTCGATATCCCAACAGTAGTTATTCATGCTGACGAAGAAAAAACAAATTATTTCATACTTGATCTGGAATTTCAAAATTTGTTTTGAACCCCTTCCTCTCGACCTAGGGTTATGAAAAGTTTCTAGGAACCCCGAATTTGCGTACTTTAAATAATAATCATCAATATATCATTTAGGCAGAATGGTAATCTGCACAAAGAAGATAATAAACCGTTGTGTCAAGAATTTGCAGAGTTTTCAAATTTAGTCATGCACTAAAATGAAAGACGGAGAAACTTTGGAAGGCTGTCCTGTAAAATTTGTAAAATGTTACTTGGTCACTTTTACCAATTGCACCACGAAATATGGATTCAAATCGTCTGCATAGAGACTACTCTAAATTTCACATTAATTGCATCAGATACTCGATTCAGATAGATGGCAAAGATTATACTATGGGTACTACCTTGAGGTGGTAGGTTTTTTCCCAACCTTTTTGAAATAATCGATCAAACGATTATTAACGCTCCGATTAATCGGCGAGTCGATTAATCCAGATGAAAATCGTTGGTTGAAACCCAACCCTAAAACTTTACCTGAGAAAGAATGAGACAACAGTTCGGGGTCTCATCGTGATGTCCACCGGCTGTTCCAGCGGTCAGCGCTGGTTCGGTCTCAGAAGTTATCGGAACATCCGGCAGATAGCGTTCGCTTCGCCGTGTGTCAATATTGAAGGTGGACACCCCTGAATTCCACTAGTCATAATCGAATATTGGCCCGTTTAAAACCGTGAAACCCTACTTTAACAATTAGGAAATTGAAAAATTGTTTATTCTACTGATCGTTTGCGGAAAAATCCTTAATTACAAGGTTTAGTTCGCCTTTTACTAAAGATTTCCGTGGAGAGGGGCTTCCTATTGAGTCTAATTCAATTTTTTGTCAGAGCCCTACCGTCAGGTGGGGACACATAAGTAACTCATCAATAATTAAGTATAATTAATATATGAATGATATAAGGTTCATAGTACGCCCAATTCGATTTGCTATTACTCCAAGTCAGTCTCGATGTGGGCGAATTTAGTCTTGAAGGGCCGACATCGAAACTGAGTTGCGAAAAAAGGAAGTCGAGTTATTGTCGAAACTCGAGTTTCTCATCGTCTTGATTCCCCGAGATTCTCATCGTCCCATGGTTCGAATTTTGTCTCTACCTTCAGTCGATTAAATTACGCCAAAATACAAACCACAGGACGATGAGATAAGAAGTTTTCTTTAAAAAAAAAAAAAAAAAAACCGAAAACCAAGATACGAGGAGACTTTTCGTGGTATACTACCCCGAATACTATCACAAACACGTTTGAGTCCGGTTTACACACATTTTAATGGTTTCGTTCATGCTGAACACGACGGTGATATCAGAATTGCGATATCCCATTCCGTTTTCAAACTGGAGCACTTTGAAGATGAAGAAACGGGGTTTTGGTGTGGGGGGGTTTCGCCCATAAATTACAAAAATGAAACGAATGAAAATGAATGACAAGTGACACATCATTTTAACGGTGAATAAGATGGGGAAGTCAGAATCGCTATATCTTATTCCGCTCGCATACTGGAGCACTTTGAAGATGGGTTAATACTTGAGATGTTCTTCATGGAGACATTTTTACATAAAAACAATTATTTCTTCGAAAATTCGCTCTTATAAACATGCTACATGACTGTGGATTTTTTAATTCATTTTTTCACTATTCTTTTCTTCTATGCTCACGGCCCGAAATTTTCCAATAAAAAATTGGATAAAAATTGTTAGAAGCTAATATATTAATATGATGATATTGAAGAATATTAATATAGAAGCTAATGATGATATTGATATGAGCCGCTCCTGGAGGTACTGCAGTTTGTGTTGGCCTTTTTTTCAGTCCCTGCAGCATCAGTAGTCTCTTGACGGTTCTCAAAGGGGGTGGTGACGTCAATGATCATCACACGTCAACGGACGTATGTCCCGTAGGGGTGATTTGAAGGGGCGGAGAGATCTCTCCGCCACTTCCATTTACCCCTACGAGGGCATACGTTACCCCTACGGCGGGCATACGTCATCCCTTCAGGGCATTCCCTCAAGGGAATTGCGGGGCAATATTACGGGGGGACTAAAATGCGCCTACTGGAGGGGGGGGAGGGCTAGGGTTACAACGGGGAGTTTCAGCGGGGACAAAATGGTAGTTGGGCGGAGGGGGGGGGGGGGGGGTTACCTGAGTCCTCAGCGCTGAGTGACATGGCCTCTCATAGGGGGTGATAGGTGGAGACCTACCACAGGGGTGGTAGGAATGTGGAGAGGAGACGGTATCCGGGGAAGTAGAAAGAGGGTGATCAGCGACTTTGGAGATTGATATATTTTATTAAATTGATCTGGTTTTAGCGAATTTTAGAAGAAAATGTAGCTATTGTTCTCGGTCCAAAATTTTAAAACGCGAATTATCGAAAATTTTTCATAAGGATTTTCTTATGAAAAATTTTCGATAAATCCGTTTCAGACCATCCTGATAACTATCCATAGAATTGAGATAAAAAGTTCAAATTTGCACAAAAAATCTGTCTTGGCAATCGAAAGGCAAAGGTCGTAGATGGGCAGAGTCGGGCTACTCTAAGGGGGGGTTTGGGGAGTTTTAGGGGGTGGGGGGGGGGTAATTCCTCATAAATTCCCTAGATGTCTTTTCTTTTTTCTTGATCAGCGCCACTTTTGTATTCATTTATTTACGATGAAGAAATCTGATTCTTCCCATCAGGTAATTTTGTACAATTTCCACATGCATTAAGTACGTATTTTTTCGGGGGACATGCGGGTAACCCACACAGTGGGTTTTCAGATGTTATCGACAGATCAGCACCCCTAGGTTGATAACATTATTGATATTTATATGAGCTGCTCCTGGAGATACTGCTAGTTCCAGGGCAACCCTTGATGGGTTTGGAGCAAGCTCCTATCTCCCCATCATATTCCAAAAATTCAGAATAATCTTCAGAGGTACTTCATAAGTACCATACCAGAGATTAAGCTGATAAGAACAGATACTACACTTGATCTTAGCCAGGAAGGCCGAGAAGCGATATCTACATAAGATTTAGAACAGGTACTCATACCAAAATTGGAGGACAATGTGATTTGGGAACGGCCCAGAACGAAACCCGAGTGCCAACTGTCGGACGACTTTTATTATTATATTATCTACTGAGAAACAAAATAACCTGACATGTAGTTTATTCTGAACGAAAGAGACCGAGTTGAGGAGACAATACCTACCTACGTAAGTCAACAACTGTACCTACCATTAAATTAATTAGAATAATTCTATTCTTGTAAGTTGTATTATTGTAAGTTGATGATTCCGACAACGGTCAAACCTATAGCAGATGTCAATATATGTTGCAGCCCTGAAGATGGCTTATTAAAGCCGAAAGCTCGGAAAAACTTCTTCTTTTCTTACCGCCTCCTACAACCCTCCAAACAGACAATTTGTTAATTAGTACAATCAGCTGATGGAATGGTAGGGATGCTTTGAGCTATCACTTCACTCAAAATGAGATTCTGCGCTGACTCACTGAGAACGTTTCTCGCATATAGCTTGATCTTGGAGAAAGCTTTCTCGACCGGATTTACACCTTCTTACTACCTACCTAGATTTAAGGGGGAAGTGGACGGGCCCTTAGTGTGATTCTGGGATAAGAGATGGCGTTACTGACGCATCAAAAGTTTTTGCAGTCTCATTTTGGAACCATCCAATTTATAACAGTTTGGGAAACGCAGTTTGCCTTCATACGCCCCTACAAGTTGCTGCATCAATTCATTTAATTTTTATACAAATTTAAAATTGGAAAATTTGAAAATTTTGAGGTTTAGAGGTTGAAATTTGGAAAAAGCCGGTGCAAGCCCCCTTCCCAATGTGACTGGATCGGTTTTGAGAGCATCATTTCAATGATTGAGTAAATATACAAGACGTAAAACGAAAAATGGTAATGTTGGTTTTGAAGGAAAACAGAATGGCTGCAGACCCCAATTCGGCGCTCAAGGTCACCACGCTCCCCTTCCTTGGTAGCCATTGTGTCAATCAGTTCTCTTGAACCACTCCTCTCTCCATCGTCTCTCTTCGTGGAAACGATAACCCCACAATAGCATCAAATGGACAAAGTCCTCGCGTATGTACACTAAGTCGCCACCCACCCTTCGCGGTCTCGAACCTCCCATCTCCGATCTTCGGTAGGTTTGCTCATACATTCATTTCAGCTTGCATCGCTCGTACTAGCGCCTCATTTTTTCTACATTCGTTTATTATTATTATTATTCGTTTTCTACATTCTATTTTTCTATATTCGAGCCCGCGGTGCCATCGCGTCTGTGTTGAAATGTATCGTGTGTCCTCAAAAGGGAATGCTAGGTGCGAGGGCATAATTATAATGTGATACCTGTAATATGCCATTGTCTTGTAATAAATTTCTTCCTGTTCTTCACCCCGTTTTCCCTATTTTTCGCTATAACGCTAAAAGTTTGTCCGATTCACAATTTCTTTTTTCCATCTATAAGCTTTTTAAATTTACCATCAAACCTCATATATGACATTTTGATCAAGTCCCGTAATATGCTCATGCCAGTACGCTAAATACCGCGTACTATTGTAAAATCCAAGTTTTTTTGGTACATTTTTTGCCGTAATTCCGAAATTATTGGTCCGATCCTAAATTGCTTTTTCTCAAGCTGGATAAATTTACTATCAGACTTCATCTATGAGTGAAAAGCCCAAATATTAGATCCCAAAAAAATTATTGGCCGAGCTAGGGGAAACCAAACTTTTTGGGGCTATTTGTGGGAAATGATTGATTTCTCAGCAACTATTTGTAGTTTTTGGCTGAAAATTGGTTTCGGGGGGAACATTTATCAAGGAACACGAATATGGCCTCCAATTTGAGCTAAAACAAAAGGTTTCTAGATAACATCCAAAAACAACCGAAATTCGTCACCAAATATTCAAATCTTGGGGAAACTGGGGAACAATTTTTTTTAGGGGTATTTTGTTGGTTCAAAGTCGTCGAGAAGAATGCGCTGAAACCAGCAAAACAAACCGCTACTCCGTGCGACGATTCGTTTCGGAGCTACACGCCGTCAAAGTTAGGACTAATTTCCTCATTTGCCTAAAGTGACGTGTCCACTGACTTGACATTCCCCTCCCTGCTAGGGCCTCATGTGGGGTGCAAACTGGACATGCCAGGTTATTCTGAAGCCAAATTTTACGGGGAATCCGAAAATGACCATCTCGAAAGCGTAGGGTCAGTGGCTGATGAGCTATAACGAATAGAACGGGAAAAAGCACGGACGCAGGCGAATCCATAAGGGTCATGGGAAGGCGTTGTACTTCTTAACTATTTTTACTCAAAGCTAATTAAATTTGCTACAACATCTATCGGTTTAACGTCCTTCGTACAATACGTATTTTCAATGATTTTTAGGTCGGAAGTTGACCAAAACTTGAAATTTCACTTTTTTGAAAAATAAGCCATTTTTGAAAGGCTGTATCTCAGTAACTATTGACCCAACAGAGCTGCACTTGGTCTCATTGTGTAGCAAATCTTATCTCCTGTAAATAAGTCCGTAGTATCAATTCGCGAAAAACGCATCGTTTCAAAGTTATAGCGAAAAACTCAGAGTAAGGGCAACCATTTCGAGGTTTTTCGAGTGCTACGAAAGAAGCGCAAGGTTTTCATTCCTGCGAAATTAGATTTAGATTTCCCTAACAGTCCCGAACAACATACCAAAAAATCAGAACTAGCCGTGCATTTGCGATTTTAGGCCTCTTTTGTGTAAGATTTGACTGTTCTAATAACAGTCTCCTCTACCTCAAAGGTTCCATTGGAAATGTCTACAATGTTGGACGAATGGGAATAGATTCAGCTCACTCACCTTCATTACTGTCAGAAGTGCTCCCTGTCAAATCTCGGACTTATCACCTTTCCTATGAATGATTGACGCAGCAGATCCACTGTCTAAAAGGGGAGATGAAAGCTGCTATCACTGACTCTTATTTTTCGTTTTACGATCGTGCTATTCATCGCAGAATTTTGGTTCTTGGCAATTTGAAATCAGGAAATTCTCAAAAATGGGGCTGGAACCAAGTTTTTTTTTTAAATTTAAAATTGTCCAAAATTCTTTTTCTAAAATTTGAATTTGAAATTTTTTTCAAATTTTTTTTTGATGCAGCATTTTGTTTAGGAAAAATATGAACATAACTTTTTTCAGATTGAAAATCGCTCATCCGGCTGTTGAAATATTTTGCATAAACTTTTGGTGTCTTCTCTCTCTCTCGCACACTTGTCGTCCACTTTCCCCTTAAAAGAAAAGGTTTTGGTGCGTGCCTATTTTATTTGGAAAATCCTCAATTTGACTTGAAAAATTCTCAATTTGATTTGGAAATTTCTCAATTTGATTTGGAAAATTCTCAATTTGACTTGGAAAATTCTCAATTTGGTTTGGAAAATTCTCAATTTGACTTGGAAAAGCTATATCTTCACGGCCCGAAATTAACTGGCTTTAAATTTCTAACTGTTTCTGACTCCAATATCCTGGGACATTTTACCTGTCATAATAATATTATTATGACCCTCGAAATAATATATTATATTATTTCGAGGCTTTCACTGCAACACCCCACATCGTCATTTTTGGCCAAAATGAGTTATGCATACCGTTCGAAGCGTCATCTCCCGGCGGATCGATCTAACTAAGTATAAGTTAGGTAGGTACCTAAGTTAAGTGGGTAAATCCCACGAATTATTTTACTTAATTAGTCAGTAAAAGTAGGTAGTCATTGGCAGGTGGTTTTTTGGCTCTGCTGAAAAATTGGCAAAATGACATTGTGGGGAGTTGCCGTGAGACCCTCGATTTTACATTAAATAATACATTAAATTTTAATGTATTATTTTATGTTCCAGGATATTAGAGTCATCTCAGGATATTATGTAATTTAACATGTAATTGTACGTGTATAATTTTACGTTTATAACTTCAGTACGAACATTCGACGTAGTTGTTACTGTGGAACTGGGAGCTGATAGAAATCAGTTCTCCTCTTCTGCGATCTCTGCTGCCTCCATTTGGAACTACGAGCTTCACGACGTCGTGGAAGAGCAGCGTGGGCTCCGCGCGCGTCGTCCTGGGGATCGTTCCGTTGTCCAGTTTTGGTATTAGTACATTTGAATTTGAATTTGAATTTCATTTATTCATTCGATACATTCATAACCGACTCAGACTCGCCTCTCGTGGTGGTTCCTCGTTATACGCAACGTCGTCCGACCGTTGGCACTCGGGTTTCGTTCTGGGCCATTCCCAAATCACTTTGTCCTCCAATTTTGGTATGAGTACCTGTTCTTATTAATAATTTGTTATCGCTTCTCGGCCTTCCTGGCTAAGATCAAGTGTAGTATCTGTTCTTATCAGCTTAATCTCTGGTATGGTACTCATGAAGTACCTCTGAAGATTATTCTGAATTTTTGGAATATGATGGAGAGATAGGAGCTTGCTCCACTCCCATCAAGGGTTGCCCTGGAACTAGCAGTATCTCCAGGAGCAGCTCATATAAATACAAAGATTGTCATGAACCTAGTGGTGCTGAACTATCGATACAGCTGAACTAACTGAAAACCCACTGTGTGGGTTACCCACATGTCCCCAGAAAAAATACGTACTTAATTACCTGATGGGAAGTATCAGAATTCTTTATCGTAAATAAACGAATACAAAAGTGGCGCATGTGGGTTTTCAGTTGGTTCAGACTTCGATAGGTTTTGATAGTCAGAAACTATCAAACGAACAAAAAAAATAAATGAATACAAAAGTGGCGCTGATTCTGTAGAATCTGATTCTTCCCCTGTTATATTATCTGAAGATAATAATCAGATAATAATAATAATATTATTATATTACCCACGACTTTATCACTATTTCGGATCATTCTCAACACAGTTCATTCAATTTTCATTCAACCTTCATTTTTTATTTATCGTTTATTTTTAGCCTTCTTTCTTAATTGCCTTTTCCAGTTCTTCCAGGCAAAAATGGTCAACAAACAAAAAATTTAATCAGACATGACGATTTTTATTTATAAAATACCTAATTGTTAATTTTCCAAAAATAAAATTTAGCCTAACTAGGTCAATTAAAAAAAAATCACAATCACATCATGATTTTTGTACTTAACACATCAGGAATACTTTCACTTCGCTAAAAAACTAACGAAAGACGACGACAACTGACAATATAAACAGAGGCCAGATTTAATAAGACATTTGAAAAGAGACGGGTGGGTGTTAAAACTATCGATAGTTTTTGGAAAAACTATCGGAATCCGGAACTATCGATAGTTCAACACCTCACTGAGACGTTGGTAGCTTGGTGAAAGGGGCCTGGGGACGTCCCACTAGGGTTGCAAACGAATAATCGATTATTTGACCCTAATTAATCGATGTTTAGCTGCCGATTATTTTGATTAATCGATTATTATTACTGATTAATTGACATTATTACTGATTAATCGGTATTCAACCAAAGCGTACTTCACTACCCCTGTGGTAGTGGGCGAGGGGCTTACTACTATAATCTACCGTTTCAAATGAAAGTTGTTGACAATGGGTCCATATAGACCATATAACTTACATTGTATTATGAGGAAATATCGCCCACAAGCAAAACAATACCAGTGCGGTTCGTAACGTGAATCATTGACGACCCAAAACGTTAAGAAACGCCTAAACCGTCCCAAGTGCCTCGTTGACTGTTCAGTTCTTTGTAACTCATGTTGATGAAGTCTCGAGACGATCGAATGGCCGGTTCCCAAGTGGACTGTAGAGGACGCTCAGCGACGGGAAATTGACCATTTTGAACGATATAGCTCCGACCCTAATTCGAGGATGGTCCAATAAACCGACTCGTTCCATAACTAACTGATATCTATGTCGATATGCTAATGTGTGGGTCTGGGACGTTGTATGTTGGCCTTTTGGCAAACCGACACACTTGTTCAGACTGCACTGAGATGGTAGACGCCTCAAGTTCTAAGGCCGAACATTGGGTGTAATTATTACGCATACTGGCAGGTCTTGACAGTTGTAGTAGGTACCAAAATTAGCTTACCTACCGACATTTTTTGGCCTACCAAAATTTTGTTTTACCTCTGAAATTTTTTTCCTTAGCTGGACTTACGACTTTTTTGTGTGAACTAATGTGAAATAACGATGAACTACTTAACGACCGCCATAAAAAGTTTTGATTTATGTTAAAAAAAAGTGGATATGCTGCTTTCCACTGTGTGAAGTACGTGTACCCGAATTTGGTTTTATCTCTGAAATTTTTTCTTGGCTGCACTAATGCCTTTTTTGTGTGAACTAACTCGAACTAACGGTGAACTAACGACAGAAAGTAAGAAATCGTTATTATTACCTCTTTTAAAAGTGGACTGGTTGCATTTTAAAAGCTTACCCAAAATAATATTTTATGTTAACATAATATTATTATGTTTCCGGTTAAAAATCAGGTATTTTTTAAAAAAACTACTTAAATTCGTGCTGTAAACTAACGACGAATTAACGACCGACATAAAAAATTGTAATTTATCTTCAAAATGGGTACCTAGACTATTTTTGGGTTTGTGAAGTTGAATCATGGGATTATTTGGCTTGTTATTGGTGAACAAACAATGTTTTTGTGTGTACTAACGACAGATACCAAAAAATGTGGGTAAGCTAATTTTCGTACGTCAACTTCACAGACCTGCCCTTGGCGACAGTACAAAACGGGAGATTTTTCATAGATTGACAATCCGCTAGGCCTTCGTTGCCACATTTTATTTACTTATTTACAATATTTAACGGGCAGATGCCCAATTTACAAGAAAAATATAGGTGTTAGTAGGTATGTAAAAAAAAGGATATCTAAGGGTACTTAATAGTATCTAGGGTTGCGTAGCGAAATTAGATATGATACAGTAGGTAGGCAATGAATGAATTAATAATAATTTAAATTTATCTTATTTAATCTTATTCGAATTATTTAAATAACACAATAATCGCAGATCATCAAGGGGGATTCAGAGCCGCCAGTAAGGGAAAAAGGGCCGAACCAAACAGGTCCACATCCAATTGGCCGAATTCTCTCTGAATCCGAATCATTGGTGAATTCAGCAAGTAGTTGCGGGAGTAGGTATATACAGAAGTAAGGTATATAGAATGCGAGATGGATACGGAGGAACGTAGAACCCAAGAGCTTCTAGAAAGTGAGTAGCGTCAATCATATTATGGACCAGCTTATACAGGAACAGTGTGTCCATGAGCCTTCTACGGCTCTCCAGAACCATCAACCCACTCTCCCTCATGGCGGTGGTCTCTTCAAAATTTGCCCAGTTGGTTCCAAATTTGAATGCAAAGAAATGTAGGAATCTTTGCAGAACTCTTTCCATTTGCATCTAGTGGGGCCTTTTCCGTTGACCACACGCAGGAACAGTACTCCAGGCTGGGACGCGCAAGTGCGCTGTACAACAGCCTCAAGATGTTGAGGTCCGTGAAATCGCGAGAAGATCTCATAACAAAACCAAGCGCCCTCATCGCCATATTGGTTATTGGTTATTACTGGTTATACGATCTAGGTACCTAGTAACAAAACGATAGTTCACTGTCAAAGTAAACCCCCAGATCACAGATAGTCAGTGGGCGCGACAACACTTTGCCCTCCAAGGCATAATCGACGATTAGAGGATATTGACCCTGGGAAAAGGTAATGGGCACTTCCCTATGTTAAGATAGAGCTCATCCAAAGAGCACCATACCTCCATCCTCAACAGGCATTTCTGCAACGCTTCACAATCCCCAATGTTTATGATAGCAGAATAGGTTTTAAGATCGTCAGCGTAGAGTAGACACTTTACATTATTTTCGAAGATGCCGGCAATATCATAAGTGAAAACCAGAAACGTAAGGGGGGCCGAGATGAGAACCTTGTGGAACACCCGATGAGGCATGAGAAGTAGAGGAAAGCAATTGAACCAATTAAGTAGATTACGTAAAATACGCCAGTGACGGTTCCGCAGGGCTACGGGTTTGTATGCGTTGCGCGCCATTTCCGTAAACTTTAATAAATTACACGAAGTTTTTATGGGTTTTACGAGTTCTTTTTTTATAGCCGAATCATCGCCCTCCCAGCAATCATCTTACGGCCGTTGAGGCGATCACTTCGCTCGGGAAGTCGACCTCCGGGGAGGGCCCCCAGGAACGTCCTGGTTTTTACGGCAGTTGTAATGAGAAAAACTCTTTTACGACCCTCCTGAGCGAAGGCCTAGGCGTCTGAAGCAGTTTAGAAAAGGTCGCTCGCAAAGACGGATAATGCGACCTGAGATGCAGAGAAGGTCGTTCCCCGGTTTAAGACGCCCCTCTAGAGGACTGGCAGGTCTTCGGCATCTCGATAAGGGACGCCTATTGATTTCGGTTTTGACGGTAGACACCGCCCTGAAAGCTCGTCTTGTCGTGAGCATACGTCAACATATTGGTAGTCCCCAAGTTCGCTAATAGAAACACGCTTCTAATGAATAACCTAAGCGTGGTCGATTGTCAATTGTAAAAATCGATTGATCGATTGTCGCTTCCGATCGAAGTGCAATGATGAGTGTTTTAGTTTATTATCTTCGATGACGAACCTTTGGAATCGCCCAAGAAAAAAATTACACCCCCCTTCCCCCACATTTGGGGGTTTACATTTCAAGATACGCAGATTCCAAAAATCGAATTAAACAAAAAATCCGTCCGCCATGCGTGGCACTTTGCCCAGTTAGCATTGTGCTAAAATTACGAAATTAGGTCAACTGGTTCGGACTAAAACCACGATGATCCTTGAAACGTTTCATAACCCTAGGTCAAGGAAAAGGGGTTCAAAACGAATTTTGAAATTTCGGTTCAAGTTTGAACAAAGTCTTTTGTTCAACTTCTCGATGAGAGTACAGGTCAGAACTAGATGACATAATATGCATATTATGCGATCGGTTGCTTGTGTGTAAAGTGTTTTAAACAATACCTACCTGTTTGTTTAAAAAAATTTGGATGATAAGCTTGACATTTCAAGCATAGGTCGAGGATGGATGACAGTGCAATATTCCCTCAGTTTCTTGTCTGTAAAGTTGTTTTGACAATACCTATGAAATAGGTAAACAACCTAAACAAATGTTTTGTTCAAAACAAAACAAAATTGTCCAAACAAAAGAAATTTGGATGATGAGATGGAGTTTCATCTATCATTTAGACAGAAGGGTGATCTAGACAGAAGGTTGATCTGCACAAAGAAGATAATAAACCGTTTTCAAGAATTGTTTCGACGATTTTTCGTACAGAGGAAAAGGCTTTTGAAATGTTTAATATCTGCCCAGATACTCGTCATTTTTTACGCCAGCTGAACATTGATGGTTGATAGTAGGGATTCATTGGTAGACGAGGCCGTCCTTTCAGTGATTCTAGGAGTAGGTACATTACTACAAGCAAACAGAGACACAACGGAGCAATCCCTATCAGAATTGGTTCAGCGGTTTGGCCGTCTATATTCGATTTTATAGATATAGATTGCAACCATGAAATTGAACCATCACGATGGAATAATTCATTAATCCTAACTTGGAATTATCCACCGTTCAACATGGACTTTGGATTGTAGTAGTAATTATTTTTCCGTACACTCTAAGTAAGCCATTTGCGTGGAAATTTCCGTGAATAAATAAACGAATGAACATCAATCCCTTGTGTAACCGGGTAACGTTGTACAGCCCCGTAAATCCGCCTCCGTAACCACATTTCAACAACAGCATCGGTTTCAACATTGTTAGCGCAAGTCGTTACACGCTTTTGACTTCAACGAAGGAAAACCGTCGGATGAGATATCGCTACGGGGAACGAAAGCTGTCAACTTCTTAACTGGCATCTTCAGAAACGGGTTTTCCCATATTTTTCACCTCTTTCAATCGCTTAATCGGATTTCTAAATTTTCGTCGGAGGAGAGGAATTTTCGAGTGAGCGTATTTCAACTCGCTGTTAAAACTTCAACTAGAGGGACAAAATGGTTTTCGTTACTTGATTATGATTCACTCGGTGGTTGGCAGTGTGGAAGAGATGGAAGCTTGAAAATTTATTCACTCAGAAATTGAACTCGCTCGTTAGAGTTGAACTCCGATGTCGCATCGTGTTTTGTCAATTACCCTGAATTGAACCACGATTTTCTACAAATTCAGGGAGATTAGCGAGACCGAAATATTATACGACGTATCCGCTTGAGATGCAACATGTCGTAAGTCTACTATTCAGGAGGGTAAAAAAAACTGTGAAAAACTGTGGGCGAATTACCGCAACCGGTGGTACGCGGGAACATTTCAGCTGGTAGGTACGCGTCAGTTTTGTTCACAAATGCAGGAGGGGAATTTATCTGTATTTCCAACTCTGTCATCATGTTTTGAAGAACATGAAATATCTCCAATGCCAGATGTGGTTGCAGATATCGTTGTTCACTTGCAAGATTTGCAAGTACTTTGTAGGGATGCAACATCGGAACCAAATAACAATCGATTTTTTTTTCTCGTCAGTTTACCTTACCGCTCTTACCTTACCTATTCGTTCATACAATTCAAAACATGGGTCAAACATGGATGATAGCGCATTAGTGTTGGGACATCGAGTTGATAAATAATGATGATAATCAGTATTAATAATTACCTATTAGTAATTATTCTTAATTCTTAATAGGTACTTTTGAGTAATCAATAATAGTTAGGTAATAATTAATTATTAGATTATAGCCGAAGTAGGTAGATGGGAATAGAAACCCCAGAATCATATTGGTACAAATTATTTGTCATTAATTCATCATTCCTATCATTTCATCAGTCCATCATTTCGTGAATTGTACAGAAGGTTGATCTGCACAGATTATACTCCGTTGTGTCAAGAATTTGCAGAGAGTCTTAAATCCAGCCCTGGCAGGGTTACTCAATTGAGAAAAACGCCATTTCGATTAGACATTAGCCATTAGACATCAATTCTCCTGCTCAACATCAATTTTGACTGCTTATTGCGTATTAAGGGGTAATTAGGAATTTAGTGACCCAAACACGGGACAATCCGTGACAAGGTGGGACACGGGACAAGAGAACGAAAATCGGGACTGTTGCTAACCCTGGTCATGTTATAACAAGACCGTACAAAAATTACGTAAGGCGCATCTCTTAAATGAACCAAATTACCAGCTGTTCTCCGTGTTAATTACTTGTACACAAATATAAAACGTGAAGGTTTTCTCAAGGAATAAACCCAGTTGATGGGCCTCGGCGTTTTCCCGCTTCTAATTTTATTCAAATCTGATTAGGGGAGAAAACAGGGTAAACAGACCGACAGCTTACACCAGACGTTTTATTGGCCAACGCTGAATTTTCGGCGATACAAATTAACAACCAGCGGAGAATTACATTAACATTTTCTCGCTCTTCCGACCTTCTCCTTAGTGCCTGTGAGGCCTCGATTTGGCTGCAACCTCAGTTTTAGTGAAACATGTCGTCGTTAACTAGATTTTGAATTTGAGTGGTTTACCGCACGTCTGACGAATAAATGTTGCCGAGAGGTGGGAGGGTAGTAATAATGAGACCGCGGAATTCTATTAACAGTTTGGAACGTTATGTTTCCAGGGTGGAATTTCGTACCTACAGCAATGTGTAGCAATATGCAAGGAGTTGAATGTTGAGGTTTTGAATCAGGGGGAGCGCAGGAAGCGAATGAAGAATGCAACGCAACATTTAAATCCTGCCGTCAATTCTTCATAAGTATGTAATATCAAGTGTTTATCAGCCAACAATCGTGTGTTCAAAAAATAAGAACATCTGCAGCTGTATTTATGGTTTACTTGGTTTGTGGCAGCCGATAACGTTCGACGTGTTTTTATGACCTTGGTGATTTTCATTTGTTGAAAGTGATGGATAAGAATTTGTCTTACATTTTGAGTAAAATATCAAATATTCGCAGTCATGAAGCGTGGCTATAAGAGCAAATTTTCGACATTTTATGTAAAATGTCACCATTGAAGAACACCTCAAGTGTCAACCACGTGTCTTCATTTTCAAAATGCGCTAGTTGGAGAACGGACTAGGATATCGCAATTCTGATTACACCATCGTTTTCAGCGTAAAACAACCTTTACAATGAGGTGTCACTTGGACTGTTTCATTTTGGCAATTTATGGGTAATTTGCAACATAATGTGCCTCCTAGAGTTTTTTCATTACTCAACTAAAAAACCGACTTTTTCGTGTTTTCAACCTTGTCTCAGTAAAACGGCTCTAATTCCCTTAAATTAATATGTAAAATAAAAGTTGAGGATACCATCGGAAACAGCGTTAAATACGCTATCTCCCCGATTTTTGAAGACATACTTATTGATGAAAAAATGGCCAAAGTCCAACATTTGAAGATTTCTTAAAAACCACCGTTTTCTCTTTCGTATTTTGCGCTATCAGTACGGGGTTCTTTCGGCGTGCTCTCCTCAGGGAAAACTTAGCCGGACTCTGAGCTTTCCAGTATTAAAAAAAGAAAAAAAATGTTTCTCACAGTGAAATTGGTGGAGAAAATGACGTTTGAGTTCTGAAAAACGTGGGGTTTTAGGTGAAAATCAACGTTTTCCACTAAAAGCCAACCTTTATGGAAGTGAGTTCGGTATCGCAATTTATGCATTTTTTTTTACGCTGAATCGAATGGTGACACTTCCATGCCTCCCTGATAAGGAAGAAACTCGTTTTTTGGCGGTTCATTTACATTAAATTGTTGAATCTTTAAAAAAATAACTTAGTAAAAAAACAATCTACTCAATCATTTTTTGAAAATAAATAATTCTTTAAAAAACGAGTCTTTAAGGGCCTAAATATTCCGTTGTTATTTTATTGATATCATTGTATCGATTGAAAGTAAATTGAGTGACTTTTCTCTCCTCCATCATTTCTTACGCGCTTTATTTTTTATTTTCTCTACGTCTTTGACTATGACAAAGTACGTTCAGAAAGACTTACGAAGCTTGTCAAGTCAACTCGTGTAAAAAACCCCTTAAGTCTCTCAGAGTCTCGAGCTTGAGCCCTCTTCGGTTTAATATCCCAACCATTTGCCCCCTCCGCGCTTACACTTACCGTGTTTTTCCCACTGAAATCCCTCCAGTCGATACTCAAACTTGAAAAGGCCTAAGCAGTTGAGAGTTTGCTCGATACCTTTTTCTCTCCCTCTCGAGCCCCGTTTAATGGTTTGAGTTGGGAAAAGAGCCGCGAGGGGTGGAGACTTGAGCCGATTTTCTAAGAAGGCGAATCTCCACCTTGTTGAGGTTTGGCCGTGAAACAACAAGTAGTTTTGGGACTTTCGAAGCTAAGTAGGATCGAGTGAGGGGCCTTCTCTTGAATTCAAAGTAGCGAGTTCAGAAGTTGCGGAGGTTTTATTGCTGTTTTCCTACTCCTCCGCCGAAATCCTCTAAATAAATGAGACCAACCGAAGCTACTTCCACGATTGTGTTTAGGGAATGAAACCTCTCCGAGAACCGCGTTTTTCCATCTAAAGAAACCCCGATAAGTAACTACTTGAATTTTTCAGTTAATGGAAAACGAATCAGTTCTATCTCCGTTTTTTGCACTGCAAGCTGCAACCCATGCTCCTCCATCCAAACCACGTCTGCCCACTGGCCGGTCCCCCTGCAAAAATAGTTTTCCTGCACCGTCCAGCAGGCATAGTGGACTGTATGCTGAAACAGTCGATGGAAACTACGAGTATGAGTACATCAAAATTGCTTATCTACTAGCAAATTCTGAAACCTGTGTGGTCCCAGCTCTGGGGCTGCACTAAAAAAACGAACAGCAAGATTTTTTCAAAATTTTCAGAACAACTTAGAGGTATTGTCAACGCCCATTGGTACATCAGAAATGATGTCCTCCATCGAGACCACGAGATAGACTCCACACGTCATCAATTTTTTCATTTCCAATGTTCCAAACAAAATTTTGACGAATCATCAAATACCTATTCAAAAATTCAAAACTTCTCAACTGCGCAGACTCAATATGACGTCGTAAAGATATTTTACAAAATTGTACACTAAGTAACCTGAAATTCCTGCTTTGGGGAAGATTTTGTGATCAAACTCTTCCTGACTATAATTCGAAAAACGTACCGCTCAACGCACGGGAGGTGGCAGTTGCGAACAATATAACGGGAAGTGGGAACATAAATATGAGAAAACCCGCCGCCGCCGAAAATGGCACTTTAACGCCGGTGTTTTTGACAGTTGTCGGAAGGAATTGTAGGGGTGTGGGTATAAGCGGAAGGGGGTGGTGGTGGGGGGTATCCGGAAAATTCGCCATCTCCGCGGCCTCCACAATAAGGTTAATTGCATGCCTCGCCGTCCTCACGGTGTAGAGATGGAAGACAAAAGTTGTCCACATAACTTCCCTGTGTGGTTGAACTGAGGGTGTGGGGGGGGGAAGGGGCGTCTCGCCATCCCGAGTTTATAGCGGAACCCTCCCCACTCATTCTCACGGTCTTATAAATTGTTTGGGGCTCTTCCTCCACCTACAGCCGGTTTCCACCCACTAACATACGAAAGGAATCCGCAAAGAAAAACCTTCCGTGTGAAGAGAACAAAAAAAAAAATCATCGAGAAGAAAACAACAAAAAGGCGTCTCGGTGCGAGTAAACTTTTAATTAACACCACTCGAAACACACGACTTTTTTTCGTGGAAAACGCTTACGGGTTCCGCCCTCGAGAACGACCATACGGTAGTTTTCCTCCCACATGTAGTAGTATAAACGTTTTTCTTCCATATGGGCGTGGTATGCGGGTGAAGTCGAGAAAATCTCTCGAGGGGCAAAGCCTCCACTTTTTTTCCCTCTCGAACAGACCGTTGTGGAGGTAAAAAAGGCTTTTTCAAGTGTGTGGGTGTTTTATCGTGCTTGAACAACGACGAAGTCGTTTTACTGTGAGCTTTGTTAATGGCATTTAATTAACGTTAATTACATGTAGAATTAGTCTCACAGCTGCGTGTAATCATCTTGAGGGGCTTACAATACTCAATCCGCTTCGAGTGTGTAATTTAAGTGTATACTACTATTACAGCTCAGATGACGGAATCTATTGCTTTTATTATTTGATTTAAGCCATAATTATATGGAGGAATTTCCACCACTCTCGAAAACGTAATTATGACACAAACTACAATGAATGAGACGATTTCGAATATAAAGTATTTTCCAAATGTTTAAAAATTTTTGAGATTTCCAAGTTCTCGATACAATTGAGATAAAAAGTTCACAATTCCAGAAAAAATCCATCCTGGCAATCGAAAGGCTAACTTCATAGATGGGCAAAATCAGGCCACTAGGGGGGTTTTGGAGAGATTTAGGGGGGGGGGGGTATTACCCACAAATTCCCAAAATGAAACAGTCTAACAAGTGACGCCTCATTTTAATGGTTGTTTTAAGCTGAACACGATGGTGAATCAGACTTGCGATATCTTACTCCGTTCTCAAACTGGAGCACGTTGAATATGAAGAAACGTGGTTAACACTTGAGATGTTCTTCATGGTTAGTATGTTCTAATCTATTCGAAAAAAAAGGAGACAAAATTTGTAAGAAAACCAGTAAAATAGAGACATTTTACATGAAACCAGTTATTTCTTCGAAAATTCACTCTTACAGCCATGCTGCATGGCAGTGGATTTTTGTCTCAGTATCCGTTCGACACGCTCGAGAAAACAAAAATAAAATATAGTGAAAGTCTACCCTGGAAGCAATTCAGATCGTTTCAGATAACCTTTTCTTCTTGGGACCACTTGGGTGAGGAAAGGAATGGGAGTAAAAGTAAAGTATTCTCCACTCAGCCTACTGAAGAGGGTATTGGGCACTTCTTACCAAAGGGCACCTCGCATTTATCTCGAAATAAATGTAACGCGGAGAACTGAGGGACCGAAGGAATCGGCTTTTTCGAGTGAGGAAGGAAAATAAATAGTTTCCAGGGCTTTTCTAGGCCTATAAATTTAGAGGCGAAGGGCTTGGAGGGAGTAAGTGCCCTTTTTGTATGTCTGCGGGTAATTTTCCAGAGTTGGACTTGGTGGAAGTGAGAGATTGAGATGGGCAGGGTTGTTACAGGGTGGTTATTATACCGCCGGAGGTAATAAAAACCTTTTCCCTCGAAAATTTAGAGGGAAAACTTGCACTTAATATTAGGGCGAATGGCTGAAGTCTGGAGGGATGAAATCAAAATGATTGCGCTCCGAGTTGTGGTTATTATCCCAACATAAATATCTAACCTTAATCGTAGTCAACCATCAAATCCGAAACATCACTAATTCACCCCAACCACCTTTGATGTCCAGACATTACCGTCTACCATTCCCCAAATACCGCTAATATAGTAATACCGCTTACGTAAACATCACTAACCACTTCACGACGTCTTCAAATTGCCATCTACAGATCAGTTGAGGACCTTGCAGCAATAACGAGCCAACTCCAAATTCAAGGCTGGCTAACGTGCAACCTGAATATTGTGAGGCACTTGGTTTCACTTTACCGAGGCGACATTATGAGTCTTGCGGCAAAACTTACATTCTCGTCGCCAAATTGTTGTGACTGAGTCAAGTCGAAACTGAAATAATAGATACTTGCACGCGTAAAATGGTGAGATTAGAGACGGAACAGATCGGTGGTAGTATTGGTCAGGTAAGAGAAAGGAATTCAGTTACGAATTCAGCAGATAATAATGCTCTGCAGTACAATAGAAGTGACATTTCCAATATAGTTTCCACGTTTGGCAGAGAATTGTGTTATATTTTCAACTTATTTTATCAGCGGTCGCAACCGCAACCTGCCTTCGGTTTTTCACAGTCAATCCAAGTCGATCGACTGTCATTCGATCTTGTAATGCTCGTCAGGGGTCGGATTTTTTTCTCCCCTTTTTCTCCTTTAAAACCAACTTTTCCCTCTGCCCGATCCTCGTCTTTCTCTCGCCAATTTGTTTTTCGTCGGTCCTCTTTTCAGGTCTTTTCAGATCGGTTTCGCATTTCTCGTTGGATTTAACGACCAGCAAGACGGTAATTAGGTTGCGGCTGGGGGCGGTGTGGAGGTCGGTAATGTGATGAAGGGCCGACGTAATGAGGTTCTGCTCTTTAATGGACATTTACGGAGATTTCGGTATCATCCGATGGGCTCCGTAACGGTCTCATCAACTGAACCCAAAACACATCGACCGCGATGTTGGTTGACAATAACCAAAAGCTCGAGCTTCCAAAATTCGAGTTTTTCCAAAAGTTGACGAATTTTGATGAAGAGCTTGATTGACTCAACACAATGTTGATAGGAACATACAAATAGTCCTTAGGGGTTATCTAGTATTAGGCACAACATTTTATACCAACCTTGATCCTTGTACCTGTTATGTACCTACATGGAACAAGGAAAAGTACAACAAACGGACAAAGTTGCTTCAATCAACACATGAAATAACTATAGCTATGTTGGTATACTTCGTTTAGGTCTTTAAAATTTCGTACCAAATGACTGAATGCCTGACTTGAATTTCTGAACAAACTTTAAGATAACCCCAACTGCGCAGTTTCTATGGATTAATTCGTTATAATGCACTTTGAAACTTGTTTATAATGCATTTAAAATTTATGAAAATCTCAGCATAGCAATGGCATCTCACCTCGTTATTTGGTTTTGATCATTGTTTATCTATTATTATTATTTTTGAATTCCATTTTTGAAAGAAAACCTCATCGTCATCGTCAGCCATCGTTAAACCTAAATGAAAACCTCGTTTAATATCGAGTAGGCAGTAATGACGTCACTGATAACCTCATATCTTGGATACACCAAAGATAGTTTTTTTGTCTCCCCCATAAAAATTTTTCAAGGTTTTCGAAGGTTTTTTCGAGATGCAAGGTTATCAGATAACCAAATTTTCTACATTATTAATGCTATCGATGGCATCAGATTCTGTCGCCTGTCGGCCTTTCCCTAGTGATAGCAGTATCATTGGCAGTTTAAGGCTCAGTCGATCCAGAAAACCGTTCATTCAATTTGGAAATCCGTTAATTCTATTTAGAAAACAGTTAAATGTAACTAGAAACCCGTTAAATTTATTGGGAAAACCCGTTAAATTGACTTGAAAAATTGTTGAATTGATTGGGAAAATTCTTCATTTGATTTCGAAAAGCGATAAAATGGTTAGAAAAATTGTTCTTTTTATTGATAAAACTGTCCAATTAATTAAGAAATTGTTGAATTGATTTGGAAAATTGTTCATTCGATTTGGGAAACCGTTAATTCGATTGAGAAAACAGTTGAATTGAACTGGAACGCCGTTTAATTGATTGGGGAAATGGTTCATTTGATTTAGAAAACAGGTAAATTGATTTGGAAAATGTTGAATCGATTTGGAAAATTCTTCATTTGGTTTGGAAGTTGTTCGTGCGAACAGTTTACATGATGAACAGTTTTCAATTGTTCATTTAATTTTGAAAAACGTTAAATTGGTTTGGAAAATCGTTCATTTGAATGGGAAAACCGTCAAATTGGTTTGGAAAATTATTCACTGGATTTGAAATGCAATAATGTCTTCGACCTCCTATTTCGCCTAACTTCAAAATAATGCTCGTAACAAAGGCACAAGTGTTCTCGTTCTAGTTTAATTATTTCATACACAACTGGTCATTTTATGGAAAACCCTCCTGTTTTTGCACTTTCGGTTCAAATGGATTCACACGCACCAGTAGACGAATCCTCGTTTATTCTACGAATCCGAACACTTTGTCCGACGAATCCCGTTGATGCTATCGGATTTACGCCCGTCCGTAATTTCCAAGTCGTTTGATATATAAAACCGACTGGTTCGCGTGGCTATCTCCACTACAAACTTATTTTCTGCTTATACGGCTCGAATATCTCACACGCTCCCTCGCCTGTCGCACTGATCAATAAAAGAAACGATTGAAACAAAAAGTCGTCGCAACTGAAACACGATTCAGACGGACACGTTTCCTGTCTGGGATAACGACTTAAGTTGTGATCGATGGACGATTCGAGCCTTCAATGGATTTTGAACTGTTAGCTTTCAAGGTGACGGCTGATTGAGCCGCAGCGACCAATTCGCAAGTTTGCAACAACTTAGTTTTTTTTCGTGATATTTATTTATTGCGACTGAAAATATATACATTTCATCAAGCAATATTTGTTTTCATATAATTCAAGCTCACTGTTAGGCAGAACTCCAATAAAGTCTAGCCTATTTTTGGACCAAAGACAGGGACACTGTGTTACACTTGCACTCACTAATGGCACAGCACAATTAAGTCCAGTGGTTTGTTTCGATTGAGTCGCCGAAGTTCTCCCTCGTTATTCAGAACGTTGAGCATCTCCAGGTTTTCATGATTGTGGAGGCGATGTTCATGCTTCCTCGCGTATTTGGTGATGATTTCGTTCACAGTCTCTATTCCCAGGTCTCGATGTAAATCATCATTTCGCATGTACCAGGGAGCTCCAACTATATCTAGTCTAATCAGTATCAGAGGAAGTCGACTCTGCATCTGCCGGGCGTTGTCCCTTGGAATCAGAAGTTTTAGAGCGTAGACTCATTTGCCTCCTTCGTTTGGATGATTTCTCGCCTGCAATAAATTACAATAATTTTAAGAAGGAATGAGTATATTCTAGAGTAGATTCAGGATTTGATTTCCAGATTTAGTATTTTAGTATTTCCTTCTTCTTCCTAAACTGCAGCCCTAATCAGGGGCGTAGCGTCAGGGGCAGCGCAGGAAGCGGCTCGTCCCCACAAGAAGTAAAGAATGTAAGTAGAAGTTGAATGATGAAGAAATTCATTACGAATAACAAAATATTTAATCAAAAGTAAAACATTCGTGGATCTTTACCTTCTTCTTATTATCGCAAATTCTTCTTATTATGAACCGCAAAATTATCGCTGATGGCGGGGGGGGGGGGGGCGTCACACGTACATTGTGTGCGTCCATCTGTGTGTATTCTGGCGCGGGCGTGTGAGTGTGTCTCTGACTGAATTGGGTGCAGTACCCCCACGTTCAGAGCCACGTTACGCTCCTGGCCCTAATAGTTGATGATATGAACATAGGAAGGTACCTAACATGTAAGTAGTGTGGCTGTCTATTTAACAAGTACCTACCATTCATAATGGAACTATGCCTGCATATTTTTCAAATCTAAGTATAATTCAAGATGAGGTAAATCTCATCCACTTGTATGAGAGAAAAAGCCACCTATTCACTTAGCAGCTTGAAAAGATGCTTACTTCATCAATGAAGCAAATTACAAGCACTCAGTGGCACTAGAGTAAATATATGGAATTATAGTTTCAGTAACTAAACCTGCAGGTACCTGTGTGGGTTCTCATGTGCTTTGAAAGAGTTGAGGGCTGAGCAGCCTTGTAGTCGCATAGATGGCAAGAGAATGGTTTTTCTCCTGCAAAAAAAAAAGTTAACTTCAATATACTTCAAGATGATTTAAATCTCATCCACTTGTATGAGAGAAAAAGTCATGTATTCACTTAGAAGAACGAAAGGATTCTTACTAAGTACCTACTTCATCAATGATGCAAATTACAAGTACTCAGTGGCACTGGAGTAATTATATGGAATTATGGTTTTAGTAACTAAACCTGCAGGTACCTGTGTGGGTTCTCATGTGGTTTGAAAGAGATGAGCGCTGAGTAGCCGTGTAGTTGCAAAGGTTACATGGGTATGGTTTTTCTCCTGCAAATTAAAAAAGTTCTGCACTTGGATAGCTGATAGAGGTTGGTGGGGGGGGGGGGGGATAATTCTACAAGATAATAAACCGTTGTGTCAAGAATTTGCAGAGTTTTTTCAAATCAAATGCTCAGAGATGATTCAAATTGTATCCACAGTATTTAAAAATAAAAATAAATAAAAAATCACCTAAAAGATGAATTTGATCAATGAAGCAAATTACAAGCACTCAGTGGCACTAGAGTAAATACGCGGAATTATAGTTTTACTAACTAAACCTGCACGTACCTGTGTGGGTTCTCATGTGGTTTGAAAGAGATGAGCGCTGAGTAGCCATGTAGTTGCAAAGGTTACATGGGTATGGTTTTTCTCCTGCAAAAAATGAATTAACTTCAGATGATTTAAATCCCAACCAATTTTATGAAAGAAAAAGTCACCTATTTACTTGGAAGAAGTAAAGGATGCTTACTCCATCACTTGAAAAGATCCATCAGCTTGAAAAGATGCTTACTTCATCAATGAAGCAAATTACAAGCACTCAGTGGCACTAGAGTAAATATATAGAATTATAGTTTCAGTAACTAAACCTGCAGGTACCTGTGTGGGTTCTCATGTGCTTTGAAAGAGTTGAGGGCCGAGCAGCCTTGTAGTCGCATAGATGGCAAGAGAATGGTTTTTCTCCTGCAAAAAAAAAAAGTTAACTTCAATATACTTCAAGATGATTTAAATCTCATCCACTTGTATGAGAGAAAAGTCACCTATTCTCTTGGCAGAATGGAAGGATGCTTACCTCATCAGTGATGCAAATTACAAGCACTCAGTGGCACAAGAGTGAATATATGGAATTATAGTTTTAGTAACTAAACCTGCAGGTACCTGTGTGGGTTCTCATGTGCATTGAAATATGTCCTCGCCGAGCAGCCTTATAGTTGCATAGATGGCAAGAGAATGGTTTTTCTCCTGCAAAAAAGTTAACTTCAATATACTTCAAGATGATTTAAATCTCATCCACTTGTATGAGAGAAAAAGTCACCTATTCACTTAGAAGAATGAAATGATTCTTACTACTTCATCAATCATGCAAAAAATATATGGAAGTATATATGGAGTAAATATATGGAATTATAGTTTTAGTAACTAAACCTGCAGGTACCTGTGTGGGTTCTCATGTGCCTTGAAAGAGTTGAGGGCCAAGCAGCCTTGTAGTCGCATAGGTTGCAATTGTATGATTTTTCTCCTGCAAAAAAAAAAAAAAAAAAAAAAAAAAAAAATTGGTTTATTGGGGCGGAGGGGGTCATTAATATTTAAAAGTACTTATTAAATTTTCAAGAAATCAGTAAAGAGAAATTTTCAAGAAATCAGTACCACCTATCCAAAGTGATATTTAAATCTCATCTCCCATAGAGTATCAAATTCATAGGAGTGTTTTGAGAGTCAACATACTAAATTCCTCTCCTAAATTTCATTCTTTAGTATGTTGACCTAACTAAATAATATTGTATGTATTACAAAAGTTGTGGGTCATCATGAGAAGGACGAGATCATTTAACCATCTCAACACAAAGATGTCAAGAAAACTCAAATGACTTCACACACAAAATATGAAAGAACCTTATTTATATTATTGTCATCATCAAAGAATTACGATGATTCACAAATAAATACTCATAAACGACCTATTTATTGTCAGGGTATTATTCTGTCTGTGTTTCATCATGCCTGGAGTAAACGCTTTGATTTGAACCATAGAACTACTGGATTTCAAAATCGTTCAAACCGTTATCAAATGAAAATCATGAGTACAATGGGTACTTACTGTCATTATTGTCCACCAACGCGATGTCGCATTCTGATTCCTCAAAGATTTCTTCTTCATCTTCTCCATCGAATCGCCTCATAGTCAAGCAGTCCTCTTGTTGGTCAGTGTTACTGGCCTCCTCTTCTGACATACACAAACAGAACAACTTAATTCAATTTATGATACATTGGGACAATTGATATGAATATTCAACATTGGTTAGGGGTTCAAATGTCAATATTGAGGATAATTGACGGCTAGGTGTACCACTGCAAACGTGATTCAAAAGGTTGGTGGGACTGGGGTATAATATGTGTCAAACACCTCAGCACCTCTTTGTTGACGTTTGAACAGGGGAAAAACCATTAGACGCCGGAGAGGTCAGAATGTACCAAAATAGTAACCAAAACAGTTCTTACCATCAGCAGGAGAAGGTTCAATCTTAATAGCCGGTTCATCATCGAAATCATGTTCTTCTTTGACTTCCACAAGATCCAGTTCAGGATTCAGGGGGTCGAAACACTCTCCATCTTCTATAAAAAAACAGCCTGTTATTGGGTCACTGATGTCATCACATTCGATTCTGATGATTTGCATATGATTCAAATATTGGACAAAAACCCCAAGTTAATATTTAAAAAGTATGTGTTGCATTACGTCTTAATGTTGATAACCCTTTGATTTCCTTGTTTTTAAATCATTGAACTACCGAATTTCAAAATCATTCGAACCGTTATCAAGTGATGAGTACAATGGGTACCTACCGTACACCAAGGTGAAGTCGTATTTTGATTCCTCAAAGATTTCTTCTTCTTCTTTCACAGATTTCTCTCCATCAAATCGCCTCATAGTCAAGCCGCCATCTTGTCCATCAGTGTTACTGGCCTCCTCTTCTAATATTCACAAACAGAACAATTTGATTCAATTTAGGACACATTTGGGCAATCGGTACGAATATACAAACGTTGGTCGCTTCAAATAACCTAATACTGTTCAGTAACCTAATACCAGAAGCCCCCTATTACTGGAATAACTGTGTTGAGAACGTGGTTGAAAGGCCTTTGAGGGCCGCTTTACGAATACCCCTCCAGGTCCCTTGGGATTCCTTGATAACCACTAACTACCTGGCAATAGGTTGGCTGGGACCTAATACCAGGTAATAGGTTACGAAAAACGAATGCGTGAAAGGTGTGCACCTACCATGATATTACCATAATGAATCGCCTAAGATATAATTTCATTGAATTTTAGCAATAGTTAGTTATAAGACTGTGATGCCTATATAATAGTAGTTACCTAGCTGTACACAAGATTAAATACTTGTACGATTATACTCGCATACCTACGCAATTAGTTGTGCATTTTAAATTGAAGATCCCTTTTCCCACACCAAGAGTCCAACTATCAAACAGAGTTAGACACATAATATTTATTAAAGGACTAGCCATTCTTCAACTTAAACAGAAATTTCAATTCTTTAGAGATTAATGTCATATTCAGTACATTAATTTGTGTGTCTGTTTCAATAAGAAGGAACCTCATTTTTTCGGTGCGATTTTGAGTTCAATCTTATTTTTCGAGTAGGTACCTGTTTTCACTGTTGCACTTATTTCAATCAGAGCGTCAAGAAACATGCATCAGTATGTAGGAATTATAACAACGCAAAAGTTGTCATACGAGCTAATGGTGAGAATTAAAAATGACACAAGATCGGTTGTGAGCCTGAAAATCCAGTCCGCGTTGGGCGGTGGAAAGGTTCCCGAATCGCCGGTAACCTATTACCAAAATAACCTAATACGACAATCTATTACCAGACGGTCGCTGTTACTCGATAACCTATCACCAAGAAATAACCGTATTAGCCACGCCTAGCTGATAAGACCTGATTTAGTCAGTGACTGATTAAATCAAAATTCACGAATGGTCTCGTGGAGAACGACTAGAGTAGGTACGCTTACCACAGCCAGACTTAATAGTGCTCACAGTGATGGTACATTTGTGAGGCACCAGGAAAATCCAGCAGACGAACATTCAGACTTTCTGGAACCTCGAAGTGGTTAATGAGAACAAATGCTCAGAAGTCCCACCTAGTAAACTTCACTTACCTCCGTAACTACACAACATCTCTGTTAATGGGAAACCAAACGGTGCCCCAAAACGGCGAAGGTTTCTTACAGTTTACATCGAATTTGGATGATTTTCCTGACAGTAAATTCGACTAAAGACCGTTTTGAACTCAACCTACAGCTTATTAGCCTTCTGAATTCGGTGTAACGTAAAGGTTTTGACATTTCACGTGTGAACAACTCGAAAATGATTGATTTTGTCAATTTTCGGATGTCATTGACGCAGAAGTCAACATTGTGATTCAGAAAAATCGAATCTGAGTACGTTATACTACACTTTTACCTTGAAAATCTCTACGAACTAAATCATTAGGCGACGAAATCGTGGAAAACCCACGGAAAACCAGAGTATTTGAAGAAATCGTCTGTTTCCACTGAAATATGAGTATTGTTTAGTTACTGACGTTGGTTCAATCACCGAAACCGGTCTAACAGTTAGGTACATGATATTTCAGTGGAAATAGACGATTGTTTCAAATACTCTTGTTTTCCTTTTGAAAATCTCTCGTACCTGCGAGTGAAACGACAGAGGAAACTCGTGCATTTGATGAATTCGCGCCGTCAGCCATTTGGAACACTGCACCTGTAGCACGTCGACGGAGCACAGTCAACGAAACCCTCGAAAAGTTATACGAATTTCACTGTGAACCTGTGAAACTGAGCACTTGACTAATGTTGATGATATTTTGATATAAATTGACTGTTGAAATATACTCGTACGAAACGCACCCAAAACACAACTTCTCACAACAGACAAGGCAACAATATTGAGGGGAGGTTACGAAAGGGTTATATATAGTCTTCCACTTCACATGACGAGAAGACAGACTTTCCTACTTCCTCAAACATCCGTTGGAGCATTCGCGTCACCAGTGCTGCCAGATTAATAATAAAAAACTCAGCAAATTCTTGACACAACGGTTCATTATCTTCTTTGTACAGATCACCCTTCTGTCTAGATCACTAGGTCTAAATGTCTAGATCCTAAATGTCAGATTAATTAGGTATTACATACTATGAATTATCACTAATTATTAATAATTTTATCAAGTACCTAGTGAAAATTATTATAAATGACCTATTGTTAGGTATTAATAATTTGTATTTATTATTAATAATAATTATTGTTAATTATGATTAATTAATACGATATAATTCTGGGGTTTTTAATACTACGTCGGTAATAATTTTTCTATAAAAGAAGTACCTACCAACAAACATTCGAAATTACCTTCATTTCCGTAGCACGAAACGCACCTCAGAACAACAAACTCGACATCACTAAAACCATATGATGTTGCAAACAGCTCGTTAGTGTGAAAATTGACCTGTATTTCAACCGTTTGATTCACGATCGTGTTGACAGGCTTTACCTTTGAGCCGTCATTGTGAACGAACGGCTGGTCGTACAAAGCTGTGGATGGTCTTAAAAAATTCTACGGAACAAACACTATCTAAATATGAAATAAAAAAGATACCGTTTGATGCGAATTTTTCGAGTTTTGAAATTTTCAAAATTTCAAAATTCGTTTTGAACCCCTTCCCCTTGACCTAGGGTTATGAAAAGTTTTGAGGATCATTGTGGGGTTGGTTGGAACCCGTAACGAAGATTTCGAAATTTAAGCTCAAAGCTAACTGGGCAAAGTATCGCGTACGGCGTACTGCGGATGGACGGATTTTTTTTATTCGATTTTCTGAATCTACGTATCTTGAAACGTAATCCAACAAATTTTGAGGGGGGGGGGGGGTTAAAAAATTTTTTCTTTGGGCGATTCCAATGGTTCATTATCGAAGATAATAAACCAAAACGCTTTTATTATCCAAATAGGAACAAAGCTCCCGCCGAGCCTGGACAATAGTGTTAAGCAACTAACGAATATTTTTATAAGAACCCGATTGGAGGTCATGAAAAAAAAGAAACAACTACAAAAAAAAAAAAAAAAAAAAAAAAAATCCACTGTCATTAGGAATGGGTCAAGAAACCAGAAACTAGTTTAAATAACTAGTTTGAAAAAAATTTGAAAACAAAACCTAGTTGAAATTAGCGACAAGATGAAGGATTTTTCAACGTGAAGATGTAAATGAATGCAAAATGAAGGCGCGGAATTCCAGAGGCTTATTAAAACCCGATCACCAAGCCAGCCAGCCCTCTGGCGTCATAGGCTCTTACGGCATAGGCTGTGACGTACTAGTTGGCCTCCTGCCAACCGTCTGACGTCATACGCTCGTGCGTCATAGGCTCTGACGTACTAGTTGGCCACCGGCCAGCCGTCTGACGTCATAGGCTCTTACGGTTTAGTCTTTGACGTACTAGTTGCCCACCTGCCAGCCGTCTGACGTCGTACGCTCGTGCGTCATAGGCTCTGACGTACTAGTTGCCCTCCGGCCAGCCCTCTGATGTCATACGCTCGTGCGTCATAGGTGCGTCTGACGTAGTGGCCCGCCTGTCGCTTGTGTTCTGACGTAATCTGAGGGAAAGGGTGAATCAAGGAAACACATTTTTCCCGTTTCAGTTTATGTGCCAAAGCAAAGACATGAAAATGTCAAAAGAATGTCAACTCCATCCTGTTGTTGATACAGTCGCGAATTAAATGCTTGCATACGAGTCTGCAACACATTGGGACATTTTATGTATTTAAAGAAGTGATTCAAGAACCTTCGAACAATGCTACATCACCTACCCCAGTAGCGTAGTTGTTATACTTAATTGTAGGGTTCATCATAAATTATGAAGCTTGCATTCGTGTTGACAATATAAATTATTGAGAATGGTCCCGTGATGATGATGTCGATGATGATGATGATGATGATGATGATTGGTCTTGATTGTTGATGATTTGATAATTGTTGTGTGTAAACAATTATTTAAACAATCACGCTCATACCGCAGCTTGTCGGCCACGCACTCCGCAGTGGTTAACGTAATATGGTTAAGTAAATCGAGAGCTATCCAACGAGTGGTGAACGATTTTTGTACGATGATAACTGGCGAAGATAAAGTTCCGTAGCAACGAATCGGTTTTCCCTCTACTTACACTGTTAGATCATCGTCAGTAACCGGTCTAGCAGTGAATTCATATTTCATTGGAAATAGACGATTTTCAAATACTCTTGTTTTTCTTTAGTCAAGGGATACGTTCAGAACGATTTATAACGGATTCTAATCAAACAAATTTTCAAAATTTATTCTAAAAACTGTTGAAGCGATATGAAAAACGTCGTTTCCACTCGTTTCCTTGTATTGGGGCAAGTTGTACAGTTACAGGGGCAACGGAATAAAAGGGCGTCATTTTCTTCTTCCGCACAAGGAACAAAACAGAAACTCTTGTCATGCATCATTCATGAGTATGAAGATCGTGGATGTGAAATCGTTTGTCTTTCTTCTGAATAAAAAGCTTTTTTTTGATTCATTATTCAAACACCGAACGGGCGAAAAGGCAGTTCCATCTCAGAGCGTCTGCAACACTTTCCTGACTGTAGAAGCTCATTGATTTTCTTATTTCATTTCAGGGTAAATCGAGGAAACGAGATTTTTTTGGGGAGAGAAGGGCGTTGAGACTACAAGATGAATATTTAATGCAAAATGTGATACTTTTGCAGAGTATGAAACGTTTACATTTCAATAATAATTACCTTCTTGGAATCTACACTAAGTTGCCAAGTTATTTCAAGTATTAAATCATGGTACTGGTTTCATTCAAGGGTATTTCATGCTCCTTCACGTCCTTAGGCGTTCAAGGCCAATCCAGCCTAAAAGAATTCTAAAATCTGCCACCACGTTGCGCTTCAAAAAGAGCAAAATTTATATTATGAAATCTATGTACACGGACATTAATTGAAAAGTAACTTTCCCCATCTACCAAAAAACTAATTGTGTTAGCGACTCTTATTAACCCATAATAATATTGCCTAGAATAAGAAATCCCAAATGTATAGGTATTGTTTCCATAATGAAGAAAGTAGTACCTATTGCTGAATTATGTTATGTGTCTAGTGCGCTTGTTATTGTATTAAATATAATTTTTGCTGATGTAAATTGCACGGTGTGAATTAGATAGACTGGCTACTCGGACAGCTGCAGAAGTGCCATGTCCTATAATGTTTTTCTAATGTTATTTGCAAAATTTAATTTCCTCAATAAACATTTATTCTATTCTATTCTATTCTATATTAAGGAATCCTTTTTCAATTCTCGGCCGATTTTAAGTTTGAAATGCACTCTATGAGAACGCAAACTCAATGATAGGTACATTCGAGTTTTGAATTTAAATTAAAAAGTTTTTTTTTCAAATTCCGTTTTAAAATTCACAGTAAAACACATTCAACAGCTTTTTTGAAAAACAAAGATCTTTCGAGAATAATATTCTGTTGGACTTTTCTTATTTCAAATCGGAGTAAAATCCGCGTCCACTCCTTGAATGTTTGAAATATGTAGTTCTTGTGTCGAACGAAGGGAATTTCGAATAGCTAGGCATTTCCTGATATAAAGTATTGCCGACGTAGGTACAAGAAAAATACCAGAATTATATTATTACAAATTAATGTTGAGGGATCAACACAGAAGGCAGTAAACGATTGTTCAAGAATTTGCAGAGTTTTTCCTAATTGGATTCGATATTGTAAATAGTTTGTTCTCGACATTATAATGTGGTTATAGAGAACGTACCGACTGGGTTTCTATAAATAGAAACAGGAAAGAACCTGCTATCACTACAACTGATGTACAAACTACAAATCCGCTACTTTTCAGAACAGCCAAAGAGTGGTTTTCAATGATTTGTTTCAACAATCACTCTTTACTTTCTCCACGCGATAGTTCATGGCCATTTTAATGAAATCAAAGAAAATTAAAACAAAATTTGGAAAAAATTTAAGGAAATTTGCGTCTTCCTACGAGTAGTTATTTTCCTTCCATCTCGTCATCCTATTCCGATGTATAGGTACCTCATTTTTCAAGGACTCCTTCTCAATTTTAAATTTAGGATCGATAATGAAGTGAAAAGGTTTATAATTACGTTATTAAGCAGTTCATTGGCGGTACTGATTGATCACAGAAATAACGAACCTATTCTTGAGGTGGACATATCGGGTCTATTTTGAGATTCCTAGAGAAAATAATTTGAGATGTTTCATAATCTGAGATGTGTTTGAGATGTTTCATACCTTCCCATCCCTAAAGAAAGTAATTTGAGATGTTTCATAATCTGAGATGTGTTTGAGATGTTTCATACCTTCCCATCCCTAAAGAAAGTAATTTGAGATGTTTCATAATCTGAGATGTGTTTGAGATGTTTCATACCTTCCCATCCCTAAAGAAAGTAATTTGAGATGTTTCATAATCTGAGATGTGTTTGAGATGTTTCATAGCTTCCCATTCCTATAGAAACTACTCGTAATTTGAAAAGAGCTGGACCTGCGTCACCTATCGAGAAGTTGAACTAAGAGATATTTTTCCCGCATGCGCGGTGAGATAAAGCGTCGATTGATATGCGTGACTCATTTTGACCAAAAACGACAGTCCGTGGCGTTGCTGTTGAACCCTCGAAATACGAGATCTGATCGAGTTTTCTACTGCGCTTATTCGGCGGCAACTTACGAAATTGCCCATCTCGGCCGATTCAGTTTTCACGCGAAGACCTGAAGTAGTTCCCACTCTCATATTTCCTGCATGGTCTTGCAAGAAAAAAAAAAATATAAATATTTATTTATATAATACATACCTTTATATATAACCTATATATACAAGGTAAAGTCGAGAAGGTGGTATAAAAAAAAAAAAAAAATGAAAAAATAACAGGTGGTCCGGAATATGAGTTTTCCTTCCACCTCCTACAATATGGATGAAGGAAAAAGTTTTCGGGTGTTCTCAGAATATTTTCACTCAACTCTCCGAGAAAAGTTTTTTTTTCTAAATATGAAAACGAAAAATCGTGGAATTATTATTTTTTCGTTTGAAAACCGGGTGGAGAATAATCAGATTGTTTGAATATAATTTCAACGCGAATCCACCCACTTTTTACCGTCGAAATATCAAGTGAGAAAATAAGAAATCGTTTGGAGGTTCAGTGAGGGGAATATTACGACGAGACTGCAATCATCGCGAAGAAGTTGTGAGATTGAAAATGTTACTGAACCAGTTGGTTTTTCAATGTTAATAATTAGATTTACGGGATGAGAAACGTTCGAATGAAGAGTTGTTTATAATGCGCCTGAAAATGATAAGTTTGACGAAAACTCTCAACTGTGAAAATAATGAATCAAGGCTCGTTTCAGTTTTGTAAGCTGAGGTAGGTTTTAAGGTTGGGGGATTACCCATAAATTCTCAAAATGAAACAGTCTGACATGAGACGTTCCATTTTAAAAGTTTTTTTTTAAATGCTGAACACGATGGTGAAATCAGAATTGCGATATCTTATTCCGTTCTCAGACTGAAGTGCTTTGAAGATGAAGAAACTTGGTTGATACTTGAGTTGTTCTTCATGGTTCATTTGCTCTAATCTGATAACGGAATGAGATAGCGCAATTCTGACGTCACCATCGTGTTCAGCGTGGAAAAACCTTTGAACTGAGGTGTTACTCGGCAAAAACGAGCCAATTAACAAAGATTAGACAAAATTGCACATTTATGTTCCCAACTTCTGCCATACCGTGGGAAAGTAGTGTACCTTCAGGGTGAACTACACTACTTTTGTGCCTTAAATCGGTGGATTTTTTTTCCAGAGGTACTGTCACCACGCTAAACCCTCTTCGCCAGCTTCACCTGATCAAAATCCTAGATATTCAACAATCCGCAGTAGCATTGATCCTACTTTCCCATTTCCTCACACGAGTTAGATGAAGTTGGCATATTGTTCATGATTATAGTGGTAAGAAGATTTGATAATTAACACAAACGGCATTGAGGGAACTGGAAGAACCTCTTCTATTAAAGTAACTATTAAGAAGACTGTTGTAAGTAAGTTTTTATTTATTTATTTATTTATAATACGGGTCGAGCCCAGTACACAAAGGGTAACGTAATGCAATTAAAATCAGTTGCAGCAAGAGCAAAATAGATTATGAGGAGGGGGGATAGGTGATAGGGTTTACGGACATGCAAAGGCAAGTCGACAGCCATAAGTAATACTGGACCAGCACCCCAAGGCTCTTAGCTGTTTTAACATAATCCAATGGTGCACTGCAGCAGTTCACTCGTGGGGTGGTAGCCAGTGCCCAGCTTGATTTTAATCTTGGGTTGCCAAGCAGCATAACTTTGGTCTTTGGCGTGTTAATCTTCATGCTGTGCGCCACACATCAAGTTGCCACTTTGCCAAGCTCTTCTCTTCTCTTTCACCGCCTGTTACCTACCAGACAAATACAGGCAAACCATGCCAACCCAACTCCGGTAATGCCAATGGATTCGAGCAATGCAAGAAGAATCTCGATAAGGTCGACCATCATCAAGACGAGTCGCCGATCAATAGCTTCCCTGACATCATCCATGACCTTCACCAGGGATGAGGAGAGACATGTCAGCGATGAAACGCCGATCAGAGGGCCGTAGGAGCTCCAGCCGAGTACTCAGCCCCGCATAATCACGCTCATCCCATTGAATATGTAATTTAAATGCCATAAAGCACAGGAAGGCTCGATGCACACCAGTCGATCTGCATGGCATTGGTAGAAGGGGCTCCAAATCACGGACGAGAACTCTATAATTAGAAGCACAAGGGCCTTATAAAGGGTGATGAAGTTCCCTGTGTTCTCTGACTTGTTTGCTGGTTACTTAGAAGATTCGCTCTTGGAGATACTGCGCCGCTTTGACCCCCGCTATTGTCGTCCATGTCGAAATTAAATTTCCAAATCCACCTCCGCGTCACCAACTAACGCCCGTCCAATCAGCCCTGGTTTTGCGTTTGAATACGAATTAAATTAGACGTACTAATTAAGCTGAAAGCTTCCGCGACTAATTGACAATTAACGTCGCCCCATCACCTCTTCGCAGTGTTAACTAAATTTCCTCGCGGGGATTTCTCCCCAACTTCCTGAGTCTCTTGGTGTCGGACCAATCGTGAACAGTTCGACGGACCGAACATAACTCGCTCCATCAGTTTTAATGACCGGATTCCGAAGTGAACGATTGATTGGAGTCATCTTTTCACCAATTCCATTTCAACTTTATCAATTACGATTTAGATGAACCAATTTTCGCTTGAAAAAGGGAAGCCAAAAACGACCTTACAATCCCTTATAATCCCCTTCAAAACTCAATACCACAAATTCTATTTAGAAAACCTCCCAGACCCAACATTCGAGTTGTACGATCAATATTGTGTTTGATCAATAAAAATACGTTTGGTTCACAAATAACACAGTCGAACAAGCAGTGACTTTTTTTCCCCAAGGTTTTATTGGCTTCGTAAAGTTTTACATTCAGCCCTAAATATTATGGCTGTACCTAAGATATTTACAAGACATTCATGTAGGTATTATAAATTAAATATACACAGAAGTAGTGACTTCTACATGATCGCATGACATCACTTGATGGATAAAACACACATAAAATCCATCATCCTTAAAATAAAAATTGACATACAAATCGATTGTAAAACGATCAATAATCGATCCTAAGGTTAGACCTAGCGTGGGCTCATTATGTTTCACAGTTTCTCAGCGAATACATTTTTTTTGTTAAGATTAATAACTTTGTTTTTATCATTGTTTCAGGTCAGGTGAAAAATCCACTTTGTTAATTCAAAGGACGAAGTTTCGGACTGTTTGACTGTGGCCGACTGAGATGGACTTTGACCGCAACGTAAGTCAGAGCTGAACGACATGGAAACAGAAATTTAACATTTGATTTAACATTAAAATTTAACATTCGTGGTTATGTCCCTCCTTCTATTCAAGTTCAATGATTCAGACTCAAAATCCGTTTTCGCCACACAAGGATACCACATTTCGTTAGGATTGGTAACAGTTCTTTCAATAGTGCTCAGTTTAGACGTCTTTTTAATTTCTCCAACACCTTCATGATTCTTGATTGTACTTCTATTTTCCATTTTAGTAATGAAAGTTACATTTTAATGAAGTTTTATGCATTAAATTGCCTTTTAAAAAAAAGATCAACTATTTACAATTGAAACACAGTGGGCAAGTGAAAACGACCAAATACGTTTATAAATAGATATGGAGAACGTTTTCTAACAGCAATTGGCATGAATTGTGAGTAGATGTTGAGTAATATGATCAACTAACGAGAAAACAATGACATCCCTCAATTTTATGTAATTTAACCTCTTTTTTTCTCGACTAATTGAAGTGACCAATTGAAAAAGGACTATAAAAGGTATTTGTTAGCAAAAATCTGATTTGGTCAATTTTACCTGCATGGAGTTTAACCATGCAGGTAAAAGTGATCAAATCAGATTTTTGCTAATAAATAGCTTTTATTGTAGGTACCTGAAGTGAATTTTGAAGTGCGGTATTTAAGGGCACCTATAGCTAACTACCTATAGGATAAAGAAAAATCGAAACATAGTGGAACGGACATTACAGAACCGATAATGTTGAAGAAAAAATAGGCGAAAATTCAAATCGCTCCCCTGTAAAATTTTGAAAATTCTTCTCGGGACCCCACGAGGGTAATAGGTATCTCTCACTTCGCTCAATATCTTTTCACCATCCCAGTTACTTACAAGCCGACAGTAGCGTTCAGGTCTATGATTTCATGTAATGCATGAGTGTTTGTTGAGGAATTTTTGGTTCATTTTTCCCTCCTCTAAACTCACCAAAACCCATTTCGATTGCTAAGACAGATTTTTGACAGTTGTACCTTCTGAGGGTTTTCCTGTTCACTGTAGGTATGGATGGGTGGGAGTGGAAGGGAATAACCTTCCGAAGAGGATACAGTTCAAATCTTTGTTCCGCTGCGACTCTGCAATCAATCGGTCTCCCTTTCGGACAGTTTCTCTGCCATCGTCGACGTCAGCCCGAGGGGATTGTCGCCCGTCATGAGCTCTGATTGAATTTCTCACTCTCTCGTCCCTTTGAACTCCCGTTAAGACGCCTTGATTCAATTTCCCTCCCCAGAATCAACCGGCACGACGGGGCGGAACAACGCTCGACTCAGACAGAAGTCGAATGGTCGTCGAACGAAAAATAATCGATCTCGGGGACATCGACTATTTTCAGGCGGTGCGATTAATCTAAATAATTGATCGATTAGCGGCTCCCCATAACCCCCCTTAGACTGGACCGACTCTGCCCTCTAACGAACTTTTCGAAGATATAACTGGTTTTATGTTAAATGTCTCCATTTTACTGGTTTTATATCAAATTTTGTCAGTACATAGAATTTTCAACGCTGAACATGATCGTGAAGTCAGAATTGCGATATCTCATTCCGGTGTCAGATTAGAGCAGATGAACCATGAAGAACATCTCAAGTCACATGATTCCCATTAAACATTTTCTGTTATTTGACATCATGCGCGTTTATGATAATTTAAAAAAATAAAATAAAGAAATTTGGGCCCTTTGGTCCCCAAAGGCTTTAATTGGTGCTTCTACCCTTCGTATTTCAACATTTTCTTGGGGGAAAACGTCGAAAATTGGCTCACAGCAGTTTGTTTGGGTTTTATAACAACCGCGGAATGGAAAACCCTACTACAGGTTGCCTCCCTCGTTGCCCGAATTGATTCTTCCCGACTGGGAAAAGGAGGATCAAAGGGTGAAGTCGGGAAAGAAGAATAAAGGAACTTTCAAGGTAATTATGACCGAACCTTTGAGAAAAAGGGGTTCGGTCAAGCCATTTTCGGGTTTTTTTCGAAAAAGTCGAACGAACCCCCCTTTTCCGGGGGGGGGGGGGATTAATCATCGAGAAAACTTCCCTCCCTTTAATTTCCCCCTCTGGCCGTGATATATTTTCACCCCTTGACACCATTAATAACCTTTTCAATGGACATTCGATGGCGTTGGCGAGGGATAATTAGGGGTGCGAACGACGTTTTTCAGGTGATCTGAATGCGAGTGATTATGATGTCATGCGAATGATTATAATTTCATGATTGTGATTTCAGGTGATTTTCCCCCCAGGGGCTGATAATATACGAGCCTCTCAGTTCAGATTACCTTCGTCGGTTCGATTGATCGAAAATTAATGACGTACATTTGGAGCCACCAACCTTTTCATTAAAAGGAAATTCTGATATACCTGTAGAAGGAAAGCATTATTTTGGTTTATTATCTTCGATAATAAAACGAATTTGTAAAATTTTGAAAAATTCGTATCTCGAATCATTTAGAGACCTAGAAAAAGGGTGATCTTTACAATGAAGATAATAAACCGTTGTGTCAAGAATTTGCAGAGTTTTTGATGTAGATTTTGAAAGAAAACTCGAAAGCCGATTTTACACCAGTCTCCCCTAGGTCAAGGGGAAGGGGTTCAAAACGAATTTTGAAATTTTGAAAATTTCATATCTCGAAATTTGTATCATGTAGGCAATTGTGTATTATTTCATAACCATTTCAATTTATCAGTCATATATATAGGTATCTAATATATTATCTAATATATATATCTAATATATAAATCAAATATATTATCCTTTTATTATTTGCACATCCAACGCAGATCGAGACTTGGTCGCCAAAAAAATTCAATCCTTGCGGGGCTCTTTCCGAATAGAGTTGAAAAATTTATGAAATTTAAGAAAAGTGGAGCCGGTCTTGATGAGCAGTACCGATGTACCCAGCCTGTGGTACTTCGACTTGCTCATTACAGGTTTCCGGTATAATGCGACCCAGTGCTAGTGCTGATACGCCTGTTGTCCTATATTCGAGGTCCTCGTAGGAACGCCCTGTAGCAAGGAATCCAAGAGTGGTGACCAGTCTTTCCATGGCAGATATGCTCTCTCTCATTGGCGTATCTTTCTTCGTCAAGTGAGGCCGAAGAATACTCAGCAGTTGAAGAATGAAGAATTGAACCTCAAATTGTTTTTAAAAGTTTCGGGATTATTAACCTTAAGTTCACGCAATAACTTCATATGACAGTATTTGGCACGGTCAGCCAGCCACTTTTTCTGCCAAACTCTTTATTTTTCTCACTCTATCTACTCTGCAGGCAGTAGGCACAGTTAGCAGAACACAAGCAAGTAGCACCTCAGGTCTATCAGCCATCATGAGAAAAACTAAGGCAACACCGACAGAAACTCGCTCAACGACAGACTGAATCATTTCCCCTTATCCCTTTGAAATTTCTAAAGTGACAGCGCGCCATTCCACATGACACGATATTCGGAGGTTTTAACCCACACACGAACGTTTTTCCCCTGATAAAATAACCTGCCGCGCTAATCACTCGCAAAATAAAGAACGTGTGTGTATGGCCACCATTTGCAAACCATCTTTCCCTTACCGTTCTCTCCTGCCATGTTTCCTCTCACGTTTCCACGTGCCGGGATTTTGGAGATGAAAGAACGTTCGTGTATGGCCAGCTAATAGAGAGTTCCAGGTTACCACGGTGGCTGTTAGCACTGCAGCAGAGAGTTCCAGGTTACTGTTAGCACGTGGCTGTTAGCACGATAGCTGTCTGTCAGGGCCGTACCACCCACCACCTATCACCCACCACCCACCACCCATCACCCATCACCCATCACACTCCTCCCGTCACCCACCACCCATCACACTCCTCCCGTCACCCACCACCCATCACACTCCTCCCCCACCATTAGGAGTCACTGACACCCCCCCCCCTCCGCCATCTTGTCACTCATCACTTCCAATGCACCCCCCACCCTCTCCACAACGTCCGATTACCAACTCTTCAATTGTAGACAATAAATAATATGATTCGTTCTTACTACCACCTTCCAACCACATTTACTTAGTGATCTCGACCAAAGGGTGATCTGCACGAAGAAGATAGTGAACTATTTTGTCAATAATTTGCAGAGTTTTTGGTTTATTATCTTCGATAATAAACCATTGGAATCTCCCAAAGAAAAAAATTTTTGACACCCCTCAAAATTTGTTGGTTTACGTTTCAAGATACGTAAATTCAGATAATCGAATAAAAAAAATTCCAATGGTTCATTATCGAAGATAATAAACCAACATCCGTCCGTACGCCTTCCACGCCTTTCTGCCCAGTTTGCGTTGAGCTAAAATTGCGAAATTAGGTTTCTGGGTTTTCTGTCTTCCAGTAAATTCCCGCGGATTTAAACCATCGTCAGTATACTGTAGGTATTGTTTTGTTACTGACGATGGTTTAATCACCGAAACTGGCCTAACAGTGGAAATAGCCAACTTTTTCAAATATTGTTACTTATAGCCAATTTTTTCAAATATCATTTTTCTTAACATGGGTTTCCACGATTTCGTTGCGAGTGATTTGGTTCGAACCATGATAATATGATCCCATTTTATGTTATAACCGTAATAATATGTTATTATAACCATAAAGCCGTATAAGGTAGACGTACAACCGACCACCGTATACGTTTTTGAGAAGTATTAACTGTTTGACCATTTTGGCCCAATCGGAGCTCTGTAGGTTAACATAGACGTACAACCACCCTATGCGTTTTTGAGAAGTATTAGCTGTTTGACCATTTTGGCCCAATCGGAGCTCTGTAAGTCAATTAGTTATTGAATTACGGCACTTTGACACCAGCGCATTTCCCCAACATTCGTTTTCGACCTTCGTTAGACCAAATTTGCGGCTAAACCATAGGTCGGAAGTTTGGATCCAATCACCTGATCAACCACTGCTAAGGGCTTTTCTTCCAGCTACAATGAAGCTATAGCTTCATATGCTGGTTGAAAGCTAAGCTATAGCGTGAAGAGGGGGAATTCCGCTTATTGAAAATACCGCTTTCATTCGGTTTGTATACGACAATGCAGATGTGAATGTAGAAGACCTACCTGTTGAATGCGGCACCGAAAGTCACAGCCAGAGTTGGGCAAAAATTAGCTGTAGCTATCAGCTAAAATCTACAGATAAATTAGCTTCGATTTAGGTGGAGCTAACAACTAAATATTTAGCTTTCAGCTGTTCAGGAACGGCTAAAGTTTCCACCTAAATTAGCTGTCGTTGAATACTGTAGCTAACAGCTTTAGCTGCGGTGATTTAGCTGTCAGAAACAAGACGTCATATTTAAATTGAAATTTACCCGAAAATGTTTGCTAGATTTGGTTTTTAAGTGGCCAGAGAAAAGAGAATGTCAAATTGGGTTTGTGATCATTTCTCGAAAGAATTCCACTGATATTATCAGTGGAATTCTTTCGAGAAAATGTACCAAAGCTAATGCTGCTGCCAGCTAAAACTGAAATAGTTTAGCTTGTGTACAATTTTTAGCGTTATCAATTAGCTATTAGTTGTCAGCCACAGCTACAGCTAACAGCTTTAGCTGCTCCTGACAGCTAAATCACCGCAACTGAAGCTGTTACCTATACGTTTCGACAATAGCTAATTTAGGTGGAACTTTTAGCAGTTTCTCAATAGGAGCTATATTTACCTTTTAGCTATTACAATTTATCCTTCCTTTTCATTACCACCCCGAAAAAAAAAACAAAAGATAGAAAAGGTTTTGTAACATTTCTGGAATTACCTTACCTGGATTTACCTCATTTTTTTCGATTTTGAGAGGACTTTGAGGTCTACAGACCACGCTCTGCGCTTAATTTGAAGCTAATTAAATTGCCTACAACTTGTCCAATATAAGTTCCACTCGTAGGATCACTGTTTCAGCCGCAATTTCGATCCAAACAAGGTCTGAAACCATCATTTTCACTTTTTGGAAAAAATGGTCTATTTTCAAAGTGCAGTAATTTAGTAACTACCTAACTAACCTACCGAGCTCGAGACAACACTTGCAAAGTGTTAAGCTCTCCAAAATGTCTCCTCATGGTTTTTGTCGAAAAATGAGTACCTAGGTAGTTTGGGAGATATACAGCGAAAACTGAAAACAGTCCGAAAATGTCGAGGTTTTCAGAGATACATCGTGTTTTTCGAATTTAGTGATTTTTTTGTCGATTTTGACTGGCCTGTTACTTTTGTAGAGTAGAATGGAAACCTTCCAATAACATGTTTTATTCTCTCAAGGGAGAATAATATTATTATTATGACTGAGTAAAACGTTCTTCATTTCATAATCCTTCTACAGGACGATTCATCAAATGCTCATCCGACAGGAAATCTCCTCTTCACAGGAAAGTAAACGAATTACCCACAATGTCTTCCCTGTGATGAAAACCCCTTGGGGAAAGGGCTCGTGGAGATGGAAATAAATTGTCGTCATTTCGTTCCGCTATTTGCCCTCCGAAAATGTCTTGATGTTTTCTTCCGCGTGAAAGAATGTCAATGAGTGCGGAGGTTGTTATTTCAAAAGTTGTATATCACAAGGGTTTTATCACTTATCACTAAACGGATTCCCTACATTATGTTCCGGAATGAGGGCCGATTCTGAGGCCCCCAGTAAAGTTTTGATAACGTGATTGATGGTACGGGCCAATACTGCCGTTTTAAAGTAAAACCACTCATCTCCGAATTCGTCAAAATTTGTGAATTATCGTATAAACCACTTACTTATCTTGTGGGTTTTCTATCTAATTTGCAGGCAGAACAACTTATCTGTGGTAGTTTGCAATCAAAACCACTTGTGTTTGTCAATTTCAGCAACTTATCGTTATTTTACCTCATCCTCATTTGGAGGGAGAACCACGTATCAACCGAAATCTGGTTTTGCCTCGAAACGCATATTATGCGTTTTTTCATAGCAACTGATTTTTCGCTTCACACGCAAGTGGTTTCTCCTGCAAATTACTTAACTCGAAATCAGCTGGTTTGTAAACAGATTTTGACTCAATGATATCCAGCTGTGATATCCAGTTTGGCTCAAGTGGTTTTTCCAAAAAACGATACGTCAGATATGGCGAGTATTGACCATCGGGGAACCTCCTCCATGGCGATATCACACAAAACTGAACGAAATGTACTGATGTGCCTGCATCGTGTGGACGCTCAAAATTGCAACGTTTTCATTCCGTCTTAAGACTGCGCAAACTTAAAACGTTGTGCAAAACGGAGCGTGTGGACCGGCCTTTGCAGGTGGATACTAGAAATTGCCTGGTGTGACAAAAACATCAAAATCCTCCTTAAACTGCTTGGTATCCGCTTTATGTCACGTTATTCGCTTGAGATCACGTTATTCGCTTGAAATCACGTTATTTGCGAGGGATCACGTTATTCGCTTGATATCTCTATAAGGTATGTATACCTACTCTAGGTTGAACTCTCTCCACCCTTCATCCTCCTACCCCATCCTCCACCCCTACATCCTCCTCCCCTACATCCTCCTCCCCTACATGCTCCACTCCTACACCTCCTCCCTCCTCCCCACGTCAATCTTCTCCCTCCGCCCACCACCCACCGCAAGAAACCGAGTGAATATTGTTGTTGTCCTCCAGGTCTGACCTATATTTCATGTCTAGCTCATGTACCTACTTAGGCACGGCTAATACGGTAATTTCTCGGTAATAGGTTATCGAGTAACAGCGATCGTCGGATAATTGGTTGTGGTATTACCGGCGATTCGGAAACCTATTACCAAAATAACCTAATACCACAACTTATTACCAGACGTTCGCGGTTACTCCAAACTAAGTAACTCAATATTCACCAAATAACTTGTCGACAGTTATGATCGTACACCTTTCACGCATTCGTTTTCCGTAACCTATTACCTGGTATTAGGTCCCAGCCAACCTGTTATCACGAAATCCCGAATGGCCGGCTACAAAGAGGTCCTCGAAGGCCTTTCCCTCCAAGTTCTCAAAACAGTTATTCCAGTAATAGGGGTTTTCTGGTACTTAATAGGTTATCTGGTATTAGGTTACGAGACAGTATTAGATTATTTGAAGCGGTTACGTTAAATATTCCCCGCTCATGGGGTAGTTGAAACAACGGTTTATTATCTTCTTTGTGCAGATTACCCCTCTGTCTAGATCACTAAATGGTAGATTGATTATTATTATTTAAAGTAAGCAAATTTTGTATGTATATTAGGTAGGTATGAGAATAGGTCGTAAAGTACCCTCCCTACCCTCTAGAAGGGGGTACTCATGGGTTCAAAAAACATTAATTTTTCAAACCTTCTCGTCAACAGCTTTCATTTTAGCCGGGTGTCGAAAAACGGGTTTAAAAAAAACCATGCGCTGTTCGAATCAGCTGGACAAGTATGAACATTGACCCTTTTGATATGCTCCAACTTTGAGCCCTCATTGTAAACAAACGGCTGGTCGTACGAAGCTGCGGATGGTCTCAAAAATGTATAAAATACATTCTATCTAAATGTGAACTAGAAACTACACCGTTCCCCTTGGGGGTTATGAAAAGTTTCTAGGATCATTGTGGGGTTGGTCCGTACCGGTAAACCAAATTTCTTAATTTTAGCACAACGCCATCTGGGCAAACTGCCGCGTACGGCGGACGGACGGATTTTTTCAAAGTCGATTTTCTGAATCTATACATGTACGTATCTTGAAACGTTTTGAGAGGGGGGGGGGGGTTAATAATTGTCTCTGGTCGATTACAATGGTTCATTATCAAACTAATCAACCAAAAGTTGAAAAACAGTAGAAACAAATCTCCCTATTCGAACAAAGTCAGTGGATTCGACCGGTCGACAACCATCACCTGGTTCTCAGCCAGTTGTACAAGGAAATTGTTTTCATTGTAAAGACCATGTTGCGGGGCCGATGATGGCGAACAAAACCTCAAACACCTGTTGAAGCGATTAAATGGCTCGCCGTATTTAAACCCCGGATTATTATAATGGCCCCTGCCGTGTGTCCACCCCCGCTTTCCCATCAACTGACTCGTAGTTAAGTTTATTGGTTTCTGCTAGACTACTGCCCCCCACAGTAGACAAGCCGTAGAGAGCCATTTTGATACGGTTCGACACGGAAAACTTTAGTTATTCGAGACAAACATCTACGGTGTTTCCATTTTCCATAGTTTTTCGACGACCATCTTGTAGCTTTTCTAACACGGAAAAACGGCAATACCCTCCTCTAGTGTGTTTTAGCGAATTTTCGAAGAAAAGGAAAGCTATTGTTCTCGGTCCAAAATTTTTTAATCTCGAATTTCCGAAAAAATATCATACCAAAATCTGTCTTGGCAATCGAAAGGCTAAGTTCGTGGATGAGCTGAATCAGGCCACTTAAAAGGGGGTTCCTGGGAGTTTTAGGGGGGGGGGTGGAAGGGATTACCCATAAATTCCCAAAATGAAACAGTCTGACAAGTGACTCCTCATTATAAAGGTGTTTTTACGCTGTACGCGTTCCCAAACTGGAGCACTTTGAAGATGAAGACTTGGTTGGTACTTGAGATATGGAGTATTACCTACTGATTTTTTTAATAGTATTCAATACTCAATACCGTATTATGAGATTTGGATTATTACTGGGAGTCTGGTATTCAACCTGAAACACCTAAAAGGAAACCTAAAATTTTCACTTTTTGGGAAAAAACTCCGATCTTTTAAGAGCCATATCTCTGCAACTATTCGACTGAAAGACCCGGGATGGCTCCTTTAAAAATGGTGCAGATAACAATTTTCCAAATCCGCACGGTTTAGGAGTTATTGGCGAAAATCCGAAAAGAAGTGCTCATAAATCGCAGTTTTTCGGCCATAATTTTGTTAGCACAGCTTCTCGTGGTTTGCAAATCAGGATTTTGACTCCCAGTTATGGTCCAAAACTCATATTTAAAAGTCAGTAGTGCTCCCAGTTAATGTTTAAACCTCAGTTTCCCTTATTCTCCGTAGACCACTAACTCCCCCGAACTTCCACTGTATCACACATATTTACCGAATTACAACACCTACACAATTCACCCAACACATAATAATTCCAGAATATTATTTCCTAAATTATAAAAGCCAGTTGGGGTAATATGCCGAGAAAAGGGCAAAACATGAAGTACCTAAATAACAGGGGGATGCAATATGGCGTCACATGACGGACTTCGGTACACAATTACCTATTGTGTGTTCGGTACATGTGACGCCATATTGCATCCCACCCGAATTCCGACCATTCAGTCTGTTGTATTGTTCACCCAAATAAAACTACCGATTTTCCGATTCTATTCGTTCACTAATCTTTCCCCGTGCAACTATACCTACAGTAAGTACATTGATTTTATTGTGTATGTTTCGCCTGCGAAGTTAAAGACAGAAGATAATAAACCGTTGTTGAAAATTTGCAGTTTTTCATTTCTGACGTCACCATTGAACTCCGCTCTGGGTCATTTAATGGTTTTTTTAACCCTCGTCAGCCACACCTACGTACAACCCAACGGAAATAAACGCTCCAAGGGTGGTGGCTACTATATACACCCATTTTCGCGCCCTTATGAACTCTTCAACCCGACAACCCGCCAGCTATAATTAACTGTAATGTCGTAATAGCAACCAGCGAGAGACGTCATCAAGTCCAGATGACTCGAGCCTGACCGAATCAAAACCGTTATAAATTATAAATCCCGTTTCCAAAAACTTGTTTCGACGAACCGACAACGTAAAATTAACGGGTCGGAATATTCCCGAACTGAAATTCCCTTTGAGAACTCGAAACGGCGGTTTGGCGGCGGAGTCGAGATGAATATTCGTAGATGCACGGGCGGAATTGAAATTTATGGATTCATTCTCCGCGTAAAGTTTTCCTCTTCTCGGGAAAACCGCGTTTGAATTGATTTCAAGTAATTTGTCGGAACATTATTCATCCCAGTGGAAAATCCACGGGGCTGATTGGAGGCTATCTTTCACTCAGTGAGAATTTCGCTCGACTTGGATAGAAAGCTGACAAACAATTAGTGAAAGAGGGTTTTATAAAGTCTTAAGAAGACCACTTTAGCCCCTTCAATATTATTCATTTCCCCGCTAAAACCATCTCGTCGAATTCTCCTGTTCACCTTCATGTGCACCCGGTGATCAATTTCGCACTTATCGATACCCTCATTCGAATACCACGTAGGGTAGAGTCGTATGTATACGAGTCGTAGGTATACCTAGGGACGGTTGTACTTAGGGACAAACCCCATCTTGGGTAAAACAAGCGACTCAAACATTTTGATGTCCGCCACATTGTGATGTTATATTTCGAGAACCTCATTACCTTTTGATAAGAGCCCACCGCTGATACTAACTGGTGAACATAATAATATTAATAATATGTTCATAACATTATGTTCTCTCTTTATGGAGCTGGCAGCTTGTCGCATTATCAAAACTTTTGGCGACGTACCCAAGTAAAATATTGAATTTTTTTTGCGTTGTATATCATAATTAGGTTCCGCCCTAACAATTCGTGCCATGATTTTCCTTTATATCACTGGAATTGAGCTCCTACGAGTAGTTTTACCAAATATCGGAAATCTTGTACTAAGGGACAAAACTCAGATCGTACCTAGGGATAGAAATGGTTGACGTCCCTAGGTACAAGAACCCATTTTATCAGCTCTAGTTCATTATCTAATTTCTTTTGGAGCACAATTTGCTGGGATTTCTAACAAAAATTCTGTCAATCATTCATTTCCGATGCCTCGGAGTAAGGAAGGCGGATTGTCTACTTGTATTATGTACTGGCTCCACCCCACGTTTTTCTCTCCAAGTATACAAAATATATCCATAGCCACTAACGATCCTACCGCAAAATTGTAGAAGGGTTAAGAAAAATTATTTTATACTTCTTAGTCACGTTTTAGAAAACATTTTTAATTTAATTTCGACAGCCATAGTGCCTGTAAGTACTATTTTTTCCAAAAATAAGGTTTTGAGCTTCACTGATAAATTTGGGCCTTGTGCACATGCTAATAGGAACAGAATTAAGCTTCAGCGCTTCATTTCTCCTCAATGGATGTTTGAAGTAACCTGTTACATGGTTACAGTTAATGTTAGAAAACAGTTTTTGTCGTTTCCTTAACATTTTTTATTTTTGTACATACAGGCTTTTGCACTGTGGCGGTCGATTTATTCTTTTTAGGCCATTACCGTGTTGTTTGCTACCATCCTGAGCAACGCACGGTTCGTCCAGCTATGTATATTATAGTTCGTATAACGGACTGGGCTTGAATGGGTTCGGCGGGTAGGGCTTTGGCCGAGTTGGAGTGCATCAGGAAAATTGGATCAACTTCCAGTTAATTCAACTGCCGCTGATCTCATTTCCGCAACGGCTTGGCGGGTTTCACCGGTTGCTGGTCCAAAATCACATGTCTTGGCAACGAGTCCAGAAAAATAACGAACATAATGTTGGGAAAAGGTCGGTTTGTGGGCGTGAATAAATCAAATGAAATAATTTATCTGTAGAAAGTTACCAACTGATTGTTACAAGGAGTTCGGATAATACGTAATATAAATGTGTGCTTATAGGAATATAATTTAAGAACATGAATATAAGGTTACAATTCCAACTAGGTACCTATTATAGGAATTTGAATTGTAACCTTATATTCAAGTTCTTAAATTATATTCCAATATTGTATAATACTTCATTATAAATCCCTGTGATTTCCATAATGCTTATGGCGCAGATATTTATTAATTTGGCATCAGTATACAAACCAACTTTACCATAGTTCTACAAAGTTGAAAAAAGAAATGAGAAAAGAGAAATTTGGTGTATTTTGACATTTTATGTCTTTACTCTGGCACATAACTCGAAAAGCGTCACACGAAATCGTCACGAAAATTTCTGATGATTTTCGCTTACAACCGATTCGTTGCTACGGAACTTTATCTTCGCCAGTTATCATTGTACAAAAATCGTTCACCACTCGTTGGATAGCTCTCGATTTACCTAACCATATTACGTTAACCACTGCGGAGTGCGTGGCCGACAAGCTGCGGTATGAGCGTGATTGTTTAAATAATTTTTTACACACAGATGATCATTCTCAATAATTTATATTGTCAACACGAATGCAAGCTTCATATAAGTTTCTGCAAAGACATAAAATGTCCCAAAGTGTTGCAGACTCGTATGCAAGCATTTAGTTTAATTTCGAAGGGCGACAACCGAGTTTCTTCTAGTAATTTCTTTCAAATAGATTTTTCACCCGTTTTGGCGAATCAAAAGTATGGTTTTTCATTAAAGGGGTAGGAAATTTTGTATTCTTTCTAATGGCGTAATTAGATTTGAGGTTTCATGTAAATTAAGGGAGTTATGGCCATTTTAGTGTGATAAAGTCGAAAACACGAAAAAATATCGATATTTACTAAAATGTCGGTTGATAAAACATTCAATTACAAAACTATGCAAATAGGTACCAATGCCCAACTGCAATGTCAATTTTCTGACAATGAGTTTTCGACTATAGTTTTCATACCTGTTTAAACATGAGACTTATGTTTAAATAGGTATGAAAACTATAGTCGAAAACTCATTGTCAGAAAATTGACATTACAGTTAGGCTTAGGTACCTATTTACATAGTTTTTGACATTTTCATATCATTGCTTTGGCACATAAACTGAAACGGGAAAAATTTGTTCCCTTGATTCACCCTTTCCCTCAGATCACGTCAGAACACAAGCGACCGGCGGGCCACTACGTCAGAGCCTATGACGCACGAGCGTATGACGTCAGACGGCTGGCAGGAGGCCAACTAGTACGTCAGAGCCTATGACGCACGAGCGTATGACGTCAGACGGCTTTCAGGAGTCCTACTAGTACGTCAGAGCCTATGACGTACGAGCGTATGACGTCAGACGGCTGGCTGGAGGCCAACTAGTACGTCAGAGCCTATGACGCCTGGAACGGAAATTCGAGTTTTGAAAATTTTGGACCGAGAACAATAGCTTCCTTTTCTTCGAAAATTCGCTTATGGTAATGTTCTACTTGTTTGAACGATACCATGGAAACTTTATGGTTGTAAAGTCCCTTTGTAGAACCCTACCAATCCTGAGGATCCTGAACTTGAATTCCCGCCCTCGAAATGACTATTAAATTCCTTGAAAACACAGGCAACACGAGCTGAGTGAGGTTACAAACAATAAGACAGGTTATTCCACTTTCAGTTGTGAAATCGTTCGCAGTGCAGAACGCGGTTCTACAAGTTCCGGAACTCCCCGGGACGTTTCGTATCAGCTCTGATGAATGGGGTATCAGAATCATGAATTGGTCGTTACCTACAGACGAACAAAACCATCGGATTATTAAATAGCGAGGAAGCAAATAAAATCGATTAACCCGATTAATCGATTATTCCATACCGATTATTTGGTCATATCGATTATTAGCTTACGATTAATCATTTGATGTTATAATCGAATATTTGGTCATGATTATGTTTTTCAACCCATAAAAAAATAACGGTAAACTAATTTTGACGAATGGTTCCCATTTTCATGTTTTTGAAGCGATCAATCTGTACCAAGGAATATTCAGAACGCGAGGTGCGAACGAAGCTCTAGAAAGTGACATATTGGCAGGTTGTACTCGTACTATTGACATTCGATAATCTGAATCAGTTCATCTTGTTGAAAGCATTAGAGTATAATGTAATCATATTATGATCGAATGGTACTTGAAAAAATCCCCTCCAGCTCTGAATTGAAACCTCTTGGACTCTTCGTCTGTACGTACTGTGTATTGATGTTCGGTAACTCTTCAGGTTTTAAAAGAGAAACCTCTCGAAAAAGACCGGCAACAATGAAAGTTGGCTTCGACGCTATCTCTCTACCCCTTTAAGAGAATAATAACGGTGACGGGAGGTGGGGGATTTTTTTTCCGACAAATGAATGACAAAAAAGAAAAACTCTGACTGTCTAATTTTGTTTTCAGAAGTTGTTAATTGTATTTTGATCCAACGCCCGTAACTTTAGAAATTGTCGAGTATCCGCATGAAAGGTGGATTAGGGGTTGGGGAGATGTACTCGTAGTTGGCCCATCGATGACATCTCCATTAGGAAGGAATACGGGGGCGGTTTATAGCTCACTCTCAATAGCTTACCGCTGACAGCCCGAGTGACGGTGGTTGAGTTAGGGCCAACGGAAAGCTCCCATTTTCGCGGATTAAAGCGGGCGTTGAATTCGTTGTATCGTATGAATTAGTGGTCTACGTAAATATACCTAGTGTACATGTACAGACAGCAATCCCTCATGTACGAGTATAAAGCTTTTGCCACATCACAAATATCAATCAGAAATTAATTGTGTCCTTAAAATAAATAATACTTATATAAAATTTAGTTATAGAAAAAAGGGTGGTTGTCTCTACTCAACCCCCTGTTGCTGTTTGTATCCAAAGGCTCGTTGATTTGCCCAAACCCTTGTTGTTGTCTGCATTCAAGGCCTTGTTAATCTGCCTTGTTGCAGTATATATCTAAAGCTTTCTCGATTTACCCACAGCCTTGTTTAAGTCTGCATCCAAAGCCCTGTTGATGGGACCGCAGCCTTTCTGCTGTATACATCCAGAACATTGTTGGTATCCAAAGCCTTTTTGCAGTCTGTATCCAAAGCCTAGTGGATTTGCCCAGAGCCTTGTGGATTTGCCCAAAGCCTTGTTGCAGTCTGTCTCCAAAGCCTTGTCGATTTGCTCAGAGCCTTGTTGCAGACTGTATCCAAAGCCTTGTGGATTTACACAAAGCCTTGTTGCAGTCTGTCGCCAAGGCCTTGTGGATTCGCCCAAAGCCTTGTGGATTCGCCCAAGGCCTTGTGGATTCTCCCAAAGCCTTGTTGAAGTCTGTACCCAAAGCCTTGTTGATGTGCCCAAACCCTTGTTATTGTCTGCATCCAAAGCCTTGTTGAAGTCTGTATCCAAAGCCTTTTTGAAGTCTGTATCCAAAGCCTTGTTGATGCTCTCAAACCCTTGTTGCTGTCTATACCCAAAGCTTTGTTGCTGTCTGTATCCAAAGCCCAGTGGATGTTACCACAGTGTTGTTGCTGTCTATGCTCAAGGCCTTGATGCTGTCTGATAAATGCAATTCACATGTATTAAGTGCGATATAAGTGTGGTAATAAATTATATTCCATACCCCTCGTTCCCAGGGTAATTCTCTAATGATTATGAAAGTAGAAAATATCTAATTTATTTATTTTTTACTTGAAAAAGTGAGAGGTAGGTATGTTTTATCAAAATTTAAAAAATCCTTATTTCTACATTTCCATATTTCATGAACCGTGGGATGAAATTTTCTATAGCGTGATGATTTTCAACTGGAGGATTTCATGGTTGGTTTCACTTTTATTTCTGGGACACAATAATTTATTTACTCAATAACAATAATTTGATGAGTCTCCTCATTCATAAAATCCTTTGAATCGGGTTTCGAATTCTCGACCAAACAATACAAGGGGCAACGCTTGGTTTATTCACTCGCTCCAACGAAGTCTGGATTTCCGGTTAGATTAGAGCTCGGTGCCCCTTTTCAACCGTTTGAAAGGCCCTTCAGCGGGATTTGTAGGCCCGCGTCGAAGGTCCGAAATAACCGCTATTAACGGACGTATTAACGTTTACTGTCCGTACTTACGGACATTATCCGTGAGCCTGAAGGGTTCGGAGCTTCACCTCGAATCCCAACCTCGGTATTGTTGGGTTTTGAATGGGAGTTCAGCTCGTATAGCATAATTGTTATTGTTCGGGGTTATCTTGACAATATCAGCTCAACCCACGCCGCTCGCCGAGCGTACGCTGCCATTTACAGGGCGGAAATTCGATTAAATGATTGTACCTAGCAGATTTCATACTGTCGGGTCGTGTGCGAAATTCTATGCACTCGATCCAATTTGGACCTCTATGATAATTTTGAATGATTTGAACCTTCAAACATATTACATACCTACTTGAGATAAATAATTTACTTATATTATTTTTTTAAATGTTTTTTATTTCTGACAAGATTACACATTGAATAAAGTTCAAGATCATACACGATTATAAGTTGAGTAAATCGAAGAACAAGAAAAAAATTAATCATACTTCTCAGGAAATAGATCTCCAATAAGGGCAGAAGCCCGCGGTAGGAGATGAACTGCCCGAGCCACCACATCATTAAAGGTCCCACATAATTAAAGTACATAATACATAAAGTACATAAAGTACATAAAGTACATAATAAAGTACATAATTAAAGTACATAATAATTCTTAAAAGATTTTATAAAGCTAAACTAAAAGAATTGTAGTGGTGTAATTGTGGGAGTTCATTGTGTTTCTGTCTCTCTTCTGTATTTCATGATGTATGTCCTTTCCTGATGCATATATTTTTTCATCATGAAATACAGAAGAGAGACAGAAACACAATGAACTCCCACAATTACACCACTACAATTCTTTTAGTTTAGCTTTATAAAATCTTTTAAGAATCAAAGAAACACTTCTTCCTTGAGCAATCAAAGAGAGGAGATCACTCTTGAACTTCACTTTGTAGCCATTAAATGTAATGATAGAGAAATAAATGTAATTCTGCTGCGCAAGTGTAGTATTAGAAATTGGAATTACAAGATTACCATAGTTTTTAAAACGAGTACCTATCCCTGTCATTTGACGGAAACGCCAAAGAATAGTTTGTAAGTAGTGACCCACCGAGCACATCTCCTTCATAAGACCAAATGGTAATACATCTCGTTTTTTGAACAGTGGAAGAGAGGGTTCCTAATATAATTCGGTTTATTAGCGAATTTTGAAAGAAAAGGAAGATACCTATTCAGCCCTGTTGATGAAAAACGCCTTGACTCCAATTTTTTAGCAAATGGGGTTTTTACGTACAAGTGACACCTCATTTTAAAGATTTTTATGCTGAACATGATGGTGAAATCAGAATTAGGATATCTTATTCTGTTCTCAAACTGGAGCACTTTGATGGTGAAGGAACGTGGATGTTACTTGAGATGTTCTTCACGGTTCATCGTACTCAGCGTTGAAAAATCTATAATCTGAGGTGTTACGCGGCAAAAAAAGCAGACAAAATTTGTTATAAAACCAGTAAAATGGAGATATGTTACATAAAACCAGTTATTTTTGCAAAAATTTTGCTCTTTTACCCATGCTGCATGTCTGTGGAATTTTTTTAATTTGATTTCCTGAATTAATGTATCTTGAAACGTAAACCACCCCATTTTAAGAAGGGGTTGCAGTTGTATTTTTCTTGGTCGATTCATATGGTAGGTACGTTGTCGAACGTAATAAACCAAAACTGACGCTCCACGTGTATAACGCCGTAATCAATTTTACACGCAACTTAAGTGTTTTTTCAATGTTGTGATGTAGTGCGACTTTGTCCAAAGGGTTCCATCTACTTGATCAAAGGGATGAGTCGATTAGGGCCGCCAACCCCTCGGTGAGACGGAGAAAAAAATGAGGGAAGTTTATAACGTCGGATTACCCGAATTTGTCAGCGACTCATAGAAAAGTGGTGGGGGGAAAAGGGAAAAGCAGCCAAAAAGGTCCACCGGTTCCATCCAGAACGGGTTGAGTGTTTGAAGAAAAACGTCCTGCTCTGTCTCCATTCACATTGTTTTCCTCTCCGCTGTTTCTACAGCGCATAAAGAGCAGCCCTTCAGAACCTCTACAGATTTCATCTCTCTCTCTCTCTCTCTCTCTCTTTCTCCAAACCCCCTTCAGCAGCCCCTCTTTATCATCGAAGACAAAACAATGTCTGCTGACGTCAGAATGTTTTTTCTCTTATTAATCTCGAGACGCGGCTCTTCTTTAATAAACGGTACGTCGAGTGGGTTTTCGCGCCCGTAAGGATTTCGAGCTACTTTTCAAGATGCCAAAGGGCCCTTTTGTTCGAGCCCTTTGTTTGGGTCGTGGAAGGGCGTAGGGGGGGAGGCCCTTTGTTCGAGGGATGCTAATAAGATGGAATTGAGGCGATGCAAGCGGAGGAAAATGTCGGTTAGGTACCTTCGCAGACAGTTTAAACATCGGCCCGATACCACCTGTTGCTCGAGGTGACGCTTTTAGGCGAATTTTCGAAACCACTACAAACCACTATAAAATGTATAATGATTCATTTTCGATATAACAGTCCGACAGCCAACGGGGACCGGGTGCGAAAATTACCAGTGCCGAGTATTGAAATTCAAACCAAACCCAAAACGAGCAACATCAAGTAAGGAGGGTAGGCGGCATGCGTAAAATGTGTACTAGTACATAGAAATGTGTGTAAATACAATAATACATTATATTTCATTAAATATTTTACTGCTAATTTCTGAATTTTTTCACATTTTGAGATATTTTACTCTTTTTTTGATCGCCTGTATTGTTTGTTATTATTGGACCAAAATACTTGAAATGGAATAATTAAAATGAATTTCAATGGAAATTTAATGCTCCTTTGCGTGGTAGAAGAAATGAGCAGAAAACCAATAACAGTCCGAAAAAAATCGCGTTTATGTTTTTGCCCTCCTTAAAGACCTCAGGGTCCTCGTGTTAGAAAAATCCGCAAACGCTCCCTCAAATTTTCGTTAATTTTGGAATTGAGTCCAGTATTCCTCGATTTTTACAAGGCACCTGGACAATTGGGACTTGAACTACAGTTTATTTGAACCGTTTGAAAGTTCGATAAACAGTAGGCGGTCACAGTTTGGATGGGTTATTTCGGAAAATCACTCACTCAACGGGTAGCTTAAAATTAATTACGTGATTTTTTTTCTTTCAAGTACTTAACGATTTAGAGGACATTTAAAGCAGAGTCAGAATTTGAAATCGCATTGTTTCTATCACTTTTATATTTTGTGTTAAACTCATCTGAATCGGAGAAAATAGGAATTGTTTGGTTTTTCTCTCTAAAAGTGGACTTCTGGCGAAAACTGAACATTTTATCAGAATTTCAGCTCCATATTGGCATTTTACACCCCTAGAACCATGAAAAAGTGATGATTATTGAAGTGGCAAAAAGGTTTCTAGAGGGAGGTACTCGTATAGGAGAGAAAGGAAGTGCCAGATTCGTATTCAGCGCACCCGAAAACCTCATTATTAAATCAATGTGTAAATAGTGTACCCAATGTGTTACTTAAAGTTGCGTTACTCACCAATGTCTTACGAGTTATATGAAAATATAACAAGTTGTTATTAACAACAACAAATTTTGTTCCTCTTACATCACCTCCAAATTCTAGTTAAGAACTTCCAAGATCTTGACCTTGACGTACTCGCTTCGGCGGTACATATACTAAAATTGGAACGATACAGAGAAGATTAGCATGGCCCCTGCGCAAGGATGACACGCAAAATCGTGAAGCGTTCCACATTTTTTTGTCCGCACTTCCCTGAAAATATAATTTTATTCCGTGAATATTTTGATAACGTTGTTTCGTAAGCGGACGGCGGGGGTGAAATTTTCAAGGGGTACACGCAGCGCCGGAGCTTCTGAGGGCCTGAGTTCGAATCCCGACAGGTTATTGATAAGTTTTAGTCGTTTTCCCCTCTCGATTCAGTCTCCAGTTTGTTTTAGCGTTTAATTACGGATATCTCTCATAATAATATATATTATATTGGTGCTTTCAATCAGGTCCACTTGTAAATCTATTATCTGACTGAATTCCTTAATAATTATTATTCGCATCTAGATGTGATCGAACGACTTATTTCACACAAAAATACGACTTTGACTCTTTGGGAAAATGACAAAAAAACTAATGTCATCTGCAATCTGAATAGCTCCGGACGGACAGTTTACCCACGAAAGAAAGAGTGTTGGGAGGGGGGGGGGGTTATCCAATCGATTATTCCTGTTGTTGTAGATTTAAGTAGATTTAACCCTCCAGGTCCTACAACTCAATGAAAAAAATAAAATAATAAATCCTCAGTGGAATGTCTCCAAGTTTTTCTGAAAGAATTAGGTACACCTAAATAAAGTAAATAAGAAGGTTTTCAAAATTTCACACTATTTTCCCAATTTTACAGTACCGCGCTGTGCAAAAAACGACATTTCATAAATACCTTCATTTATGTCTCATAAATATTTTATAAATATTTATAAAATAAATATCTATTTCATAAATATCTTCATCTAATTTCATAAATAAGATATTTTAAAACGATATTTCATTTAAAAATAACTCGCCCAGTTTTACGAAATCAATTTTTTCTTGTTCCACCGCCCAGTGCAACCTACAAGGTGCGGTGCTGTGGTAAATTTATGGAAATAATTCAACGATTCAAAAACCTTCTATTCTCATTTAAGTACTCAAAAAATTGAAAACAATCAAATTCTGTTTTCCGTTGAGTTATAGGAACTGGAGGGTTAATTTGGTAAAAATGGTGTCTTGAATAGTCGAGCTCCGCTCCGAGTGGACAAGGAATATTTAATTATATTTAATTATGTTCTGTAAATTATGTTTACTTGTTTATTAAATAAATTTTGTTGTTCTCCATCGTAAAATAGGAAATTGGAAACATCTGTACAGGTGAATGGTTTTGGACATGGATGAATCCATGGAAATAGGTTTCATTTATTCAACTTTCATTCATTCGTCCATGGATGAATTAGAACGTAGAAGAAGAAAGGAGGTTTCAGTTTGGTTGTCCAAGTTTGCGTTACAGGTTTTCGAACTATCTTTGAATTTGAAATCATCAGTGGATAAAATACAGGGAAATCCTTTCCTGTACTGGAAAAACAATGAAAAAAAAAAAAAAAAATCAATTTTATGAAAAATCGAGTTTATGCCAACAATTTTTAGAAAAAATGATTTAGGTTTCAATTTTGAATTAAAAAACAACTAAATCGACACTTGTACCAATTTCCCATCCTCACAACCTACCTACCTAGAACATGCTATTATTATTATCATTACAATAATTATTTTAAGAAATAGTATCTTAGTAGAAAATGAATTTTTTAGAAATAACTTTTTAGAAACCGATTTTTAAATCGATATTATAAAAAAATCGATACTTTTGTGACGATTTTCCGCTATTCGATCTTTTGGATTCGATTTCCCATCCTTAGTAGGTAGGTAGGTCATAATAATAGAATCTATCCATGACCATCCGAAGCTGTACGTGGCCCAAAATGTTTTATTTTGAGGGTTTTAAACGTTTTTTTCGTCTCCTGTAAAATTTGATATTTCTAGTTACGCGTTGTCACGGATTTCAAAAAAATCGTAGTTATGCTGTCACTTCTTAACCATCGATATAGACACTTTTCTTTCAATACTGTATCGATATCGATACAATTGATTCGATTCTGATTCGATACCAAATATCCTAGTCATATAGTCCCTCACTATGTTGAAAGGAAATGCTCAAGTGTCGATGTGAGGAGGCACGGCTGCTTGAGCTATTCATAGTCAGTCACTAAGGAAATGCTCTAGCAAACACTTAAGCATTTCCTTTCGCCGTATTCATAGACCGAAAGTCAAGTCATTACTTTACTTTCAGCCCCATTTTCGCACCGAAATCAGAGGTAGCTCGGAACCTACCTTAAGCATTTCCTTAACTGAATTCTCCGTTGTCATCATTCATTCGTTTGTTGCTTACATTTCATTTTCATTTCTCGATGGATTATCAACAGATTTTTGAGTTGAAGTTTAATAAGTGTTCCTACGCCGTAGCAGTGGGATAGAAGCAACATTGAATTGAATTGAGAACAGCGATTTTTTTTTCCTTCCGAATTTCGCAGTGGAATCGCCATTCTCGCTAAATCTCGCCTACAGAACGTTCTCTGAACCCCCCAGTGTCGTTCAGTCGCCCATAAGCGGCACTTTGAACGCAACTCGGCCTCCATACGGTTCCGTCGCTTATAATTTCCCACTTGAAAGGGCCCTTTTCCCACGATATGACTGCGAGAAAAAAGTGGTGGTTCGGAGCGATTTGCCTCAGAGCAACAAAATGGTGGACGAGAGCTTTGAAAAGAGTCGTAACGTCGAAATTGTGGGGGCGTGTCGTTAAAATCAAAGGGAAGCGCAGAGGGGGGGGGGATGGAGGTTCTTTGAAAAGTCGAATGCATAATCCTACCGTATCCAACCATTCGATTGAGCACATGGATTCGTATTTCGACTATTTATTCCAAATAAATCAATCAATATGAGTCCGTTTATTATTTATTACTAGGTATTGCAATCCCCTCCCCCTCTCACCCTCTTAGGATACGTAGAATCCGAAGATCTAATTTAAAAAACCCAAATACAATCGTACTAAAATTTTAAAGTTCAAGATGCGCGCTTGGACCGACCTCAGAATGATCCTTGAAATGTTTCATAACCTTACGTCATCATCCCCCATTATATGCCTCAGTTTCGGGTGCACCCATAAATTAAATTGCATCCGCGATTAAATAAAGTGGGAACGAAAATTACGAGTCGTCCCTCATCTCGCGTCCTAATAACATTCAAAACGTCAGAGCCTGTCAGTGAATAACACTCCCTTCCATTAGCCATCGAGTAATAAGTGTCGGATTTTAATAATCCAAATTTCTTTTATAAGGAAAATGAAACGAGGGAAATTACGGCGTTGCATGAGGAAGAACTAATAAATCAGGGAGAACACGTCGACCCTAACAATTAATTTTCCCTGACGACCGCTTTGTATCTTTTTCTTTGGTTTTAATTTCAAATTATTCATTTCGACATTCACGTTTTCATTCTCCAACGATATTAAAATGTACGAATTCGACTTCAAAACTTACCTGATGGTTGACCCACACTGTTGTCCTTTATGCGTTTCTTGAGACAACTTAAAAATTTATAAGGGTCTTCGGAAAATTGCCGAATTCGTTAAAAAAAAATGCATTATACGAGTTTTCTGTATTGTACCCAATAATGTTTTGAGAGGTATGGGCTGTTGTTTGCCCACTGTTTAAAGCAGGAGTTAAAGAAAGTGTTGGGAACTATAGGCCTATATCACTTGTAAGCAATGTAGCGAAAATCATAGAGAAGTGTGCCAAGATCCAAATAATTGCCTACCTAGAAAATTTCAATTTGTTATGTGATCGCCAATTCGGGTTCAGGTTAGGGAAAAATACGCAAGATGCTATTTGTTATTTGACTTCAAAATTAATGGAAGACTTGGACAATGGGGAAAAAGCTCTATCAGTATTCACAGATCTAGCAAAGGCCTTCGACACGTTGCCACACGATAGACTACTCCAGAAAGTGAGGGCCCTTGGTTTTGGCGAGAATCCCTTGATTGGGTTGAAAGTTATCTTAGTGGTAGGTCTCAGTGCGTAAAAGTCAATGGTCGCTATGGAGCGTACGCTGACTGCGGTGTTTATGGTGTTCCCAGGGAACGGTTTTATTTATAATACATAATAACGAGTTAGGCAAAATTAGTATGAATGGAGAAGGAATCCTTTTTGCTGATGACTCTGGTTTATACTTCGCAGGTGATACCTGGGATGATGTTTTTCAAAAGGCAGAGCTTTGGTTGATTTATCGTTAATGGTTGGTTAGTGGAGAATGGATTGACCCTTAGCTTACTAAAGGCCAATTTTGTGCCTTACTATTCTTCGATTCTGAGCCTCGAAACGGAACCTTCCCGAAAATCTCAAGATTCGCTTCCATAATTTTAATTGTAATTTAACTCGGTGTTCAGCTTGTTCTGAGGTAAACACAAGTTATACTTATTGCGAAATATTTACCTAGGTATTATCTTGGACTGTACTATGAAAGGGGAAAGTCAAATTGGTTTGGTGTGCGTGAGGTTGAGGAAGCTCACTTATGTTTTCTCGCAGCTTCGAAACATTTTGACGCCTAATCTTATGCGAACTATTTACTTCGCACTGGCGCAATCGATTTTTTGGTTTATTATCTTCGATAATGAACCATTGGAATCGCCCAAAGAAAAAAAAATTTTAACCCCCCCTCAAAATTTGTTGGTTTACGTTTCAAGATACGTAGATTCAGAAAATCGAATAAAAAAAAATCCGTCCGTCCGCCGTACGCCGTCCGCCGTCCGCCGTACGCCGTCCGCCGTCCGCCGTCCGAGGCACTTTGCCCAGTTAGCGTTGAGTTAAAATTACGAAATTTGGTTTCTGGGTTTGGACCAGCCCCACAATGATCCACGAAACTTTTCATAACCCTAGGTCAAGGGGAAGGGGTTCAAAACGAATTTTGAAATTTTGAAAATTCCATATCTCGAAAAATTCCCATCTAACGGTATGTTTTTTATTTCATATTTAGATAGAGTTTGTTCCGTAGAATTTTTTAAGACCATCCGCAGACTTGAACGACCAGCCGTTCGTTCACAATGACGGCTCAAAGATTGTGCCTCACAACCCGATCGTGAATCAAACTGTTGAAATACAGGTCCATTTTCATACTAACAAGCTCTTTGGAACATCATATGGCTTAAGTGATGTCGAGTTTGTTGTTCTGAGGTGCGTTTCGTGCTACGGAAATGAAGGTAATTTCGAATGTTTGTTGGTAGGTACTTCTTTTATAGAAAAATTATTACCGACGTAGTATTAAAAACCCCAGAATTATATCGTATTAATTAATCATAATTAATAATAATTATTATTAATAGTAAATACGAATTATTAATACCTAACAATAAATTATAATAATTTTCACTAGGTACTTGATAAAATTGTTAATAATTAGTGATAATTGATAATAATAATTAATCTAACATTTAGGATCTAGACATTTAGACCTAGTGATCTAGACAGAAGGGTGATCTGTACAAAGAAGATAATGAACCGTTGTGTCAAGAATTTGCAGAGTTTTTATATTTTATTATAACAAAATATGATCTGCCAGCTTGGGGTAGCGCCTACCCTACTACCATCAACCCTGCCTTCATTTGCCAGAATCTTCTAAGATTCTTTTGCGAGTAGCCACTAGAGTAGATTTTTGAGCACACTGGCCCGGTCTTCAAACGAAGGCAAATTCTGAATGTGAGCTCCCTTGTTGAGTTGTCCAGTTTGAAGCAGGTTTTGGAGGATAGAAAATTCTCATATCAGGTCATTTTGCTTTACCCTTATACAAAACAAAAGCGGCGTTAAATTTTTTATTTTTTTACCAAAGGCATTCGGTTGTATAACAGCCTTCCCGCTAATATTATAAAAGAGGATCTTTCTAGACACCCTAACAAAATAAATATAATTTTGAAGGGTTGGTTTCTCGAAAACTTGTAGCCTCATATTTTAATTGACGATATCTGTATAAAAATTATCCTACTATCTGTCCGTCTCTAGAGGTATGTTTATTTTCTTCAAGCTATTTAATATGTTAAAAGTTTTTGAGAGCTCATGACTTAGTTCGTTCTCCCTATCGCGGGCATAGCCCATTAGGGGAACTGATTTTTCTTTAATCCACCAAAAAAGAAAATAAAGTTTATTTCACTCTCAAAATCCATTAGTTTATAAAGTGACAGCTAAAAAATAATGTTGACCGAAAACCAGACATCCAGGAGACGGCGTTGACAACATAACGTGAGGACAAGTATGTCGTATGTTCTAGGAATTTACGGTCCTTGCGCGTAGCTACGACAATTAGGTAACTGGAATCAAAGGTGGGAAGACCACTGTGGTTTCGTGTTTTTGGTATTGTTGAAATCGCCTGTGAGTGACCCTACCAGAGAGTGGTTCCTTCGACAACAGGTTTTCGGAATTGTATTAATGAGCGACCCTAAACCGAATTCTCTTTCATAACTACTAGGAAGGTTTAGACGCCTGGTCGATGCAGAAATGTCTTGAATGTACTACGTATAACATACTAGAGGGACGAAAAGTATCGATAAAAAAAATGACTTCACCTTTTGCCATCTTCGCACAGAATGATTAAATAACGTACGAATTTTGTACGTTTGTATGTGAAGTCGCCAATGCGAGCAGCGAATATCGGAAAAATTTGTTCGGATGAAGCAAATTTTGGATAAACGCTATTTGGGTAAACTAGTTAACAGTTAACTCCAGTTTGTCCAAATCGCAGTTACTGTATTCTCTATAACGAGCGAAATCCATTGACGTTCGTTACAGAGAAGTTTCTGTACACAATGAATTCTCCAGAGTGGAATTATTCAGTGATGTAATCAGGTCCCTACACACAGGGCATCTATTCTCATTCGTGGGGAAAAAAAAAACTTTTTAATGTTTTCATTAATGCGCGGCGCAGGACACGGACGCAGGGGATCCGCACAGGGCGCTAATGCGAAGGGAAACGGCGCTACGGCGGCGGTCGGGTCGTTGTAAATGAAAAGAAATGCTGTAATTTCGGCAGTTTCGTGATTTTTAATGAGCCCCATTACAAAGGGAGGGAGTTGCGAGGGGAAATATTTCGCATTTAAAACAATAACGCGATGTACTCGGGGAAATTTATGAGTTTCGCAGTGAATTAATTATTCAACATAGAATTGGGAGGCTCTAAACTAGGGTTGGAAGAACATCGATGTTTTCAAACATCATATAAGAAACCTCGATGTTTTTTCCGAAAATAACTTACCTACTGTAGCCTTACCGAAGTACAAGTACCTACCCACCTAGCTGTCAAGTTTTTTGGTAATTTTGGTTTATTATCTTCGATAATGAACCATTGGAATCGACCAAAGAAACAAATCCGTAGCACTTTAGCGTTGTGCAAAACTTATGCAATTGGGTTCACATGTTCAAACCACACCCTCGATGATCCTTTTGAAAAAAATCATAATCATAAGTCAAGGGGAAGGGGTCCAAAACGAATTTTGAACTTTTAGTTCAAGAAGATAATGAACCCTTGGGTCAAGAATTTGGAGAGATTTTGTTCCTACTTATATTACCTTAAGACGATTGCGATTTCGACGACTTTTTACGTTAAAAAATTGATTGAACCGCAATTTAACAAAAAATTTACTTTATTCCCAATATTTATTGTTACCCTCCTAAAAAAAAAAAAAAAACTCTTAGCTGGAACAGAACAGGAGATTGTAGGTAGGTACACATGCAAGTACTACACCATAAGGATATGTACCTTTCATTGAAATCCAAAATGCCAAGACATTCAGTATGATGAAGGTTACAAGAAAATCATCGAAAAATCGAAAAAAGTCAACTTTTACTTGAGATCCAGTTTGCTCATTTTACATGTTTTGACTCCGATGTTTGCATTTGGCGAGCCTTCTAAAAAGGCCTCATATCTCTTTTTTTTTAATAAAAAAAAAAATTAGACACAATTTAACAAAAAATTATTTTATGAATTTCTAAAATCAGACGACGCAGGGGCATTTTCTCATCAAAATAGTGAATTTAGAAATTTATTTCAAAAGTTTAAATCAATCACAGCCTGAGATATCCTTCAAAAACATTCCAAACTAGGTCCTGCTGACCCTTGAATGAAAGAATGAATTAAACGCGATGAAGACTGATTGAAATCAACGATCTTTATTGTAGAGCACAGATGGTTACATAATGGCGGACTTCCCAATACACAAGTGCTTACATTATCTCGGTTCTTCGAATTCGTAGCGGTTGGTGGGGAATGTGCTTCAGTGGTCGTTCCGCGCACTATCTTTGTTGATACAACAAGTTTATTATCCTACAATGGAGTAAAACCTTTTAATACCTTAAAATTATTGTTATTAAAATGTTTAAAATACGTATTAAAGAGTTCATTTCACTTTAATTTTTGATAGTTTTGGGTAGAACCGATCAATTTTATTTTGATCAGTTTGCTTGTAAACGAATCAAAATGTGATTCTAAGCAAATGATTTAAAGTTACATTTTTATTTTATTGTAGAGTACCTACCATTAAATTAGTTTAAGGCGACTCCTTCCCTCAGCACAAGTTTTATAACTTATTGAGGGGCGACCGCACTTTTCCGTTTTCTATTTCTGGAATTTTTCGTACTGTAATTTCTCTAATAATAGCTAAAAAAAAAAAAAATTATCGTCAAAAAACGTCGAAAATGTTTTAATTTTTTATTAATAATTATTTGGCATTACATACATTTTGCATACAGCCATGTAACCGAGGTTGGTCGTTACCTCGCAAATTCGCTCATTTTGTCATTCTCCACGATTGGATTTTTTCCGTTATTAATTTGTTACCATCAATCACCGTTCTAAAGCTGCCCCCGTATACACAGTTATCAGTGACGATCCAAGTTTAACCCTTTATTCCCACCCAGTGCCCCCTCCATTCACAATCGCGCTCTCCGCTGATACGACCTCTGAGGATTCCGCTTTTTGTTGACTCCCAAAGCCAAATTTATCGCTTGCTCGCTGGGGGGTAAAAGAAGACCAAAAAAAAACATCAAATAACAAGTCAACTTATCAAAGGCACCCTCTGATCCCGAATGACTTGCCAGTAAATTGGTCCCTACAACCGACCCGAGTAACAACCTCGAAATCATTTCATTCCGTCCTTTGTTTCTTCCATTTCTCTCTCGAACGCTCCATCAAACTCGTATTTTGAAATGCCCTCCATCTCCCGCCTTGTATTTACTTTTAATTAAGACTTTCTAATTACTCTTTGCCTTATTTTACAGGTCGGTGTCACCATCTTCTGCTGCCATTTGACAGCCTGTTCAATTTGAGTGAGTTTTTGTTTTTTGTTTTTTACGTTCGTAACACTAACTGGCAAACCGTGACTCAAGGTTTACGGCCAGCGCCGCATTACAAGAGTATTGTAAAAAAACTCTGCAAATTCTTGACACAACGGTTCATTATCTTCTTTGTACAGATCACCCTTCTGTCTAGATCACTAGGTTTAAATGTCTAGATCCTAAATGTCAGATTAATTATTATTGTCAATTATCTCTAATTATTACCAATTTTATCAAGTACCTACTGAAAACTATTATAATTTATTGTTAGGTATTGATAATTCGTATTTATAATTACTAATTATTATTATTAATTATGATTAATTAATACGATATAATTCTGGGGTTTTTAATACTACGTCGGTAATAATTTTTCTATAAAAGAAGTACCTACCAACAAACATTCGAAATTACCTTCATTTCCGTAGCACGAAACGCACCTCAGAACAACAAACTCGACATCACTTAAGCCATATGATGTTCCAAAGAGCTTGTTAGTATGAAAATGGACCTGTATTTCAACAGTTTGATACACGATCGGGTTGTGAGGCACAATCTTTGAGCCGTCATTGTGAACGAACGGCTGGTCGTACAAAGCTGCGGATGGTCTTAAAAAATTCTACGGAACAAACTCTATCTAAATATGAAATAAAAAACATACCGTTTGATGGGAATTTTTCGAGATATGGAATTTTCAAAATTTCAAAATTCGTTTTGAACCCCTTCCCCTTGACCTAGGGTTATGAAAAGTTTCGTGGATCATTGTGGGGCTGGTCCAAACCCAGAAACCAAATTTCGTAATTTTAACTCAACGCTAACTGGGCAAAGTGCCTCGGACGGCGGACGGCGGACGGCGGACGGCGGACGGCGTACGGCGGACGGCGGACGGCGTACGGCGGACGGACGGATTTTTTTTTATTCGATTTTCTGAATCTACGTATCTTGAAACGTAAACCAACAAATTTTGAGGGGGGGTTAAAATTTTTTTTTCTTTGGGCGATTCCAATGGTTCATTATCGAAGATAATAAACCAATAGCGACAAGATGAAGAATTTTTCAACGTGAAGATGTAAATGAATGCAAAATGAAGGCGCAGAATTCCAGAGGCTTATTAAAACCCGATCACCTAGCCAGCCAGCCCTCTGACGTCATAGGCTCTTACGGCATAGGCTGTACGTACAAGTTGGCCTCTTGCCAGCCGTCTGAAGTCATACGCTCGTGCGTCATAGGCTCTGACGTACAAGTTGGCCTCCAACCAGCCCTCTGACGTCATAGGCTCTTACGGCATAGGCTGTGACGTACAAGTTGGCCTCCAGCCAGCCGTCTGACGTCATACGCTCGTGCGTCATATGCTCTGACGTAGGTACTAGTTGGCCTCCTGCCAGCCGTCTGACGTCATACGCTCGTGCGTCATAGGCTCTGACGTACTAATTGCCCTCCGGCCAGCCCTCTGACGTCATACGCTCGTGCGTCATAGGTGCGTCTGACGTAGTGGCCCGCCTGTCGCTTGTGTTCTGACGTGATCTGAGGGAAAGGGTGAATCATGGAAACAAATTTTTCCCGTTTCAGTTTATGGGCCAAAGCAAAGACATGAAAATGTCAAAAGAATGTCAACTCCATCCTGTTGTTGATACAGTCGAGAATTAAATGCTTGCATACGAGTCTGCAACACATTGGGACATTTTATGTCTTTAAAGAAGTGATTCAAGAACCTTCGAACAATGCTACATCACCTACCCCAGTAGCGTAGTTGTTATACTTAATTGTAGGGTTCATCAGAAATTATGAAGCTTGCATTCGTATAGACAATAATATTTACACAGGTATCATTCTCAATAATTTATATTATAAATTATTGAGAATGATACCTGTGTAAACAATTATTTAAACAATCACGCTCATACCGCAGCTTGTCGGCCACGCCCTCCGCAGTGGTTAACGTAATATGGTTAGGTAAATCGAGAGCTATCCAACAAGTGGATTTTTGTACGATGATAACTGGCGAAGATAAAGTTCCGTAGCAACGAATCGGTTGTAAGCGAAAATCATCAGAAATTTTCGTGACGATTTCGCGTAACGCTTTTGTGTAACGTTTTTCGAGTTATGTGCCAGAGTAAAGACATAAAATGTCAAAATAGTAGGTTATTGAGAAGAAGAAAAACTGTTAACAACGTAGTTATTCCTGGCAGAAATGTTGGCTTAATACAGAAGGTACACCTGCCCACTATAATTAAATTGGAAAATACCGTGATTCTAATTTAGAATACTGACAGAAACGCCATCTAGGCCTATTATAGGCCTATAATAGATAGATGGGTCTGCGAGAGATAACTTTTTGCACCATTTCACCAAAAAGGACTTTTCTTACTCGTAGCTAATTTTCGATAAAAGGAAGCAATTGTCCTCGGCCCAATTTTTTTTTTAAACTCGAATTTCCGAAAAGTTTTTATACCGAAATCCGTTTCAGACCAACCAACAAATTTTGAGGGGGAGTTGAAAAATTTGTTATGGTCGATTCCAATGGTTCATTACGCAGGCCCACAAAAAATAAATAAAGTGGTCTGTTCTTTTGATGAGACCCACCACCTATTCTTATGTATTTTTCGACGCTGAATCCGAATCTGTAATCAAAAGACTCCCAGTCGATTGTTGCGAGATAATATCGAAAAACACCTAAAAATCCGCTCGGAAACCGGCGCTCTATCAGAAATGTCGAAATTTAGGGTGTTTTTGATTAAATAAGATGATACCCCGATCCTATCATACAAAAAGCAACTTTCGATCCTGGAATTCAATTACCGGGGGTTTTAGGGATCGCTGATCACGAATATAATGTTACATTTGTAATTTAGTCGCTCCGGAGGGTGCTTATCGGCAGCGACTTAGGTATCAAATTTATCCCTAGCATTTATAACTAGCGAGATGTTGCGGGCTATGTGGTTGATATTTCCTTGAAGAGCTATCCAACTATCCACAGTGCTAATAAAGCAACATCACTTTTTATTATTTTTTCATCCCGGTTCAGCAGATTTTGGGCAATTTTCAAAATAAACCAATACATTTGATACATCGCTGCCGATAAGCGCCCTCTGGAGCGACTAAATTACAAATCTGACATTATATTCGTGATCAGCGCTGGTGTGGACGTTTTTCAAAATTATGGAAGCGGGAAAGCTCATTCATATAACACTGGCTGTTCAGTAGCGTAGAATCTGATATTCCCTTCACCGACCACGAATCGAAGACAATAGAGATCATGAGCTCTACGGGTTCGATTGAAATTAATTTCCTCGACTTCGTCAGTATTTACTGGGGGTTGATATGCGACACTATTTGAGTCAGGGCGGGGCGACGGATGAGAGAGAGAAGCTCCAGATCCAATCAGAGAACGGTAGGTGACAGCTCGGTGATTCACAGGGCCGACGGAAGGTTGGTGGTGGTGGTGGGGGTGGGGGGGGGTAGAGGTTACCCCGCGATGCCTGCGCCGTCGTAATTAAGCGTCGCATCAATTAGGTATAAACAGCCTCGTGATTGCTCCACGTCTAAATTCAGGCTCTGAGACGGGGCTTTTGGCGATAGGCGGGGGATTGGGATGGGGGAGATGGATGGAACAGTTAGGGATCATTACGGTGCCATGGATGAGGTAGTTTGGGTGATAGAATACAGAGAGAGTTGGTAGCGGAGAGAAGGGAGAAGGGATTTAGTATTTTTGTGTGAAATCAGCAGAAAATATTGCAGTTTGAAAAAATGGTCTTAACAAAATCTTGAAATATTGAAACCAAAAATTTACTAAAATATTTGCTATATAGAAGTGTCTAAAGTATGTGTAAGGAGACATTATCAAACAAACAACAAAATTGTCAGAAAATGATAATGGCTGCTACCGGCTGCCAGCATATCGCTAGCATTCATCAAGTACCCCTCGCCTCTCTGCCCAGGTAGGCTACTCTGCTGCTTTTGACGAAGCTGCGCGACCGAATTCCACTTGTAGGTATATCAACATTTATATGTATGCTTGGGTTTTTAATGTGTTATTTTAACCCATTAAATGGGTTAAAATAATACATTAAAAATTTTGTACTCGTAATACTAAATTGTCTAAATAAACAGTTACAAACTATTTTTCCTAGCTTATAGAATCCCTGTGAGTGAATACAGAACAAAATTATTATTCAACATTTTTTCGAGTTGTCATAAGTGACTGTGGTTTTTGTCATATTTGGTAATGTGCGCACCACGTTAAGTTACAAGTGTCCGGTACGAACAACAGTAACAATGGTAACAGTTCAAGGATCAATCAATCAATCAAACTAAAGAGTAAAAACCAAATTTTCAGTATGGACCAATGAAGTTATACACGTTTATGTTACTGTCCTTCAAATTAAAGATAAGAATCAACGTGAACAAGAAATGCAACGTAGAAATCAAGGTAGGCACCTAATAATCCGAAACAAATTTATTTAAATATGATATGAAATAAAAATCAGTAAGTTTGGTATGGAATAAAACTATTTCATGTGATAAGCAGTAAAACAGTTTATTGTATCTAAGCGTATGAAGTCCCTCCACAAACCGTGCATTATGGGGAACGCTGAGCACTACTGGGTTAATAAAATTCAACTATAGCATCTCCATAATATAGAGACATATTATGTCATATGAATAAAATATAGGACATATTATGTCGCACAATTAATTTTAATGTAATAAACAGTCAAACTTTGAAATTTTGCAAAAACTTCTAATTTTACTAATTTTCTTGGAAAAAATACGAAAAATTGAGGTTTTTCACACATTTTTGCTAACATTGCGCGGAAGACAAATTAATTTAAAAAAATAATTAGTGCTTTTTTTCACGTCTATACCAATGGCAACATTCGTGCACTATAGCGGTCTGAAATTTAGAACAAGTTTTTTTTCGAACCACCCTACTGCCTAGACCCCTGATCGGCTGAGTGGCTAAAATAATGTGGGCGCCAAATGTACAAAAACCAACTGTGTGATTATGTCAACAACGTGTATTTACCCTAATTTGTCACAACAAGGAACAACAACTATCTATTGTAGCCAATTTCCAAAACTCAAAAACCACTTTTTTTGTCACGTAACTAACTCACTAACCGTCAATCAAAACGCATGCAACATGGCCTTACTATAACAATAATATTATGTTCCATGCTTAAAGAAATTTAGCCGTTAGACTCAAAACTAAATGGGAAGGGGGGGGGGGGGCTGTCGAGGCCTTTAGAGCCGAGTTTTGCATCAGGAAATGAATAAATAAGTAGGTTCGACAGTTAATTGGAAATGATCCAATACCTACGCTAAAAGCACGCAGCAGCGTCATTATGAGCCGCAATGCGTTCCAACGTCAAGGCTGAAGCTTTGCGCACATTGAAGGAGCGTGATTAATTCCCCACCGTTGAAACTATAGGGGAATGTTTAGAGGGTGCTGGTTCAACTCATGAAACCTCGTCCATCATCCCCTTCAGCCCTATTGCCTCACCTTTCTCACAATCTATTACCCTTCCCGCTTCCCTTTTAACCCTCTCAGACACAAAATGATCTCGCATACCCCTCAGAATATAGATAACCAACGTGTAATATTAGGTATATATTACATATCAAAGGTAGTAGATGTACGCTTTGCTTTTGGTATATATTATATACTCACATGGGTGACTCAATACCTGTCACGAGCAGGAGCGACAGAAGTGGTGAGAACCGTTCGAAGGATACAGTAGGTTCGTTCCAACTCTAGAGTTCATGCACCAGTTCAGTGTACGAACTGGAAAACATGGTGATGAGTGAGGGAGAATTAAATTTTATTACATCTGACGAAGTTTGACGATGTTTGAACCCCTACCAAACAAACGCAAAATGATGATTGCCTTAGCTGTTCTGAACAAAGGGGTGTTGGGACCACCTTCACTGCACACTACCATTGTGAAAATTTCGTCAGTAGCTTATTTCCCATAAAGCAGCTGACTCGTGGTATGATTTCAGTAATTTTCGTAAGTACTTACCTACTACAATGACTACAAATTTCATTTGCATCACGATTGCTACTTGTATTCATGAAAAATATAACGTTGAAACTTGAAATTTTGGATGGGTTTTTTTCATTGCTCCGCGTAAAGGTATAACCCGGTTATTGTATTAAATTTGGCCTGGGACACTAGTTATCTCATTAAGCGGGTTCTAACTGTTCATGAAAGTTCATGAAAGTAGCTGCTAAATCGCCAACATAAACTTCACTAGGTCTCTACGAATTGTTTCCTGCTACAATGTAACATGTCATGTTTCCGCTCTTTTCAGTCGTAGCTAACTTTTATTTCTGTTACAAAATTGATTGAAACCAGCAAAAATGTGTCTACTATTTAATTAGACACTCGACATCTTTTCTACTAATCTTGGTCATTATAGTGTTACGTTATGGCGGTGTGTGGTAGTTGGAGACGGGATGAATTTCTGCTTTTTCATTATTTTGTATCAAAGAACTGACAATCATTTGTAATAACTTACACTATTTGATAATTATTGTTAGTAAATAATTCTAATGCTGGGGAAATGTCTAGAGGGAGGTGTCGCGAGATGTCGACATCTCTTATCATTATTCTTACTGACGGTGAACACATCACACACAAGTAATTAATTATTATTCATAATAATAATTAATCTATCATTTATTGATCTAGACAGAAGGGAATCTATGGTTTGATTTCTTATCAAATCCGTTTCAGATTCCAAATATCTTGATTCGTTCTCCTGTCAGAAGAACCCCTGACTGTGCTGCCATCTGCATTTTACCCCTGATAGTTCTCCTAATCTCAGAATCTCACCTACTTGTCGTTAGCTGAATAAAAACATGATGAAAAGCACATGGTCTTAATGTGTTATGTGGGCTTCTCGTGAATAAACTGTTGTGGGATCATCCGCAGTCAGTTTAATCCTCACTCTTTTAGTTATCTGGAGCTTTGTTTGGTTTTTAAACCCTCTAGAAATTACGTTAAAATCTTTAAACATTTCCTCCGAACATACCACGTTTTTCCACATCACTAGTTCTCGAATCGGTTGGATAGTACCTACACAAGTAGCGCATTCTGTTGGTGGATTATCGAACAACAGAAAGTGCCTACCGTTGTCTAAATAGAAGGCACTCGGACACCTGAGTGAGATTAACACTTGAGGGTCCTTCTCACACTCGAACTGAGTTTTTATATGTATATTTCTGACAAAAGTATGAGGAATGAATTTCATTTCATTTTACTAGTCAAACGTTGGTTGGGGTTACGATTCGATTTTGACTTGTGGCCGGGTGGTCCGTAGGCGACTCCTTCCGTGACCTGAGAACAAGTCACGTTAACGGTAGTCATTGATGCGCTCGAGTAAAGACAGTCAAGGGAAGAAGAAGAAAAAAAAAAGATTGAAAGAGAAGAAAAACCAGGAAAATAGAGAAGAGGACGAACCGAACAAAAGGTGACCCCAAGGCGGGAGGGTGTCGCACCAGAAAAAGTCGCTTTTCGAGAGGAAAATTATCGAAAAACTACTCGGTGGAGAACCGGCCCCCGGAAATTGCCGAAAATAGAAGAAGAAGAAGACGAAGACGGCGTCGCGCATGCGTGGGGGTCATGATGGCTGGTCACGTGTCGCTTGTCGGTCGTCAGATGATGAGTGAAGGAAACGTCAATCTAAACAGACAAAGCGGAAATGATGACCGGAAGGTGACAGTCGCTGACAAGGGGACGGTAATTGACGAATAACCGACGAAAAATTACAGATGGGCGTTAGATTCGCTTATGGGAAAGAAAGATGAATGCATAATCGAAAGTCACGCAGCATGGCAATAAGAGCGAATTTTCGAAGAAAAAACTGGTTTTTATGTAAAATGTTTCCATTTGACTGGTTTTATAACAAATTTTGCCAAGTTTTTGCCGTCTAACACCTCAGTTGATAGATTTTTCAACGTTGAACAAGATAGTCAGCAGAGCACATTAGATTATAGCAGATGAACCGTGTAGAACATTTCAAGTAACAACCACGTTTCTTCTCCTTCAAAGTGCTCCAGTATGAGAACGGAATAAGATATTACTACTCTGACTCCACCATTGTGTTCAGCGTTAAAGCATACCTATTTAAAATGAGGTGCCACTTGTCAGACTGTTTGATTTTTGGAATTTATGGGTAATTTTCCCCCATAAAAGACCCCCCCCCCCCTTAGAATGACCCGAGTCTGCCCATCTACAAACCTTGCCTTTCGATTGCCAGGACGGATTTTTTGTGCAAATTTGAACTTTTTATCTCAATTTTATCGAGAGTTATCGTCTGGAATGATACAATGTGTCATTGTGTATGTATGGTTATATAAATAGATATATGTACATATGTGTTTTAGCGTCTTTTGGCATTCAGGAAGGTCTGGAACGGATTTTGTCATGAACATTTTTCGGAAATTCGAGTTTCTTCGAAAATTTGCTAAAATAACTAACATTAGAAGAAAAGAAGTGATTTTGCAATAGCACTCTCTTAAATTTCAATTTTGAATATTTGCACTCATTCACTAACTAGTTCAAAGAGTTCTATAAATATTCGAACCCATAATGACCTTAATATTATGAAATGGAAAAACGAGGTATGTTGATTCGGCCAAAAGTATGCTCATTACTTTTGTTACTCGTATGGAACAAAAGTAATGAATGTCAATATTAAGCGCTCCTGAACAATTCGGTATTTTCGACATATCACATTTTTCCTGCCAATTCAATTGTATATTTCGGTTGATCGTGTCGGTCACTGCTTTTCCGATCATCATTCGAAACGGGAGTCGTATGATTCACTTCCACTTAATTCAGGCCCTCCAACGACTTTAATCAGTGGAGAAAACCCGTTTTTCTATCCTGAGGGTGAATAGAGAAAAAAAAACTCCTGCGAGGGAGAAAACTACGTTTTAATTGGATCCATTGAAAGGCCCAAGTGCCGGATTCCTCACACAAATCCGCCGGTTAAAGTCTTTAACGAAGTGTCGACCGGCCCAAGGGACATCTCCCCTCCCCCCCCCCCCCCAAACGGATTCCCCGAGTTTTCAAGTGCTTCCGTTTTTCAGGGGGGGGGTGACCTTTTTAATTCAATTTCCTCGGAGCTCTTTCACCAGGGGAATCCGTTTCCAATTCGTTTTAGCGCCTTTTGGGAAAAAAATAAAAAAATCCCCAGTCATGTAGCATGGCTATAAGAGCGACCTTTCGAAAAGATAACTGGTTTTATGTCAAATGTGTCCATTTTAGTGGGTTTTTTAAACAAATTTTGTCTGCTTTTTTGCTGAGTAACACCTCACTGTATATATATATCGGTATCTGCCACCCCAATGCCTGACATTGATGGCCTTTTGGCATAAGAAATATTAGTTCACCATAGGCTCACGACACTCACGACGATGGTGAAGTAAGAATGGCAATATCTCATTTCATCTCAAGTATTAACCACATTTCTTCATGTTCAAAGTGCTCCAGTTTGAGAAAGGATTAAGATATCGCAATTCTGATTTCACCACCGTGTTCAGCATAAAACAAACCTTTGAAATGAGGTCTTACTCGTCAGACTGTTTTATTTTTGGAGTTTATGGGTAATCCCCTCCCCCCCCCCCTCTCCCAAAATCTCCCCAAAACTACCTTCGGCTTATAGACTTTGCAACGCTGAACACGATGGTGAAGTCGGAATTGCGATAATTCATTCCGTTACCGGATTAGAGCAGGTTAACTATGAAGAATATCTCAAGTATCACACACGTTTCTTCATCTTAGAAGTGCTCCAGTTGGATAACGGAATAAGATATTGCAATTTTGACTTCACCATTTTGTTCAGCTTGAAAAAACCTTTAATATGAGGAGGTGTCACTTGTGAGACTGTTTCATTTCAGGAATTAATGGGTAATTTCCCCTCTTAATGCTCCCTTAAACACCCCTTAAAGTGGCACGATTCTCCCCATCTACAAACTTAGCCTTAGGATTGCCAAAATACATTTTTTGTGCAACTTTGAACATTTTATCTCAATTACATAAACATATAAATATAATATATTTATTACATATTTACATATTATGTATTCGAAAAATGATTATTATTATTATATATATTGTAAAAACGTTTCGGAAATTCGAATTTTTAAACAATTTTGAACCTAGAACAATAGCTTCCTTTTCTTCGAAAATCTTATTAGTTTCAAATATTCCCATTTTGAACTTTGCTCAAGATCTTGTGTGACATCCCAACCTCACGCTTTTGCTTGTCGTTCAAGATAAAGTTTAAATTTTATTTCTTATTCAGACTGCACATGTATGGTTTTTCAGGTATAGAGTTAATCAATAATAATTATTTATAACTATCAATAATTATTTATCATTAACAATAATTATTAATGATTTACTCTACTCGTTAATAATTATTAATAATTAATGATAATTCATAATAATTAATCAATCATTTAGTGATCTAGACGGAAGGGTGATCTGCGCAAAGAAGATAATAAACGGTTATGTCAAGAATTTGCAGAGTGTTCTTTCAACTTTGAACGAGGACGTCATCGCCACGGGTCATTTTAGTTCGGGAGGGCACCATCAGGAGCGGCACCGTCGATGTTTCTAGTCGATAGTTGAAATAAAGTTGACGTTTACAAGTAACGAACGAAGATGTCATGTCTGTTACCAACTGAAGTCTTGAGTTATATTCAGAACGTGAACTTGACTTGCACGGAAACCTTATCAAAACTAAACAAGGGCCATCGATTTCGAATCGGAATGGAGATTCATGTGACGGTTGTACGTGGGAGGGGAAAAAAGGAGAGAGAAAAAAAAATACATCAAGTAGAAATACAAAGGGAGAAAAGGCTATTAGAGGGGGATCAGTTCCAGGTAAAAGGTATACAGGAAACTACACAAAGCAGGAATTGACTTTGTGATCATGTAAGGAGAACGGTTCCTGCTCACGGATTCCTTCCGAGTGGAGAAGGTAAAAGAATTGCTATTCCAGCGTATCACCTTGGAAAGAGGCTGCCGTTTAAGTTTTATTTTATTTTATTTTTTTTTTTCTCCCGTCTTTTCTTTCAGATACGCGACTCGGGTCATGCTCACCAAATGCTTCGAAGGCGGTAGCGGGGAAGGGGCAATCATGTTTCAAAGGGATTTCCGATATACGTGATAGGGATGGAGGGAGGGGGGGGGGGTGTTATTGAAAATAAGAAGGATTTCACTTTAACCGTCTTCCTCCTTTCATGCGAACCAGCGTGATCGATAAAGTTGCTCGAGTCGCTAATATCGTCGAGACCGGCGAACCTGCGGGAAATTGGCGAAAAACCACTAATATTCCTGTAGTGTACCGGTCGCTTTACTATGTGAACCAAATGTTCAGCATTATAATACATGATGAAAATTTGCTGTATAATATACATAATTGGCATTCCTAGGAAAATGCTCCCAAGTCGGACAGGAGGAATCATTTCCAAAAAAATGCGGAAGCCCTTAGTTACTTGCCTATTTTGCCGTCAAACTCTTACATTTTGACAGAGAAAAGAATTAAGATGAATAAATTTTTAATAATAACATTTAATAATAATAATCAAATGCGTACCTAACATTAAACATTAAATATTAAATGTTACATTAACATTAAATTAACATTAAACATTAAACGTTACCTATTCAAAAGTTCAAATTAGTGAAAGTTCCAATTTTGAACTTCTACAAACGAGACAAATTAACCGGTAGATCGGTGAATTAGCCTGTGATCACAAGGAAAGAAGCAAACTTGTATTTTTTTTTTTTTTTTTTTTTTTTTTTTTTTATAGGTATGCATTTATTCAACATAAATATTACATACAAAAATATTTAAAACTATAAGTAACCATGCTACAATTCCCTGTAAGAAATTCTTGTGCTGGGAACTGGAGCGTCTTTTAAATAACAAAATTAATCACTCTCTTGCGTATAGGTTATAAATGAAACAACTTAAAATTATAATCTTAAATTCTAAAGTTTGCCACAACGTACAGTTTTTACAAGAGTAAGAAATACGCTATTCCCTATTTCTAGATGAATAGTATTCTTTAATTATGGCTTAGAATCTCGTGAGCGTGACAGGTGGTGCTGAGAACTTAGCTGGTAAATTATTGAAGAGTATTACACCCTTGTATAAGTATTATAATAGTACTATAATATTCTGTGAGCAGCAGAGGTTATGCTTATATGTACGCTTCTGAATAAGCCTGTGCGATTTTGGAATGCAGCAGACCTACAGAAATTGCCAATTTTTGGATCAGAATGACGATTAAGTGATCGTTTATTGACTAATTTGCACTGCAGGTTTGATTAACTTCACGAAAACCGTGACGGGCGTTTTCGCGTCGAACAAAGTCATTTTGTTTTCGAAATTGAGATATTGGTATCATTGGATTCAGGGTAAAAAACTACGTCGTATGGAAGTGTCAGAAATGGGAAAACCCCACTCTAGCCTTTTAATTAATTTATTTTTTTTAAATTTTCTTTACGAAAGGTGTGGGCTTTGTAAAAGTTTGAAACAATATAATGCGTTTTTCTCAATTTCAAGAAAAAATGACTTCATACGTTCTTTCCCCTGACCCTTCAAATGAGCATCGGTTTGGCGGGGAAACCCATGTAGGACACTTCCGTCGGTCACTCCCGTATTACCCTCCCGTCGGACACTCCTGTAGGTCGGTGCCGTCGAACACTCCCGTCAGACACTCCTGTGGGACACTCCCGTCGGTCACTCCCGTCAGTCACTCCCGTCGGTCACTCCCCTCCTGTTGAATTCAAAACCGTTCGTCGTCGAACGACGCTCGCTCCTGCCGCTCAAGTTCGGCGTCCACCCCCCCCCCCCCCCTTCCCGTCCGTCACCACCAACTCCCCCCCCCCCCCTTCGAATACTTTTTTAATCGATTTCAAAGACGAATATTTATCCCACTCTGTACCACCTGAGGTAGGTATACCTACGTATTGTCTTCATTTATTTTATTTTATTCAAATACGCTGGTTTTGAATTATTTATCTATTATTAATTATTCATCTATTTAATAATTATTTTCAACTTTCAACCTTCAGAATTCAAGGGATTTACTTCAGAATTCAAGGGATTTACTCTCATTTGCCTTCTGTAAAATGGCATGTTCTCCATTCCAAGATACGTAGAAACCGAGTTCGAAAGGGAAAAGTTGTGGTCCCATTCAAAATAATACATTTCGAATGAAAACCCACTTTTTTCTTTCCCAACTCGGATTCTGATGATTTTTTTAAATGAGAATGGGTGGCATTTAGGTATTGAATTCTACTAAAAATAATCAGAAACTTAAACATTTCAAAAACAGTACCGTACAAAATTGTAAGTCCGGAAACGACTAAGTGAATTAGTCAATTAATCTGGATTATTATTTTGCAATTTTCAATCTTTAGAAATTCAAGAAAAAAAAATCTTATAAACTTTCTTTAAAATTTCATGTTTTACTTAGAATCCTACGG